>OY294037.1:53200669-54447250 GCA_958510855.1 Rhagonycha lutea
TTGTAACTATGATGATGAAACTGATACATTGTGGTGTTTCTTTTGAATGAAGAAGTGGTCAATTTAATTATTGACAAGAAATTGATTTGTAATTTTGAATTTGAAAATTTTTCACGCTGCGCCACTGGATTGGTTTTCTGCGAAGCCGAAAGAGGGCCGGAAGTAAAGAAGAGCTTGCGCACAGGATCTCCAACGGAGATGGTGGTGGTTTTGACGGGTGAATTTTTGATTGTAGAAAGAGTGTCATCATTATTATTTCAAAAATGTACCTACCAAGTCATATTTCTTTGGAATGACGAAGTTTGTCAAGGAATTATTTTTGAAATTTAAGAATTTTGTGAAAATGTATTGTAGAGTTGCACGGTTGTATGCGACGCCCCTAGTTGAATAAAGGAGGAAGGGGTCGAACACTTTTGATAAGCTTTCTCGCGAACGAACTTTGTTTTGGCGAGGTTCGAAAAAGTTTGGAGTTAAAAAATGTTGTGAATTTTTAATTTTTGAGATGGAGCAAAATAAATAAATGAATGAAAATTAAAATTGTGAATTATTCTGTTTGATAAAAGAAGAAAGAATTCTTTAAAAAAATGTCGAATTAAATAAACGCACGAGGCGTTTTGTAAAGGAAAATTTTGTCAAAGTCATTATAATTGTGGCGGCATACGAGAAATAACAGCGCTTGCTGCGGCATAATGGATCTATAAATCGACGATTTGGAAAGAATTGCGAACGATAATTTTGGAAAATTTGAAGGATCGGTTTACAAAATTTAAATATAATAATATTGAATACTCGTTAGCTCGAGTGTAACGTTAGAGCGATCTAAGTAAGCTTGGTTTTAAACTTACCGTACCTGCGTATACATGCATTTAGTTAGTTCGAAGTGACAGCATTGTTCTCAATAATGATTGGTCAAACCAAGGTGAAAATGCGCTTAGTTCGAGCTAATGCGTCTACATGCAATTTGAAGATCGCCCCAACCTCCTGGCGGACGTTTTTAGCTTTAGGTTGGCTTACCCTTGTCTTACTTTAGTGTATACATGAAAGGACTAAAGCCCGTGTGACACCTGTTCTATTTTCTTACCAAATTAGTTAGCCAATTCGCTAATTTCTTAACTAATTTTGTTGTGTGTAAAATGTAGTTTTAGTTCACCAGTTCTATTTTCTGAAATATTTTACGAAAAGGTGGATGTAGGGTGGAATTCAATAAAGCCCACATATGGTTCTAATTTGTCAAACCTAAATATTTTATTTGTGTTCTCAAGTTAATTTTTTGGTTTATGACTACAATTTGTTATCAATAATTTTCCATAGATTCTCTACCTGGCCAGTTTAGGGTTGATATCCTTAGAGATATAATTAAAATATAATTAAAAATTGCATGGAGTTTTGTAAATATAGGGTGTCCAAGTAACACCGCCTATTTTGAAATTTGAAAAAAACGTCGTGTTTATTTGAAAAGTTCAAATGTTTTTATTGTAATAAAGAGTGTAGACATAAGAAGGTTATGTATGGAACACAATATCTGATAAATGGTCGCCTCGTGTCTGAGGCACTCGTTAGCTCTTTTGGTGAAATTTTCGATGATATTTTGGCATAGTTCCGGCTCAATTTCATCAATGGCGCGTCGAATCTTGTCTTTCAGTTCAGAAATTGTTCTTATTGGATTAATGGTATACACCTTTCCTTTCAAAAAACCCCAAAGAAATAAATCCAAGGGCGTCAAATTCACATCGCCGCGGCGCGATATAACTTTTCTTTCAAATTTCGTTTTTAACAATTTCATCGTTTCGTTCGCTGTGTGAAACCACAGCTGCAAAACACATCCTGCTGAAACCACATATCCTCGAGATCCATTTCAGCAATTTTAGGCCAAAAAAAGTTATGCTTATCATCTCACGTCTCAATTGTTGCTGAGGACGATGGCAAATTGAGGCGGAAGGATTCTGATCAACACTCTCACTAATTGTTGCAATGATTTCATTACAACGAGCTGCATGAACACGGACAGGTTTCTTTTGGGTTTGAATTGACCCAACAGCCTCAAATTTCTCTATTAATCGGACCACTGTACGGCAAGAGAGTGGGTTATGTTGACCGAAAAATCAACGACATTTTCGAATCGTCTCTGCAAAAATTTCACTATTTCTGTAATGGATTTTCACAATTTCTATGCGTTGTGTATCCGTATAATTCTCCATAACTAAACCTCAATGTTCACACATAACACTTATCAAAAAACAGCACTCTAAGACCGACACTTAAAAAATGGCGCGAAATTCAAAATAGGCGGTGTTACTGGGACACCCTATAGTATCTACTAATATTATTATGTATTAATGAAATATGTAAACTAATTTTTATTCCGGTCATGTCTCGAAACTCCGAACGTAATGCCGTTTTAAATTTGTTTTTTTAAGCATAATCACTTTAATAGATAATAATCAATGCCAGAAATATTTTCAAGTTCAAGAATGAGAAATAATCAGGTTGCGTAACTCATCTGTTTCTAGTTTGTCTCGAAGTTCAGTGACAATTTTTTGTTTATAGCTTCAGCTTAGGTCAATTTATAGTATATTGTTTGGCAAGGGATGAAACCAGATGATTTCAGACGAGGGTGGATTGCTTTCCCGAGCGAAAGCGAGGGCTGGCATCACCCCGAGTCTGAAATCGTGTTTCATCCCGTGCCCAAACATACTATTTTTCATATTCCCTGTAATGAATCTGAGAGTTTTCATAAAATATAAGAATTGTCAGCTGTCACATTAATTGTTTACAATTAATAAATTCAATTCTGACAGGTTTAAAATGAAATCAAAAACTGAGTAAGCGGGCAGAAACTTGACGCTTTCTTTCCTAGGGCAGAAACCAATTTAGTTTCTGACCAACAGTCGCATTGATCTGCAATTGTCGTGTTTCGACTGTCTCAACATGCAATGAAACTCGTAGTTTCATGACAGGTAATATGAAAACATGCAATAAAATTAGTTAGGAAATTTCTTAGCGAATTAGCTAACAACTAATTTGGTAAGAAACTATAGTACCTACAAGTGTCATGACGGTCTAATCAGTGTATGTATCCGATAATGTATGAAATTGAAATGTTTACTAAATAACTGAGAGAGAGAGAACAAAATTTATTTACTATTAACATTACAATAATTATTATTTTAAAACTTATAACAATAAAATTTAAAATTTAACGATGAGCGAGAAGTTGAGAGACCCTGCCTGCGCGTAACTCTCTTTGCTTAAGTAATTAGTGCCGAAACATTTTTAAATAATTAATATTAGTGATAAATTGCATTGATAGTTTCGTTGTGGATTTTAAATTGATTAATTTGGTAGTTGCAGGAAAAACTAAACCTGCTTGAATGAAAAAGAAACAAAAAAAATTTTTTTTTTTTTAATTTAGAATTTAGAATAAAACTTACTTACTAAATGGTTAAAAATACTTGATAATATAATATGGTAATTTAGAGGTATATCAGTTTAGATTAGGCCAATACGTAAGATTATGTCGATCATGTTATGTTATGTTATATTATGTTATGTTATGTTATGTTATGTTATGTTATGTTATGTTATGTTATGTTATGTTATGTTATGTTATGTTATGTTATGTTATGTTATGTTATGTTATGTTATGTTGTAACTTTATGTTAAAGAAATAGTTCGTAATTTTATACCGGGTGGTCAGTCTTAACCCGCACATAGGAGAATAGTATGATAAATTAGCATTTTTAGGAGGGTTGAAAATGGTATCAATCGAAAGAGTTTATTATTGCACATCTGGAGATATTTGCTTTTGAATTCCCTATAAGTAACTAAAATATTTATAACAAACTTTTTATTTTAATAATATCACTGTTGCTCTGTTTAAATAAATTATAGGTAATAAAACAGTTAATTAAAAATTATACCTATTTCGATTTTTACACCATCTACTATAACTAAAATTATGGCGTAAAAACCGTAGTATGCATAGATTTTAATTAGCTATTTAATTTAAATAAAGTAAAAACTATAATAGTTTCTTTTATTTGAATGTAAAAGTATAGATGCCTTTAATCATATCGTGGTTTCGTAATTGGAGTTCTTTCATTAGAGGAAAGTGACCAAATATGGAATACCATTTTGTTTTTGTGGCATAAAAAAAAACTATCATGAATTAAATGCAAAATTATAAACACAGTCAGTCATACATTTTGGCTTATCTTAGTCATAGTCTTGTGTTTTAATATTAATCAACAAATTTTTTTTATTTAAAAATCTAAATTAACATAATAGTAGCTATTTATGGAATAGACCCCCAAATATGGAATATGGAAATAAGAACCAAGTTTCTTTTACAAAAATTAACAAAAACAGTAACGTCTTTTTATAACGGATCTTGAGACTTTGGTCAAAAATAAAAGTAACTTTATTCCGTTAAAATTAACTTATTCTACTGCAAAAATCACACACCACACACACTATCGTCACCAACAGGCGCCCATTCCTTACATAAGATTTCCATATAATTTTCCATATTCCATATAAGGAACTAAGCTCACTTAAGGATAATGTTTTTTTATTGGAAGCCAGGTTATATTTTCCTGAAAAGTAACATACGTAATGTTATCAGTCATCCTTCTGCATGCTTATAAATGTAGAGTAATTAACAAATTACTAATACTTACGTTATAGATCAAAATTTGCATCACTAACAATAAAGTTTCGCAAGTGCGTACAAAGAATAATGTAATGTGGTTATTAATGGTAATAGAGCGTTGTAAAGTTTGGGGTGGTCAACTACTCTTACTAGGTTGTCATTTATCCTAGTAATGGCTAAATAGAGGTAGTGGTTTCGAAAATTTAATGGTATTCCACATTAGGCGCCTATTCCATATTTGGTCACTTTCCTCTACACTATTAAAAATGCAAAAGTATAAAAATGATTTTAAAAAATGAGGTTATATCTAAAATTTTTAATTTTTAACATATTTTGTATTGTGAAATTGAAAGTTTATTATTTGTTCAATTTCACTATTCGCTATGTGCATTCCTCCTACTGCCCTCTGGTGGCTTAATAAAGAAAATTACTCGGGACTGTGAACATTTTATGTTCACTGTGAAAATAGTACTCCATGAGAAATTTGAATATTTTTGCTGTCATAAAATTTGAATACCAACTGTTTTATAGCAAATAATTTAATTAATTTTGTATGATCACGTGTTTATGACGTAATGCAAGTCCCGGTAAGGTTCTATTATCGGCCACTCCGAACGCTTCGTTCGATTTGCTTATCCCCTCTCATACCTTGCACATAGCGAATAATTAATATTTAAGTTTCAATGCATGTAATAATAATAATATAATAATCGGTATTACATTCAAACAGAATATTACCATCTCTTAACCGAGATTCACAAATCCTTTTGTTGGGGTGGATTAGTCCCCGTTGTACAAATGCATTATATTCAAATAACAACTCCTTCCAATTTCATTCATAGATCTCTGTGCTCCTTTGCCTCCTCTACGATCCTTCTCCATCCTTTCCTATCTCGCACAGTCTCTCTCCAGTTCTCTACTCCCATCGTTCTCAAAACGCTGTATATCTCCTCTTCCCATCTCGTCCTTGGTCTTCCTCTCGGTCTGTCGAGGTCTGGTCTCCATTTCATGGTGCGTTTAATTGCTCTATCTTCATCTGCTCTTTCGACGTGTCCAAACCAACCTAATCTCATCGCTTTGATATGCCTTATTATTGTTTTTCCTTGAAGTTCAGTTTCAATTTCTTCGTTTGTTCTTATTTTATATCTCTCTTCATTAATCTTGTTCAGTCCCAGAATCTTCCTAATTATTTTCCTCTCAAAGACCCGTAGTTTCTCTTCCTCTTTTTTTGTTAGACACATTGTTTCCATACCATAAGTTACGACGGGTCTGATTAGGGTTCTATATACTTTCATCTTCGTTTCTGTTTTAATTTGTTACTCGTTATTATCTTCTTGTTACAGTAGAAAGCTCTATACCAGCCATTATTCTGTCTTTTATTACTTCCTCTCTCTCGTTTGTGCTGTTAATCTGCATTCCGAGGTATCTGAAAGTACTCACTTCTTCAAAACTATACTCCGCAAACTTGACTTCCTTTAACTCTCTGTTTTTTCTTCTACAGCATCTCATTACTTTCGTTTTTACTTCATTTATTTCCAGTCCCGCCTTCTCTGCTTCCACCTTTATTTTCGTAAACATCTCCACCATTGCCTTGCGTGTTCTTGCTATTATCACAATGGAGTCCGCGTAGGCAACTATTTGCACATCTCTATTTGCAATGGTTCCATTGTATTTGGTTTTTCTCATTATTCTCTCTAGTACTAAATTGAACAGAGTGGCCGACAGTGCATCACCTTGCCTCACTCCAATATCTATACTAAATTCATCTGTGATACCCTTGCCTGTCTCTACCACTGCGGTCGTCTCGTTGAGAGTCATTTCTATTAGTCTCACTAGTCTTTCAGGTATCCTCAATTCTCTTAATATCTTTATAACGTAGCTTCTGATGATTCTGTCGAAAGCCTGACGAAAATCGATAAACAACATCTCCATCTCTATGTCATATTCGTAACATCTTTCCATAATTTGCACCACCACGAATATCGCATCTGTTGTCGATCTTCCCGGTCTGATTTAACATTCTGATATTAACATTCTGAGGGTGTTAATAGTCCCTTCATGCCGTGTAGTTTATAATATTTTTCCACCTCCCCACTACAACATTTAAGATAACAATTAATTTTTAATAAATATGGATATGGGCTTTTGATTCCAATATTTTCATGGCCTTTGTTTGCTTAGGTAATTGGCAGTAATACTCTCGTTATTTTCTTAGGAATGTAAGTGATTCAAACCACTGGCCATCGAGTTTAGGACCACGTACAAATATTTAACTTTTCTAAGTTTTAAGTTTAAAAATTGTAGTACCTAGAGTGAGTGTAGTACCTATTACTAAAATTGTAAAATAATGATTATCGTGTAATCGACTTTTGATGAATTCACCCGCTGTATTGGGGGAATTTACCATTATGCCCTTTGAAACAACAGTGTTTAAGTTATTTGTTGAACTTTACTCATTTTTTAGAATAAATTTGTAATCAATACGCAATTTCTACTGGTAGTAGGTTTCGCACATCAGAGTCTACCTCTTGATTTAGGATTTCCTGCTTTTATTAAGAACTGTACCAAGTGCAGATTTTTTTGAAAAAGAACCTCATGGGCCAACTTTTTGTAAACTTAAAAACTTCAACCTGTCAACATCAACGGTCAAAAATGATAACAAGTCGAGTAACAACCGAGTTTACCAAATTACCTTGGTTAGCTGCCCATCCGTTAATGGGTTTTCCATCCAATCAATAATAATTAAGCAATTTAAATTAACTTGTTGAAGTGAAACTGGCTATTATGACATTAATATTGTTATAATTCAAAATTATATTTTAAGGACGGTATCCTTAAATTTTTTATAAATATTTTTTATTTAGTCGCAGACTTTAAAATGAATTTTGAAAAGTGAGAAAATAGCCAAGTACGGGCGTGACGCAATAGAGGTAGGGGCTCGTGTCGCATTGGCACTTGAAAATGCACGGGCAAATTAAAACTTTTATTGCGACGTTTGGTGTAATTTATGATTTGACATTTAGTTTCTTCTTATTTATAAATGGTAACTTATCAACTATTGGATAAATTGAATTTCTTTTAAACAATAATTGTGTTTATAATAAGAACATAAAAGAAATAAAGGAAGGAAAATCTTTTTATAAAATTTTATTATTATTCTTTGATATTTAAAGGTACATACAGTGTCAAATGCAAAATTTGGTTTGTAATAAATCATCTTATACAAATATTTACATGTTAAATCGCTATGCACAAATAAACGAAAATTAAACATCAAATCATAAATTACATCAAACGTCAAACGTCAAATTCAAGTTTTAATTTTTCTGTAGGTACATAAAGTAAACTGCTACCTCAAATAAATCACACCGTTGTACGGTCTTTTTGGTATTTTTTAATTTTCAAAATTCATTTTAAAACCTAATCCACCCTAATCATTGAACAATAATTTATTTAATAAGCAGATGATAACCTTCATACTTTAATAAAATAAATAGAAAATTTCTCCAAACTATTTTTCTAACTTTGGTTACAAAGTACAGGGTGCGGCAGGGGAATTTACTTATTTGAAACGCGCACCCTGAAGCGACAATTAATCCGAGAAGGCTGGGATGGCGTTCATTCGAAAGATCGGATCTTAAAGTTTTCTGTCATGTAGGTTTTGTAACGATCATGCAGTGGACAAGGGCGGAGTGCGCGTTCGCCTTAGAAGCCTACTTTTCAAATTGCTGTTCAATCATCACTACGCAACGTGCATTCCGAAATCATTTCAATATCGCGCCCGCGAGTCGTGTTTCTGATCGGAAATCAATTCTTTTATGGGTGGACAGCTTTAGGAAAACCGGTGCTGTGCAGAAAAAGATTCTGGAGGTTCAAGGACGATCAGGATACCCGAAAACATTGAGCAGGTTAGGCAGTCAATTTTGCGATCTCCTAGGCGATCTGGACGCAAACATGGAACTGCTGTTGATGTCTGATCGTTCTGTCAGACGAATTCTTCATAAATAACTGCAATTTCATCCATATAAATTGGTATTGGTAGTAAAACGTAATCCAAGCGATTTTATTTTACGAAAAAAATGTATGCGACCGTTCTTAACAATATGTTTCATGATGCCCTTGTGTTCTTCAGCGATGAGTTTCATTTTCATCTTTCTCAACTCTCAGCTCAACTGAAGAAAAATATTCAAGCTGTTATCGATAACATACCCGTCAATATAATGGAAGGAGTGGAGAGAAGCGTCAAAACTCGACTATCTCAATGTATTGACCAGAACAGAGGCCACCTTAATGATATAATTTTTAAAACATAGTAAATAAAAACTTTAAAGGTGTCTCTGTGATATGAAAAAATAATTAAACTCTTATCTCCTATATTGTTTGTGTTATTCATTTTTAAAATAAGATAGTTCCCCTGTCGCACCCTGTAGATCAAAATAGATGTAGGGTAAGGTGCTCTAAGACTGCGCACCCCTTATATTTCGGCATGGGTGTTTGTTTTCTTGCTAATTTTAATTCCCACACATCACTGCCAATAGCGTGGTTACCCTTAACGATTTTTTTCGTAAAAAAATGGATAATAAACATTCTAGGTAAGTTTTACCATTTTACGCTGTTTTGATCTAATAATTCGACATTTTGGAAATTGTGTACGTTCGTTGTTTTTGTGATTATCGCCTGCATATTGCAATATCATGTAAACAAAACTCTTAACCAAGCGTGGATGATAGTATTATTTTCCAATTTAATTGGAGATGGCTATATTCGTGTCCTTTTTAAATTTATGGAGTGGCGTGTAAGACTGC
The DNA here is from genome assembly GCA_958510855.1 of Rhagonycha lutea. Classification (NCBI taxonomy): domain Eukaryota; kingdom Metazoa; phylum Arthropoda; class Insecta; order Coleoptera; family Cantharidae; genus Rhagonycha; species Rhagonycha lutea. Next base: position 53,210,126 of record OY294037.1, read on the forward strand.
GCGGTGTGGTGGTTTGTAAGACTGCGCGCGTACTTTTACAAATCTCACATTGTAATGCTGGTTAATTTTATTCTTTTTACCTAAAATGAGGTTGATTTTATGGCCAGTCGTGTGACGGAGAGGGAAATCTCTGAAACTGCAATTCACGGCACACAAAATAAGTGCAAAGAAAAATAAAAAAAAAATATTGGAAGCAAAGAGTAGTTGGGTTGTCCAGGATGCATAGAACAAAGTAAATGCCAATAACTGAAGATTGGATCGAGTGTACATCATGCTCTCAGTGGTGGCAGAAGAAGTGAACTGCATAATACTAGCATGTGATGTGATATATGCTTGTAAACTGAATGCGCAGTCTTGCAGACCAAGTGCGCAGTCTTACAAGACGGGGTCTGTAAGACTGCGCAAATGACTTTTTCTGATTTTTTTGTTTTTATTAATAAAGTATATTATATGTAATAATTACTAATTAAGTTTGTAATAATGTTGTTGAAAGACCAATAAGTTTTAATACTTTCTGAGTTTTTAATTTCTTTAGTTTTTTTAATATACCGGGTCAAACCTTAAGTGCGCAGTCTTAGAGCACTCTACCCTACGAGTACCTACCTATTACGTTTAAATCAACAGAAACCATGTCCGTTTACTGTATACAGTTACGTAAATTACACCACAGTCCTGTAATCATGTATGGATACGCAGTTTTTCTGTAATGTTAGGATGTGTACCAATTTTGGCATACACATTAGTGAACCTGTTAAGCAAATCAGTATTTATGATTAGTTAAATTTCGGTTAAATTAGAATTTTGTAACACCATAGTTCCATGACAAGCAGTGTATCCTACTTTTCCTAGTTATTTTAGCAGAAATTTTGCTTTCAACTAAAATAGCCAAGAGATGTTGGATAGTCCGAATATTATATTATAAAATTTTCCATTAACGCCTTGTTAACGCTTTAACAATTGTTAAAGTTCCATTAATGGACTTGATTTTAAAGCTTGCATATTCATTTGCTGTGCTTAATTTGAAAAAGAACTAAAAAAAACGGGAAAAGTATATAAATTTAGGAAAAAGTATAAGAAAAAGTCGATAAATTTGAAAGGGTGTCGCGATATAAAAATTTTTTTTCATATTACCTGTCATGAAATTGCAGATCAATGCGACTGTTGGTCAGAAACTAAACCGTCAAGTTTCTGGCATCACCCCGAGTTTGTTTCATCCCTAGCTAAACAATATACTATTTCATCACTAATAAAATGCAAAATAACGCATTTAAAATAATTTTAGTTGCTTTGAATTTTATTGCAATTGTTTTTGCTTGAAAACCAATAATTTCCAAAAAATTAAGAATAACTTGTATTTGCGGTCATTGTTAACCAAATTTATTATAATATTTTAAATAACTTTTTGGAAATTATTGTTTTTCAAGCAAAACAATTGCAATAAAATTCAAACAAGGCAAATAAAATTTTTTTAAATGCGCTATTTGGCATTTTATTAGTGAGCTTTTAACAGAAACTAAAGAAAAAAATCAAGTGTTAGGTATCTCTTTAGAAGCGGAATAGAAATATCTTCAAATTGATACCATTTTCATTCTGATCCGTTATAATGGGAAACAGGATTTAAAAAAAATCAGTTTCCCATGTTAATTTCCTATGTTCACATTGGGGGCCGGTCACCCTGTATATGCCGAAAAGTCGCAAAACTTTAAAAACCAATTCGAGAGACAAATACTGTTTCTATACTCTCAAATTTATGTTTGATATTTTAAATGTTTTTATACGGTTGACTACGTAATTAATACATTTCAGGATTCATTGCTTATTTTTCATCAATGCAGTGAACGCTGTCAAATGTTGTTCAAAGGAATTTATTAAAAATCATATAATGGAGAAATCATATTAATTATGGTGTAGGTGTAGGTACTACTACATACAATTTAACAGTGTTAGTTTGAAATATCTAATTACTTCCTACTTATTCCTACATATATCTCTGAAATACAATTTTTGTTTTCTACTCCTGAATTATTGCAAAACGAGATGTCACTGCAGTCTGCTGGGTGAATAATAAGTTTTATGTAAACTACAAATGCTTATGTAAATTGCCAGCTTGTAATTCGGTCTTGTGGGTTTATCCCTAAATGTTGTAAAATGGTTTATCTGCTAATGACTTAGTATAAAGTTAGTACACCAAAATTAAACCAACCGGGCTTAGAAAAAAAATCTTCAACTTTGTATTTCATAATATAGCCTGTAACGTTGCCAATACAAGCTTTATGAACTGGAAGGAATACCGATAAGTGGAACATTACCACTAACTATCACTATTTTTGAGATTACTGAAGAAGAATGAAAGTAAAAGAATTGCATGCCTTTACTAGCAATTTTAAATTAACAGTTGTCATAGTGATTAATATGGATACTAGAAAAGTATTTTTAACGAAATCTAATCCAGAGGAAATTGATTTTACAAAGCGACGTTGATAAAAAATATTTATTCAAAATCAAATTTACAAAAAGTGTCAACATCATTTTTGGAGACAGTTATTGGCAGTGCTAAATTCCAACTTTATATTTTTTTAACGTTAGTAACATCCGCGTACAAAGCCCAACACATGCGCTTTATTATTTTCAGTATCTTCTAAATTTGTCTCTTATTTTACAAAATTTTTGAAAAACACATGAAAACTTCTCTCAAGTGAAAGCTAGAGAGCTTAATTTAAAATGGCTTCAAAGAAGTCCATGCCCACGGACGACGGACAAAGCTCATACCATGTTAAATAAAAGCTTTAATTTATTATTGTAAGAGATATAGGTAATAAAGATTTAGGGCCAAGAAAATATTAAAAATAACGATTGCGAAATGTGGAAACTTCTTTGGCAATTATCTAGTGAAGTATGTAGAGATCGATGTGCCGTCAATGTAGGATTTAGCCATCACAAGAAAAGCTTTTCGTACAAAATGAATAGTTGCCAAAATACTGAGAAAGCTCTACGGAAGTTACCATGAAAATATGTAGTGAATAATTTTTTAACTTTAAGAATTAGTTTGAAATTGCCCCGTAACAAATTATGTTAATTAATGAGTAATGACATAATATAATTGCCCAAAAGATTGCCTAGTAGAACTATAAAATGCATTCTCACTGTCATTATCAAAGTTTCTCCAAATACATAATTGCCCAACTGTCTCCTGTTAAATTTGACAGGCGAAATCGACAATTTATAATCGCGATAACTGACACGGGTTATGAGTGTCCAATTGCGTTCGTGAATACCAGCATTTTATCACGGTAAAATATGTTATCATGGGTTTTATAATCGTCTATCAAACAAAGTTTAGTGTTTTTTAGCATTTCATTCAATAGAATACGTGAAAAAAGAGTCGAAACATAAATGTTCACTTTTATATTTTTGTTTTCAAAATAAGCAAAACAGAAAGAATAAATTTATTGAAAAAATTATTTGATAAACCCAAAAAATTTCAATTTCTCCTGGGTTGACCTGTGTATAGGATATTTTGTTTCCGAGGAATTCAAAGCAATTTTGTTACTTAAATAGAACACTAAACTTATATTATTTTACTTGGAGAATGCGTATTTAAATTTTGTTTAAATTTCCCTTTGCACTGTCGAGCATTTTCGTGCATTATGGGCTTTGTTTTCAAAGCGGTAAGTTATGCTTACCACCCTAAGGGGGAAAGAAAGGAGGCGAATAAAACTATTACTGTATGACAATGTGCGATACAAAATAATTGTAAAACATAATCCAGACCGTTAGTGACAATTTCACATAACATACTTAGGATTTTGAAATTAAATTTAAATTTTCGATATTATAAATATCCGCTCAACTTAACTTTCCCTTTTAAAATTTACTTCTTCTAAATGACAATAACCAATTTAACCAATTTTCTATATTAGCAAGAAAATCGTGCATATTGCAGGACGAAGAATATTAATGAATTAGTTTCAAATAGAGAAGAAATATTAATTTTTTATAATATATTTTGGATAAACTGCATCAATAATTTATTGTAAGCAGGGACTTCTTGTGCCGCAATCTGTGCATTTCGAATTCAATAAACAAATATCTACATGCGGTTATCAGCTGAACCTGATATGAATCTTTGTTATTTATTTTATTAGAAGGTCAACTAAACGTTTTAAGAATATTTTTATTTTTAAATTCAAATTTTGGAACATAAATTTGATCAATTTTCACGAGATTGGAAAAACCGCAAGTCTGATACCCTAAATTAATTGGGCGCTTGTAAACGTGGTAAATTTCATGATCACAAAAGTAGTTGTACAGTCAAGACCAATAGGATCGAGGTTTTTTTTTTGGAAAATTGGTGAGTAAAGTTGTATTTGCATAAAACCAATACTTTTAACTGTCTTTTTAGTAAACCGCAGATAGGATGCGGACAATCTAGACATGGTGACTTTTAGTATGTTAGTAGTACGGACAATTAACTTAACGAAAAATTGTTTTTCCACTACTAGTCATATAGGCTATCATTTTTACTTAGGTTAGAAGCTCCAGAAGTGACACGTTGTAGACTAGTGGTCAACAATTTTTCCATTATTAACTACCAGTTAATAATGAACAAAATGATATTTTTCGATAATTTAGCGACTATTTTAAAGAAAAATGTTGTTATAAGATGATTTAGAATAATCAAGAGATGCTATTTAATTATTGTATTTAAACAATTTAAAACGCTTTTTTAATTGATTAATTTAATTTTAAAAATTTTCTTAAATTCGAATTAAATGTGACAGAAAGTGACAGCGCCATTACTTGTTAATTTGACGAACCACGATTTATTTAATTTACTAATAAAATTCAATGCGAAAACACAAAGGATTTTCCGGTAGTAGATTTTCTATTACAAAACAGTTAGAAAAATTCACTAAACGGCGAAAATAAATATTTTAAATTAGAATATTTTGTATTAACAAAAATTAAAAGAATAATTGTAATAAACCTAGTAGTGGAAAAAATCGTATATATAACCACGGTTGTGAAGACCATTATAGCCCCCGCGCCTTATTAGAACAAACTTTGGCCTATAATATACTATTTTTTCTGATAATAATTTACTTATAATTATTATAAATTCAACTACTAAATCGCGTTGCCTAACGTCTTATTTTTAATTTTTCAATTATTTTATAAAATTAGTTTTATATTAACCTTCATCCGCTCGCGTACGCGGCAAATTGGCCGCAATAAGACACATAGGGTAGTTTGTGGCTGTACTGAGCCGGCTGGTGGAGCTTTTTTACAGAACACGGGCATGGTCTAGTGGAGGAGATAGTAATTAAAGAATATAAGCTCTTCCCACCGCTCTCTGACGCTCTGGAAGGAAATGGGAGAGAAAATTCAAAAAGGGCAAATTACAACTCTAAAATGCGCGAGCGGATGAAGGTTAACTATGATATATAACTATCTAAGCAATACTCTCTAAGCGGAACACGTGTCTAAAAATAATACAAATCGCAATATAAGAAAATGTACATCCATATTGAAAAATTCCTCAAGTGCTATTCCTAAAAACATCAAGAAGTACACTGAAAGTAACTTCAAATACTCGCCATGCGGTCATTTTATACAAGAATAAAATGTATCCTGCTATAATGGCGAACGTCAAGATTTCAATATTTTCGAAGCTGATTGCCATTTTAAATAAAAGAATGATGGTTCCTAGTCACAGAAGTGAATAAATTTATTCAAAAAGCATCCGATGTCAAATATTTGTTGATGAAGGTAATTTCTCTGAGAATCGTCCTCGGTTGTTACATGACAGATATAGGCAAATTGCAATATCATCAAAGACAGTTGAAGAATTACAAATCGTATTGGTAGGTATTAGTTGAATATTTGAAAATTGAACAACGTCGCTCGATTGAAAAATTTATTAATGAATAATTCTACATTATCATTTATCAATTATTGTCGCACTATCTAATATTATTATTTATCAAACACTAGCTTGAAATTTATCACCAAATACCACAAAAATAAATAAAAAGAACTAACCATAAAATGCAACAACGAATTGAATGACCAAACAAATGAATCTATAAAACTATCCAGGACGAAATAAAAGCTAATATCCACAAAAGGGAACCATAACTATCCAACACGATTGATCCCCAAAATGACAAATTGTTAGGTAATTTTTTGTGAATTTCATATGGTTAACTTTTTTTCAACATCGCCTGTTAATTAAATTTTATAGAACGCAAAAAAAACGTGTAAATTTCTAAAAAATTATATTAAATGAACATTGAAATTACACTTTATGGATTGATAATTTAATGGTGATTTAATAAAGTGTAATTTCAATTTTAATTTAAAATCATATTGAGCTATTTACACTTTTTTTTTGCGTTTTGTAAAATTTTACGAATATAAAGTTTTGCATATTTTAGATTGCACAAAAATTATTGCTTTTGCTTACGATTGCAATTAAAATTTTTTGATTTTACTTAAATTGATATATTTTTTTTTATTTATAGCTTAACGTGCTTCAACTACTCGGTTATTAGCACTTTGTATGGTACAGTTATTACCAGGGATGCTGGTAATATGGATGATTTTCCGGTGGATGGTTAACATCAGGGGCGCCGTGCCCTATTGTTCACAGTGTGCAAACACACGGGCGGCCAAAATCCCAAAAATAGGAGTTTAGAAAAGGTCATTTACTTTACGGCAGGGAATAAGTAGTAGGAATTTAATAAATTGTATTAAAAAACTGAAAAAAAATCGGCTACAAGGGCGGCCAAATTAAACTTTGCACATGGGCGGAAGTACCCCTAGCGGAGGCCCTAGTTAACATCAAATACTATAGACTACCAATACGTACAACTTCAGGGGTAAACAATAAATTTTTTGGAGTACGGCTCCCTCACGCCATCTGGTGTGCTGTCGGTGGTGGGCTCTGAGATCTTTTATTCTATGGCGCTGGGGCACACGGGATTTAAACAGGTACTAACAACTCTTTCATAACACAATGGTTTTAACACCACCGTGGTGCCGCTAGAGGCGCACTTGTGCAATATTCCTCAAATTTGACGAAGTTGTACGTATTGGTCTATTGGTAGTTTTAACATTGACAAATTTGATAGCGGAGGAGTTACCGCCATGGTTTTTTTATAAAGTGTTTATTAACCCATTAGTGTACAACGTCCGTTTATTTACATTTGCTTATTTTATTTATGTGGGTGTGCAAATCATTGCAGGCGCGACAAAAAGTTAGAAAGATCCAACTTTTTCCAATTATGCATGCAGATTAGCGATGTAAAGTGAATGGGTATTGTAATAATTTATTGTTAATTCAATCACTTGTTAAATTTTGAGTTCGAGTTTTTTTTTTAAACTATTTAAAACTTATTATATATTATTATATTATATACCCAATAGTAATTTGGAATGTTTGAAAACATACCGGGGCAGCCCTGGTGCGCCCTGGCCCCACTGATATAGCCAGGGCGGCGCCCTGCCTTCAAAAAAAGTGCCGGGGCGGCGCCCTGGCGCGCCCTGGCCCGACTGCACCCCTGGTTATTACATTTTATTGATTAAATTTAGTTTTTCAAGATAGTTAATCGTATTGATGGTATTTTTTCGTTCTGGATTTAAATCTTGTTTATTTAATTTTTTTTAAAATACCGCTATCCTCTCGTTGTTCCGCATAGCTGGGATACTCCACCATTATATACTCGACAGTTAGAACTGCACTGCACTCCGTACACAGTGGCAGCGGCTCTTTCGCCAGTCTCTACGAATGTGTAATTGCTGTATGCCTAAGCCGAAGTCTGGTTGGAGCGGTTTCCAGTGTTCTAGTGTGTGGTTCTAAGTTTTTCCACGGTTTTGTAGATTTCTTAATTTTGAGTAATTTTTGGTTAGATTCTGTCCATTAATTTTGCCATTGTTCGTATAGTTTATTTTTTATAACAGTTGCAGCGTTAGTATGGAGCATGCGTGTTTTTATTTATTTATTTTTATATATTTTAATTGTCGGTCTTTATAAATACAATTTGCACAAAACGTGGTATTAATTTCATAAATCTATCGAGGTACAAAATTGAAAGTACTGCTATAGCTATACTACGAATACATCTGAAAATTGATCAATGCGTAGTAGAGTTGACATTTTTAAGTAGCGACTACGGTCGTTGAAATAACGAGATTATTAATCCCGTAGTGGAAAATGCTTTAATCAAAGGTTTGCATAAGCGTCGACATTTTTTTTCACGAAATTACATAATATTTATTTCGGTCATAAAACAAAATTTAAAATGATGTACTATTATTACTATTTCTTATAGAACTAAAATTTAAAGTTATCGCAATGATAACATTTTAGTTCTAAACGTGTTTTACTGCATTTTAAGTTACTTTAAAATCATGATTTAAAATATTTAGCAAGTTATACCTAGTATAGGTATGGTATGGGTATTAAAAATTACTTGAAAACTTGACCTCATTTACACTTATTTTAACAACTGATATTTTAGTACTTTTATAACTTATTGTTACGAAATAAGTTTAGCATGTAATGTATGTTATATGCCACCCATAGATTCTTAGTTCAGAATTTTGTTAGAGATTAAGTTTACTTTAAAATTATGATTTAATATGTTTTTTCTAATGTTGTCAATGGCAACGTACTTTATAGAATTATAATGTAACGTTGTCAATGACAACGTACTTTATAGGATATAAAATAAGTTAAAATTCTAATTTTTCTGTTAGTGTTAGAAAAAATATTGAAGACAACGCGTGTTTTATAGATTAAAAATCTTTGCCTATTAAATCCTCACTCCCTACGGTCGTTCGGATTTAAACTACGACATCGATTTTAAACAGTCTATAAAACACTAGTTGCCTTAAGGTGGCGATCTAGCCCATATTGGGCCAATGTTAATTGTGGCGTTTTTAGTGTCAAACGGCAGCGCTTAAGCAGCAAAAACTATTGCACTTACAAAAAAATGATGTATATATAAAATAAAGTAGAAAGATTGATCTACATTGTAAGCTAAATTTAAATGCTCAATTATTTAAATTAACTAAAATACGGCATGTTAAAAATTACAATTTTGAAATCACTTTTATACACACGATTTTTCTATATATTTGGAGAAAAAATCTAAATTCTGAGATATACAAAATGTTCTATGGACAGTTACCTTTATTTTAAAACTTCAATTTCAAAATTTAATTACATATTAACGTCTGCTCAAGTGCTCCCGTTTTTGTATGTAAAAATTTTAATTCCGCCATATTTCTTAAAATCGGGGTAATGTGAACTCCGCCAAAAGTGTTGTGAACTCCGCCAAATTGAAAAAGGTCGACAGTAATCCAAATTGTGAACTCCGCCAACAGCCATTTAACAATGTGTTAACTATTTATATCATAAGCCGGAGATTATGGTTATTGGAATTTAAGGACGGCTTAATCATACCAATAGAAATGCGTGAATTTTTCGTAAATGTTTTTTTTAAGAGAACGTCATTAAAATGTAGATAGGGGAGAGGCAGGCAAGTTGACATACTTAGTGTTTTAACATTTTTATTTTTGAAAATACAGAATATTTTGGAAGCTGCGCATATTTTTTAAATAGCTCATATCATACACCATTGAATAAAAAAATATCAAGTGAATATTCCTATAACTGTTTCTATAATTAAACAATAAACTAAGAAGGTCACAAAAGCCATCTTGCCCGACCCTATTGGGCAAGATGACATATAGCATAAACAATGTAAAATTAATTGTACAATTCACAAATAAAAGTCTTGGACTGCTTTGAAAGTCCAGCACACGCGGCGTGAGACCAATTTTTGCAAGACTGGCATCTTAGCCAGTACTCACCAGATTTGGAACGGCTGTATAAATCATTGCAGTATATACAGCCGCAGTCACTTTACCCATCCGAATTTAATCTACATCAGCAACAGCTTCTTCATCTGAGGTTGAATCTTGTAGAAATACAAGATTTTTTGTAAGAAATACAAGCAACCGGGTAAGTGAGGTAAACATCACGGCAAGATCACGGATGGGCAAGACATAGCACTATGTCATCTTGCCTGGTTGGGTGTGAACTTGAAATTTCGTCAATAAGAAATATTTAACCTATAATAATACATATTTTTTTACGGCATATAACGCAAAAAGCCGTGTAAGAATGTGTGTGGGGAAACCATATCAATTAATAAATAAATAGTGAAACTGGAGGCTAAGAAAGGAAAGGCTACATTGAATTGAGATGGTTAAAATTCACAAAATATCAATTTAAACTCACACAGTACACTTTTCTTGAAATAGATTAAGTTCACCACTGATTTACCGACAATTACAATAGTAGTATAGTATTATCAATTAAAATAGCACCATAGGTTTTCCAATACACCTGATGTGTCATCTTGCCTGGATATGCCAACTCGCCTGCCTCTCCCCTACACCGGCAGAGCCTAGATTGGTGTTGGGAATCGACTTGTATTTAAGAAGAGATACCCGATTAAAAGGTGGATCCCGGTTGAGGTTAGGTTAGTGTTAGTTTTCGACTTTTTTTTTAAGAGAACGTCATTAAAATGTAGATACACCGGTAGAGCCTAGATTGGTGTTGGGAATCGATTTGTATTTAAGAAGAGATTCCCGATTAAAATGTGGATCCCGGTTGAGGCTAGGTTAGTGTTAGTTTTTGACTTTTCTTTTAAGAGAACGTCATTAAAATATAGATACACCGGTAGAGCCTAGATTTGTGTTGGGAATGCAGCTTTTAAACGCAATTTTAATTCTCCTCATCCGAATATCTACCAATTCGTACATGCTCTTCAACAAGAGCAGAATAAAACATACGTTGCTCTAAATAGTACTGCAAACCACCTATACAAAACAGTTACTCCAAAAACAAAGAAAAAGTTATTGAGCAACAATTGTTAAAGTATAATAACAAAGAAATTTCGCGGTTAGATTTCGTAAAAGCAGTCTCCTTTTACGGTACCCCTATTATAAGTAAATAAATTTTTGTTATTTTTAAAAGTAAAATTATTGGTAAAAACAGGGATGCGTCGGTAGGTTACTGTTACAAACGATTACTTTTTTAATTAAATATAAATTTACTAATAAATCCCTCCCTAAATAAATCCCTTAAGCTGTTAACTCCACCCAAAATTGGCGTGGATTACATTTCAGATTACTGTCGACCTTTTTGGTTTTGGCGTAGTTCACACTTTTTTGTTTTTTTCTACCTGCCGAATTGGCGGAGTTCACACTAACCCTTAAAATCCTAGCTACTAGAAGATAATTTCCTGTAAAAATTGGTAATATTAAGACAGAACTTTAGTTCAGATTCCGTAAAATAGGTGGCGCTGATACAAGTCGACTAAATATTTGACAGTTGCATTGAGCTGATAGCGCTACAGTAACAATTTTAGCCATCATTGTATTCTGTATTGTTATATTTCAGGTATAGACCTTTTGGGGCATTTATTGTAATTTTGTAATTGCCAAATAATAATATAATGTTCTTGTTAAATTACGTATTACATTTTTATATTATAATATTTGAATTCACTTTATCAAATACAATAATTTCTAATAGCCCACCTCATGGTGTGTATGCAAACGGAGGTGACAATTGCTAATTATTAAGTAGTGATTTTAATGCTAAAATAAAGAAGCATTGGTCTAATTTACAAAGTATATTTGAATATTCCATCAAACTGTAAGGCGCCTCTAATTCGATGAAATCCATCACATTCTGCAGGCTTTTGTCTTTTGTAAAATGTAAAATTTTCGGTGGTTCGCAATTAAATTACATACATTTCATATATTTCGTGCCCCCCAAGTACACCCCTGGCTACGGGCCTGACATTCTGAAAATCAAATGGCTAGAGACATGAACATTTCAATGAGATCAATTGGAAGAATTTTGAATTTTTAAAACAAAAATTAGCTTTGTAGAAATGATTATTATACTATGACTATATTATTAGATATATATAAATGTTACGGAAAAAAATGCCGAACTGTTGTGATGTAATTTATACCATTCTTCAAAGACTGATCTGATCTAATTTAAAGATTGTATTTATTTTCTATGCTTTCTGCATAGAGATCTATGAAATTAACCCCCAATTCCATAAGACTTTTAACAAGCTGTTAAAGTTAACGCATGAATTCTATTGGTCTATTAGTACTAACGGACGCTTTCTATTGGTTAATTAAATTTAACGCGTTGTTAAAAGTTTTATGAAACAAGGCATAAATCAGGCCCGTAGCCAAGATTTCATTTGGGGGGGGGCACTTGTAAAAAGCCTTTTGTAAAACGTAAAATTTTCAGTGGTTAATTAAATTAACTCATTATTTATTTATTATTTTATCATTTCGGGAGGGGGGCACATGCCCCCAGAGTTCGCGAGTCCAAAATTCCCCCTTGGCTACGGGCCTGGCATAAATTATCTAAATTGTGGGGTTTTGTAAACATAACCTATAATAAAGTGTCAACTACTTTCAATATTTTAATATTTAAACGATAAATTGTTTTATTTATTATTATAAATTTCAATTAAATAATATAATAAAATTAATTTTAAATTATAATTATTTAAATAAATAAATATTAATATTTCTAATCGTTCGAAATTTAAAAATGTCCGTTCATTTTGGGACACGCTTTTAGACAACTAACTTGTTGTTAAGTTTCAATATACTTTTCCCAACATCGCTTGGTAAATGTGCACATATTCCTAATTCTATAGGGAAAGGTACATTGTATGTACATTTACCAAGAGCACCGGTAAAAGTGCACATTTACCGGAAAATGTGCACATTTACCGGAAAATGTGCACTTTTACCGGTATACGTACTTTTCCCGTAACATAAATAAGATTCAGGTACCTTAGGTAATAAAGTTTACTACGAGCCCGAGTATCTTATGAGTTATGAAGTATTAGTAGTACAATGGGGATTAACAAACTTGAAAATCCATGGAAAGATTGGAAATGACCAAAAACAAATGCAGCATTTTATAGATTTATAAATAAAAATTTAATATAGTAAATGAAAAAAAAAATTAATTAATTTATTTATAAAAATTCAACATAAAAGAAAGAACAACAAATAAATTATCGGACGCAACTTGCTCGGAGGAATCGAAAATTTGAAATGCCAGTAACTTTTTAGAAAATGAAATTAAGATGTTGGAAATGGAAGTTCATTTAGGCTCTAACGAAGCCTTAACGTTTGACAACAATTTTAACATTTGACACCAATTTAAAATTCACAAAAATAGCAAAAATAGAAAAACAACATGTCTACAGCCTCCCCCCCCCCAACTGTTTCGCGAATAACAGGTTGAGGTTCAAACGAAAAAAATGAGAGCTCATTTAGGCTCTAACGAAGCTCCAACGTTTGACACCATTTTCACCCCAAAATTCGAGTTGGGGGGCCAACGTGCCTACAGCCCCCCCCCCTTCAACTATTTTGCGAATAACTCCGCGACGGTTCAGGCTCAAGTGAAAACAATGGAAGCTCATTTAGGTTCTAATAATCCTCGAGCCACGTATAACTAATAAATGTTCTTTGATTTGCGTGTTTTGTTTTTATTATCTGTTATGACAGGTTTTGAAATTCGAAAGTTGAACCCACAGTTCCTCTTTTTGCTTTTACTACATTTTGTAAAAAGGATTAGACATTGAGCGTACGGACTAACCCCTCTTATCTTCAGGTAGTAAATTTGTACATTTTTGTCCCAAATTTCCATTTGGAAATTTTCTGATAATTTCAATTTCTTTTACTGGTCATCTATTTTTTGTTGGTGGAACTAAATAAAATAATCTGTATTTTTTCTAAGAATTTCAATGAGACCAATTGGAAGAATTTTGAATTTTTAAAACAAAAATTAGCTTTGTAGAAAAGGGTGTATTTTTTCTGACGCTAATAAACTTTTCAAGGTAACAATAAGCAGAGATGAAGGCCTTTGGATGGATGTTATGCTTCCCAAATTAAAATTATAATTTTTTTTATTTTGAGAGCTGAATTTTGAGGCCCTCTTGATTTACGAGGCCCCAGGCCTCTTGCCCCTGTTCGGAAATCCGCCACTGCTTGCGTATAATAACAATGATACGTACTCAAAAAAATTGACCTGGCATTCGAACATTTGCAGGAAAAAATTAATTTTTTAATTAATTAAAATTATTTGAATTAATATGATTGATTTAATATGAAACTAATCGTCAGGTTTTATAATTGACTATACTATAATATGTATAAAATTAGTAAATTTGATAATTTAATTGCTATGTATATTCAAATAAAACCATCCTTGTCATAAAGCAGAAAGACAAACATTTTAGTGGAAACCATTTTTATGAAAACTAATTCAGTGGAACCTCTTTTTGCCGTAGGCAGTGACCCTTCCAGGTATATAAAATATTATCCATATTGTATAGTACATAACGGTAAACTTCTCCAATGTTGCAGCACTAAATTCTTATATTTTTACTGGTCATCTATTTTATGTTGGTGGAACTAAATAAAGTAATCTGTAATTTTTTGAAATTTAAACTTTGGCTTCCGACCGAAAGAGAACGCCACCGACTGGACCTTTAAAAACTGAAGTTAATTTTGACATCCAGATCACCACCTTAATAGCTATAAAAATTTTTTTTTAAATTACTTAAAAACTTGATCTCATTTATACTTCTTTTAACAACAACTGATTGTTAAAATCAGTTTAAAATTTTAAGTATTTTTTTAACTTATTGTTACGAAATAATTTTAGCATGTAATGTCCATTATTATATCATGCCACCCCTAGATTCTTGGTTCACAATTTTCATGTTAGAGATACTTTTCCATTTTAATATAGTAGTAACAGGGAGCTACAACATAATTATCATAATCATTCCGTGATATTACCTGCATTTATTTGAAGTATAAGGCAACCTAAAAGGAAATGCAAAATAACAGAAATGTACAAATGTCTATAATATGGTAAACGTATATAGAATATGGCCACCCCTCTTACACATATTATTAAGCCATATGAAAATGTACATTTATAGCTATTTATTTCATGTGGGGATATTGAGATAGTTTCATTTACAAAACAGAGATTTTCAAATTTTTGTTGAGTAAACATTATTATTATGCGTAATACACAACAAGTAAGAAATAGTTGCTACTGCTTTATTCTACCAGTAATTAGAAAATGAAACATTGAAATTTTCTAAATTTCCACTAATATTAGTCAGAAAATAAAGATTAGAAACGCAAATTAAAAGATCCTGTAAAAAATATCTATAAAAATTTTAACTACATACTAAAAATGAGCACAATGATAAATTTGCTAACCACTGAAGTTAGAAAGTTAACGTGATGCCACCATGTTAATTAAAGTAACTCGTGGAATGCCAACATATACATGCACAATAATTAAAAGAATTATTTATTATTATGATGTTGTCATAAAGTTTGTCTACGTGAACATGAACATGTCATATTCGAATGGAAATAAACGCACATGTGCAACATCAATTTTTAATAAAGAAAACAATAAATTAATGATTAATAATTAAGAATATTATTATAATTATTATTTTTTGTATTATTATTATCATTTATTTATTTATTATTGTTATTTTAGTGGCCAAATAGCTCTTTCACATCTTTAGCCTCCTCTAAATGCCTCTCCATGTATCCCGATTAATAGCTTACAATAGAGATTCTTCTTTCAATCTGGTTAAAGTCTCGGACTATGTTATCTCTTAAGGGGGGAGTTTGGTCTTGCAGAGGTTTTTTTCAATGCAGTTTTTTCAAAGATAAAATTTATTTTTATTCACGAAACCTTTGTTACATGTAGGATACATTTGAACAAGAAAAAACAATATTTAAAATTTGATTTGAATATCTATTGCGGTGATAATTGACCAAACGGGGGAACCGTGACCACAATCAAGACATAGGCCATCCTGTTCATCTGCAATGGCCGAGAGAGGAAGCGCCAATCACATAAACGGTTTACAATAAATTAACGTGTAATCTAGTAAAGCTAAAACAAATATACAAAAAGCCTTTATGTGAGGAGGTGTCCCTTTCAAAAGGGTTTGTCATCGAGGACATGCTTTCATTGCAACGAATAAATCAAAGAATGACAAAATGTGAGTGAAAGTCAGAAACCAAGTTGTCAAGGACAACTTTAAAAAAATGTTAATGTTAAATTTTAGTTTTGTAAAAATGTGTTAAATTAATTTATATGTGTCTTGGAAAACGTAGCCAAGGTATCCTGGAGGCGGTTATATCAAACGAAGAAATTCTCGTTTTCTCTTTGGTAGGGACTATAACGACATATTTACTAATTAAGAATCTTTTTTTAAGTTTTGTTCTGTTGTATAACAATATGTTGTAAAAAAATTAATGGTAAAAATGTTTTTTGTTTTGTTTTTATTGAGCTCGATAAATCGCCCATAATTTTGGCCTCTAAACCAGAAGACTGACTTAAATTCTACTGAGAAATATCCAAAAGTATTGCTATGTACTAACTACAGTTGATTTCCAGTCAAAGTAGAAATTTTTGTTATCTGTTGATTCGGAAAAATTATTACAAATAAATTTTCAGGTTTATCGTTTACACAGCATCCAGTTTTCCAAATACAAATAAGTAAGTATCTATAATAATCAAAATGTATAAAGAATTTGTTTTTCCAAAATAATAGCATTTAGACCAAAATATTTAAATACTTTTGTTTTAATAAGCTCATTCGTGCGAATTTTAAATATTTCTTTATCAAACTGAATTGAAAATATTATATTTTTAATCTAATCGTAAGTATTTGGGCAAGTATGAGGTTTATTTTATATTTATTTATCTACTTCTTGACGATTAATGTTGGAAAGTATATCTTAAGAAACTTCAAAAGCCGAAAGAGTACATTCCGTAACACACGAAACGGATGTGATTGTTTTACAAAATTTGGTCTAAAAGTTAACTTGAGCGTGGAAGGAACATCATATGTGTTGTGAATTTCTAAGTTATCAGCAAATCGGGTTCGGTTAACTATAAAACTAGATCGAGTATATTTGTTTTAGTTATTATCATACTCGTTCCTCTGCAGATGAATAATTTCAATAAAATGAAGAATAATCATGAATGCAGCCATAAAATCGTTAATAATTATTGACCGATTATATTCTCATAATGGTAATTATTAGCAGTATAAAAGTTAATATAATGCAATATTTATACGCATGTATGGAATGTGTAATGCGAATTTCAAAAACCTCAATGTTATACACCACGTAACAAAGAGTGACACCATGGAAACAATTCATCTAATAGGTTCTGATGAGAAAAACATATTGTCGTCGTTTCTTCACTAAAATGTCTACGGAATTACATAATGCTCTCTGCTAATCGGTTACCTTATTGTAATAAACTGATTCATGTTGGTATTGATTAATTTGACAATAACGATAACACTTGACATTTGGCTAAATATAGCAATTCATTTTCAATTATTATTGCTTTCTGGTTACTGGTGCATTATGTGATTCCGGTTTCTAAGCTATCGTATCTAAATAGTTTGTAGTTTATAGCAAATTTTATTAACAAAATCTGCTTATTTGATTTACCTAAATACAATTTGAATATATAATTTTTCTATGCATGACCTAAAGCATCGTGTCCTAATTATTCTAAACAATAGTCATCAGTTAAGAATTATTATAGAATAATGAGTAATTTAATACGGTACCTCAATGAATTTTGCACATTAATGCTAACTTATGGATAGTATAGCATTTTATATAAATATAAGATGTATTTAATAGAAAAGTAAAAAGTTTCGACATGCATTTACCTAGAGCAGATTTTACTCCTGTCCAGGCTTCACGTACATAGTTAAAAAGTCGACGCAATAAAGGTTTTTGAGCACGATGATGACTTACAACTGAAGAACCATCTTGTTCAAGGTCATCATTGTCAATATCTTGTCTCTGCTGAGACGGTTGCTGCTGTTGTTGCTGAACCATGGGATACATTATGAGCCCGACATCGCGACGCCGCTGCGCTCTTAGCGCTGTCTTGATTCCATACACTTACATTTCCAACTCAAACTGTTGAATATTATATCGTAATACCAATAAACACCATAATAATATCAACGTTTGCGATGTATTTATAGAAGGCATTGTTACCCAGGAGAAGCAATCAATTAGTAATTAGCCCGATGCTTCATTTAATATCTGCAAACAAAAATATTACGGTAAATAATAATATTATTTCACAGATAATTAAGTACATAATATTATATTATATTATAGGAATAGTATTTGCATTTTTGAATTTTAATTTATGTATAGCTAAATAAGATGAAAATTTCGTTCATCATATAATAATATAATATCAATATAAGGCCATGTAGAAACTATTTCAATAAATATTTCTTTCCCTCAATTTACATTAGCAGATATTGAACATAATTTTTATTGCAATTTTTAAAATTATCTCAAGTTCAAAGAAAATTTCCAATATAAAATGTCATATTTTGTATTAATAATTCGAAAATATTTCGTCATTAATCACAACGCTATTGATAGAGTTAAGGGGTAGTTAACATATAAACATGATCTCTTAACTATCATTTCTTGTCTCGGGTGTCTCATTTTTTACTAATTGTTAAATTTTTCTTCTACCCTGTTCCGTTCGTCAAATCACCTGATTGAACAGGCACTTGGATGGGTAACAGCGTGGTAAGCGACAAAAAATACTATGTATAGCTGCTCTCATACTCATAAATTTTTCTTCTGCAATAATCTACTACGTGATTTAAATTTGCGTTGACTATAGATAATAATCATTAATTTCATCGTATTTCACAAATTACTGTCAGTATTAAGTTAATCATTTACCATGCTGTGAAATACCTAGAAATGATTTATACGTTTCCAGATTGTAAACTAACGTTCATATTCTACTTCCTACTTTGAATTTGATTAGAATTGCGAACTTCCCCAAATTTCTTAGCCTATCTATTCGGTGAGCATCATCAACAAGCTTGGTCAACTGACAAAAATGTGAAGATTGAACATAGGTAGTCAGAACATCAGCTAAAGCTCCTAAAATGTATTTTAAAGTTATTGTGTTAAATTAACTTGAAAATTTTTATTTTTTTCAGGAATTAAAAATTAGATGGAATGAAAATCTTTCAGCCGTTTGTAGTATCGTTATTTTATTAATAATCTAATTATTATTGTATTAAATAGCATATTAAATTTTAACACTGCAAAGTTTAATTAAACCTAATCCATTATAGTGCCCTTTTGTTAAGGTGATAGCAAATTTTAGGAGTAGTACATAAAATTTAATGATAACAGAATTTAATAAGTATTTCAAAATTTTCTGAAGTAAAATAAATAAAGGAAATGTAATTTTTCTTGATTGTTCACGTCAAACTTTTTAATAAATCAGCTATAAGATTGTCACAGTATATTGTTGAAATCTGTAGCGGTCAAGCATTGAAAAGGTTTTATTTTATGTTACACAAACTCTCAAAATGCAGATTAAAATAAAAACATTAACTACAGGGTGGACCATAAAGAATTTAATATTTTAAAACGCCTTTATGATCGAACGGTATGTCGGAGATGGTGGGGATTAGGAAGCTTGGTTCATGGAAATTCAGTCACGATGAAGCGCTTGCGGGCGAGCAGCATGCATTTGGTGTAAAACATGTTTACAAAAATAGTAGCGAAATGAACATAATATTTAAATTAAAATAAATAATTGAAATATTTAATTTATAAAAATTACATCATTCAGATGTGCATCATCCGATGCAAGCACGTCGAATATGTCTCTTAAATTTGTGAAAACTCGCTGGCACATGCAATACCTATTCCATTCTTGTTGAATGTGCCTCAAACTTTCTAATCCACGACCGAATCATATTTTCGCTGTGACATTGATTTAAGTTATGCAATCCATATTCAAAGTGAAATAAACGCCAAGCAACAATGCCACGAATCGCTACGTTTGTGTATTATAAAAATGTTTTACACAAAGTGCACTCTGCTCACCCGTATAGCGCTCCATCGTGACTGAATTTCCATGAACCAAGCTACTAATCCTCTCCACACGCACCCCGCTCTGACATACCGTTCGATCGCAATAACGTTTTAAAATTGTAAATTTGTTATGGCGCAGTACTTTTAAATTTGGAACTATCTTTTTTCAATAGCCTGTACAATACTTATAACACCAATAATGAAGTTTTAATTTATGATTAGGTGACACATCGGATCGAATCTCGTGGCGTACCATCTATAGAAGGATTTTTAACTCACTAAATGTCTACTTGCTGGCCACAGGCAACTTTTTAAATAGCGTTTAAATAAAAGACTGAATCTCCTCCAGCAATAAGTGTGAACACGAAAGGTTCGCAGAATATTGGAGACGCCAAATAAAACAAATAAGTTGTCAGTCGACGTTTCGGTTTTATTTACTGAAAACCATCCTCAGGACTGTAGAGGAAAAATTGATCATGTAGAAACGGCAATATTTTTTCATTTTCATTTTTAAATAGCTTTAATAGTTTCGTAATCTGGAAGTGACGTTGTAATAATTGTGTATTTCCGTGGTTCGGAATCCATGCGTTAAGCTGTAGGTATTCTATGTTCGTCACACATTTTCATCGCGCAACCGGTATAGATATGCAAAAACTTGAAACCGTGTAGTATACCGGAGCCGGGCATTTTGACGCCGTCGTTTTGACGCCGCCGTTTTGATTATAATATTATAATAATTAATTTCGCGAAATTAAAATTTCTAAAATGTTTTTATTGACGGGAGAAGAGAAATTTTAACAATAACAATTTAGTGCAGATTAAATAAAATATTTGAAATAAAATGTAAAGGTGACACACTATTTTTTATTACCTACTTAATATTATTATATCACTTGCACTAAGAATTTGATTTCTGTATGGGGATTACGATCTTGATAGTAAATAAATATCATGTAAAAACATTTTTTTGAAAATCTAAAACTTAAAATAAAAATATTCAAACGATGGGAAAGTTGGTTTATAAATCAGCTGTGACCTGTAATCCAATAAGCAATACCATGAGCGGAAACAAAGAGGGTGAATGTAAAATAAATAGAAGTCTCAAAATGACCAAAAAGAGAATTATGATCGACATTCAAACAAGGGTGGATATCTGCTGGTTTTGAGGTGCCAATAACTAGCTTCTTTTTAAATCAATAAATCATTAAAATCAATCAATCGCCGGCGCCGTCGTGAATAAAACAAGTGACTCAATCAAAATCCACAACTCATAAGGTAAGCATTCACAATTCGAATTTAGTATTCATATTTTATAAACAAATTTCTAGTAAATTAAAAAGGTGTGAAAAGTAAATAGGGCGAGTTCTAATATTCCTTTCTTTGTTATGTCAATTTCTCTATGTTCTTTTATTTTGCATTGATAACGTATTTAATTTTTAATATATTAACTGTTTTTCAAGTAACCTTGATTGAACTATCAAACATATAAAAGACCAGCACGCTCCGCCGCCGCCGCCTCCAGCGTGTCATTTTTTAGAACGCATTCTGATTGGTCGTTGGTAGTACCAACTTAAAAGTTAAAATCACCTCCCCCTGGGATCGAGTAGCACTCCAATCGAGTTTTCAACCTTGGCGAACTGCCCGTCCGTGGATGGGCCTTCCAGCTAGTCTACTCTATATATATAAAAAGATAAGACAAAATATGCAACGTTTTTATGCAACGTTTTTGTGCAACGTTTTATGCAACGTTTTTATGCAACGCTGAGAACAGCTATTGGACGACACCAAATCAACATTATAATCACATCAACGGATGAATCAAAGCAAAGCAAAGCAAAGCAAAGCAAAGCAAAGCAAAGCAAAGCAAAGCAAAGCAAAGCAAAGCAGAAGCAGACGCAGACGCAGACGCAGACGCAGACGCAGAAGCAGAAGCAGAAGCAGAAGCAGAAGCAGAAGCAGAAGCAGAAGCAGAAGCAGAAGCAGAAGCAGAAGCAGAAGCAGAAGCAGAAGCAGAAGCAGAAGCAGAAGCAGACGCAGACGCAGACGCAGAAGCAGAAGCAGAAGCAGAAGCAAACGCAAAGGCAAAAGCGAAAGCAAATGCAAATGCAAAAGCAAATGCAAAAGCAAAAGCAAAGGCAAAAGCGAAAGCAAATGCAAATGCAAAAGCAAATGCAAAAGCAAATGCAAAAGCAAATGCAAAAGCAAATGCAAATGCAAAAAAGCAAAAAGTAAACGCCAAGCAAGGCAACAAAACCATGCGACGCAAAAACACAAAGATTGAAAGATTTATGTATCTACTCTATATATATAAAAAGATAAGACAAAATATGCAACGTTTTTATGCAACGTTTTTGTGCAACGTTTTATGCAACGTTTTTATGCAACGCTGAGAACAGCTATTGGACGACACCAAATCAACATTATAATCACATCAACGGATGAATCAAAGCAAAGCAAAGCAAAGCAAAGCAGAAGCAGAAGCAGACGCAGAAGCAGAAGCAGAAGCAGAAGCAGAAGCAGAAGCAGAAGCAGAAGCAGAAGCAAAGGCAAAGGCAAAAGCGAAAGCAAATGCAAATGCAAAAAAGCAAAAAGTAAAAGCAAAAGCAAATGCAAAAAAGGAAATGCAAAAAAGCAAAAGCAAAAAGTAAACGCCAAGCAAGGCAACAAAACCATGCGACGCAAAAACACAAAGATTGAAAGATTTATGTAAATGCAAAAATCCGTTTGATGGCAAATTTGTTATTTTCGGTGGTGACTTTCGTCAAGTTTTACCTGTTATAAAATACGCTTCACATGTGGAAATAGTCAATTTTCCTTTTTAGTCAACATCAATTTGGCCAAGCAGCATTATATTATTGAAAGTACCGAATAGCTGGAAATCTACAAATATAATTCAGGACATTTACAGCAATTCAATTGCTTCTAATGCCGATCTCTCCGACAGAATTATATTAGCCTGCCACAATGATGATGTTCGCACACTTAACAATAAAATATTAAATTTGGTCGAGGGCGAGATTCATACCTACTTAATTGAAGATACAGCTAAACATCGAGGGGTCGATCAAATAGATGAGGACATTCGGTTGGAATATGAAGTCGAATATTTAAATTCGTTGAATTTCCCTGGTTTTCCGGTACACAAATTAAAACTCAAAATAGGATCTGTTGTTATGCTAGCAGAGCGTTAACAAAGTTGGTTTGCTGTCGTGTAATTTTTGAAATAATGAAATGGTTTGCTTGAGTTTTTGTAAATAATTTGAATTTTGTATGTTTCGCGGTTTCGGAGAAGCCGAGAGAGCGCGAGCAGTGAAGAAGAAGACTTGCGTACGCCGTCCAAGTCGTGGACGGTCGACATTTTGATTTCTGACGATTTTTAGTTGTAAAAATTTGATTTATTTGAGAATAAAAGACAAGTAAAGTTTGAAGGAGTGTTATTTCTTTTAGATTGAGAAATTAGAAGAGAAAATTTGGTGAATTATACTAAATGCAAGTGGAATTATTTCGGAAAAGGTATACAAGGTCGCTTGATAGTGGGCGATACTGAAAGATAACCGATTGAGCCAGCCGGGTAAGAAGGTGATTTCTCCGCCCGAATTGGAATTTTACGAAGAAGATTTGAAAATTCGATATTTAATATTTAAGGGTGCAAAATAATACTTCAACTTGGCTACCCGAACGTGCGGCATTTGGTGAACATTTTTTTGAATTCAATTTGGGATGATTAGTTTATGGTTGTAAATGTTCACCGCAGAACCGGCTGTCACCCTGAGATTTTTAGTAAGAAAAGTTTGACCATGGCTACTTGGCTAAATTGACTGGAGGCTTCAACAGCTGATAGAGCAAATGGCTGAAGACAGGAGAGAGGAGAACGAATAGAATAGAAGATAAAAGAGAGAGGGAAAAGAATAGGATCGAGGACAAAAAAGAATGGTAAAATATTGTGAAGAATTGAGCAGAACAATCAGCAGTGCCAATTATGAAAAAAATAAAAATGAGGAAGAACTAGAAGATAAGAAGGAAGAAATAAGTTTAATAAAAGAAGAAACTTTAGCAGAAAAAGTGCAACTATCGGAAGAGATTGAGAAAAATGAAAATAAAGAAGACTTGAGAAATGAAAAAATGGAAGGAGAAGTAAATAAAGAAACGGGTCATACCGGCGGCATTAATAAAAAAGCCCGGATATTCACCAGAACACAGATGCGACGAATGAAATGGCGAAAGATGAAACGTGGACGAAAAAGTAATTTTGAAAGAAGGTATAACAATAATTATTGTAAAAGGAAGAAAAATAAAATTAATACGAACATGATTACTTCATCCAAGATGGTTTCCGATGGAAATGATGTTCCCCGTTCAGCAATTTGGAAGGATGAAATAAAGGATGAAGAGGATATGCCGTCCAACAAAGTAATTTGGTATTTTGAAAAAGAAGAGTTGGGTTCAAGAAGAAGAAAATAAAGAAACATTGGTTTGGTGAAAAGAAACGTATTTTTAAAAAGGAAGACGTCATGGAAAACAAAATGAAGGTGATTTTGGAAAAGTGGGAGTATCGGAGATCAAGATGGAGGGTGGTTAATCTAATCAATATGAAAAGTAACCACAGACGAATAAAGAAGATTGAACAAATTTAAGGATGAGATAACCGCGATTTAAATGGAAAATGAATGGAACTAAATGTGTTTTGATAAAATTAAAAAAAAGGTTGTAAATATTAAAATTTAAAGAAGGAACTACACATCATGATAAAACTGAAAATCATAATTAAATAAAAGGCAATAGAAATTCGAACAAGTTAATAATAACCAATGTAACAAGTGAAAAGGACAATCTTCGAAAGATAAGCAGACGGAAAGTTTATAAATTGTATAACAAAATTTGAGAAAGTAAAAGTGTTTCCAAAAATTGAAAATTTGAAAAATGGATTAATTAATTGCTGCATTTTATAATAGTAAATTTGTAATTAACGTTTATGGCAATCAAATGGAAAAATTTAATTTGAAAATTGATGGTTATTGAAGGAATTTGTCACTACGAAAATTGAAATTGGATGATTAGTAAAGAAATAGGTAAAAGAGTTTTAAATGATGTGTATTGCATATTTAAAAATTTTTTTATGAAGCTACAGCTTTAAAATGTAGCAAAATTGATGAAATTATTTAAGGAGATGAAATTGTTAGTTGGAAATTTTAAAAATTAAGTAGTATTGAAGGATTTTATTAAATAAGGGTCGATATGAAGATTGAAGATGACAATGAAATTGCAGAACACTAGAAGAGAATCGAAATTATGAAAGGTCCGTAACGGAAAAAGAAGGAGCTTTGAAAAGTTATGGAATAAAATTTGGAAGGATAAAAAAATTTGCAGTTATTTCTAAGAAAGTTTTGGATCGAGTTATCTAAGAAATTGTTATTATTGCAAAGAAGTTTGGATGTCATTTATGAATTGTTTAGTGATCATTCGTCAAGATAGGTAGTTCGGGATGTTGATTAATTAATTAATTTAGGTGTGTAAATTAGATTGCCGCATTAATTAATTATTATTTACTTTTGAATATTGTTATTTATTTTTGAAGATGTTGATTTAGAGAATTTGCTACTTATTCCAAAAGCACGACGTTATGTGTCTTTCTTGAAATCCCTCCCGGATTTCTGCATAAGCCAGGAAGGATTACTGTCGTGTAATTTTTGGAATAAGGAAATGGTTTGCTTGAGTTTTTGTAAATAATTTGAATTTTGTATGTTTCGCGGTTTCGGGGAAGCCGAGAGAGCACGAGCAGTGAAGAAGAAGACTTGCGTACGCCTTCCAAGTCGTGGACGGTCGACATTTTGATTTCTGACGATTTTTAGTTGTAAAAATTTGATTTATTTGAGAATAAAAGACAAGTAAAGTTTGAAGGAGTGTTATTTCTTTTAGATTGAGAAATTAGAAGAGAAAATTTTGTGAATTATACTAAATGCAAGTGGAATTATTTCGGAAAAGGTATACAAGGTCGCTTGATAGTGGGCGATACTGAAAGATAACCGATTGAGCCAGCCGGGTAAGAAGGTGATTTCTCCGCCCGAATTGGAATTTTACGAAGAAGATTTGAAAATTCGATATTTAATATTTAAGGGTGCAAAATAACACTTCAATATACATCGATAGGCCTTTATATGTAGCATTATCAAAATGTCGAGCGAAGGATGGAATACAAATTCAAAGTGAAAGCGACATAAAAAATGTTGTATGGAAATAAGTTTTATAACTTGAAGTTATTAGGGCCGCGAAGCGGCCCTGGGGGTTGGGCCGCGGCAGCGGCCAGGGGGGCGGAGCCCCCCTAGTATTGAATAAATTAATAAAATATTTTCAAATATTTCTTGCGTTCAACTTAGAATTTCACAGAAATTAATTTGATGTCATGTTAATTTTGGATAAGGGGTAGCCAGAGTTGTAAAGTGGAGAAAATTTGTTGGGAAAGTTTGAGATTGGGATTCGCGGTTTTTCGAGGTCGCTGCGGAGCGCAAGAGGATATGAGGAAGACTTGCGTACGCCGTCCAAGTCGTGGACGGTCGACATTTTGATTTTTTGATGATGAATAATTATAAAATTTGATTTATTTGAGAATAAAAGACGAGCAAAGTTTGAAGGAGTGTTATTTCTTTAGTCAAAATTTTGAAGAGAAAATTTGTGAATTATACAATTTGCAAGTGGAATTATTTCGGAAAAGGTATTGAAGGTCGGTTGATAAGGGCCGTCGTTTGAAAAGATAACCGACTTGAGCTAGTGGGTAAGAAGGTGATTTCTCCGCCCGATTGGAAATTTTGTAGAGAAGAATTAGAAAATTCAATAATTTATAATCGAGGGGTGGAAAATTACACTTCAATACATCGATAGAACATAATACGGGGTTTGATAGAATTAATTTTATAATCCGAACCAACGCCAAGAGAGGAAGATGATCTCGAGAATATCAAGAAATTTAACTTTGTTTAATTATTTTCAATTTTATAAATTTTAAGTCATGTACTACATATACATTTTTATGTCATCCAACTTTGTGGGGCAAGTTAACTTTACATTTTACAATAAATTAGAACTTATTAGTATATTTATATGGCACCCAACTAGTGGAACAAGAGATGTCATTCAATATACTGAAGTGAGAAAAAGTCAATCAAATGGGCAAATAATGATTTTGGTTAAATTTAAATTTTGTCGATTGTAGACATTTTATTTTGATGCAATTTTTGAGATGACGAAAGCGATTGTATTGTTACTTTCCAACACACAAAACAATACAAACTTGATTTTTCTTAAAGACTGATATTTCTTGCGTATTTGTAGTGTTATCTAAAATGTGAAAATTTATAATTTAAATTTTTGGCGGTAAAAGTGGCGCATACTTGCAAAGTTTGTTGAATTATTTATTGTTATTATGATGGTAATTTGAACTGTGAAGCCAATTCTGCGGCGAGGTCCTTTGTCTTACGCCGACCATTGATGTAGACGGTGCATTTCGTGGGGTTGCGAGTATTACCTCGCAATTTAACCCAAGAAGACCATTTGTGAGAGTTTTTGTAGTCACAAAAACCATTATTCCAGTGATAGGAGAAATGCGTGAGTTATTTTTGAAACGTATTATTTTCGAAAACGAGCATTTTGCGTGCATTTTTGTGGGCGCAAGCAATATTGAACTCTATTGACGTCATTTTGCTTTTTGGATGATTTCGCATCTGAAATCACTTTTATAAGTTTAATTTTGATGATTTGTACGATTACACGAATCAGATTTCATTGTACGTACCGAACAAGTAGATGTTCGCTAATTTTGGTGGTTTAAAAGAATCACATGTAGAACTTGGAGGTTACGATTATCCGGCCAGATGTTAATGGTTCCGATTTAATTAAGAAGTTGGAGAGATTTGTTTAAACCGACATTCGAGGTTTGAATACTACACTGGACAATTTTTACACATTCACTTTACTGTTTGTTTGGATAAACGAAGAAGTTTCTGGATCGACGCAGATGTTGTTTCGCTACCGTTTTTACCAACTGAATGTCAACTTCACAAGTGAATGCAGAGTACGGTCTGATGTACAGAGTGCTTCGTAATAAGCATCAACTACGAAATTTGTATGAGTAAGAGATTGAACATTATTTATAAAAACACCATTGTTACAAATTTTCTTTATTAATGTCACACATTTCACATTTATGGAACATCCAATAAAAGTATAGCTGAGTAATTGTACATAAATGATACGGTTTATTGGATGTTTCTACACATTTAAACACCTATTTGAGTATCGCTTGACGATTGTGTCAGGGGCGTCCAAAATTGCTTCAATTTTATTTTTGGGTCATTTGAATAAATTGATTTATGATTTATTGTGCTCATTGATTTGCTTTAATCTCGCCGTTACCCGTAACCTGCAGATACTGTGGCCTTAATTTTTGTGAACCGACGTAAAGCTAGCTGGGACTATTTCGTTCGAGTGTACACATTAAGCGAGGTTTCACCGCTGACCATAAGTAGGGGCGTTACTGAGCTGTAGAACACGACAATACTGTTATGATCTTTGCTATCAAAAACTATTTCAAAGGCCGCTGTACTAGTTTTATGCCGGTAGCTGAGTTCTTCTCTTTGTCGAAGGTCAGTGGATTCAAACAGACGAAATAACAAGGCAGTAATTCGGCATCAACATTGTTTATTAAATAAAAATACTCAATCGCGAATTAAATTGCATTTAATTTAATTATTTTTAAATTTTAAATTATTTTAATTTAATTATTTAATTAATTTGCATCAATTTATAAGTGGCAACAAATCTGCCTCGAACCAAATGTGTTAAATAATGTAATAATTAAGAATCCAAGCGACATTTAATTCCTCAAAAACAGAAGCTGAACCTGGATATTCAATAATTATTCGTATAAAATAATGTGTAAAATTCAAATTAATTGCACAAAAGTTTTCTAATAAATTCATTTATGACACAATTAGTCGTTTTATTTTGAATTTATTAAAATAAAATAAATTTCTACCTAATTATAGTTACTAAATTGTAACTTATATTATTTTATATTCAAGTTAAGAGGAATCCTTAAAGTTGTAAAATACACTTTCGCATTTCAATGATTTCTTGCTTATTACTCAAGAAAATTGCACAAAAGTATATATTTTTTAAAAGAGGACACTTGGACGCACACCACTGTGTTTTTATTATTTTTAAATTGAAATTTTTTGAAAAAATAGTTTTGAAAAAACATTATATATAACATTATATATAACATTATATATAACATTATATATATCATGACAAACGTCTGTTTCGTCCTTATTTGGACGAAATACATCCAATTTTAATTTTTATTTATCCTTAACTTGAATATAATAGTATATTATAGGCCAAGGTTGTGAAGACATGCATTATAGCCCTAGCGCCAAGATTATATTCCGAGGTGCGAAGCACCGAGGAATATAAGGCGCGGGGGCTATAATGGTCTTCACAACCGTGGTTATATATACGATTTTTTCCACTACTAGGTTTATTACAATTCTTTTAATTTTTGTTAATACAAAATATTCAATTTAAAATATTTATTTTAAATAAATTATAAAACAAATGACAGTCTTTTGTTTTCTTGATTTGACATTCTTGAACATTTTAAATTAATTGTGATTAAAAATTGAAATTTGAAATTTGAAGTTTATGAGCCGTTCAGTGAGTTTTTTTTAACTGTTTTGTAATAGAAAATCTACTACCGGAAAATCCTTTGTGTTTTCGCATTGAATTTTATTAGTAAATTAAATAAATCGTGGTTCGTCAAATTAACAAAAGATGGCGCTGTCACTATCTGTCACATTAATTCGAATTTAATAAAAATTTTAAAATTCAATTAATCTATAATAAAGCGTTTTTAATAGTTTAAATACAATTAAATAGCATCTCTTGATTATTTTAAATCATCTTATAACAACATTTTTCTTTAAAATAGTCCCCAAATTATCGAAAAATATCATTTTGTTCATTATTAACTAGTAGTTAATAATGGAAAAATTGTTGACCACTAGTCTATAACATGTCACTTCTGGAGCTTCATACCTAAGTAAAAATGATAGCCTGTATGACTAGTAGTGGAAAAAATAATATAAGTTACAATAAATTTAGTATAACTATAATTAAATATTCTTACGAGTTAATAATACACAAAAATATAAATTTCTACCTTATAAATTTTCAAATTGGTAAATTTCCACTCGATTCAGTACGCCACTGGAGATCACATTCTCGACGATCGTAGTTGCCATACTTCACACTACTTTGGAAGCCGCAAATGTTCAAACTGCTACCGGTAAAGCTGCGCCAACAATTGTGTAAAAAGTGCCGATTAAATTTATTTCCTTCTGTTAACCAACTTTTTAAATCGTTAAATAAACAATCTTTGTCCTAGACAACACTCAGGTAAGTAATCTCTTGATTATCGATTTCGCTTCGATCATCAAATGTGTACCTAACCTCTAATTTTCAGAGCACATGTACAATTTTCAATAACCAATTTTCTTGCAGATATTTGATTGACAAATACCACGTTGCATTCGCGATACACAATTTTTACTAATTACGCGTCGTACGTAGTTAATTACTACGTAATTACAAGACTCTGGTTAATTGTTCACTTGTGTGAACTCACAAATTTTACTCTCTGAGTTTTTGCATCAAGAGGCCTCGTACGAGTTCCTAGTTTGATCTCCACCAGAAAACTGACTTCTTTCGCTTGCTGGCTTTGTTCCCCCCATATTCAAATTTGGCCTTTCTTGAGTGGGAATTTTTATTCCTATCAGCGAAATTGACTCTTCTTTCCAGGTAACATAAATTTTTATTCGCATACGCATCGAAATATTATGAACACTTTGTTTTTAGGAATCTGGTATTACCAATCCGGCGCAAAATTATACACAGGACGCGGCACAAATTTTGTATTTTACAAACAAATTCAAATGTGTTAGTTTTGTGTATGAATTCGTTACAAATCGATGGTTTTTGTAAAACTGATGCAAATTTCGCTTTTTCATACCAGTCGAATCAACTTGCTTTAACGCAAGTGTTTTCAAATTACCACCTCATTAATCTGCCTGGACCCCTAAATTAAGAAATATCACAACAATACATTGTATTATATTAATTAAATACAATTCATAATTATTTGAAATAAATGTCAAATTTGGAATTTTGCAAAACATAACAATTCAAATTTATGACTATCAATAAAATTATTATTAGGCATTTTATAAAATTTGTTAAGCTATCAGTCATGAAGTGTTTGATGTTATGGATAAATTCTACTTCCAACACCATAATAATACGCCATCGGCTAGAGATGCCCTCGAAATTATAAATTTTTATAATAATAATAATAAGTTATACTGTCTATATACAGGGTGTCCCCGCACTCACTTTACATAACTTAGGTGGTGATAGAGGACACTTTTCTAAGAACAATATTTAATAAACATTTTTTTCTAAATTCAAACCCTCGAGAGTTAGGCCTCTTTAAAGCATTTTTTTAAATTTCCACCTTAAAGTGGCCATAGCTCCGAAAATAATGATTTTTCAGTAAAAATGATTTAGTGCTTTTTAAAAGAGTGTGAAATAATCTACAAACTAGGTTTACTCCTTTTATTGTCTAAATTCAACGGCTTTCGAGTTATGAATTAAAGTAAGCTAAAAACTGTCGAAAAATTTGAGCTTTTCTTTTTTTTGGTTTTTTTCACAACCCTGTATCTTTTAAACGAAACATTTTACAAAAAATCTGACGCCCCATTCCGGATAGGAAATTTAACGGACTACGACTTTTGTCTAGTAAAAATTTTTGAGAAACCAATCCATTTCACAGAAAATTAGAAAATAATAAACAAGGCAGCCACAAATCAAAAAATTAAATTCACAAAATTTTTATTTTTTTTGAAAAATTATTTTATTAATTGATTTTAAACTATTAGATTATTTAAGTAAATGTTGAAAATGACCACCCTCATTTTCAATACACAGTCGTGCTCGTTTTAAAATATGCTTTATAGCATTATTATTTATAAAATTTCTTTTTTTGTTAAGAGCCATTATAGCAGGGGTGGTCAACAAGGTCGAGGGATTGACCGGTCAATCACGAGGCCAATTTTGGTCAATCGTTGAGTGTGAAAAGTGTCAAAAATTCGAATTTCTGCGATTAAAAGTGTCGAAAAATCGATTTTTTTCGACAAACATCTTTTAAAACAATCACGACTGTGTATTGATAATGAGGGTGGTCATTTTCAACAATTACTTTATTAATGTAATAATTTAAAATTAATTAATAAAATAATTTTTCAAAAAAAATAAAAATTTTGTGAATTTAATTTTATGTTTTGTAGCTGCCTTGTTTGTTACTTTCTGATTTTCTGTGAAATGGATTGGTTTTTCAAAAATTTTTACTAGACAAAAGTTGTAGTCCGTTAAATTTTCTATCCGGAATGGGGCGTCAGATTTTTTGTAAAATGTTTCGTTTAAAAGATACAGGGTTTTGAAAAAACCAAAAAAAGAAAGCTCAAATTTTTCGATATTTTTTAACTTACTTTAATTAATAACTCGAAAGCCGTTGATTTTAGACAAATGGTGGATTTATGCTCACAACCCAAGACCCAACACCCTAGACTCAAGACTAAAAACCTTACGCTTAAGAAGATTAACAAATAGTTTTATGTATAACCATTTATACCGGTCACTTTAGACCCATCATCAGACACCCAACACTTCAGGGGTGTTCATCTTTTCGCTTAAGAAATGTTTCAATGCGCACAATCATCGAAGTGAAAGAGCCGAAAACTTTTATCTTTATTCAACGTGTTTACATTCTGACGTTTAAAAGAAACATTTCTTTGCATAATTATGGCATTTTTAGGGACCTCTTTCAGGTACATCTGCAGGCCATAAATCACCAGGGGTTCTTCGGCTCTTCTTAAGTGATAAGGTAGAGGATCGACAAATTTCATCTTTTCAGTTAATACCATAGAATAAAAGATTACAATAGAAGGGAAACTTCCATGTTAAAATTGTAGACAGTCTTATACTGTATTTTCGTTGCGCCCCCTGGGTGTCATGGGTCAACTAAATCAAAGTAAACTAAATTATTCCACTATATTTCCATTCAATGTAACTATTTTTCACTATTATAATTTAT
This sequence comes from Rhagonycha lutea, assembly GCA_958510855.1. NCBI lineage: Eukaryota > Metazoa > Arthropoda > Insecta > Coleoptera > Cantharidae > Rhagonycha > Rhagonycha lutea. The sequence continues at coordinate 53,243,403 of OY294037.1, forward strand.
TAATCGTATTACAATTCCAACTTATAGGATATTCTATGATAAATGTTATGTTATTGTTTACTTTTCTAAATAAATATTGAAACAGCGCCATCTTAAGAAAATCCGACAACTAAAATACCATTAAAATCAGGGTCTAATATTTTCCTATGAAGTTTCTACACCGTGGTTAATACCTAAGAAATGTTTTCAATGCGCAAAATCGTCGCAGTGAAAGTTCCGAAAACTTTTATCTTTATTCAACATTTTAACAAAAAATGGACAATTTCTGTTATTTGTCACGAAATTATTAAGAAATTATTTAAAAAATTTTCCACCAAATTTCCACCTGTTTTAAAATGCCTCTGGCGCAGGTCTGCTTTTTTATATAGGTTTATAATTATGCGTTTTTGATATAGAATCCTTAATTAATATAATCAAAATGTTAACCCGTTCTCTAAACCAATTAAAAATTATATCATGCACTCTTTCTATCTGTAATCAATTTTGAGCTGTTAATAAAGTTTTTGTAAAAAAACATAAAACTATTTTGATACTGTGATGGTCATACTTGATGACATTATTATTGCTTCAAAATTTCAAGAAATAGGGTGTGAGAAGGCGTAGGGTAGGTTATTTAGGACGTATGTGGACTGCACCGATGGAAAGAAATTAATCCTTTTTTTTGGGGTTTTGACGGAGGGTCATATGTAGATTGCACCGATGGTCAGATGTGGATTGCACCGATCCCCACATGTGGATTGCACCGATATAAATACTTAATCCCTGTAAGTCAAAGACTTACCAGTAATCTTGTAAGGCTTACCCGTAATGTTTTTTACTGAAAATGAAACAAGGACGTATGCAAGGAGTCGCTCCAAACACTACTGAAAGACTTAAAAAACACTAATAGATGCCCAAAATATTTAATTTTATTTTAATTTATTATTTATTGAAAAAAATTCGAATTTTTATAAATTGGATCCTGGTAATTGTTTTGTCAGAATATAAGTCGATCAAATGTTGTAATTTGGCTTGTTTACTAACTGTAATGGCATTTTTAGCTCTGGATCTAGGGGGGGGGGCTAACTAGGGCACCTGTCCCGGGAGGCAACTGTCCCGGGAGGCAATTCAAGGGAGCACCAAATTATATTTCGTGAGATTTTTTATATCTTTAAACTCAAATACTGGAGGGAAGGAATGTCAAGTTCTTGCCCGGGTTCGGAAAAATCATAGATCTCGGGCTGACGGCATTAACTGTGCCAATACTCTGCTTATTCTTAGGATCTTAGGTATGTTTTAATTTGCATCATTTTTAATATCTCCAAGAAGGTGTAAATCGGCGGGTGGAGTTATAAAAATGTGAACTAAATACGTTATAAAACGACTCACAGGCATTCGTATTCCGGCATATACTTGATGTGCGTGCTGCTCAAAGCTTGATGTAAATATTGCAAACCAAACGAGAAGAGCAACCATTGACCAATTTCGGAAAGATCGTTTTAATATTCTGCGACCAAACCTACTTTATGAATTTTTCTATACCACGTTTGGCTTAAATGAAATCGGACCCAAACATGTTAAGAAAAATGTCCAGTGCTACCCCCCCCCTATACAGTGTGAATATTTGTGTTTCCTATCATTTATTTCCTGGACGTTACAAAAATTTAAATAATTGCTAGCATTACAAAATCTTTCAACACTTTTTATATAAACACGCTAAAGGAAGTTGATTTATTTATTAGAAAACCATGTTATTTGAAAATTAGAACATGGGAATCTCCCCCCCCCCCTTCCAACCGTAGTTTTCGAATTACGCCATATTCAAATAAGTAAATCAATTTCTTTTAGCGTTTTTACATAAAAAAAGTTGAAAGATCTTGCAATGCTAGCAATTATTTAAATTTTTGTAATGTCCTGGAAATAAATGACAGGAAACACAAATATTCACACTGTATAGGGGGGTAGCACTGGACATTGATCTTAATGATTACATGAATAGCAAGTTCAAAATCAACAGTTGCTGTTATTGGTTTAAAACGTAAATCATTTTAAGAACATCTAACGATTAACTAACGATGTTTGTTTTGCCTAATAAAAAATAGGTACGGTTCTTTGGGTTTTGCTTAATAAAAAAAAATATTGAAAGGGGGGGGAGTGAAGGGTGCATGTCGTAATATTTGGAGATATGTCTAGGATTTTGTGCAGTTGGGGAGGGTTGAATAATGCTTAAAATTACTTGACGTAATTTATAAACGACCCCTAATCCAAAGGCGCATTCTTCTAAAAAAATTTTCGCAAATGTGTAATTCAAGCCAATCAAAATTTATTTAAAAAATTATGGACCATTAGAATGGTAGCAAATCGTAAAATTTTAACTAACTAACCTAAGCTCTACCGGTGAATCTCTCTTTCAACGGTCCCCTCATTAAAAAAAATGATCGTTTCCTAACAATAACCTAAGCTCGACCAGTGGATCCATCTTTTAGCGGTCCCCTAAACCTAAATGAAGGATGAAATGAGGGTTTCCCATAAATTAGTGCTTTAATTTTTACATCATCTAGCAATGAAAACCATAAAATGTAAATACAATCTGTATTACTTACATGAGGCAATGCTTACATACCTCTGTAGTAAATTAAATACCTCAATCCTTTAATGGAATTAAAAAAGATTACTTACTGACCATCGGTGCAGTCCACATACTTAACTTAACCGAACCCGGTGCAATCCACATGTCAGATTATGTGACCCTTTGACCATCGGTGCAGTCCGCAATTGCCCGTTATTTATAATGACCCACCAGGGGCTCTACCTGGGTTATACCCTTGTTCCACCGCCCTTAAGGTTCTTAAGTGATAATTTTTGAGCATACATCAGCCGTAAAATCGACTTCTTAAAACGTAGGCTGTTAAATCTTGAGTCTAGGGTGTTGGGTCTTGGGTTGTGAGCATAAATCCACCATAAAAGGTTTGAATCTAGTTTGTAGATTATTTCACGCTCTTTAAAAAAGCACTAAACCATTTTTACTGAAAAATCAATATTTTCGGGGCTATGGGCACGTGAAGGTGGAAATTAAAAAAAATGCTTTAAAGAGGCCTAACTCTCGAGGGTTTGAATTTAGAAAAAATTTTTTGTTAAATATTGTTCTTAGAAAAGTGTCCTCTATCACCACCTAAGTTATGTAAAGTGAGTGCGGGGACACCCTGTATATAATATGACTGATAGCTTAACAGGCTTTTTATTAAGTTTTAATTATTTATGTAAATCTAATTAAGAATATAAATCACAACAGTACTACTTTACTTAAATATTCATAAAAAGATTAGTTATTTAATATCCTTACTGCAACTAGCTAGATATCCTGTCATAAGCATAAAGAAATAAAGGCATAATAAGCTTGTAATAAGCCTCACGTTTTATGCGCAAATTTTCTTTCAATAATTAAAGGTATAAATCGGGCGACCTATTTTAAGAAAAATTAATTAAAACTTCGAAAACAAAATGCAATTTATTTGCAAAGTTCTTCGTTATTAACAAAGTAATATTATTACTTTTATAATAATTAACCTAAAAATAAAGAAAATACATTTAAGCGCCTCCGTTTGGGCACCGGCCGTTCGGGTACTACGACGACGCTTGGACGCCGGACATTTGAGTGCCGGCCATTTACAAATAATATCAAATTAAATAATACTATTGTATAGATATTGCAATGATATTTGACCAAACGAGGGATCTACGACCACAATCGAAATGGTCGTCTTGCACGCGTCTGCGAAGCCATGGTCCTATTGGTTGTGGGTAGAAGTTGTGGCTAGAGAAGAAGTTCGTGAAATTTAGTGAAGGTGTAACAACGAATGGATGTGCATGGATCATATTAGGGGCGAAGGAAGCAGAAATAAAGAGGTCGAAATTGGTTCTGTGAGGAAGGAACAAAAGCACCTAACCAATTCGGGTGCTACATGTATTTTAATTTTAGATATTTATTTGTAAATTACTGTATTTGTGTGTGATTTTAATTTTTGGGGTAGAACGTGTGTAAAGTAATTGCCAAGGACGTGGGCAATATAAATTCACATTGATAAATAAATTATTGATTTAAATTAATTTAAAATCGTATTTGGTCACTTGTCGTCATCCACAAAATTTGAAAATTTGTTTGCATTGGATCAGAAGGACACAATCATTGTGTTTCTTTTCGAGGTGTCCCCCCCCCCCGCCAGAACGTGAGGACGCTATTTTGATTGTGGTTGGAGGTACAAGAAGTTCTAAGTTGAATTCACATTATAAGTTGTAAAAATTCACGGTGAGTATTATGCGGTGTTAGAGGTGAAAGACATTAACATCACAATATATAGATATAGGATAATACGAACTATATTCTCAAACTTGACACATTGCCCTGTGTGTGCATCTAATTATCATCGCAAAATTAATTTTTTCCCTTTGATTGGTAACGACTTTGTGACGTTATTCTTGGCTCAGCGTAGAACACTTTGTGAGTGGGTTGCAAGCCGAAGAAATCCACGACTTTATCAAGAACTACACACGAAGAAAGAAAAAAAATAGCACGAAAGTTGTGAAATAAAACTCCAGGACGAGGTATTATACTTTTAATTTGAATATCACAATTAATAGTGGTCAAAGCAATACTATAAATTTGTAGACCACAGTAATTTGGCTTACTATTTGGCTATTTGGTAGTATGATATCTTTCATACAAAATCATATGATGCGATCATGATAAACAAACCTTAAACGCTAAAAACTAATCAAAATGGACAAAGGGTACTGACAGAAATTAATAATTTTCGTTAATTGGAATAAGCTCTAGTCTTTTACCTAAATTCAGTTGCGTTAATTATTTGAAATACTAAATCGGTTATTTGCATAAGTAGTCAAAACTTTGTGTGGCAAATAAATTCATTATAAATGTGTATCCATTATTCAGTAATACTATGTAACAGCTAATTAGAAAAGGTTTATTATATCAGGGGCAGACTACCGACGAGTATATAAATTGTTTCAAATTTATTACTTAAATGTGTTAGCTTTTAATTTTTACTATAATATAGTTAAGAAGTAATTTTACTTCGTAATATTATGTAAGTTGATAATTTATGATTTTCTGTTCGATTACATATACTAATAAATTCGATTGCTGGTAAAAGTTAGGCTGGTTTAATAATGTAATTGTGAAAAGTATTTAGCTTTGAAAACGAATTGCTATTTTTAATTATTTTAAGCCTTGTTGATTATTTAAAATACATTGAGTAATTCTAAAATTACTTTATCGATTAATTGGAAATGATGCAAATTTAAATTTAGAATTTCTGCTTTCCTTTTTCTTATTTGTTGAAACTGCTTAATCTTTGAATTTGAAATCATTTAATTGTGCAAAAGAGCTGAAATTATTGAATTTCATGATAGCATTTTGTATTAACGTTATTGGGTTTTTAACAATTACATATTTAATTCTATTTTTATCAAAATGTTTTTATATTAATTTTCTTATCATAATTAATTTTATTCTCGAAAAATTGTAAATAGGTACATATTATTATGTAATGGGATCAACAGATGAAAAATAGTGTAAAAAAACTGATTTTTCTCAAATATCTCATGATCGATGAAACGTATCAAAAAATGTTTCTAATAAAATGTATACCTAATAAAAGATTCTTATCAATATTTGTGTAACAGAAAACCCCTGAGCCATAATCGATGGTTGAATTGTCACCGCATACTACGTCTTTTTATATAATACCCTACATCAGAATGGAAATTTTCATCGCCACATACTATATACAGGATGGTAACGGCGCGGCGCGGCGACTCATTGTAGAATTTTAACATGCAAAATAATATTTTTGTAATTTTCTTCTTTCGTAATTAATTATTTTAGACCATAATTTAGGGCATAAATTATTATTCATATCTATCAATTTGTTTATTTTGTGTATCAGTAATCATTAGTCGCAGCGCTAGTAAGCCGAAAGAATTAAGGCGCTAAAGCTTGCTAATAGCAAATAAACCAATTTATTATTGTTTGAATCGTTTTCATACTTTTAATAAGCGTTTGTAATATTTCAAAGGAATTTTAATAAAATTTTACTTCAACAAATATTTTATTTCCATAAATTGGTATTTTATACAAACTTTTGCGATTGCGTATATTAAATTATTGTTTAAATATTAACTTCAAGTTAATATAACAATATTTTCTTACGGGGATAAATCACTTTCCCAAATTGCAAACACTTGAAGTTCTTGCTAAGTTAAATATAATCTTCTAAAACGAATAGCATATTATAAAAATTTCAAATTCATTACCTTGACACCCTAGGAAATTAATCGTTTAATTGATTGAAATAATATTTGTCAAACACAATTAATTTTTTTAATTTGCATAAAAAATCTCACAAAATAGAGCAATTAATTAGCGCATAAAAGGAAAACAATTTGCAACCACTGTTGACTTAGGATACCTCTATGCTCCACTACTCGAGCAAAGCGCTTAATACAGCCCGAGGGGCTATGATGGTACACTTTAAAAATTCATATAATACTAAAAAGCTTCGGACCGATTTTAATCATTTAATAAATCTGCAAATCTCGACATACATTATATAGGATTGTACATGATAATTTGATGCCGATAGAATAACAATTTCCACCATCAGTTAGATATATGAAATCACCTTGCCGAATTTTGTTGGCCTTAAACATTTATCTTCTAATATTATTATGTGAAATATTGGTTTAAAATAAAATCAAATCCTTAACATTTTCAACTGCTACAGGATTTATAGGTTTTTCAGAAATTCTTATGAGTTAAAATGTAACCTTTGATCCTAACTTATGATTATAAAGTCGTAACCATAGCTACATGATGAAATAATGCAAATACGCAAATACCTATTCAAAATTAAATTAATAAGTATGTAGTTAGAATTTTATTAATAATTAAGGTTTGTGCAACCCACCCTTGAGAGTTTTAATTATTGAGGATAAAAGAAATTCATAAATCTACATTATATGGATTTGATTTTGTTCCAACGTCGGTAATATATGATAGGTTGCTGCTTTTAGATAAATTGACTTCGTTGTTCAAGATTTCCAATTTCTTTTGTATATTTTGATACATTAATATTTACAATATAAGTTCAACATTTTTGTTTTCAAGTTTCAGAGAATTGATAACACGAAACAATTTCGTAAAAATTTTTAGTTGTAATTTTCTAACCTGGGCTTACTGCAGACAACTACTGATTATTTATTTATATTCACGAGTAGAGGTAGAGCAACAAGTGTATAAAGACGAAATATTTATTACACTAGTTTTTTCTGAATATACTATGTAGGTATAAGTAAAATTATTGATTAAAATAATTTTAAAAAATATACAAAACTTACTATAAGAAAAATGCAGTTAAATGGATTTGAATCATTTTGTATACACAAATTACCGGAAATTTCTTCTGGACTTTTTGATATGAAAATCGCCGATAGTCACAGACGTAAATTTATACAAATATTACAGAACTAAATTGAAAATGTTCAATGATATCAAATATTTATGTGCTAACAGAAGAGATTTACAAGACAATTTAGAAAATCGAAACCATAGCTAAATATCACTAACCAGAATATAGACTAGTGTTACATAATTATGTTTTCTTATTCTTATGCTTTATAATATTTAATATAAATATATTGAAATGTTTCCCCCTGAAGTTCTTTGGTACCATAAGTTGCATTTCAAGACTCATCTATTTTTTATCAGAATCGTCAAACATCCAATAATTTTTATTTACTTAATTGGAACTATTACAGCATTAACATTTTAACTCATTTTTATAAGATTATTCAATAATTATTAAGGTTGAGGTTAAGGTCGAGAAAAATGGCATTGTATAAATCACTAGTGAAACATCACAAACATATTATTATGTTCCTCAACTTTCAAATCGAAATACGAAATTAAAATGTAAATTTTGGGAATGTTTGGTTCAGGGAAGAGACACCCGCCTTAGAAATATAATGAAATATTACGATCAATAGCCTTAAGTGAAAACCCATCATTGAAATTAAGTTTTGATGGGTCATCTGCAATGCTAACTACAAGTTGGTGATACAATTACCAGAACAAAGTGACTAAAGCAGATCCACAAAAAGAATATAAAGATTCTCACGGACAATATTCCGGAATGATAATGAAATATGTAAATTTCATCATTTGTGACGTAATTGATCAATTTAATGTATTGTTATGATTATTTGCCCTTAAGCAAAATACTCACCCCAAGAAGACCACAAAACTAGCTTTACGCCGGAGAAGAGTTTTTCTCTTCTACAGGGCCGATGGGTTCAACAGACAAAATAACGAAATAGTAATTTACAGCAAACATAATTTATTTAATAGAAAGAAATTTTATCATAAAAGATTTTCATCAAATTGTAATAGACAATAAATTTGTCCTAAACCAGATGTGTTAAAATGCAATGACTCAGATATCCAAGCAATATTTAATATTTCAAATCCTAAAGCTAAACTTGGATGCCTGTTCATTTGTGTAGCAGGTGTAATTTTTAAAATTAATTGTACAAGTCTTATTAATAAAATCATTAACGACACAAATCATCGCTCAGTTTGAGTTTATTAATTTTTAAATAAATTTCTTTACCTTACAAATGGTAAACTGCTTAAAGTTTTCGTGCGCCACTGTTTTGTCGATTACGAACATCTGTTTTACCGACCGCCAAGTTTTCATGTGTTGCAATCCCGCGTATAGCTCCTGTGTTCGCCTGTATCCAATTTCCAGTTAAATTGCTATTTTTCAATCCAATCTTCTCACTAATCGTTGATTGGATAATTGTTGCCTGAGACAACACTTTCGGTAAGTAATTGATCAATTATCAATTATGATTTTTCCACTAAACGTAGAATTAACCTCCAATTTTCGTAGACGCATTTATAACTTTTATAATTAACTTTTTATTGTAGGTATCCAATTTACTAATACCTCATTGCACTCGAAATACACAGTTTTTGTACTAATTATGGAACGTAATTACTTATTACGAGTGAAATCACGAACTTTGCTTCCTGATTTCCGATCAAAAAGCTCGATATGAGTTCCTTAATTGGAATTTATCCAACCAAACTCTCGACATGAGTTGATCAATTGGGATCTACCAAGCAACTGGCTATATTTCTTGCTCGCTGACTTTCTGTGCCTTTCAGAGTTTTTCAAAATTGAATTTCTGTGGTGGGAATTTTGTTCCTTGTTAGCTAATATGGCACCTCTATCCAGGTAACATAATGCCGTTAATCGTGTGCATACTAAATTATTAATTTCACTTTGTTTTACAGGAATCTGTTGTTGATTTTAAAACTTGAAAATCATACACAAGGCGTGTCACAAATTTTGTATCTTACAAATAAATTCAGAAATGTTTTGTTTTATGTGTAAAAATTGTTACAAGTAACGGTTTTTGTCAATTTGATGCAAATGTTTCTTTTATGTTAGTCAAATCAACTGATTATTGAATTTGAAATTAAATTAAATTAAATTACTAAAGTAATTAAATTACTCTGCTTTTACCCTTAAATGATGAAAATATCACAACAGTATTTTTAATAAGAAACGATAAAATGACATATTTACCGAAAAAGTAGATGTGCATAATATGAATTTTACACGAGATTTTATCCCAATTGTTTACTGTGGTGTTTTATTTGCAAGCAGAGTGTACTTTTTGTACACATACAATACCACCAGCTCATATAAAATAAAATATTTTGAAATAATAATATTATATACATCAGTAAGTTAACAATAATAACAAAGTTGAAATAATAATATTTTCCAAAAATCGTCATAGAAACAACACTTCCCTGCGTATCTACGCGCAGGGAAATTGAATTATACTGACTAGTCCGGTAATGTCAGTAATTGATTTTTTCAATGTGTTTTGACACATTGACAAACTTGATTTTTGCTCATTTTAAAAATGTTGTTCATTAGTGTTTTAAAATTTCGATTTTTTACGATTTTTGGAAAAATTTAATACAAAATACGTCAGGAAAATATCTCACTTTACTCGGAGCTCTAAAATACTCGGCACAAAGTGCCTCGTATTTCAACATTGCTCCTCGTCAGTAATATATCATTTTCCTGACTTTCATGTAAATAACTATTATATTTTATTTAAGTTTTCAGCTGTGGTTACAATTTTTGTCAGAAATGAATTTTTCAATTCTAAATATTTTAATTTTTCATTATTTTAAAACTAAAAACGAGTTAAGAACTGTAAATAATAAAAAAATTTAAATACCCAGCTCATATTTATGGATGAAAATAAAATTGATTTTGTATGTATTATACTCTGCAATTAGTAACTTTTAAAATTAATAAAATAATGGGGCAACACTTTTGATACCAGTTGCAAAAATGTGTCACTTGCCTCGACCAGCTCAGTTTAAAAATAAACGTAGACTCAAAATTAATTTTAATCTGCAAATAAGCATAATGGATCTGGACGAACAAAGTCCTAAGAAATACTCCTTAATTGAAACAAGAACTTTAATTGCATAAAAAGACAAATTTATGTGTACTTTATAACTTCGTAAATAAATCAACACGTCGCCGTCGTGATGCTTCGTCAGTTGCATTGAATATTATACGAAACGCAGCTTACCACCAACATTTGCCCGTTTTTGAGTTTATAAGTGCACATTTACGGTACAAATTTATCTCCCTTTTACATACCCAATTGGAGGAATGAGTAAAATTAATCATAAAATTTATGTTTACTGTATACAACAAGTAGAAGATATAATGTACGTACTTTATACAGCGTGAACCTTTTAAAATACATGCGTTTTGGATTTGTTGTAAACTATTTTGGTAACTTGGTGAAAACAATTCACTAATTCGGATATTATTGATTACAATTTTCTATTTCTGTTAATATAATAATTGCGTAAGTGGTTTTCGTAAAAAATCCTAACCTTCAAATAGTCCAGTAACTTCTTAATTTAATTTATCGATTTCAATTTTCAGATAATTTGATCGGAATGGAGAATGTGACATAATATAATTAACTCGATTTATCAACGGATGACTCGAAATTTTAAGGATTCAACTAATTTTACACCGCCATAAGATTCCAGTGAAACCTGCCTTTATTCTGGTGATTCTGGTAAATGTAACATTTCTAATACTCTCGGAATTAGCACAATCAAGATTGGACGCTAGAATCTGCAAAACACTCGGCGCTGACCAAGCCACGTACGTTCGGCTCCAACTACGCATATGAAGAGAGAGCGTCCTTTTATTCATAGTACCGCAACCAAAATTCAATATTCTCCAAATTTTGTTTAAAAGTACGTTATTCTGCCGCGTTTTTAATCCATTACCATTATTGGTTAAGCTAATGGGTAATTGTTATTCATCCTCACATTAAACGCTTACTTTTAAAAAGTTATCTGTCAGATTCCGTCAAGTTTTTCTAATTAACTATATCTTCGATGTCGGTTATTGTACTCAAATCAAATATGAAATTTCAGGGTTAATTTTAAAAATGATAATTTTTAATATTAAACAGAAATTAAAATAAACGTAACCTACGCTTCCCTGAGAAAGCATCACACTTTTGTGATGATGTAATTTGATTAATGTTTAATTTAAATTTTAAGTTTAATTTAAAACATTAAAATCTGTTTTCATTTCAAAAAGTTCGAAAGATATTTAATTAAGATAATAATAATTTAAAATTTACTTTAACATTAAATCAGATAAAGAAGATTTTTACATACTAAGTTAAACTTCTTTATTTTGAAAAGATTGAAAGAAATGTGAGACTGTCATTAGCCTTGTAGTTAGCACCATCAACTACTAATGCGGGGGGGCATCGGCAAAATAAAAGAGAAGAGAAAAGAAGAACACGAGTATGCCAAGGCATACTAAATAAAAATATTAATAAACATTTAAGTTTAGGAAGCTTTTATATGAGACATATTCAACAATTTAATGACGAAGGGTTCCTTTTTGGTTGCAAGGAGTGACCATCTATGTGTCGTCGACTGCTCTGCACGCTTGACATTGACATTATTTTTCCGCATTCCCAAGAAATTTTTGACCAAATATTATCCATTGGCAAAAAGGTTTTCTTACGATCTTTTACATCTTAATTTTACCCTGCATAACAACGGCGATACCAATAAAAAATTGTATTTTTGTTATGATGTATTCCACCACAAGAACCAGCAGTCTGTCGGAAATTATACACTATATAGTGGACTAAACAACGGGAAACCGTGGTTTAAATCCTGATTGCGCCGGATATGTTCCTGTAATCTAAAAGTCTAAAAATAGATCTGTGGACTATACTCATCAAGCTGCCTAGCTAGAGTGGCGAAATATGGATAGGAAACCCCTCGTGGCGTAACTATCCGTGTGCGCGGTGTGCGAACGCACACCGGCCGTAAGACTTTTGAGCCCAGAGGACTCGACGTAACCGAAAAGCATTGTAAAGTAAGAAAGTAAGGTAAAGCAGGATAAGATAAGGAGGGAAACCAAGGGTGCCAATTCTAATGTAACAGAAGATGGGTAAGGGGGGAGGGTTCTTGGAAATAGGGTTAAAAAGAGGTTATAAAATTATTTATTTTAATCTTATCTTATTTTGTAAAATAATAAAGGGGCCCGCTGTGTGTCTTGCACCAGGGCCCGGTCTTGACTTGCTACGTCACTGAAACCCCTCACAAATATATGGGATGCTAAACGTCCGACATTGGATGTAATAACTGTTGATGAATTCTCCCACTGTGTATTCCCCATTAGTACACATAAAAGGAAATTTAAAATTATAATAATTAATGGTAAAAGCAAAGACAGTCCAAAAATATTTCACTAAAACTTACTTTTGAAGTTTTTGATAATTATTCTATTTGTAGGCGTTTCTACAAATGAGAACACATGAAAAGTAAAAATTTTAAATTATCACTTGCAGCAAGGTCAGAGGGCATTCCAAAACCCTATTCACTAAAAATTATTTTCCAAAGTCTTGTAGCCGTGAGGTCAATAGTAGCAAAGACCAATTATTGTCATAGAGGACAATAGTCGCGAAAATCGATTATAAACGGAATCAGTTGTCCAGGAAATAGTCGCAAGGTTAACACTACTGTCCTAGGTCAACTACTGTCCGGACACGTGCAAGCCATACTGAAGTTATTATAATACCGTAAGATTATTATGTGATATTGTGATAGCAATATCAAAATATCCCGATCTCTCAGTCAGTGAAGCCGTAGGCCAAAACTCGTGTCTAGAGACAGTATATTTTGTTTTTGATCCTGAATTCTTACGCATGCGCATTTGTTTCTTTTTTGTACTTTAGAAAATCAAATGTAATTTTGACAGCTGTCAAATTTCGTCAAAGTAGTACGTTTATTATTTAAATTATTTCCTTCTATGATAATAGACCGTAAACGGTAATACTACTAATTGTTTAGTAGTTTCAGTGTGAAATTTGTGATTAAAATGTAAATAAAAGGACAATTATTAAAAAAATCACTTTAAAACTCATATAGGCGAAAAGCCGTTTTTAAGTATTATAATATAATTTGTGACAAAAAAAAATGTGCACATTAGGGAAGTTTAAAACTTCATACATAATAATATTATAACAGTTTTATCATGTATACCTATACATATTAATATTAGTAGGTAATTAGAGATATTGAGCTATTTCATTTTTAGGTTATAATATATTAAATAATTAATTTGTTAACTTTTTAATTTAAAAATTAAATTAAAGATTTATATTAAATTAATTATTATGAACGCCAGTTTATTGTAGAAGGAAAGAATTTAAATGTGGTAATTTAAAGACGGCTTTTCGCCTGTATGAGTTTTAAAGTGATTTTTTTAATAATTGTCCTTTTATTTACATTTTAATAACAAATTTCACACTGAAACTACTAAACAATTAGTAGTATTATCGTTTACGGTCTATTATTATAGAAGGAAATAATTTAAATAATAAACGTACTACTTTGACGAAATTTGACAGCTGTCAAAATTACATTTGATTTTCTTAAGTACAAAAAAGAAACAAATGCGCATGCGTAAGGATTCAGGATCAAAAACAAAATATACTGTCTCTAGACACGAGTGTAGGCCAAACAATCACATCCGATATTTTCCTAATAGAAGATGTCACAAGCCGCTACTGATAAGGTGCATTATTAATAATAATTTATTAATTATAAATCTGCATTGAAAAATTAAATGGTGTTCCTTTACATTACTATTGTAATTGTAGGTGGTTGAATTTGAAGTTGTAAATAAGTATTCGTAGTAAGCAAAATAATTAACACTTTATTACTTGGAAAGTACAGAAATTAACGTAATAGTGAACGTAACGTAATCGTATAATATACAGATTAATGGTACAATATATTGACACGTCTCCTGCGTTCACGCCACCTACAACATAGGCGCGCTATTTAAATGTAAAGATACAACAGTTCCTCCCCCTATCATGAAATACAGTGCAAACCTAATTAAGAACAATAACGTTCGGGAGGTCTACGTATCCGTTCAGAACGGCGCAAGGTAAAAGGATCACTTGGAGTGGTAATTGGTACATGCGCGGAAACATCACCTTGTACAGGTAATTTCGGTAGCTGCAATTCCGGGTTTTCCTGTATAATTTCTCTTTCGTTATTACTCGGTAACAGTGGTGCAGTGGTAGTAGCAAGAGCATTGTTCATTAACATTGTATTGTTATTATTTAATAGTGTGGCTGAACTCTCTACTGGTGCAAGTACATTTTTATCAATTGTAAGGGGCGTATTTTTCCCTATTGACCTAATCTGGTTAACATGTCTCTTCCAGATACGTGTATCATCTAATTTAATTAGGTATATCAATTTACCTAACTTTTTGTGTACTCTACCGAATTTCCACTTATCCTCACTCATATAATCGCGTACTGATACCCTTTCCCCCTCAGAAAAGTTTCTAACACTGTTGTACTCTGATGTACTAATTGAATTTGGTGTATCATTTGAATCATTTGGTATGAGAAGGTCCAAACGTGACCGAATTTCACGACCAAACATTAAGAAAGATGGACTCTCTCCCGTAATCGAGTGTTTACATTTTCGGTATTATAGCAAAAATTTTTGTAAACTTTTCTCGGTGTCTTTCTCGCCTTCAGACATTGCACGAAAAGCCCTTTTAAAGGATTGTACGCAACGTTCGGCCAAACCGTTTGTTGCAGGGTGATAAGGCGGTGATAACTTATGTGTAATTCCGTTTTCACGCAGAAAAGTTTTGAAATCATATGAGGTAAATGTAGGACCGTTATCACTCACTAATACGGAAGGTATTCCAAAAGTACAAAATATTTTCCTTAATAAGGGTATTGTATTTTTTGTAGTAATATTGTTGACTATATGTATTTCTGGCCAACGTGAATAAGAATCTACTAGGATGAAGAAATATTTATTCATAAAGGGACCAGCAAAGTCAATGTGCACCCTATCAAAAGGCTTTGTACTTGGTTCCCAAGGATGAATTGGAACTTTGCTAGGATTATTTTTGAATTTATTACATTGGCTACAGTGTTTAACCTCTTGTTCTATCTCTTCCGTAATTCCTGGCCACCAACAGTAGCTCCTAGCCAATTGTTTCATTTTGGTTATCCCGAGATGAGAAGTGTGTAACTCCTTTAAAATCCGTGCGCGTAATGTTCGTGGTACAACAGCAGTACCCAATCTGAATATGCAACCCCCCTGCAGTGTAAACTCAGTCTGATCAATTTTGAATCGATCTTCCTTATTAATCTTTTTCCCATGACGCAAACCGTAAATTAATTTTGTAAATTTTTATCTCGTAATGTTTCCGTAGCTAATTCTTTCATTGTAATGGGTAATGTCTCGATCTGAAAAATTTCGAAAGTATCAGGTTCATCGTAAGAACTGATTTGTAATTGCTTTGAATTTGTAGGTAATCTTGACATTGCGTCAGCATTCGAATGCTGCTTTGTATTTTTGTATTTTATTTCGTAGTGAAAACTTTGTAAAAACAACGCGTAGTGTTGCATTCGGGTTGTAGTCAATAAATTCGATTTCTTTGACGGTGAAAAAATGTGTAGCAAGGGTTTATGATCTGTATAAAGTACAAATTTCCTACCATAAAGATAATAATAAAATTTCTTGATCCCAAAAATGATACTGTATGCCTCCTTATCAATGTGAGCATATTTTTGCTGTACTGTAGTGAGAGTTTGTGAAGCAAATTGAATAGGTCTCTCTGTACCGTCTGTATAAACATGCGAAAGGACCGCTCCTACAGCATATGGGCTTGCATCAACTGCCAAAACAATAGGTAAACTAGGATCAAAATGAGCTAGTACTCTTTCAGAAAGAATTTCCTTTTTAACAGCTTCAAATGCATTTTGACAACTTTTACCCCACGAAAATTGTACTCCATCCTTTAACAAATTATATAATGGATACAATGTAGTACTTAAATTTTGTAAAAATCTACCGTAATAATTAATTAACCCAACAAAAGCTCGTACTTCTGTTTTATTTGTAGGTACTTTCGCGTTTTGCATCGCATCAATTTTATCCTTGCATTTATGTATTCCATTTTTATCAATAATGTAACCGCAATATTCAATTTCGTTTTTCATAAATTGACATTTATCTAAATTTACCCTTATATTGTAATCTGACAATCTAGATAAAACCAAATCTAACCTTTTGAAATGTGTATTATCATCCGGTGCTGTGACTTTAATATCGTCCAAAAATACTGATACCCCGGGAATGTCTTTAAGAATATTTTCTATTTCCCGTTGCCAAATAGCAGGTGCACTAGCTATACCATACATTAACCTCGTACTTTGGTAAAGCCCTTTAGGTGTACTTAAGGTTAAATATTTTCTATCTTCAGGTCTTACTTCAAGTTGTAAATAAGCTTGTTGTAAATCAAGCTTTGTGAACTTGTCCCCCCCAGCCATGGAAGAAAACAAATTTTCGATCGAGGGTAATGGATGTTCGTCCACAATTAAATTTTTATTTAATGTAATTTTAAAATCTCCGCAAATTCTAAATTTTCCATTTGCTTTCAAAACTGGAACAATGGGTGTAGCCCATTCCGAACTATGAACTTTAATCAAAATTCCCTCTTTTTCTAAGAAATCAAGCTCCTCTTCTACCTTCTGTAACAAAGCATAGGGAACCTTACGTGCTTTCATAAAAACTGGTTTTACGTTATCTTTGAATTGTAATGTAGCTTGCAAGTTTTTTATTTTTCCCATATTTTCTTTAACAATAATAGGATACTTTTGTAAAATTTCTTCCAATGTATTTGTAAGTGTAATTTGGGAAACAAACTCAAAATTAATATTTAATTGTCTGATCCATTCGCGCCCTAAAATCGGCTCTCGATCTGTATTTACAATATATAAATTTAAAATTTTAGATATTCCCCTGTATGTACATTGCACTTTTGAGAATCCCACCACACCTATTTCGCGTTTGCAATATGTAATTAATTTAATATTTGTATTCGTAATTTGTAAATTAGGAAATAAGTTTTTAAATTGTGGAAAACTCATGATACTAACAGCTGAACCGCTATCGACTTCAAAATGTATTTTACGGTCTCGTACCAGAATTGCAACTGTGAACTTACCCCTGTATTCAGTATGTTCTGTATCGAGCAAGAAAATTTCCTCTATTTGATTAGTATTGTGTGTGTTATTTGAACCTTTCATGCACACCTTCGCCAAATGACCTTTGACCTTGCATTTATTACAAATGATATTCACAAGATTACATTTATTAGCAAGATGTTTTGATGAACCACACCTAAAACAATAAGGAATATTAGTCTTCTTTTCCGTGTTGAATGCCGTCTTGTTCGAACTGGAGTATTTCTTGAAATTCTTCTTGTTTGTATTTGAAGTAATGCTATTGACACTATTTGAATTGTTCGTATTATGTAGCTGCGCTGCATCTTTAGCGGACGTCTCCATGCTAATGGCAATCTCCAACGCTTTTTCGATTGTTAATTCACGATGCTCCAATAGTCTTCCTTGAATATTTTGTGCACGTAACCCAAAAACAAATTGATTCCGAAGAGCCTTCTTCAAATAATCACCAAATTTGCATGTGGTTGCCAAGCGTTGTAACGCTATTAAATATTCAGAAACACTCTCACCATCCTCCTGGCGTCGTTGCAAAAATCGAAAATTCTCTGCAATTTCCAGTGGCTCCGGGTTGTAATGAGTTTTCATCACTGTAACAATTTCTTCAAAACTCCTTGAATTTGGAGTATCGGGTGAAATTTTATCGCAAAGTATGTCGTAAGCATCTGCGCCCATGTAGTGTAAAATGTAATCGGCCTTCTTATCCGCAGGAACTGCAAAAACTCGGAATGCACTTTCCAATCTCATCAACCATCTGTCAAATTTTGTAGTTGGGTCGTAATTTTCTATTGAAAAAACTGTATGTACTGCATAATTGGAACTTATTGCAGGTGTAACTTCAGTATTAGGCATCGTAATCGAATGTAATGATAAATTGTAAATTTTCCAATACGAAAAAAAATCTCACTTGTATAAACGTAATTGTTGTAACAATCTTGCCTGTATGGGTTTTCAAAAATCCTCGTCGCCAATTATTGTAATTGTAGGTGGTTGAATTTGAAGTTGTAAATAAGTATTCGTAGTAAGCAAAATAATTAACACTTTATTACTTGGAAAGTACAGAAATTAACGTAATAGTGAACGTAACGTAATCGTATAATATACAGATTAATGGTACAATATATTGACACGTCTCCTGAGTTCACGCCACCTACAACATAGGCGCGCTATTTAAATGTAAAGATACAACAATTACCAATATATTTTATGTAAGATTAGAAAATTCTGCGCCATTGAGTTCAGTCTACGATACAAAAAGGTTGGGAACCCCTGGCCGCTGTACTACAGAATCCTCAAAATTTCGCAACTTAATTTGCTTAATGATCTTATGAATAATTAAATTACCTAATTAGAAAGCTGCATTTGGAAGCGATACATTTGCGACACGCAACTGTCAGAAATAAAATGTTTCGTATTATGAATTAATCAATAACTATTTATTATGCATTTAAAATTCTCAGTTTTTCTTTTTTACTTTATCATTGGAAGTTTTCTGTATTGCAATCATTTTTTTGAAGCTGTATAAAACTACCTAAATCGATATTATTCTTGAAGTGGGTAATTTTTCAATGTGAAGCATTTCTTGCCCAAAATATTAATGGACACTAAAAGATTTTTTCAATTGTTTAATTTCAAAAACAAAACAAGATTTGAAATGTAACTGTAACTTTTTTTTATTAAACTTGATTTATTTTGTAGATTTAAAGATCTAAACAAAATATTCTCTTATCACCAGAACACAGTTCGCTCTTTAAAACTTTAGAAAACATGTGCTTCGCTGGGACTATTATTATAGCTTTTCTTAACACCCTCGATTTAGTTTTCTGAGCAAATCTTTAAATCTATTCGACAGTTTAAAACTTTTTTACTGTCGGGTTTTGGAAAACAAATATTCTCTATAAAATTATCTGTGTTTTCAATGATAAACTTTTTTATTTCATTGACGTAATATCATGAATAAAACATTTATTTTTTACAACTAATACAAAAACATACAATTATTTATTTAACTGAATAAATAAATGGTGCTAACATAACTAAAGCTTTTCCGTAACTGCTGTACTTTTAACCATTTAGATTGGATGATATCATAGCGAAAACTCGAGACACTCCAATAAGAGCGGTAATTGCGCATTAGATACTAAATGAAAATTTACCCGACTCTACTGAAAGCTTTTTTTATTAGAGTACGGGAATCGTTAATAAAATGGTTATTAATTTATTACACACACTAAAATTTCCTTTCCAATGGATTCCAAATATTTTTGGTAAGCAGATAATTGAGTTACACAAGTTATTCTTTATATATTGGGTCTCTCACAAGAAACTTTTGAAGGTCACATTTTTCTTTTGTTTCAATTTTCATTTACTGAGATATTTCTAATTAAGTTTTCGACATTACAGTTAAGTTATTTATTAAATGTTTAAAATTTTGCTGACACAATATGTCAATAAATTGTACTCCTAGTAAATATAGAGTTGATCAATTGATTGAACTGCGTGCAGTATTTCATATTCGAGTAGGTATTTTTGGCATCACTTAATGTCAGGAACTCTCCTTTGTAACGTCAATTCATCTGGATATCACAAATTCGGTAATATAAAACACACAATTTTGAGTTTACTATCGCTCTATACAAAGTTCATATAAAATGTAGCTTTTGAAATGAAGTAATAAAGCATTTTTAAATATAGTAAAAATTTTATGATGGCACACAATTTAATATAGAAAATTAATTATTCTAATCTGCTTACGCAGGTTAACCTAAATTCAAAAAATTAAAGCTGTTGATTTTCTAAGATTAATATTAACTTACTTAATTTGCCAAAATTACATCTTTTTCCACTATAGCATATTGGTTTTCTTTTAATTTAAAAGTCTAAATGCTTCTTAGTCAAAGTTCTAAATATTTAATTATTCTTATAAATACTCGATGCGACACGGTCGACCTTTCGCCTAGTGGACCTCCACCCTCCAGGACGACCCAGCCTTTTTGGCCTCGTTAGGGGACTTCCAAATTCTAGTAAGGCTACACTTTCGGTTTCGCGTTAATAAACCCAATTATTTTTCAAATAAATTTGTGATGTCAGAACTAAGAAGAATTAGAAGTTATATATTATGTAGGTTCATTATGCTGCACTACTATTGTACAATTTAAGTAACACTAAAAAATGCATTTTGTCTTTATCTATGTTTTGACATGTTAATGTCGGAAAATTAAAAAAATTCCTTAACTTTATCTTTTTTTTTGTGAAAAATACATTTATTCGTTTTTATTAAAATGAAAAAAAAAGTCTACAAAATTTGTTAACATCACTTTTTCATGATGTAAATTTTATGAAGAACCTACCCACATAAAATATATTATTTAAAAGTATCGAATAAAACTATTTTTAGAGCTACTTATACGGTAAAGTCCCTTAAAAAGTAAATATATCTTGTTGAAAAACATATATATTATTCAAATTGCATTTTATCAAGTCAAAATTTACAAGGTTAATGAAAATGGAAATACAATAGCGTCTCTATAAAGTGATCTAATGTTATTGAGTGCTGATGTGATTACATTTTAGATTCATTTCGTTTAAATTTAATATATTTTGTACACTGCACAAAGTTTTTACTAAATACATTTATCGAGTCCGTAATGATATTCATATAATGAAAATACAGTGGATCACATTTTAGAAGAGTATACGTAACAGGAATAGCTATGTGAATAAAAACAATATATTATTATAATAATATGTATAAAGCTACAATTACCTCTGACACTTATTGCATGAACTTTATGTCGGACAGTAAAGAGTGTACGCTGGTCGCCGAATCTTACCGGCTTGGATGTCTTGCAATCATCAATAAAATTAGGAAAACATCCAAGCCGGTAAGCAGGTTTCGGCGACCTGCGCCAGCGACTCTGTACGTAGACTTAGAAACAGTAAAGCTACGTTTAGATCCGACACTTCTTATTGCACGAATTTTATGTCTGGCAGTAAAAGACAGAAACAGTGAGGCTCGGGATGTCAGAGATAGTAAAGGAGACAAGATTTCCCTCTCACATAAAGTTCATGCAATAAGTGTCAGATCTAAACGTAGCTCAAGATATTTTATTCATTTATGTAGAGGGTGACCGGCCGCCGCGGCGATGTGAACATAGGAAATTAACATAAGAAATTGACTTATCTTTAATTTCTGCTTCCCACCATAATGGATTACAATGAAAATGGTATCAATTTGAAGAGATTTTTATTCCGCTTCTAAAGTTACCTAACACTTGATATTTTTGTTCTTTAATTTCTGTTAAAATCTAACTATTAAAATGCAAAATAGCACATTTAAAAAAATTTTATTTGCTTTGAATATTATTGCAATTTATTGTTTTTGCTTGAAAACTAATAATTTCCAACAAGTTCCTTTGGCATATTACAATAAATTTGGTTAACAATGAACGCAAACACAAGTTATTCTTAACTTCTTGGAAATTATTGGTTTTCAAGAAAAAACAATTGCAATATAAAATTCAAATAAGGCAAAATTTTTTTAATTGCCCTATTTTGCATTTCATTAGTGAGTTTTTAACAGTAATTAAAGAAAAACATATCAAGTGCTAGGTATCTTTAGAAGCGGAATAAAAATTTCAGGAATTAATGAAAAATCAATTTCCCATATTAATTTCCTATGTTCACATCGGCAGCCGGTCACCCGGTATAGTACTTATTATATTCGTTAGTTTACATTATCGTGACTCTATTGTACATACTGATACTGGAAACTTACTCGATTTAAATTTCTGCGGTACCATTATCCAAATAAGTAATTATTAAACGAATTTATTTTTAAAATGGGTTAGCTTAAAGTTGAAGGTTGATTTATCAACAAAGAACCAAATTGCGACATTCTTCGTTTTTCCACGTTTTTCTTCTAATCCCTTAATGACATTTTTTGTTAAATATTCTTTACTCGTTATGATTATAATATTATGAATAGAGGAACAATTTTAATATCTATAATATTATGCAGATATCCTATCGTTTAATAATAAAATAATAATAAATTAGTCGGTAATTAATATTTGTAAAATTTTACTAAATCAAATCATTATCAGAATGCGTTAGAAAGTTCTAAAATTGTCATTTTGAACTTTTAACTAGGCATACCTACTGAAATTTCTAACAAAGCACTTAGGGATTATCAGATTTCTGAAATATGTGAAACTTCAAATACTGATTCATGAGGGTAAGCGTAAGATTTCAAGCTGTTCCCAGAGATTAGCGAAATTCATCCTCAATTGTTATAAATCTAATAAAGTAATCTCAAAATGATGAATGAATATTATTAAATCTTGATATAAATTGTCTAAGTACTTGGGTTACTTTTTTAATTAAGTAAATTTTTATTAAATATTTATTTATCATAAATTATAGGTTTCCAAATATTCTGAAAAAGTTTAATTTTATAACGACGCTTTTTTTAAATGTTTCATTATTTTATTATTATTGACGTAACCGTTGCTTATACACATAGTACGAAATATTTATGTATGCTTATTATTATTACGTACGCCTGAATTTTGTTGAGTCCTTTTTAACCAACATCCCCACTTCCTACAGAGCTGAAGTTTGGTAGACAGTTTTCACTAGATAGACATTTTAATAATGTGATTTTGAAAATAACAACTTGGAAAAAAGCTTATTTTTAAAATTAAATATTTTAACTTTTATAATTATATACTAATATGTATAAGTAGTACGTACCTACTAGTGACGTTTTAATTAACGTGCGTCGTAGTAACTGAAATTTGAAGCTCACTAATTTCCTTCTAAATATTCTAATTCAAATGTCAGGGATGATAGCAAGAGCCGTAAAATTGTACGTAGAAAGGCATTTTACTGTAATAAACGAAATTTAGAATATTTTAATTGATTGTAGAAAAGCTTTTGACAGTTACCATACCCTGATTTTCAACTTACGATAAAGTTTACTTTTGCTATACTTATTTACTATTAAATATTATGTAAGGGTTTTTTCACATTGAGTGGTAAAAACACGTTTGTAATTATTATATTAATTAATTATTATTAGTCAAACTTTTCCGAAAAGAATCGAATAAAATTTTCTATGCAGCACACGGCAGCACATATACGTGTGCACAGCGAGGCCTGAACCAAATCGAGCATCATAAACTCGATGTGTTCCCTTGAAAGATCAGGGTTATTACATTTTGAAGAATTACTATATTTTTTGGTGGCCCACAAATTAGACCCCTTTACAGTTGCCATTTCCAACTTGTTGCATAAATAACTATTATCTTATTTCAAGCAAAAATTACTCTTTACCACTCGCTTAGGTTAGAAAGGAGTTACTTTTGACAATATCTTGCTTTGTGAAATATACTTGCATTAGAAAACTAATAGAACTTGAATAATACTTTCGACACATTGAAAATATGGCGCACCGTTTTACTTTTTATTGCAAAATTTAGATTGTGTATCGTTTAAATAATAATTGATTTATAGTATAATGATTTAAACGTTTGGTAAAATTTTTTGTCGTATTATTTCAGGGTAGTGGACTATAGTAGACTATAGAACTATCGGAGCATAACAGTTAAGTACGTTGACTGTTGACACGAAATGCCCGGTTCGATTCCGGATAAGGTAAAAACTTTATTCTGGCCGTCTCTTATACAGAAAGGAGGGGGACCCCTACTGTATACGTACTATGTCCCAAGAAAGCAGTATTCGCAAAAAATGATAAGCAATTGCTCATCATTAGAGCACGGATTCTAGGCAATTTGCCTTTTTGTCCTTTATTTAGGCAATTCAAAATTATAAATACAGAAATGCCGTTCAAACGATTTTGAAAATTTTGAACCCTACTTTTATTTGCCTAAATGCCTATTTTCGATGTTATTATTATTATTATTATTAATAGTACAACATTCTACATTAGAATATGACTGTCCTCACGGACTTACAAAATCCATTTTTTGAGGTGGATTAATCCTCATTATAACAAATCATTATAACTCTCTATGCGACTTAGCTTCTTGTACAATCTTTCTCCATGCCTTACGGTCCTTCACCTTTCTCAACCGATCACTCACACCCATCCTCTCTAGGTCGCTATCCACTCCATCACTCCATCGCAGCTTTGGCCTTCCTCTGGCTCTATCTTCCCCGGGCTTCCACAACATAATAGACCTTCCGATTTCTTCACTGCCAGCTCTCATTAAGTGCCCCCACCATTTTATTCTCTGCGCCTTTACATACTTTACAATATCTTCCCCATCCATTTCTTGAAGAAGTTCCGAATTTGTCTTACTACGATATTGACCATTTATCCTCTTGTATCCAACTATCGCTCTTAAAATTTTTCTCTCAAAAACTCTTAGCTCTTCCTCTTCCTTTCCTGTCAAGCAAATAACCTCTGCAGCATACGTGATGACCGGTCTTATTAAAGTTTTATAAATCTTAATTTTAGTCTTTTTTGATATTTGTCTATCTTTTAACAGATGTCTATTGGCATGATAAGCTCTGTTTCCTGCCTGTATTTTTGCTGTAACTTCCATATTTCTATTGTTTCCGCAGTTGATCTGTATCCCAAACAGTAGATTACTGTATCCCAAACAGGATAAAAACTCCCGCTCGTTTGATAAGATACACTGAAAAAAATGGCTGTAATTTTACTAATCTTTTACGTGTATATTTTCCATGAAATATTATGTAATTAATTTTTTTCCATATATTTTACAAGTAAAATTCCATATATGAGTAATTTTACAATAAATTTGTAAAATTTTCCTCTGCTAGTGTAATTTTACTGGCAGATAACAAGTAAAATTTACAAATACTATGTAATTTTAAGAAATATCTTAAAGTACTTTTACATGATAAGTGTAAATAATTACATGTATTATGTAATTTTACGTTACTTATAGATGGCCACTAGTGACCATCTATAAGTTATGTAAATTGAATAATTATTTCTTTCAGTGTAGTCACTCTTAAATGCTTACAAAGCTCCTGAATTAAAAATAATCTGATCACATGAATCACATGATCTCTCGCTTGATACAAATGCAATTTGTTGCGATTTCGCTCTTTTTAAAACTCAGACCAGCTAGCTCTGCATGAAATCTTATCTTAAGGCCGGAGTTAGCATTTAAGTGAGAATACTTACCCTGCTTTTCTTTTATATTAAAGGTTGAAAAGACAGAAATTAAATCAATCAGAATTAGATAAAAAAATTATAATATATAGAAATAACTTAATTGAACGATACATTTTTAATATTACAAAAGCCAAAATGGATCACAAATCTTGACTCGTAATTTAAAAGTCGGAGTAACATCTATCATAATTAATACACAAAAACTTATTCTAAAAAACATAAATACACAAATAAACTGTGATTACGGTAAATGTGACAAAATTATTAAAAGATCATATTTAATCAAAAACTAAAGGAATTAAACCAGTAATCAAAGTTTACCAAATAGAAATTCGATAAA
The DNA here is from genome assembly GCA_958510855.1 of Rhagonycha lutea. Lineage (NCBI taxonomy): Eukaryota > Metazoa > Arthropoda > Insecta > Coleoptera > Cantharidae > Rhagonycha > Rhagonycha lutea. The sequence continues at coordinate 53,269,631 of OY294037.1, forward strand.
TTATAATTGTGATAGGTACGTACCCAAAAGTTTATTATAAATACGAATTCACTCATTGTGCGCATTTTGTTGTCAAAGTTGGTTGATTTCCCAATCCATTTACTTTCTTTAATTATTGATGGTACGTGGTCCAAAATCCATGAAATTCCAATTCGGCGATACATTTATCCATATTTTTAAGGACACTGTATTTTATAATTCACTGTTTAAAGAGTTCACCAAATTTATTTCGTAACTTCTTAAAATTAGATACATTTTTAATAATTGTAGAATTCACAAACGAAATATTCGAATAGATTTTTGATAAATAACTATCTTAGTTTATACGATAATTGAGTTGACACTCATTATTATTTTAAGGCAGATTAAAAGTGTTAGCGATAAGTTAACTAATTCATTTCGTAACATAATGACTTCTTTACTGAACCAAAGCCAGAAGACAAGTGTGTTCACGTTTTAGAAATGTACCCTTCCTTTCGGTTTATCTTTTGAATAACTGTTTCTAATTGGTTATTCAGAGTGACCTGTTAGTCGTGTACCAATAAGATTAAGTTTTACCAGGATGCAAGTAACAATGAAAGTCTAAGAAAAATATGATACCAGTCTGTAGGCTCTAGCATTTAGATTTAAAGTTGCAAAATTGACTAATTTAAACATAAAGAATTTTATGGTTATTTTTATACAATAACAAATTCCCAGACGTTCTTTATTTAAACATATTTAGTAATTTACCAACGAATCGAATAAGTAATATTTAAGTTTTATTTATTTTATAAAATTGAATAAGTAAAATTATATTATTTTTAAAGGCGTAATTTTTTTAAAAGCGTGTTAATCGTAACAATTCCCTTTAAAGTTATAAAAAAACAAAAAAAAATGCGTAATAGTCGTAGTAAAATAATAGTGAAGTTAGAAACATACAGAAAATGTTTCGTAAAACCAAAATTAATTATTTATTTAGTCACAATATAAGTAGGAAAAGGATTGTAAAGGAAACAAAAGGAATTGGAATAGGAAAGGATAGTTTCTTGAGATATTCACGGAGGGACTAGCTCGAAAATGATAACAAGATCTTATTGTTCTTCTGAACCAAAGGATTGATTCAGGAAATATATGTTAGGCGCCACTTGATTTGGAATATTCTGACCCTAAAATCAAGAAATGAAGCCAGAAAGTATTGGTGCAATCATATTTACAGCACGTAAAAGAAAGTTTATAAAAAAACTTGAAAAGTGTAATCATATCTACAACACTGCACAGGGTAAAAATCAGGTCATCATATTTACAGGCTTAAAGATCAATTATTCATAAAAATTATTAGAGTTCTTAACATGGACTAATTAACAATGTACGAGAAGGTAGATAGTTCCTGCACGGGATTCAGAACCGCTATGATCCTACAGGTGCATGCGCTTTAGAACATGAAATATTCCATAAGAATTTACAAAAGGTCATCATATTTACAAACCATTCTAATTAATCCTCAAGATCTTAATCTTTGTAATTTAAATGAAATAAAAAACTAATTAACTTCATATTATGTTCAGACAAATATTTAGAAAATATCATGAAAACTAACGGGATCAAAATCTATGTTTTGCCCTACCTAATTAATCAAAAATAATTTACTAAAGGGATTTCCCTAAGAATACAAAGTGTATTATTCACAGTCACCAACTTATTAAAATAAAAAGGTGCCTCAAAATTCAGAGTTCGGACCTGTAGATTTAATAAACAAAACAATTACAGAGTGACATTCGGTATCCGCGTCAACCGAGCGCTCTAATCCCAATAAAGTCTTGAAATCAACCCAAGTTCTCCTTCCAACATCCGAGGTTTAAAATCATATTTACATTAAATTAGTGAATAATCCAAAATCAAACTATGTTAACTTCGTCTTGTATCTAGAAAATATTTAATAAAATCAAGAGAAGACTAACGGGACCAAAAGCTGGGTTTTGCCCTACCTAACCTAAAATTAAAAATTAATAAAGGGATTTTCTAGAAAAGTTTCGAAGTGTATTACTTCAGATAATAAATTATCAAAAATAATCCGTTGCATCAAAATTAGGAAGTTCGGTCCTGTAAAGGAAATTCAACCAAATAAAATTACAGAGTAATATCAAGAGTCCGAGTCGTCTTGCCATTATTTGTCCCAATAAATTATAAGGAAGCATCCTATTCAAATTTTCCCAACCTAACCTGATGTGAAGAATCAAATTTACAATATTCAATTTCCGGTATTGAATATTTCAGAAGATATGGAAACTTACTTCATATCCGCCACTCCTGAATGGGGATTATGAAAATATTATTATGGGCCAGACGCCTAAATTGTTATTGGCCAGACGCCTTAAATTTAATGCGATGCATTTAAAATATTTAATATTTATAGAGCTCTTTTTCGTAGAATATGGCAGGTTTAGTTCTAGTCGCAATGGTCTTTCAATAACACAAAATTAGATACTAGCTAATTTTAAGCTGAAGTTAAGCTAATTTTAAGCTAAGGTTAAGCTAATTTTAAGCTAAGGGAATTTTAAATTTTTTATAGTTAAAATAATTATTAATTTAGATAACTTCGTAAATTACGACATTTAATAAATTCAACAATACACAAGAAAAGAAAAAGGACATAATGTTCAATCTTACAACACGGGACGTTATAGTTAATTCAAAAAAAATTTTTTTTTTTTTTTTTTTTATAATTAAATTCAAAAATGATAATAAAGATACTAATTTATGTATGCAAAAATAAAATTAAAATGTTCTGATTATATTACTAAAGAATGTGAAACGACAACAAAGTTCACCTTGAACTTGAAAAGTTAAGGTCCTACACCAATGATAAATTAATCAGTAAAAATGATCAAACGAAAAAATTAAAATTTAATTCAATGCTAGTTTCCAAAATGACTAAATAATTGATAGTTAATTTACTTTATTTTAGAAAAGAAAATATAATTTTTAAATAAAATTCCATTTTAAAAGCTAGAATGATATTATTTATTGCAGAATAAGTTGTAATGTATAACTTTCAGATCTAAAAATAAATGAAACGAACACCTCTGGTGTTATTCACGGACTTGATGAGGTAGCCTGTAAGGAATAAGTTGGTCATTGTTCTTTAGTTATCGACGTCTCGATAATTAATGACGTAATCACATATTCTTAAAAACTATAAAACTTAATATTACGGAAAGCTTTAAAACAACTTAAAAATAATTTACGTTAAATACTTAATAATATTTCTTGATCTAAAATGAATTAACGAAAATCTTATTTAAGATTTATTATTTACAGGGAATAATTATAAATGACTTAATTTAATAATTTAAGCAAAATTCTTACGCGATAAAATCCTAAAATTAGCTAACGAGGTTATTTTTTACACTAAAAGAAATTACTTACTAAAGAGTATGGTTACACAAAATAAAAATCTATTAATGATAATAATTAGATAGCCTAATTTAATTTATATACAGAGAAGAAATTTAATTAACTCAATTATACCTAAAACAAAAAATAAAAATCTATAAGTAATAATTTATAGTCAAGGTAACTTTACTTTATTTACAGGGAGTTTCTAAAATACTTGACCGTACTTAAAATAAAAATGTCAATCTATAATTGATAATTATTAGACAACCTAAGTTAATTTTATACACAAGGAAAAATTTAATCTAAAAGATTACATGCAAAAACAAAAAATCTATACTTTATTATTTATTAGGGAAATACTAAATTACTTGATAATACGTAAAAATCTACAATAAAAATCTAAGGAGTAATTACTAGACAAAATCTCTACATGAAATTCCTATACAAGGGAGGATTTAAATTACTATACTACAATAAAAACAAAAATAAAAATCTATAAAAGGACGTTAATCTATAAACTTTTATGTAAGAGAATTAATTCAAATATACGTAATTTGGAAAATCAAAATTTAAAGAGATGTTCAAAAATTAGATTTTCAGAAAGTAAAAGAATTTAGTTTTTTAATTAACGAAACTAACTTTATCCAAAATTAAAAGAATTGGGTTTTACTTACTTAAAAATTAATTACGTTATGACCGCAAATAAAAATACGAAAAGCTAAAAGGATTTAAAATGGATATCTAATATAAATTAACGACCCACTCATAGTTAAATAATTAGTACATTGTACGTTTACATGTACATTTAATGTAAAAACATCTACGAATTTATAAGTGAAGCAATGGTTTTCTTAACATTCGAAATTATTTTCAAAAATAATTTTTAATCTAAATAATTAGAATTCCAAAAATTCGCAAAAACAAAAAATTACGTTAACTTTACATGTTTACGAAATTTAAAAACACAATCTTCAAAACTAAGTTTCTGATATTTAAAATATATTTGATAAAGCTATTTAAAATAATTTTTAAAATAGGGACTAAGAAATTTACTTTTCTTAAAAATATTCGAATACGTTATGAGTTAATTATTAAAAAGAATTACACTATTAAGTTATGAACTCGAGGGTTCGATACCTATGATATCATCGTCTCTTAGAAACAAGGGTCACCAAACAAGTTGCTTCTCGCAAGTATAAAACAGGGTTACTAAACAAGTTAAAAATATAAGTTAATTATTAATTTTAATGAAAGAGATTTTAGTTTTTATAATTTTCACTAACAGAATTGATTTATTATTTTAAGTTAATTACTTGATCAAGGTAATTATTAATGATTTTCAAAGAAGCAAAATTTATCTAATTTAAAATTTATAATTGATAAGACATAAAGAAACATATGTTTAAGAATAAAAAATGTAATTCGTTACTACACGGGGTTATTAAAAAGTTCTATACAAAATTAATTTATATTTTCCTAAAAAAATTTAATTTAGTAGTTATTATTTATCAGTTAAAACTTCTGAGTTCGTCTCATTCCTAAACAAAAGGATAATATGACCTCATACCTAAACAAATTTGCTCGAAAGCGCCGACTCCCTCAAAACCCATTCGTTTACGATCCAGTTTTACAAGAAAAAATAAAATAGCTATTATGTTACACGTTAATTTGACTTAAATATTTTTTTACACAAGAAATCAAAATTTGTTTAATAAAATTTCCGACAATTAATTAGATAGTAATTTATATTACATTACTTGATTACACAGAAAATAATTTTTTTTTTTTTTTTACTTTAATTTGTTAAGGGACGATCAAAATTAAACTTTAATATACTTTAAAAGATTTGATAATTTCTCAATTTAATTTTAGGAAGCTTAGCTACGTTATTATAATAATAAATAATATTCAAAATAATATTTTATGACAAAAGAAAATAGATGACTTAAAATTTCCAAGGATACTCACATAGTAAACGTCAATAATAATTTTAAAGGATTAGATAATTTCAAATTGATTTTTGGAAGATTTAAGTTTTTCTTAAATATTACAAATTAATCATTAAAAACAAAAAAAATAGTTTAACTCAAATTTTGAAGAAAAGTTCGTAATAATGTTAGTCATAATAAACATTTGTCTACGACAATGTTTTCATAAAAAGCGCTAATTAAAATAATTTATACAAAAAGCTTTTTTTATCAATATTTACAACGGTATTAATAGATTCGAAATTACTGAGGAAGCATTTCGATATTTTTCTCAAGAAACAGGAGTAGTCATAATCAGGATTTTAATCAGTCATAATTGGGATTATTTGGTCTTTTCAATCTCACCCAACATCTCATTACTTTATCAAAATCAGTAATCAATATTCTCTTCATAATTAATTTTGATTTAAAATCAAAAATTATATTGACATTATTTTTGTACATCAAAAATAATATTTTTTCCGATCTTACTTTCCAATCAGATAACATTAAAACAAATTGTTACTTCATTTGTTTAATCAACGTTAAACATTTAGCTAGCAAAAAGTTTGAATATTTAAGGAATTTTTAAAATAGTTATACAAAAATGAAGTCGTTATACTCATATAAAATATTTTTATCAAAATACACCAAATTAAGGTATAGAGACATAAAAGTAAAAGTTATGCTGTTATTTAAAAATCAAAAATCGTATTTGACCAGAAATCCTACCGTTGATTCCCTAAAATGAATCTAATTTCCATTTATGTGTAGGTATTTATTCATTATAATTTTCCTCTATTTTTATTTCTTTAGCCAAAAAACCTTTTGTATCGTTATTGCTTATTTTATTTGATATGCAACTAATTTTTGATTTCGAAATTTCGATAATTTCATACGTTAAATTGTTTTTTAATATTTTATTAAATTCTGTTAAAGATTTTTTAATATCGCTAACATTTTCTTCCCATTTTTTACTAAAGAATTTTGTAGTTAAGAGTTTGTTATTTACCAATACGATTCGTAATTTAACCTCCATCTCTGATTGATTTAATTTTTACAGAAAGCTATTCTTAATTAAATGCTCCACTTGCGGGCGACATTGTTGCGATTTCGCTCTTTTTAAAACTCAGACCAGCTAGCTCTGCATGAAATCTTATCTTAAGGCCGGAGTTAGCATTTAAGTGAGAATACTTACCCTGCTTTTCTTTTATATTAAAGGTTGAAAAGACAGAAATTAAATCAATCAGAATTAGATAAAAAAATTATAATATATAGAAATAACTTAATTGAACGATACATTTTTAATATTACAAAAGCCAAAATGGATCACAAATCTTGACTCGTAATTTAAAAGTCGGAGTAACATCTATCATAATTAATACACAAAAACTTATTCTAAAAAACATAAATACACAAATAAACTGTGATTACGGTAAATGTGACAAAATTATTAAAAGATCATATTTAATCAAAAACTAAAGGAATTAAACCAGTAATCAAAGTTTACCAAATAGAAATTCGATAAATTATAATTGTGATAGGTACGTACCCAAAAGTTTATTATAAATACGAATTCACTCATTGTGCGCATTTTGTTGTCAAAGTTGGTTGATTTCCCAATCCATTTACTTTCTTTAATTATTGATGGTACGTGGTCCAAAATCCATGAAATTCCAATTCGGCGATACATTTATCCATATTTTTAAGGACACTGTATTTTATAATTCACTGTTTAAAGAGTTCACCAAATTTATTTCGTAACTTCTTAAAATTAGATACATTTTTAATAATTGTAGAATTCACAAACGAAATATTCGAATAGATTTTTGATAAATAACTATCTTAGTTTATACGATAATTGAGTTGACACTCATTATTATTTTAAGGCAGATTAAAAGTGTTAGCGATAAGTTAACTAATTCATTTCGTAACATAATGACTTCTTTACTGAACCAAAGCCAGAAGACAAGTGTGTTCACGTTTTAGAAATGTACCCTTCCTTTCGGTTTATCTTTTGAATAACTGTTTCTAATTGGTTATTCAGAGTGACCTGTTAGTCGTGTACCAATAAGATTAAGTTTTACCAGGATGCAAGTAACAATGAAAGTCTAAGAAAAATATGATACCAGTCTGTAGGCTCTAGCATTTAGATTTAAAGTTGCAAAATTGACTAATTTAAACATAAAGAATTTTATGGTTATTTTTATACAATAACAAATTCCCAGACGTTCTTTATTTAAACATATTTAGTAATTTACCAACGAATCGAATAAGTAATATTTAAGTTTTATTTATTTTATAAAATTGAATAAGTAAAATTATATTATTTTTAAAGGCGTAATTTTTTTAAAAGCGTGTTAATCGTAACAAATTTAAAATGCATTGTTGGAAAGACTATTTTTAAAAATATTTTTGCTCAAATAGAAGACGCACGACTAAAAGAGAAAAATTGCATTCATTGCAATACAATTAATACCTAACGATCAATGTTTATTTTTATAGATGGTAAAGACCATTCAAGACTGTAAGAGGTAAATAAATTCGTTTCGAAGTCCTCAAACCGATCCTATAAATGCTTCCAAAAAAAATCTTCAGCCAACCCAACATTATTAATTGAAGTTATATTCGAATATTTATTATTTGTTCTAAATGTAATAATTAAAGGTCATATTTAAATAAATCTGAACTTTCGATCTTCTGCTTTGAGCTTTTTCAGGAAATTCGGAGAACTTGGAAATATGGTATTTTTTTAAAAACAAAGGTTTCCGGTCAATTGAATACGCAAAAAAATACTTTTCCAACACGTGCGTGAAGTTAGCCCCACTTTTTTTGAAATTGTAATTTTTTGATGTTGTTCTGGATTGTTCTCAATATGTTCTTAATGTTCTTAAAAAATTTTTTTGATTTTTGCAAAAAAAATAACCAAAAAAATCGAGAAAAACACTTTTTGACGCCAGCCCCCCTTTTTTGGAAAATGCAACTTTTTTTAATTGTTCTCAATTGTTCTCAATTTGTTCTTAATGTTCTTAAAAAAAATTTTTGATTTTGAGACAAAATTAACCGCGAAAAACGCGAAACAAGATTTCGCGCTGGCCCCCCTTTTTTGGAAATTGCAATTTTTTTTAATTGTTCTCGATTGTTCTCAATTTGTTCTTAATGTTCTTAAAAAAAATTTTTGATTTTGCGAAAAAATCAACCGCGAAAAACGCGAAACAAGATTTCGCGCTGGCCCCCCTTTTTTGGAAAATGCAACATTTTTTAATTGTTCTCAATTGTTCTCAATTTGTTCTTAATGTTCTTGAAACAATTTTTTAATTTTGCAAAAAAATAACCACGGAAAGCGTGAAATATAAGATTTTGCACTATCTTTGCATATTATATTTCCATTTATACAATATGAAATAGCCCAGTCATAGGGAGAAAAAATGGCTCCATCTTGCAAAAGGTATAGGAAAGTTTATAATTGGCATGATTGTTCAGTTAGGTAAGTTATATCAAGTTCCTGATTCGATTTTGAGGGGATGCCGCTCGTTGCGCCATCTTGGTTTGAAGGGGTGGAAAATCGCTATTTCGCTATTATCGCGTTATCGGTGCGAAGTACGTCGGCTATAGTGATTATAAAAATTGTAGAGCGTACGATTCTGCATATTTTTTGTCCTATACATATTTTTCTAAGATAAATAGTTTTAGAGATAACTCGTAGAAAATGAGCATTTTCGTCAAATTCAAAGAATTAGTGGCCAGTGAACCAAGATGGCGGTAGCCCCTCAAAGTTGAAACAAGGAATTTTATATAACTTACCTAACTGAGTAATCATGCCAATTATAAACTTTCCTGTACATTTTGCAAGGTGGAGCCATATTTTCGCGCCATAAATTGCATGGGTCAAAAGTTTGGGAGAGGGGTTAAAAAAAAGTCTTAAAAAAACTTTTTTAAAGGGAGGGGGCAAGAATAGCGAAAAATTGCGCCGCAGGTAAAAAATTTATATTTTCTAGTTCAATTAATAGCACTTAGATTTGAAGTTAGAAATTAAAAATAGTACATTGTCTTATTCGGATTAAAAGTGAAACTTTGTTTGACAAGCAATTTTTGCATTTGCGAGGCGGAGCGCTAGCGGAGCCGAGCTACTAATAAAATTAGTAGCGTTCCACAAAAAGTGGCAAAATATTTACATTTGCATAATATAAGAGAATATACTGGACACAGTAGTTTACGCCGAACTTCGGCTACACTACTTGTCGATTCTGGTGGTGACATTACCTGCCTTAACGCCATGGAGGTTGGAAATCTATTACTGTAGGCGAGGGCTATATAGAAGATTCTTTATAAAATAAAAGACATAGCCAAAAAAATATGTCAAGTTGACGAAGTTAGTACTAGGTTAACCCCCATTATTGATATTACCTATATAGCATCAATAATCAACAAATTGATGAAGATGAACCTATTGCTCAGGAATTACACTCTGAAGATCCGAGTACCAGTAGCGTAACATTCACCGATATTGTTAATAATTCCAATACTGGTAACAAAACGGGTTTGCTTACTTTTTATCAATCTTGTGCAAATTATACATTTAATATTAACATGAAGGATTAAGGTATTAAGTATTTTTTGATTATTATTGTTATTCATGTAAAATTTTGTATAACCAATAAATTATTGACATTAAAAAATATATCTAATTCACTTTTAGGTCTAGCACTAATAGTATATTATAGGCCAAGGTTGTGAAGACATGCATTATAGCCCTAGCGCCAAGATTATATTCCGAGGTGCGAAGCACCGAGGAATATAAGGCGCGGGGGCTATAATGGTCTTCACAACCGTGGTTATATATACGATTTTTTCCACTACTAGGTTTATTACAATTCTTTTAATTTTTGTTAATACAAAATATTCTAATTTAAAATATTTCTTTTAAATAAATTATAAAACAAATGACAGTCTTTTGTTTTCTTGATTTGACATTCTTGAAAATTTTAAATTAATTGTGATTAAAAGTCGAAATTTGAAGTTTATGAGCCGTTTAGTGAGTTTTTTTTAACTGTTTTGTAATAGAAAATCTACTACCGGAAAATCCTTTGTGTTTTCGCATTGAATTTTATTAGTAAATTAAATAAATCGTGGTTCGTCAAATTAACAAAAGATGGCGCTGTCACTATCTGTCACATTAATTCGAATTTAATAAAAATTTTAAAATTCAATTAATCTGTTAATAAAGCGTTTTTAATAGTTTAAATACAATTAAATAGCATCTCTTGATTATTCTAAATCATCTTATAACAACATTTTTCTTTAAAATAGTCCCCAAATTATCGAAAAATATCATTTTGTTCATTATTAACTAGTAGTTAATAATGGAAAAATTGTTGACCACTAGTCTATAACATGTCACTTCTGGAGCTTCATACCTAAGTAAAAATGATAGGCTATATGACTAGTAGTGAAAAAAAGTACTTTATTTAGTGCACGTAAAAACAAAGTGTTGCTTAGCAATGTTGGCATCTTTATATTAATAACAAAAACGTCAACTTTTAGTTGAGGTAATGCTATTAAAAATGTACTGCTTTTAATACGGTTGGAGAAAAAATATGTTTTTGTAACTAATTTTTGTGCTTCGAGGGTAGGAAAACTATTTTTTGCAAATATACCATATTAGATAATTAAAATTTTATTTATTTTCAAAATTACCATACAATTAATTAAAAAATCAGTTCTAAGTACAGAAAAATAAGGGGGCAGTTATAGAAATCAACTTCGTAAGTGGGTGACAGATTGCCAATAACCCAAAAATAAAGTTTCTGTGGAAATTCAGTGTTTACTAAAAAGATAAGTGTTGCGAATATTTACTTAATCGATATCACATATCACCATTAAAAACTAATAATTTTTGGGATTTGGGGGGGCTAATTTGAATTTTGGGGAGGCATAGCCCTCCCAGCCCCCCGCTAGTTGCGCTATTTATTTCACGCTTATTTCACGCTTTCCGCGGTTAATTTTTTGCAAAATTAAAAAATTGTTTCAAGAACATTAAGAACAAATTGAGAACAATCGAGAACAATTAAAAAAAGTTGCAATTTCCAAAAAAGGGGGGCCAGCGCGAAATCTTGTTTAGCGTTTTTCGCGGTTAATTTTGTCGCAAAATCAAAAATTTTTTTAAAGACCATTAAGAACAAATTGAGAACAATTGAGAACAATTAAAAAAAGTTGCATTTTCAAAAAAAGGGGGGGCCGCGCGAAATCTTATTTCGCGTTTTTCGCGGTTGTTTTTTGGTGAAATCAAAAAATTTTTTTAAGAACATTAAGAACAAATTGAGAACAATCGAAAACAATTAAAAATTATTGCAATTTCAAAAAAAGGGGGGCTGACGTCAAAAAATGTTTTTCTCGATTTTTTTGGTTATTTTTTTGCAAAATCCAAAAACTTTTTTAAGAACATTAAGAACAAATTGAGAACAATCCAGAACAACAACGAAAAATTACAATTTCAAAAAAAGGGGGGGCTAACTTCACGCACGTTATCCAACACTGTTATTCCACACGATATGCCATATTATGGAATTTGGGAGCTAGCATTAAATCTTCATCAGTATTTTTCGTAATTATTATTTGACATCAAAATTTTCTAGCTATGAAACAATAATAGAGAAAAAACGAAAGCCAGTTGAAACCAATCACAGGATAAGAAAGAAAGGCATGACTTATCATTTTGCGGTTGCCACGGTTATTATTAGACTTGAACATTCTGAGGGATGGTACGATACCCCTTAACTGGATTTTAAAAATTCTTATTCTTCTTCCTTCCAAGGTATAGGCAATGTTTGCTTGTTCCGACTTCATAAATCGCGCCATCGTTTTCTTGGGCGGCCGACATCTCTTCTCCCCTTCGGGTTATGCAAGAGGATCTTCTTTGGGATTGTACCGTTCTCCATTCTATTGACTCATGTTGTTTCCAGTTTTCTCTATATTCCGAGATCTTCTGGTTAATGGAAAATATATGCAATTCCTCTCGAATGTCTTCGTTTTTTAGTCGATCCATTCTTGTGCAGCCTTTAGTTCGTCTCATGAATGTCATTTCAGCTGCTTGTATTTTTGATTCCTCTCTCTGGGATGGTACCCATGTTTCGCATCCCTACGTTAGGACGGGCACCGCAAAAATTCTTTATATAATTTATAATAGTTAAGGCTATAGGTATAACAAATATAAACAATGTTTTAGATCATTCCAAAATTTGGGCAAAATAAGGCCAAAACCCGCAAAAATAATATTATGCGAGTTTTGTATTGGCTGTTCCCATAAGTTTAGCTCTGCCCATTCCTACGGTTATTTATATTGATACAGGTGGATCTCTGAGTCCACGTACTTATAATTTTCCCTGAAAGCCGCGGCCACTTGAAAGCACAGATTTCTAAAGGCTGATGAAGGTGACTGAAGTCGAATGGTGTAATATGCACCTTATACATACTTTCGAATAGATTGTATTTATTAAAAATAATTTTAATAAAATTTACGATTTAGTTAGCAAAACTCGAATTGTATTAGCAATGTTGCATCACTTGTAGCAAATTTTAAAATCAGCGTTTAGTAATAATTAGATACTATAACTAGTAAATTTTACTAAACGTTTTGTAATATAATAAGTAAAAGAAAAAATGAATTTATTCATTTTAGTTAGTAAAATTTACTAACATATTTTAATTATTGCTAAATGCAAAGCTCGTTTTCTCATCAGTGTATGAATATAATTCATACTTTCAATTCAATTTCTATCTCAGAACGATAAAATTTAAATTTGTTTAATTATTAATAAATTACGAATTAAGGAATAATTATAATGTTATATTTGAGCTTTCGATCTTGCATTAAGACCTTATTCCTTAATTCGTAATTTATTAATAATTAAACAAATTTATTTTCACGAATTAATAATAAACCAATTTTAAAATTTAAATCTGTATTTAAGTTAAAATTCCGCTATAATTAACAAAATGCAATTTGAAATAAAAATTTAGTTATAATATGTTGTCAGTTTTACAATTAATCAGTAACCTCAGAATTACGTCAAGTGCACGGACCGACAACAGAATATAGTGCTTTTAGAACAACTAGGCGGATCTTACATGAAAAATTTAAACTTTACAATCGATTATTTCATAAATTAGTCGATATATTTGACGTTCATCTATACCTTAAACGCTTCAGTTTAATGTTATTTATCAGATCCCGTCGCATTTTTATAAATAACTGGAGGGTTATCATCTTATCATACTTTAGCCACATTTTGCTTTTATAGAACAATAATTGAGAAAAAATTGAGAATAATCGAGAACAACAAAATGACTTAACTTTTTAAAACCTGCAAATCTGGAAAGAAAATTGATTTCTAGAATATTATTTTTTTGCAAAATGAAAGGAAAAAATCATTACTTTTAGGACAACTAATGAATATTCGAAAATAACAAAAAATTTGATTTCTTGCACTTATATCTATGGTCAATCCAATACAAATATAATAATTCTGTATAAACAAAGTATAACTATTGAGTGTATCGATAATATTTATTTATATAAATTAGTTCTAAACTTAAATTAGTTAATAAATTGATTACAGCATGGTTACAGCTTAGCGTCTCAAATTAACTCATTATAATTTAAGGCGAACCTTTCAATCCATAAGGCCATGCTCAATTAAATCAAGTAAAATTGCTTACACAATCTATTTATTTATGGTTACGGATAAACCCTATTACAAAATTTATTTATTTTTTATGATAAATTTACAATGCATGTATTTTATGTGCGTAACTTCTATCTTCCATCAATGATGTAATCGGTATACCCTCACTCATCCGTGATGTACTTTATATAACTTCACTTATAAATCCTTCCTAACGATTTGGTGGCCCAAAAGTCATTTTCTTACTCGATTTAACTATAAATTTTTAACTGCTATTAATAATAAAAAAAAAGGAAAGTGTTTTACGTTAAAATCAAGTTTATTTTATACCCGTTAGTGAATGATCAAACCATTGAAGTCCACGTTTCTTTTATTTTCAGACGCTAAATTCTAAAATGTGTACCCAATTGCAGTGTTTGTAGTTATTGTTGTAAGTTACGTAAATGTCTGTAACTTCTTAAATCAGTTTTCGTTTGCTCCAAATCTGTTTTTGTTTGATCCTAATGTGTTTCCAATTGCTCCAAATAATACTATAAAAGATAATCGTAGACGTAAAGAAAGAAGTCTGACGGAATAAAATTAAACAAATGTGCAAGCGAATCATCGAATTGCGTTATAAAGGTTTGAAAAAACCTCCTTGAAACTGCACTTTTTCCTTGAATTATTCCAAATTCAAGTCGTTGAAGTTTCATTCTTAAAATGTACATTCTTTTAACATAAGGACAATTTCATATAATATCATAAAATTCTAGAACGTAATCAAAGATTTTTAGTACACTTATCTATAGCATTCGTGAAAAAATCGTATTGAAAATTTGAACGACGCGCATGATATGGATTAACGAGATAAATTTGAATACATTCCAAAGATTATAAATAATATGCCCAAGTAAAACTTGTAAAAATACTGGTATATTATTAATTTAAAATTAAAATACGTAAATATTTTATAGTCCTTAACTTGTGAAAGTTATAATATGAATTATTTTCAATGAATTTCAATTCGCTCTTATTTGAGCTTGTTTTTGTTATTATAGCTATCCGAAGAGCTCTTCTTCTTATTATAACCATCCACGGTACTCAAATAAAAGCAAACCACGTTTCATAGTTCATAAATTCAAATTTCACAATGTAAACTTATCATTTTAATAGTCGGCATTTAAATTGTCAACTAAACAATATAATAATGCCAACGAGGATAGGACTTTCGTAGGATACTTTTATGGACTGACTGACTGACTTTTTAAAGGCACCGGAAAAGTCAAATAAACAAAAGAACTTCATCCAAAGAAAGCACTGGGTTTCCCTAATCAGTGGAAAATAAGCTTCACCAGTAGAAAATTCCAAAACCAGAAAAGTAAACTGGATGAAGTGAAGTTATGTATGCCGATTAGTCTGCTCCCGCTACTATCCAAAGTTTTAAAAGTTACTGCTAGAACAATTAAAGCCGCTAATGAAATAACGTAAAGTTACAAAGTAACTTATTAAATTAAAAACATAAAATTTCTTCGTGTGCCTTATCAAGTCTCCATGGCATTTCCGACCCTCACGTCTATATCTGTTGTGTGCGTGCGAAGTGTTATCACACTAGTTTTCTGTTAAATTTGGTGCTAGTGCGTACAACACTACTTAACCTGGCACCCGACATTAATAAATAGCGGATTGCGGCGTCCGAGCAAAGCTGATGTGGCCCAACCCGTAATAATTGCTACCCTTTAAATTTACATTACATAAGATGAGAATCATGTTTAAACATAGGAGAGTAGTGTGATAACCTGGCAAGGAAAGTAATACCCTATTACATTATTTTACATGCATTGCGTAAAAGCTTATCTGTTGTCATAAACGTTATGTCTTAAGGTAATAATAAACAATTTCGTGATATACAACAGGTACTTCTCCAACATGTTTATTGATATCAAAAACGCAAAACTATTAAAAATTTAATATGACAGTAAAACCTCGAAAATCTGAACTAATTAATATAAAACTGTATTCGGATTATTGAATTCTAAGATTAGCTAGATTCATTAAAGCAAAAAAAGTCATAAAATTATTACTTATAAACTTATTACTATCTAGGCATACAGCCGTATTAATAAAAGAACTTAAAACAGTCTTGTAAGCCTGTTTCAGTTAATGACCTCAAATGAGTTCGTTAACCATAACCTAACATTATTTTTGCTTGCATTTCGAATTTTTTAGGTTAAAATACCAACTTATTACAGTAAACGCGCTAAACTCCCTATAAAATTGTTTACTCAACATTTAGTCCCTATAAAATGTATAGGGAGTTTAGCGCGTTTACTGTAATAAGTTGGTATTTTAACCTAAAAAAATTCGAAATGACAGCAAATAAAAAGTTAGGTTATGGTTAAAGAACTCATTTGAGGTCATTAACTAAAACAGGCTTACAAGACTGTTTTAAGTTCTTTTATGAATACGGCTGTAAAGGTTCAATTTGCTTGTACACTTTCGATCTTACAAAAATTTTGTAATATAAAAAGGATTGAGATATAAAAAGAGACTTGAGCTGAAATCCCCAAGTGGAGAGGACGTAATTTCGAGAGAGCGAATTTTGGTCAAAGTTTTTGACCGGTACTTTGATTAGAAAAAGACTTTAACTGGAAGTTATGTTTTCCAAGTGGTTAAAAAATTTGAGATTATTTGTTCAGTTAGGTTTTCTTTGTGATGTTTATGACCCTATTGATGCTGTCTTGTAACAGGTTAAGTAAAGTGGCTAAAAGCATACCATAGTTAATTAAAGTTGCATGCGTATTAATAAAAAAAAATGAGGTTACGTTAAGTAAGTAACTGATTGCAATCCCTTGAATAATGAAATATTATTACACAAAATTTCAATACACCTGTTGTCAGAATGATTCAAACGGAAACAAAATAGACACCTGCCAACATATGGGTTCATTCCAATATGCAATAAAGTGGTACGAAGAGTGAAAACAAGCATTCTCGAGGTTGGGAGATATGAAATCCGCAATATTGTGAAAAACGGCTACTGTTTCACAAGAACGCAAAACAATTTCTTGAAGAAGTAAAAGTAGTCTGGTCGGATGGATAATGCGAAGATGAATGAAATCATGTCAAAAATATCTAGTAAAAACTAGATAATGCAGGCATCTTTAGTAAAAATTTAGTGAAAAATGGAAGTGTGAATTATTTTGTTTAATATTCTTGAAAGGAAGAAGTTTTAAAAGTTGCATATGTACATACCTATTCAATAATCGTACGAAACGTTTTAAAAGGAACAATTTCAGAAGGTCGCGAGATTACGGCGGCAATCACAATAGTTGATTGAGCAGGCGGGGCGTATAAGTATGTAAATCCAACAATTTCGTAATATTCGAGAATTATAAGATTTCTATATAATAGTCACTTTGAAACGCCTTGCGACCATAGCTTCTCAAACGGAATCCCATATAACTGGCATCCCAGCAGGTAAAAATACTTCCCGAGATTTAAGACCGGGATCCCGGGAATACGAGAATTCTTCATACTTAATATTTTAGATTAAAATCCAATTGAATTTGAACTTTTGCTTAATATTTTTTTGTTGGTATTTTATTTTAATTGGTAGTACCAAGTACTAACTACTCCAACTTCTTTTTGTATTAGTAAAATATTAAATCATATAAGGATAACCCCCAATTTCATAAAACTTTTAACAATGTGTTAAAAGTTCATGGGTGAATTATATTGTTCTATTAATATCCACCAACGGACGTTTTCATATTGGTTACCAATATCATAGAATTATTATGAATACCAGTGATAATGATAGATAATATTTTAAACATCATGTCATCATGTGCGAATGTTCTGTAAATCACCACTTAAAAATGAAATATTGCAAAAGGTAACTGAAAAGCGCACAGAAAACCTTGACAGATTGTACAACGCATTAATGACCATCCCTCCAACATTAATTGAAGTGGAAAGAGCTTTTACTGCAGCAGGTTTATTTATTACAACGATTCGATCATCATTAACTGATAGAGTGAATTTTATCCTTAGTGACTGACAAGTGCGTAGTTAATGTGGAGGGAGCACGCTGACGATTCGAATCCAGTTCGAATCCGAGCAAAGTAAGAACTTTATTCTGGTCGTCTCTCTGGTCCTCCAGGTTGGGGTTCTTTGTCGGGCTGGCGCCCCGTCTCCGTCATAGATAAAAAGGACAATGCCATGAAAACCATTATATTAAAATTAATAAAAAGGGTCAGCTGAAACCCATCAGGGTTATAGCGCTGCACGATAAATAGAGAGATGGATAGGATATTTTGTGCACCAAGATTTTTGCTAAAATTGTGTAGATATTGTATAACAATATAATACCACATTTCATTTACATCTACCGACTTTACCTATTTACATTTGTTACAGTTATTTAACCTTAATTAATACTTTTGTCTAGAAAAGTATTTCACAATATTATAATTTGGGAACTAAACACATCAAAATGAAAAAAATATCCGAAGCCTGGAAAATACGTGATATAAGAAATCTCATAAACAACAAGAAGGTCCTTTTTAATTAATCGCTTTTAATAAAAAAGAAATAAGAACAGGTTTGCTTTCCAGTTCCTTATAGATCACTTTCATTTAGCTTCTTGTAATTTTTGTAGATAGACCAGATAAAACTTAATTTAAAGTAACATGGTACGTTCAATGATGTGGCTAAATATTCAAGATTATTTGAAATTCAATATCACGATTTTTATTCGTGAGAATAAAGGATATTTTCTAGCATATTAAAAGAATTTCCTATTGGAAAACTACGTAATATATAATATATTATATACCAAAATATTAGACAAAGATTATATTTCAATATGTTCAGAGCCAATAAAACAAGCATTATGAACAGTCGTGCTATAGAAGTCGCGACTTTCTGCATGACTTAACTTGGCAAACACGTGACGTCCTGTAATCTATTTTTCCAAGTGAAAATTAAAATCCTATCCCATTCTGCTATTAATAACTAACTAGACAGTAGTGATAGCATCATTAATTAATTAATTAATGTACGATAGATGTTATATTTTTTTAGATATGAAAATTATAATTATTAGGTAGATACTAATTAAAATTTTCGAAAAATATGCCATAATCACATGACATCAAAAGGTTTTATTCTTTTTTATAAACCACATAGTTAGTAATTATGTTTACAATATGATAGTATAAGTTTTGAACATTAAATATTCAACAAATAATATAAGATTTTATTTTAATAATAAGGACTGTGACGTTAGAAAATCGTAATTTTCAATTAAACTCAACTTTTAAGTTTACAGATTAATTTTAGTGAAACCATTTTTAAAATGATATTAAAGAATTTAAATTTATAAAAAAATCAAAAAAAAAATCAAGTTTTAGAATTTTGGATAGTCAAGCCTTCTTTTCCTTTAATGCCTTCCATTATGTTTTGCACGATCTGATCCGTCACTCTACCGGCTACTCTTTTCCACTTTACCTTGAATATTTTGATGTCCTTAACTGGGTTTTGATCCCTTTTTAAATTTTTTCATTACAGCCCAATATCTTTCAATTGGGTGAAGTTCTGGGACATTTGGTAGATTAGCCTCTTTAGGTACAAATTCAATATTTCCCGCTTTAAAGAGCTTCGAAGTTTGTTTAGCATAATGAGCTGAGGCTAAGTCCAAAAATAATGTTGGACCATCATGGGATTTTATGAATAGTTTTAATCTGTTCGCAATACATTCTTTGCTGTAAATTTCTCCATTTACATTACCAGATGTAACGAAATTTCTGCCTCGCTCTCCGCACTGGCAAATAACCTGCCAAACTAACAGTTTGGGCCCAAATTTTTCAACACTAATTTTCGTTATGTAATCAACATTCTCTTCAGGTGTTTTTGTATAATATTGAGGACCAGCTAGTGTTGCAAAGTCCATTTTTGCATAAGTTTCGGAATCCATGACGATACAAGATTTTTTTTCTAACAAAATTTTATACAAACTTGCCATCCGAGTTTTTATTGTTAAAATTTGTTTTTCAGTTCGTTTATGCTTAAGCTGTTTTTTATAGGTCTTCAAATTATTTATTTTTTTCGCTCGCTGGATCATACTTTCATTTCTTCCAACTTTTTTAGCAACATCTCGGACTGAAGTACTTCTTATTAATTTTAAGCAACTTACAATAGCTTTATCTAATTTTGGATCCATGGTACTTTTTGTTCTTCCAGTTTCACAATTTCTTTGGATAGTGTGATTGGCATAATAACTTTTTAATGCAGAATTTACTAGATTTACTCTGATTCCGAGTTCCCTAGCTATTTTTTTTTACTAGAAGTTGTCGGATTTTCAGTTCGCTTTTGCACAATTTTGTGACGCACTTCTTCTTGTTTACTCTGCATTATGTAAAATATTAAGAGAAATTGATAAATATCATAAATGTCTATGATTTTAGAAGCCTACTATTTTATACTAACTATATTTTTTATTTTAAATAATTTTGTTTTGCATGTGAAAATCGTTCATGAAACTTACGATTTTCTAACGTCACAGTCCTTAATCTACATCCGTTCATTTTTATTAGAATAAAATATTATTCAACGCCTTACAATCCGCAACCAGAGGGGTTATAATAGTTAAATGCGCTCGTAACGTATTATAGAAGTCCAATACATTTTTACATGAATTTCTTTTGTAGGTACATATCATTATATTATCATAACCTACCAATTACAAATTTTTGCTATAACAGTTTATTGATTCGCACCCCCTAATAAGAAAAGATGATGCCTGAAACTACTAATTCACTTATTCGCTCCCTTCGTACCGTTCAGAGTTTTTCTAACAGTTTCTTCGCATCGAATTATTATAGGGCATCTATAATCGAGTAGGACATCGTATTTATTATTTATAAATAACAAAAACACTAAAACTGAAGGTTGGTGGTGGTATAAATAAATATTTAGCAATTCTATGAGAAATACAGTGTACAGTTTATTTTAATTTCTCTTGAGTAATGTACAACATAATTTGATTAATACCTAATCTGTCTAGGAACCTGCAATATTAAACCATAAACATTCTATGTGGTTAGTCTAATTAATTTCAAGTATGCAGTATATCACCGCCAGCTACTAATTTTAATTTGTGCATTGAGTATTAAATCTTGGGGAAGAACATCATTTGTTAAACTCTTGCATTTGATAGATGTATAAGATAAATATTATTGATTAAAAACATCAAGCCAAATAATTCTACACCCCGAAGACAGCAACATGTAACCAAGATTACAAAAACCTCAGAGGAAATACACAATTGTATACATTTTCCTTTCAGAATTTCCTCGAAATAATATCACATTTCATTTACATCTACCGACTTCACCTATTTACATTTACAGTCGTTTAACCATGATTAATACTTTTGTCATCAGAAAATTTATAATCGTTGGCCCACTCTTTTCAGTAAATTTGAATATCAAACTATGCATAAAACATTAATCATTAATTGCGTAAAAGGGATTGCCATAAAGTTATTTGCAAAATAACTTCGCTACCATTTATATGTTAATCATGCGAATAAATCTGCACAGGCTACTTTTTTACACTGTTTTAATTAAAAATATTGAGACTTTTCAGATGAAATTTTTTAATACAAAATATAGAAGAGAGGTATACATAAAAAATGAGATACTTTTTCGCCATTTCTCAAAAATGACACTTAAATTGAAAACTTACACACAGTGAGCAAACAACTAATATTATTATAATAATTATTGAACTTCAAAGTTTGAAATAATTAACCCTTTACACATTTAAATAAATAAATACAACGTGAAATGTTAAACTAATTAAAAAAAAACAAATAAAATAATAAACTTAAATGTGGTAAGGGATTTAATATTTTTAATTAAAAGTGTAGAAAAGTAGCATGTGCAGATTTATTTGCATGATTAACATATAAATCATTGCGAAGTTATAAGTAAAATAAAATAAAGTCACACAAGAGAGAAAAAGAGAACAGAAATTGGAAAGGCAGCAATAATGTAGGAGAAAACCTTATAATAATATAAACTTTAAATAAAATGTAACAAATAATGGATATCCAATTTGGTCGCTTTATGCAATTTTTTATCTATAAACGCCCCTTGGGGCTTCATTGCATAACAACTTAATCTTCAATTAAAGTAAGTGATAAACCTTGCTGGTTAAACTGCACAAAAACGGAAAACGTTTCACAACTACTTAGAAAAGGACATTATTCATAGAATTGCTATTATGAATAATTAAAATATTGTTATATCCAGAAGTCAGATTTGAGGTCCAGGAATAGATTTTTGTAATTTAAAGAATTAAATGTGATATTATGTTACTTTCAACACATTCTTTTGATACATTTTATTTGATTTTAATGTTTGTTGTGCTGGTGAAACTTAAAAAGCAGTGAGTTGTTTTATTTGGAACAATTCGAGAAAAGTTGTAATTCAAATAAATAGCGCCAAGGAGCGGAAACTCACCTTTTGTTATAAATTTGTTTAAACAATGTTGGTACGTTGAGTTTAACGTAACTCAGAACGGGCAAGCGAATTTATTAGCAGATTTTCACCAATCTCGCCAGCGTGCGGTCGATTTTACAAAGTTTTTTGTAAAATCCCGGTGAATTTTAGCGAGTATTTTGAACTGCGTAATTTTGTGAAAATTGCATTTTTACCAGAATTTGGGATCTTCGAGCGATTTTCGACCATATCGACATCGAGATTTATTTTACGTGCTTCGACACAAAAATTATTACAAAAGTGTTATTCTGATGATCGTTGTTAATCACAGAATCAATTTACGTTATATTTGGGATTGGATTATTGATATGTTCGTCGATTTTATTCGCACATCGTCTAATTTTGAGGTTAGCTTGACCACATGTGAGGAGGACATCTGTTTGCTTGGAAATTCGCTGTAACTGACACTGGAGGATAATTTAACACAGCACTAGAAGTATTCCGTTCGAAACTTCGTTTGATTTGATTGGAAAAACAAAAAATTGGTTCAACAGGTGTCACAACTGCTACTGCACTTTGCCACTGTGGGGAAGACATTTTGGACACGCGCACATAGCGACGACTTGAATGTAATGCAATCACCGAGTGCAACAGAATAAATAAACCTTGTAAGTTTCTGAACAATTATTTTGATAACAAAATTTGTAAAATTTTAATTATTGATACACAGATTAACACAATAACGGTGTCGAGTAAACGTATAGCTAACATTTTAAAAGTAAATAATACGCTTTACTTGAAACTGGACATAACACACAATATTTATCACTTGACGTTTGTGTCAAAGATTTCCGTAATTGCTCTCATCATTTTTATTCGAGTAAATAAAGTACTGTTTAATTTCCATGACCTTTTAATTGATTTTTTGCAATTCACTAACTGTAGAGCTGTGGTCTTAATAAATGCTCTCGGCTATAAAGCTTACCGGGAACTTAAAAACGTTATTTGTTTCGGAGGAGATCGACTACCCCAAGTGTCCAATCTAAGGGATTGGGAAGTCAAGACCAACGAAACACGACAATATATTCAGAACAGCAATTACATTGAAATAATAATATTTATAATTTATTTGAGCTTTCAAGCGTGAGTACACTTTTCGTCAGAAATGTAATAAAAATATTACTGTTAACTCGTTGTATTTTAACATATTTTAATTCTTTGCGAGTTTAATTTAATTCTTAAAAAAACTTTTATTCCCAACAGTAATCTATATCGAAATGAGACTGGTCGTGAATACGCTATATAGCAGTAACCCATGGAACAAAAACACTGATACACGGTCTTATCGTACTATCCGGTTTTATCTGCTGTATTAAATGCTTCGACTAATAACTTCAGCAATCAAAATTAGTTCATATTCATTGCACTAATTAACAATTATTGCAAATGACACTAACGTAAATTAATGTTAAAACTTTGTTTATTTCTTGACTCTCTCAATACTTATTATGAAATGTTCTACGAATTTGTACAATATTGCAAAAAAAAAAATAATAATAATAATAATAAAAATAATAATTATTATAAAAATTCATTAAGTTGTACCTACCACCTGGTAAAGATGGAATTTTGCAATGATACCATAGTATTCATGACATAAGAAATCTATTTACCCTCTGAAATTTTACTATAATTTAGACACCGACACCTACTAGACTTTACTTGAGCGACAAGGTAGGGTAGACAACGGCACAATTTGTCCTCCAGCAATTACCCACCTAAATTCTAATCTCGCTCAATATTGCTCACTATCAGAATCACCATATGTAATAGAATGAAGATTGGTACTTTTAGCGTATTACGTCACTGCCGTGAATAACAATTACATAAGTATTTGTCAACTAAATTGGAGAATTCTAGAATTGACATAAGTTTTTACTTTTCCTTTTAGGTAATAATGGAAAGTATGTAAAGAATTGCTTTTCAAAGCTATGAAAGTAAATTTAATGAATAAAAGAAAATTTTTTGTTTAAAAAAAAATAATAAAGAATCAAATAAACACAACTCGACGAACCAGATGGGACTTAATATTTGTTGAGTTGGCCATGGCTTTATTTTATTAGCTACAATTTTTTTAGATAAATTAAAAATGAAATACAACATGAAAGCTATTTTACCCTTTGAAAATGAAAATGCACGTAATTAATTTTGTTTCAATATTTTAAATGTTTCTTTAAATGTTAAACGAATTCTTACTATAAGATTTTATCACGTAAAAAGATTTATCGCTGTTTTTCTGATTTTAATTTTAGAAGTTTCGATATTTTTGTAAATTGTAAAAATTAAGCTATTATATAGATAGAATATATTCGATAAAATTGATCGTAACACTTTTATGGTAGAGCATGACAATAAAGCTGGGTTGACATGGGATGTGAGCCACGGCCGTGAGCCACGTTTTCATAAAATACGCACCTTGTAAACTGATGTTTCATGAAATAAGAATCGCAATTTCTTGCCACAAACTGATAAAACTGCGTTCGTGGTGAGATCAAACGTGTTTAAAAACAGTTTACACGGTTTTAAGTTTAAGTTTACGCGGAAAGTATTTTACTATAACGTGGCTCACGGCCGTGGCTCACATCCCATGTCAACCCAGCTTAAGATTAAAAATTATTATTGTTGATATTAGAATATCGGCTTATATTGCTCGTGCTAATTAAGTTACTTACAATTAACACGAGCAATATAAGCCGATATTCTAATATCAACAATAACAATTTTTAATCTTATATAGAATATCTTTTTTCTTGGTACTGTAACTTGCAGAAAAAAATTAAGTAGAGGAGACCCACGTAGGTAACTTGGAACAGTCTGTACCTTGGGACTCGCTAATTTTGGACCACCATGTATTTGTACGATGAATCGATTCCATTTGCACGCACCAAGCGAAAAATATCGTTTTTTTTTTGTTTCCAGGCTAAATGTAATTTTGACTTTTTTTTTAAATTATCACCAAACTTGATGAATTTTTGTGGACATTTAAAACTCCTTTCCTTATTCTTAAAAAATAAAAATCTCAGCTCACTTGCACGCATCGTTTCTTTGCTATACAGCAAATTTGCTATGCTATTAATATGTATTGTATGTAAAATATAAATTTAACAAAAACTTAACTAAGCGGTAAAATACTAGAATTATAACTATTATAAGTGAAGAACAACATACACATGGTTCTACACCGTCACTAAGGGATAAATAGGTTTTAGTGTTTTTAAATAAAGTTTCTTTTATGTTGGTCTTCACATACAGTTAAAATTCTAATAATTTAGGGCTTAGTTAAGTTTTTGTTACGAAAGATGTCATTTTAAAAAATTAATAACTAATTTAAATAATGATTTAAGCAGACAGTTCGGACCAAAATTGTATAAAAATAATGCACAATTGGGTAACTATTATTTACAAATTCTTTTCTGTACTTTAAACAAAAATTATTATATATTATCTCCAAAATTTTCTAATAAGCGGGTTTAATAGAGCCAAAAATGTACAGATTATTGAATGTTTTTCCCAAGCTGAAATATGGAATTGCACATACTCAAATAAAAAGACTGCATCTATTGTAGATGATTCGTTGCACATTTAATGTCAACTCCATAAAATCGACAATTTTTATTGTTATATTGTAAACCATACAAAGTTGTTCGCCAATATAATTTTTAACAACTATTATAATATAGATTATATTTTACTTCACGGGTGACTGATCACTTTTGAACTGCTAAATTAAATAACCTTTACGTTACCATTTATGTACGTAGAAAGGGAAAGTATTGTAATCGTGTAAAAAAGCAACTTTGCACAAGCACATTAGAATTTCTATTTAAAGATATAATTTTGAATGTGAACGATTTTTGAACAATGCCTGATTATACGAACAAACGCGTATACCCATTGATTTGAAATCTCCTTACTAGTTTGAAGAAACGACCTAAGAAAACATATTCGATTTTGATTGTAACTTAATAGCAGCACTTAATATTTTGTTCTTTAATTATTTCAAAACATGTAGAATTAAATTAAGCTATTTTTGAAAAATCAGACCTGCTTTAGATATTTGAACTGTCAAAACTTGAGTTCATCGTCAACCAAATTTATTTTAATCTGTCAAAGCAACTTCTTGGCAATTATTTTTCAAACAAAATCAATAGCAATCAATTTCATACAAGACAACTAATATTATTTTAAAATCACTATTTTGGCATATTATTATTGAGTTTTCAATAAAAAATATCAAGTGTAGGCTATCTTTACACGCGGAAAAAATATCTTTAAATTGATACCATTTTCAATCTAATCCACAAAGCAAGAGTTTCAATAAAATCAATTTCCCCTGTTATGTTCCCATGATCGGTATGAAGGTCGGTCATCCAGTATTATATTTAAGTTATTTTTAAACAAAATGTCAGTTTTATTAACCTAAAAACCACCCCTTAGTTGAATTTCAACAGTACATTGCGACAAGAATACTCAACAAATTATCTAACTACATCAACCGTCTTGAAGGAAAAAAAACAAGTTTATAAAGTGATCAATGTTACTCAAAACAATGATCAAAGTTATCTTAACAAATTTTAATTGCTCGCAAACATTTGTTTTAAAACATTTGTTGTGCGTACTCTTATCAGTTCCTACCGCTCTCAATGATAAACCCGACAGAATAGCAAAAGAGAAATGGTATTAAACATTACAAACTCACCGACGCGATGTGGGAGATGAAGCTTTGCAGCCAATATAAGCACGGTAAATATGTGGTCATAGAAAGGAAATATTTGTACGTGCACAGTAATTGCAATTTCTGTAGATTTTCTGGCCCTTAGACTAGCGCAACTATCGGTACTAACAACTTCAGAGAACAATTGGTTTCATTAAAAGGATTTGAAGTTAGAAATGTTAAAAAAAATATTACTGTGATTAAACTTTGAATTCAGGATCGTCCTTATATTTACTTATTTATCATGCGATTTCAGGCTACCTAAAGGTATGAACAATACAAATCGCGTGGTGCCCAAAGGATTTACTGTTGTTTGAGAGAACCACGACCTGTTCTCCTGAGTGGGCCGTAAGCCTTGTTCATAGAGTAAAGGGTTCCTTCGTCCTTTGTGTTTCAACCATTGCCGGAATTTGCACTGCGAGTTGAAAGTTGCAATAGAACTTGGGATCTGTACTCGCAGAACCACCTGCGGTCTTCTATAATCTATAATAAATACATTATTTACTGGATCTTTGAAAATACATGTTTGATGTACATTTTACCTCTTGAATATTATTTGTATTCGGCTTCGTACTATATGAAATAGGAAAATAGGAACTTTAAATAAAGATTTTTGTTGACATGCAAGAGTGTGAAATTTGCTTTTGAGATATTATATAACACAGTTGTTGTGCTTTATTGTTTTTAATGCACTGTTCTGAAAGGTGGGCTAAATTAATTAAACATGATTCTAAATAGGTAAATCCAGCTGCAATTTCTGCTTTACTGGTTCTCTAAGCTGATCAGTTCTATATTATATTCTATAATTCTATATAGGTAGTATGTGCGCCTCCAAAGCGTAATTAACTCGTATGTATATTATCCAGCAGCATAGAAAGAGACTTTTTAAAATTCCGTTTAAATAACGAACTTTTTTGCCAGTAGTTTACCTTGTTATTCTTTTTTATTATTCACAATTTAATGTTATTTTATTTTACGCTAAAAATGATATTTGACTGTCATTCCAAAACATTTAACATTTAGTGAAACCGAAAGTGGACAGGTACATTATATATTGTAATGGGAAAAAATCATTGAATTGTATTTAATTTAATTATTCATAAAAATCGGGGTAGTGGGATATGTTTAATTTAACGTATTGATAAAAATCGAGATAGTGCGAAATAAGGACAATTTATTAATACACAGTTTAGTGTTGATTTTTGATGAGATAGGTTGTTTTTTTTTTAAGAATGAAGTGTAGTTATTAAAAAAAGATTTGTTATATAAAAAAAAATAAAGAGAGAAAATTATATTACAAATATAATAATGTACACTATAGGTTTGTTCGTTTGTATGAACTAACTTGCTCGGTTCAAGTTAGTGCAATGTACTGTGTTCGTTTGGCTGCTCAGTTCATGACCAAACATGAATTTCTTGCTCGACTTCCATAGGAGGAGTAGGCAGTGCAAGTTAGAATACTATCTAAGTTTTGTGGTGGGAGTATTTTGTCTCGAAAGATAACCCAGTTCAAGTTAGTTCATACAAACGAACAAACCTAATGTGTAATAATAATAAAAGCACCCTTCTGCAAATGTAGTATATTTTTTAATTAATATTTAGCTAACTAACTTCGTTTACTTACCGTACTATAAATATAAAAATACTATTATACTATATCTGCAGAAGAGTGTTTTTATTATTACATATTGTGTAAATTCTATATATTTACATTACATTGTTATCTATTATTTAATTATATAACATCCAACTCCTTTCATTTTACAAGTTAATTTCAAGTAAATTAAACAAGCCGCTATACAGGATTGGTAACAAGGGAAAGTGATGTAGTGGTCTTAGAATTAGAACCAATTTAGGAAACATAAAAACAATTACCTCTGTCAAGCAGTTATCACCATTGGTATTTTATAATTAGTACACTCGGCATTAAATCGACATTGTAGGAACGTTTAATATTTTCAATTTTAAACACGTATCCAAGTATAAAGGGGAGACATTACTATAATATTTAAATAATGTATAATAATTGCATAATAATTATTATTCTTTCTCGCAATATTGCTTGCCCTATTCTATATTAATACAAAACCATCGTTATTACTTGGATATAAATTCCAATATAAACTGTGTAATAATGGTTAACTTTTGGGATTCAATCTCTGAAACGCAAACTTATTTGAAAGATTTTAAACTTCAATTTGCTCAATCCCAAGATTAAAGCATTATTTGTATAATTGAGTAAAATCAGAGATGGCATCTATTTTACAATAAAATAGTTTAAAAATGTAATATTATACTAATTACCTGCATTAGTTGGTATTATTATACTAATATAATATTTAAGAGATTTTATAACGACCAATAAATAGTATCCAATTTGAAAAATGAATTAAAATAAATATTCAAAATCAACACGAAAAGCTGAACATAAATCTGAATTATATACATGAAAAAATGTTTAATTTTCTTAACAAATTTTAAGAGATTAACAAAAAGTAAAAAAGATGTAAACTGTAGCCACCTGTTACCTTATTTATGACGTCTTTACGGAAAATGAATTTTTAAAAAAGGTAATTAACTTACATTTTTTTATATTTAAGTCAAATACGTAGGTATTGCAACCACAAATAGCTTAAAGTCTTTTTTCACTGGATTTCGTCGCATTTAAAAATTCATCAAACGTATACAATTTATTCAGCTAGCTTTTCCCACACTTCCTACGTGAAAGCAGTAACAAAACTGCCAGTCTTGGAAAATTCTACCCTCACCAAGCGCTGCTAGGCAACATCACCACGCCCATCCGGATCAAACAAGCTACATGACTGCATCCCTATTCAAGTATTTTTATGAAAACAAAAAAAAACGTTTACCTATTAGTCCACGATAAGTAATTTTGCTGAAATTGGATAATTTATACGTGTAAGGGTGGTTTTTGATATATAACTTAAATATATAAAATATTAGGCTTAACAATATACTAAAAGTTCGAATCACAAGTGGACATTCTCAAATTGCATTATAAACGCCTAAAAAAATTCAAAATTCAAAAAAAAAGTTTTTAAATTCAAAAATCATGTTCAAAACTCAAATAAGAGACCATATTGGATGCAAGTGAAACTAAGAATTTCGGCATATTATATTGTAAAACAAAAAAACAAAACAAATAAGTGAAAATCAGAAATGTTCTAACCAGACATTTCGATTAAATTAAAGTAAACGGTCGATCTACCGTGTGGTAATAAAACTAACAATAATAGTCGTGCATCTAAATGACCTCACCACTGGCACAAATAAGTTTTGTTCAATAATAATAACCTCTGTAAGGAACATTTCATAAACAAAATATGTAGTCAAAAATTTGCTCATGGTAATGAAAATTTTTGTACAGTTAGATTGCCCTATGACCAAATAAATTTACAAAAAACAAGAGAAAATTGGCCACACAATTCTCAAAACATTTAAATAGACAAATCGTAAATTTATTAGAATTGCAGTCCACATGGTTACAAAAATAATATCTCCTACAAACCATTTTGTTGAAGCAGATGTTAAAAAATCTATTAGTTCATAAATAAGGGTAAGAAACTTTTTATTAAAGGTCAAATTGATAAACACGCTTAATCTATCCAAAGATGGTAGTTATTATCATGTCCGTAGTTAGGGCTACTTCCGCCAGTATGCAAAGTTTAATTTGGCCGCTCCTGTAGTCCACTTTTCCAATTCTTTAAATACAATTTCCTAAATTTCTAATTATTTTTCAAATGGCGTACCAATTTTTTTAACCCTATCCTAAAATATTGGCGGCCCCTGTATAGCTTTTCACGGTTTTTTTAATATAATTTCAATTACAATTTCTTTTTTTTTACTCCTTATCCTACAGTCTTGTAGATTTACTCTTACTTTTTTTACCTCATCTACATTTTGAACGCTAACGCATTTTGCTTCCCAATGCCTCTCTTCCCTCACAAGTTGATTTTGGCCGCCTATATTTATGGCCGTCCTTGTATTTTGCACACTATGCACAATAGGTCGCGACGGTCCTGGTCATTATTATGGTTTAAGTGATGTTATAGCACGCACACGCACACGATATAGGTAGTCTAAACCTGAGGTAAAATCCCAAATCAACTCAAAATATTGATTGAAATTATTACAAGATAATTGATAGGTTTAGACATGTTTCAAAGACACTTTATTAACCACTTCTCTCAAATAAATTATAAATTTAAAAGGGAAACTATTCCCACAAATACAAGAACCCCTTGCCTTAGTTACAAATGCTTAAATTGTTTTTTAAACATTAGCTTTCAGTGTCATTAGTGCTATGCTTACAAATGGAATAGCAAAATTTGAAAGTTTTCAGCATCACTATCAGCGTCTTCCAAATCGTTCTTGACATTTCAAAGTTACTGACATTTATTATGATTATAACATACAATGCTATTTTTGTATTTTTGATAGCTATGTTGTTATGATTCAAATGAAATTTGAACAGAGGTACCTTAATCATAACATATTTTATAACGGAATCTTACCTGAAACATACTAAAAAAATTAATTTCACTATAAGAGGGTTGATACGCTTAAGGGGGGAGTCTAGTCCAGCCGAGGTTTTTTCTCAATGCATTTTATTCAAAGATAAAATTTATCTTCGTTCACGAAACTTTTGTTACACATCAAGGTACGAGTAGGTACATTTGGACAAGAAAAACCGCTATTGAAAATTTGATGTGAATATCTAACATATCGGCTGGAATCGTAGCTCATCGAATTTTCATCCGATTCACTTCATTCAAAGTTTAAATTAAAGAAAATTAAATTTATATGCAGATGAACTAAATCTCGACTTATGAAAAATTATTATTATAGGACAAAGTTATTGTAAAATTAAGGTCGATGTTTTTATCCGCATTCTACATTCATACTATAAAGAAATTTTTTTGTATTTCATGTTCCAGATAATTTCCAACGACTCCAAGACTACAGCCGATTTGGACGGACGCTCTCCGCTTGCGGCTGCTATATTTAAATATATAGATACTGAAATCAAATTTTCAGTAGTGTTTGTTCTTGTTTAAATGTATCTTTACATAATAACAAAATTTTCGTGAACAAAAATAAAATTTTATCTCTGAAAAAAAAACGCATTGAAAAAAGCCTCGGCTGGACCAGACTCTCCCCCCTTAAGAGAAAAGCAAGCCAAACAATTCTGTGTCATCAGGGTAAAACTATTCAAAGTCAAAATAATGATGCTATGATGCTGAGTAGATTCTAATAAATTCAAAAAAATTACGATATAATTATGCTATTGTATTTAATCCCCCCCCCCCACCTGCTTTTAAATAATTTAAATTATTATTAATTTAAAATTGTAAATTGCAGATTTTACTTTTTGGAAATATGCCGAATTGTAATTTTGCTTAAATCTACGTAAATTTATATTATTATAGGTATAATAACTTAAACTTTACTTAAACTGCGTATAATTTAAACTTGCATCAGATAAATTAATTTATTCAACGTTTCAGTTAATTTTCAGAAAGTTTGTTTTCTAAAGTAGTATGTTATAATGATTTATTACTGAAGAAGTAAATATGTATTTTGACGGTGAAAGCCTAATACCTCGTAACCCACATATAAATATTATTTATCGAATAATAATATTATTAAATAACACACTCCGCGTGGCGTTGTGTCGCATCGCTCTGAAAACATATCGTAATCAGAAAAACATTATTTTCCTCGCAATAACTATTTTCGAATACTTTTGTGTCCTGTACAATTTTGCTTTAGTGAGTTACGAGGTATTAGAACTTCACCATCGATTTGCTCATTAAAAGTTTTCAAGTTTAAGTAAACCTAAATTGGTTGATTTACTATTTTGGTAAACACACAAAATGAAAATGTCATAACATCAATAACAAAACTAAATTAATTATTATAATTTATCCATTTCTTTCAAGCATCATTCAATAAGACATTCACCTAATAAACAAGTAGGTTTACCTACACAGAAAGAAAAGATTTGCGATTTCATCTAAACATTAGTTAAAATCAACTAAAGAAATTGATTGTATTTTAGCCTTCTAATTAAATTAAATAATTCGTTTAATTTAAATTAGCTGATTTCAATATTTAAAGAATAAACGAATCATAGAAATAATTAGATAAATCTTTGAATTTGTTTTAATGGTTTGATGGATACTGTATGCGTTTTATTCAATTGTAATATATAAAACACCTACAAAAATTAGTTGAATTGATTAATAAAATTAGATATTCTATTCAATTGTATTAACCCTTTCGTGGGCGAATTATTCTGGCTACTTTTTTAAAAAAATTTTTGTGAAAATATACCATATAAGACCCCCTGAGTAGTTATTAATGGTTATCTAATCAATTTTTGCACCGCAAGTTGTAAATATAGAAGTGGGAAACCGTCTTCCCACGGGACCATTCTAGAGCACTTGCATAAAAACGATTTTTTGCTAAAACACTTACTTTTTACTTTTTTAAATTACTTTTAGCAATGGTTATTGCTATTGGATGTTCTCAATATTAAAAATAAGTCAAAACTTTTTGTAATAATTTGTATTTTATCAAAATTTATGAATACCTTATACCTAAAGTACAAATAAATTTCGTAAAAATGTTACTTTTGAAAATGAAACTTTTTAAAGCATGGGTTGATAGTAGAAAGTCTAAAAACAATAAAAATGATAAAAGAAACCTTATAAAGTAACAATAACACAAGAATTTTCGCTAAAAACTGAAATTCGCTCGCAAATTTCAATAAATTAATCACAAATAATCAAAGTTTTGATTTCATAATTGAATAACTTTCTAAGTTTTAAGAATATTTACCGGTAAATTAAAAAATTTACTTCGTATATGTCTTGTAGTAAAGATCCAACACATATTAGGTGAAAAAATGTATTCCTATGGACCTATTCTTTATAATTTTGGTACTGGGAATACGTCTTCCCGCGGTCCACTAAAGGGTTTTAAATGATATACTTAATTATATAAATGAAACGATGAAAAACTTTTTCATCCCTGCGGACGAGAAACTGATGAAAAGTGCATTTCCTCAACTCGGCTGGTAAAACGCCGCTACATCCTCGGGAGCGGTCGAAGCCTCGGCTCCGCTTACGCTCCGCTCTCGACTCCTACTATCGCTCCCGCGGACGGGAAACGGCGTTTTACAGCCTAGTGATGAAAAGTACTATAGTTGTTTTCTTTATTCGTATTAAAAGATTTATATAATACTACAATAATTTACTGACTTATTCATTTTTGTTTCTCTAAAACATTCATTTATAGTTTTGGATAATTACTTTAGACCAGCGCTAGCGGTGTCAAACTCATTTCTTCCATATCGGCCATATTCCGATACGCCTAATGACCTTTTTTTTAGGTCATTCATTTTTTATAATGATAATTATAAAAAATTATGTAGTAGTAGTAAAATCACTACTAAAAATTTTTAAAATAAAAATAAAAGAAACTCTATTGACTTGAAGTATTATGTACATGTAATTATAATTTAAACCTAGTGCCTATTGCTTCTACAATTAATCTAGGTAGGTATATTTTATTTACAACTTGTATTTATTTTTAAAGTATGGACTAACCTGGGAAAAACGAGTGCAAAAACCCAGCGCTCTGGTTGTACAAAAAAGAAAAAGCATACAGGGGAGTGACGTTAAATTATTACTATTAGTTTTAAATTAATGAGGTTTACCTATGTGTTAAAGTTAATTAGTTGGTGATGAATTAGTTTGTGTTTATATTTGAAATGAGCATTTTTAATAGATGTTATTGAAGTGATGTTTTTAGTAAGTGGGTTGTTAGGTGTGACGTGTTTATAAAATTTGATAGCTTGATCAGTGATAATTGTGTGTAATGGAGGTACGCTAGTGAGCTGGTGTAGGACGTGAATTGGAGTGGCGTATTGTGAGAGAGTAATTAGCCGGAGACACTTGTTCTGGATGATTTGTAGTTGATCGATATGAGTTTTTGAAGCATTGCTCCACACGGGAGACGCGTATAGCAAAATCGGTCTGATCATAGTCTTGTATAATTGTAGTTTGATTTTTTGGCTTAAATGGTTTTTGCTGGTGAGTAATGGGTATAACGTGTGAAAGGCTCGGTTTCCCGAGGCTTTCTTGATTGCACAATGATGCTTGAACGTCAATGTTTTGTCTAATGTTACTCCCAGGTACTTGACCGTGGGAGATGGTTCAATGATTTGTCTATTTACTTGAAGAGTGGTGTTACATTCGTCGCGTCTTTTTGAAAAAATGGTTAAAGTTGTCTTGTCTGAATTTAATTTAATTTTCCATTTCTGGTAGTATATTGTTAGTACGTCTAAATGTCTTTGTAGGTAAGAAATGGATTTGTTTTTTCGTCTAGATGTTGAAATGAGTCCGGTGTCGTCCGCAAATAGGGCCACTTCGGTGTTTGGGTGTTTGGGTATGTCGTTTATGTAATAAGTGAATAGAATGGGGGCTAATACGGATCCCTGAGGGACGCCTGCGGGTATGGAATGAGTGTCAGATAGGGTGTTGTTGATTAAAACTTGGTAAGTACGGTTTTGGAGATAATTTCGGATGATTTTTATTAAGTGGCGGGGGATGTTTAAATTTATTAGTTTATATATCAAGCCGTCATGCCAGATGGTATCGAAAGCTTTTTCGATATCCAGCGTGACGACTGACGTGGTTAACCCAGTGTTGAAGTTGATCGTGATGATGTTTGCTAATCGAGCTAATTGCAAAACCGTACTGTGGTTTGATCTAAAACCGAACTGCTCTGGTATGATTATGTCATTATCAAAGTTAAATTGCTGAATGCGATTTAAAATGACTTTTTCAAGTAATTTTGAGAGTGTGGGCAGAAGGCTGATGGGGCGATAACTGTTTGTTAAATTTTTTGGCTTTCCTGGTTTGGAGATGGGAATTACGTTAGCATGTTTCCAGGATCGCGGAAAGTATTGATTTTTGAGACATTGGTTAAGTATGTAGTGGATTTGTACGATTGATTTTTTAGGCAAATGTTTTAATATTTGTGGGGAAAGATTGTCGTGTCCTGGGGCTTTATTTTTAAAAGTTTTGGTTAATTTTTTTATTTCTTGAGGAGAAAGCAGGTCTTCAGGGGGTGTGGGGTAAGTTTCATGATCGAACGCACTGAGGGTTTGTTGGACCATGTTATTTGTTTGGGGATCAGATAGTCCCAGTGTTATGGAATGATTTTGTAGGTAAGTAGCCGCTATTGCATTCGCCTTGTCTATATTCGTGATCTTGGGCCCTTGCGGCGTTTGTAGCGTGGGCATATTGGTTGAATTGTCTTTTCGTTTTAATGATTTTGCTATACGCCAAAGCTTCTGCGTGTTTTGTGGCGTGATGTTAGCAAGTGCTTTATTCCAATCTTGATTTTTGATTTGTGTGATTTCCTTGTTTATGTCGTTAGTTAGTTTGGTTATTTGAGTTTTGGTCGTTTGGTAGTTGTAGCGTTGATAAATTTTTCTGAGTTTATTTTTGTTATTAATTTTTGTTTTTATGTCTTGTGTTAGGTTTAATTTAATTTTAATTGGAGTTTCTTTCGTGTTTGCTTTATAAGCGTGCATGACTTGATCGGTAAAGCTTTTCACGGCTTCATCGATGTCGTCGTTTGTTTGAATTTGAGTGTTTAGTGGTATGTTGTTGACGTCAAGCGCGAATTGTTTCCAATTCGTGGCTCGAACGGGTATAGGTGGGTAAATGGGGAGTTGCAGGCTCCCTATTTCTATAAACAATGGTGTGTGATCTGAACTTAACTTGCTGAGGGCGGTGATTTCATCGACTGCAATGTTTTTTGAAAGCATTAAGTCGATGGTGGATGGGTCTTGGGTATGATTGTAACTATAGTGAGTGTACTTTTCTGGAAATGAGAGTAAGATGTTTGCATCCTCTACGGCATTTTTGAGGAAATTGCCGTTAGGGTTGCTTGTTAAATTGTTCCAGTCTGTATGTTTAGCGTTAAAGTCACCTATTATGGCAGTCTTGTTGTTAATGTCTATTAAGTTTTAAAGTTCATCCTCGTCAGAGTGACGCCCTGGCGAGGTGTAGTAATTTATTATGGTTGTGTCATTTAATGTAAGTGCAAGTGCTTCGGCATTGGCAGTGATGGTGGGTGTGATGGTTGCGTTGAATATGTTTTTAACGTACGTGAGGAGTCCTCCGTGCGTTGTTCTGGGTTGATTGAAGGCTGTGTATTGAGGTATTTTTGGGGGTGTTTTCTTGTTTAGTCGTGTTTCTTGAATTAAAATTAAATCTGGCTTAGTTTCGCTCACTAGCGCGTGTAGCTAGTTGAATTCACTGTGTAGGCCGTTGGCGTTCCATGATATGATTTTGATTTCTTTCTTCGTTGCGCAATTAAGCATCGTACTTTGCGGCAATTTCAGAGAGAATGGCGATTCTTGAGAAGGTGTCAGTGACGCCACTCAATTTGATCTTAATTTCGCGTATGATACTTATCATTTGCGCAACGTTGAAAGTTTCATTAAGCTCCTTGAGTTCTTGAAAGAGTGTCTTGATGTCGTTGGGTTGTGGTTGGTTGACGTTGGTAGTGTAGACAGGTGAAGCCGTGATAGGTGTAAAATTTGGTATTTGACGTGATGTTGTTGGTAAACCTGGGAAGGTGACTGAATTTAAAGTTGGTGCTTTAGGAGCATTTGATCTTGCAACAGGCCCCGGGGCTGAGCGCTGAATTTTTGCACTTACCTTTTCCTGGTAAGTTAGGTAGGCTGGGCATTCGCTATAGTTTGCTGCGTGTTTACCGCCGCAATTACAGCAAGCAACATCTGGATCTCTTGTGGTTAGAGTGCAGGAAGTGGTTAGGTGGGCCCCCAGACACTTGACGCACCTTGGCTTGAGATTACAATTGGATGAACCATGTCCATAGGTTTGACACCTATGGCACTGTACTCTTGTGGTTTTTGGTGAGTAGTTTTGCCAGCGGATGATCACTGGACCGATTGATCTGATTTTTCGGAGTAGGTTGAGGTTGGCGTCTGACTTGAAGCGGATCAGATAGGATGATGAGGTCTTACCTGCCTTTGTACGCATGTTGACAACATTAGTTGGTGGAATATTTGATGCGTGGAGTTCATTTTGAATGTCTTGGGCGGTTAGACAAGGCGATCCTTTGAGGACCATTTTTTGAGTTCTTTGGTCCGGCGGGGTGAAGGTATAACCCTCGACTCCCTCCTTAAACCATTCGGTTTTTAATCTCTGTTGGTCGGCTATTGAATTGGCGTAGACCCATGTCTGGCCTCTAATTGTTTGAAACGTCACTGGTTATTCGGTAATAAGGTTTGTTGCCTGGACGAACGCTTGAGCATCGCTAACTACAGCCGGCAGAATTATTGGTGGTGGTCTTGAACTTTTATTGGCAGCTGGTGCGGCGGCTTTTGATGCAAATGACGTTTTCGAGTTGTTGTACCTGCCGGGATTTGGTGCGGGTCTGGTTGGTATAGGATCAGGAGCATCTTGGGTTTTTTCTTTGAGATTTGCAAGTAGCCCGTATTTGTTGTACGTTGCATGTGGTGATATTATTGGTTCGTCTTCGTCCATAATTTCAATTGGATTGGATATTGCAGGAATCTCTGTTGTAAGGCTTGAACTGGAGTTTTTTTCGACCATTCTCTCTAGTTGGGCTAGGAGCAGGTACGGGTTTTCAGTGTGTTCTTGGTCGGAGTTGTTGCCATCGGCGACTTTGAGATTTTTGTTTGGAATGGTATCGGATGAGTCGATTTGCCTTTTAATAATTAATTTAATATTTTTACACTTATTTACTTAATTTATTTTTCCCCTATTCTAAGAAGAACCAGGGAAACGTTGAAATACTTTTTAGCGGAGCACGACCGAACACGACCGTTCACTTCGAGGTTACTGACTCGAATGTATTCGACTGACTGTAAAAAAAATATAAGATAAGATAAAAGAACTCTATTTGTCTAAGTATTTTCATTAAGCGTTATAATTTAAAGTTAGTGCCTATTGCTTCTACAATTTATCTAACATTATATTGATTTATTTACAGTTTGACTTGTTATTTACAGAATGAAGTATTTGCTGGGAAAAAAAAAATATATATATATAACTTTTGTCTCCGTATATATCACCAACTGCACTAAACATCACATACGACTTGCAGCCCTCGTGCCATCTATCGTTAGTTATGAAAAAATTAACGAATCATACAAAAGAATTAGAAGAAACATCTATTTATATTATACAAATCATTAAAATTTAATTTTCAAAAATCATAAAATTTAATTAAATGAATCAAAGATAATTTTATAATGAAATGGTTAATTTTTGTAGTTGATTTAACTAAAGTGTCAATAATTTATCACCTATTTTAAATTAGATATATTTACTAAATTGATTGTTTGAAACAATTAAATACTTATTATTGAATTATAAAAACTTTAAATGAATTACATCATTTTAATTCATATAATTTAAAGTCGATGAAAACGCGAATATATTTCTTTCTGTGTACCAATTTATTCATATTAAAAATATTAAATAATCATTTTTTATTAATTATAAATAAAATTATATTAATTTATTTATTTTATTTATAAATTATCACGAGTTAAAAACTTAACAATTTTATTATTGCATGTAAAAACCCGATGAAATACAATTTGAGAGGAAAACAACAATGATAAGTTAGTCATCAAGTAGCTTCCGACAAATAATTTGTAGTTGACTTCTGCCAAGCATTTAGTGATCGTTTTTGTAACAAAAACGAATTTAGTGAAAGTGAAAGAAAATGAGTCCGTAGTAGTTCTCTATCAATCGTTTCAAAAGCTTCTTTCAAATCCCGAAAAAGTGCAATAATGTTTCTAAAGCTTGATATAGGATGTAAGTCGTACGTGTTGGATCAAAAAAGATATAAATACAATTGAAATTTTGCGAATACGGCAAAAATCGGAAAAATTTAAATAAATGAAAAGTTGCTGTCAAACAAAGAAAGCAGGCAAATCCGTATTTCTGAATCACATTTTGTGCGAGTTTAATAGTAATAGGAAAATACAGATGCGGTTACTAACAGAGTTGTTAGGATTTCAGATTGAAAAGCAGCAAAAGTACGCATTTCTAATAATTTTCAAAGCAATTTCAAATTCTGCTTTATATTTCAAATATTTAAAAACTTATTCATGCATTTATTTTCATTTTTCATGCTTTATTTGAAACATTGAAATAAATGTGTAAATTAATTGTGCCATAATTAATTATAGCTTATAGGTATGATAATTTTAGAAAGTTTAAGGTAACGAATATTTTTCATTGGTTATTTGAAGAACTTTGAAAATATTATGTAACAAGACAATTAAAACCATCTTTGAGAATACGATTATTAATAATAATCTATACATAGAAAATTATTGTAAAATTCAAAATCTTTAATATAGATTATAACCTTATTTCAACCTTATTCACGATTCAGTTCATCAGTTCATTTCTATATTGGGCATACATGAAAACTATCATAATAGAGCTAGTTGAAGCAAGTGTTGGTTGATGCATTAGCATTATCTTAAGAATTTGGCATTTTGCAACTCTATAAGTGTGATAATTTGAAACCAACTAAATTACAGCAGTAAACGAGATTACTAACGTAATCAATGGGAGAGCTAGGTAAGAACCATCACCTATTTGCACCATTTAACGTTATACGAGTACATCTTCTTCTTACTTTTGAACTTCTTTTAGATCAATGATGAATGAATCAATGAAAAAAAGTCAAATAGTAAACAAATACTTTAATTATTGAGCCATAGAATTTGAGAGTTGTTATCACAGTTCCAACAATTGCAATGTATAATACTATGGTAAACATACACACAGTAGCAATCAATGATTACGGTGTTATTATCAAAACGTGCACCCAGTATAAAATGAAACAAGGACTCAATACACACAGCAACTGCTATGGGTTACCAGTAATTAAAATACAAAAGCCCAGAAACACGTCGTTTCATAATGAATTGGATAAGTTAAAATTACTTACCTCGAGCTCGGATAAACTTACAATATAATGGTGACAGGTGTTCGCATCCACACACTGTACAACGTGCGGCTTAAATGATAAAAATCTGTAACTTGTTATAATTTTCAAAGGCAAACACTTGATTGAATATTCGCGTACACAAAACACTGCTTGCGGACCTGTAACGGGAACTGGACCAGTAAGTAATAACGTTACACACGACTAGTGGTGCTATCGAGTCCAACAACTCAATCAACGCAATCCACAACTTAATCGCAACAAATCCGTTCAAAATCTACTATAATGTCCAAATGCCTCAAGAACAGTGAAATACTAAACTGCACCATCACAATTAAAAATGTAAATCCCTCAGCTATACCTCAGTTCTGATCATAGATGGAAATTGAAACAGAGAAGTGACGACATCACCCATCCCCCACCCTTTGTAATGTTTCTTATCTACATATTAAACACAAAAATCCACACACTTCAAAAAACAATGTACTGGCAATCTACGAACACTGGAGTATAAATTAACTCAAACTTTGCCACCTCCTAAGAAATGGTTAAATTGCAACAAAAATGATTCATATGATTACGGAAGCTGCCGAATTTCGTACTCAGCTAATCAGCAATCAACACTTAAGTCGAAATGAATCCACAAAACACACCATGAATCATATGAATATGGGAGCATCCGAATTTAATCGGCCTGGCAATCAACACATTAATCAAAATGATCTACAGAGCTGCACAGGTGCACACATCGATTCTCATGATCAGGGGAGCATCCGAATTTAATCGACCTAACAATCAGCACACTGACCGAAAAAAACGACAACACACGCAATCGGTCAAACCACATCGGAGGAAACTGAAACTCCTAAATCAAAAGATACAACAGATAAAAACAAACAAACAAGTGCACAGTTCCAATACAAAACTTAATTTGCTAATGTAAAAAAAAAATTACGGTTACTATATACTTTTACAGAATATAATGTACATTCATTTTTCAAAATCGATTTTCTACAAATTGGCTAAACAATATTTTTAAATAACTTTTAAATATATATCTATACATATTGTCCTATACTAACGCTATTTTTCCTAATGAAACAAAATCAGAAAAAAAAATAACTATCAGCCCTTAGTATAGACGATCCCTACACCTCGGCTTAGCTCAAGAGACTCGAAGATTTGAAAAGTATTTTTTTTATGCTCACAGGCAATGGATCTTTCCACCAATTGATAAGTTGTATCTCGTTCAATAAAAACCAAATTTAGATTTTAACAATAGAACATTTAATATCAAACGGATTCTGATACAATTTAAATGAAAATGGTCAACAATTCTATTAAATTTTGTTGA
This sequence comes from Rhagonycha lutea, assembly GCA_958510855.1. NCBI lineage: Eukaryota > Metazoa > Arthropoda > Insecta > Coleoptera > Cantharidae > Rhagonycha > Rhagonycha lutea. Next base: position 53,312,338 of record OY294037.1, read on the forward strand.
GAATATAGGATACAATCAAAAATCGAAACAGGTCGTTTTGAAATCACACCACCGATATTTACTTTAAAAATTGTCTCTGCAATGGTGTAAATCCAAAAGAGGAAAAAATTAAACAAAATGATATAAAACCCATAATGCGCAAAATTTTAATTATCAGTTCAAAATTAAAATTAATTTTTCGAAATTCACTTTTGCATTATCATGCAATACGCGCCCGACCGATTAGAAACCAATATTGTTCGTTTAATTTTTAAAAACAAATTCTGACCTTGCTACTGTGGTGATTGAAAATGCAGCTTCCCATCAAACATAACATTACTTCAAAATCTCCAGGCTGGACGAATTCAATTACTATCTTCACATCTATCACTTCTTTCAAATTTCCATAAATTGTGCAATACCTCAAATTTCATACGCACTTCCAAACTCGAAATAATCTTCAAATTTGTCCCTGATTAGGATCCTCGACTAATTATTATCACACAAATTACTGATTAAAAATCACTAATCGGTATTCAATTCAAAAAACGACCTCCCTCTCATACATACGGCGAGGAAGTCCTTATCTTCATGTAGCCAACCTTTATTCACCAAATTTTCTAATTTCCTCCATGTTTCCGGTTTTTCACCTTTTCAAAACACCGCGCGAGCGCGTAACAAATCCGCACAGAATCATAGTTAATATGGGCCAAACCTATTACAATTTTATTGTTTATTATTTCCTTCTCCTGCCTGGACCATTCGATTTATCTCAACACATTCAGGCACAATGCACTTTTCTAACAAAATTGTTAACCCACTCCTTTTGAGTGTATAATGAATTTAAGTATCAAAATATTGAATCCGTTCGACAAAAAGAATACAACTTTCATTGAATAAAATCCGACAACTTATCAATTGATTTTTTTTTTTATCCTCCAAATTTACACAATATCGCCAATCAATTCACCCTTACAAACGGAAGACGACAATATATACGGATTTCTACGGCTGGCGCCGCCTCTCCGTTCCCAGCTTCCAACTGTTTCTATCCTGACATAACTCTTCATCTATATTTCTGGAATTCATCGCCCCATCTATATCGTCCCTTCAGCTTCTCCTAGGCCTTTTAAATAGAAAATGCTTAATATATTCTGTTTTCACGATAGAAAAGTATTTCAAGGTTTTACATAGTACTAGGTTAGCACACCCTACAACCACCCATATTCTACAAGTAAAAAATTTAATTTTTTATTGTTGCCGGTGTGTTAATTTACGGAGATTGGTTCTGTAATGGAACAATTATTAGATTTGAATTTTTAGTGCACCATTAAAAAGATTAAGTAGTACATCTATTAACACAAAATAAGCAAAGCACTGATACTAATAACTGCGAAGAAATAAATTATTTAAAGAATATTTTAAATATCACCCCCAGTTGAATTATTCACAGATTTCAAAAATTTCTCTCCTGTACATACATAGGTGGTAGCAATGCAACAATCACAAGATATGATTCGCACAGTTATTAATTGAATAGATTTACAAAACATGCTAAATTGACATCGACCAAATGCGACGTCGCGTCGTATCAGAATTTTAGTTTAGGAAAAATTTTTACTCGGGTCGTCACACATCCGTCACATAATTGAACGTCTTTGATGATTTAATATGATTTAGCACTACCTCTCAAACGTTATACGCTAGAATTAACTGTTGGTTGAAAGATTTACAAATGTAATTAGAAGAAACGAATTATAAGAGAGACAAACATGATAGTTACACAAAAATACACTCAAAATATATAAAAAGAAGATAGTTGATCATTTTTGACATTCATAAAAAGCAACATTTCTTTTACATGCTGATATAAAATTTTTGTGAAAACAATATAAGGGTTGCTGAAGAGAGTAGAAATAAATTTCAATTTTTAATATTTAATTGAACAAAATTTAAACGTAACAAAGAGTTTTTAATTAAAGCTGTTAATTTGGGGTTTTCACGTTATTCATTCTAGCAATTCAGTTAAGAGTTAGGTTAGGTGTACCTATATAAAATTATATACAAAAAAGTTCAATCAATTTAGTTTAATTTCAATTTCTGCATAAAAGCGTTGGGAAATAAATACATATAAAACGTAAAATGAATAATCTCGTAATTTTGTTTGGCATACCTTTGAACTTATTTATTTGGTGGAATTATAAAATGTATTTCCTGGTTATAAAAAGCTATTGCTTAAAAAGTTTAAAAAGCGATGGCTATAAGGTATAATAATTTTAAAATATAGTCATCATTAACGAAAAATTTAATAAAACTAAAAAGTAACTGGACTACAAATCAAATTTACTTAATAGACACGTCAAGAAATTTTCTTATAATGTATGCAAAAACGTCGTCTGCAGATAATGGAGATGCCATTATCTTTGAAATTTGCCGTTCTTCGAATTTCTGTATTCCAACAAACCCTTTTTAAACGCCAGCTGATATTGATTGAATTTATGTTAAGTGGTTTGGTGAGGAGTGTACTTATTATTGCACATAATGGCTTGTCAGCTTCTTCATTTCTTGATGCTTGAATTTATGCGTGATCAACACGTCATAAAAGTACATTTTTAATAGCTGATTCAATCAATTTCTTGTGACACAACTTTACAATTTTATTTTACATTGCATGGAGAAACTACAATGTAACCCAGATGCTTTCTAGATACACTTTACCTGTGGGTTGTATTATAAGGAATGCCATCTATACATTATAGCATATTATATTGAATTCATACATACATAGATAACCGAAAGTGAAAATTTTGATACACAATCAATATTAGAATAGAATGTGGTAAATATAGCAAGGCATAGAAAGGATATTACTTACTTCCCAGATTCCAGAATAAATTTTTCTACTTTTGTACAGTAAAGCAAGGCGAGCACATGTTTCTAAGTTGAGCCAAGATTTATTATATTTCTTTATTTTAGTTTACTTAATTAGATTTACCTGGTTATGTTTATACGTACCTACATACATAATTGAAGCAACTGATTTTATTCAAATGCAATAAATCTCTTTTGCTACATTATATATTGCATACATTGTAAACACTAAATCTTAGCTTAACAACCTATTCCACTTTATTTATTTTCTAATTTATCAGAACAATTTAATTACAAAAAACAAAATAATGTTCTATGAGCTAATTTGATGACCACCTGTCGTGTAAGAAATACGCCCAGCAGCTGTACCCGCATTCATTCCTTTATTCCTTTATGTACAGTGACTCGTAAAGTCCTCGGACATCTAACAAAAATTGCAATAATTTTAATGTAATTCAAATTTTTAAAATCATTTAAACAGAAAACTGAGGTGTCAGCTAACTATTTGACGGAAAATGTCCTAAGGGCGCCGATGATACAAAAAAATTGAAAAATATTCAACCACGAACAGAAATTACAATGATTTAAATCATTCTATAGTTGCAATTCTAATGAATTTATAGCAGCAAAAGAAGTCTGACGCTATATGAATTGGCACTTCAGTTTAAGTAAATTGGGAAAAAATGTCATTATTTAATATTTGATGGGATATCCTTTTTTTTATAACGTGTCTCTGAGTCTATTAGACATGTAATAAAAATTATAGTCGTCGTTTATAAGAACCAATTCCTCTTGAAAACTACCCTCTGTTTTATATGGGTGGTTCGTATCCTACAAAACACCTAATTCATTCTAATTCATCCCATAAATTTTCTATAGGATTAAGGTCGGGTGACTGGGGGGGGGGTATTTATACAAAAGAAACTCTTGCACTAAACAGAATTTTTGCTTGGAGTCATTATTCTCGTAATATTTAAAAAGGTTTTGAATTCCCATTTGAGCCACAATTTTGTAATAAATATTTTTGGAGTAGCTGCAAATATTTAAAACGGTCCATTATGCTATCTAACACAACTAAATTGTCCACCACCTTAGTCAAGAAATAACCTGAAACAAAAGGACTATTAAGCTATTCATTGGCTTAAACCCACACCATGATTCGACTTTTAGAAACGTAGATGTTATAATTACTCTCGTCTACAAATATAACATCATTCCATCATGTTAAGTCTATTTGTAGGTTCTTCTTGGCGTAAATAACTTCCAATTCTATTAGGTAAATTTGGGATGCTTCATCGTCTTGATAAACTTGAAAGTGACGAATTTGCAAGTGAGATCGTAAGAGAAGGTAGCAATGGTATGGAAAATCTTGTTTAATATTGACTATGAGTCCTTTGTGCAATATACTTGATCAAAGGCTTGTTTTATGCCTATGAAGGCTGCCGAACAGAACTGTTTTCTTTCCAGAGTTCTATAAAAATGATACTATTTGATGGCATTGTCTTATAGATTGTCGCATTCAGAATGTATATTTGTATATGCTCTGTTCTTTCAATTACGCCGCACCCTGTACAACATTTTGATAGGGCTTAGCAAATTTCAACTCCCAGGATTGGCCAAGTTGACTCAAGGCTCTTTGATCGAGTATCAATTAATGGCGGACGATAGTTTGACCACAGCCCACAAGCACCGTCGTCATGGTGTTATTTTACAAGCGACACGACAATAGCTGCGTATACGGAAGGCACATGTGTGTTTCCCCCGATAAGCGAGAGAATTGTGTTAACTGGCGGTCCCGCAGGTAAAAGGGTATAAGTCGGAGAAGCAAGTTTCGAGATAATTGCGGTATTCTTTTAAATTGTTCCATTATATTGGTGTATAATACTTATTGTTAGATAAAAATGCTTTTTATTTTGGCTTGATTGAAGTAATACTTATACTTTTTGGACTTAACTGATTTCACCCAATTTGTGACTTACTAAATGACTCGTTTTCTTTTATTATTCATTCCAACTTTTTGCCAAGGATGAATATTTTTTGCATTTGTCTCCATATTAATTACTTATGTATATTTTAGAATTTTTATTTGACCTATTTGAATTTGATGACTCGGTTGACTTTGCAGCCATGTTATGATACAAAAGTGAGGTTAACCGTCCAATGCAAGGTTAATAATGAAAATATCAATTTTTACAATCAATTTATTATTCAATCATGTAACAAGAATTATTTATTGAGAATCACTTACATGTATGTATTTGTAATACTAAGAGCTATCAAAAAATAAATTAATAATTAAGAAAATTATTTAATATTAACTTTTTATATATTTCTACACAAATGAACTTGGCTTATTTAAAAATTTTTGTGACCAATGTTGGGTAGGTATGAGACTATCTTCACGTAACTTTTTTTCAGATTCTTTTTGTTCTATTAATGTTTGCCGCTTTTCTTGAAAAATATTTAAACCGTCATCAAATTTGTTATAATATTTGAGAACCTCTCGTATATCTTCGACATCTGAAGTGGCTACCGTCATTAGAAATTCACTTAAATCAGAAAGAATTTTATCATCATCGTTACCGGACCATCTAGGAATTTTAAATACATTTTCAGGATGGAATTTGACCGATTGTGGATTCCAATCGATTACTACTACATTTTCTAAATTTCTGTTTAACTTATCTAAATTTTTGACGTGGTGACCATCAACAAAATGGGTAGCATCTCGAACTAACTTATATGAAATTAAATTTTTTGAATCTAGTGCTTCAATTATTGGAAAGACCGTCATACCTTGCTCGGCAGTATAAATCACAATTTCGTAGGATCCACTTAAAGTTTCCAGAAACTTATCAATTCCTGGGCGTTTTTTAAAACGCCAACCTGTTTGATAGGTCCAATCTGGGTGTACGAGAACGTCTATCAATTCAAGAACCAATGTATATTTTGGTTGGTAATAAGGATATTGCACAGGATCAGGTAATAGCTTATCACGCGATGGTTCCTTTATAAGGCGTTTGTAATAATCAATTTCTTTTAACGTTCTATATGCATACTGCATCACAACTGGCATATTAGAAAATTCATCTAATATCACCTCTCCAGAATCAGCAACTTTAGGTTTCCCAAATTCCAATAATAAATAAGAACTAATTCCAACAAATGAAGCACCTAAAAAGAACAAAGAGTATTTCATTGTTCGCCACGAAGCTTCTCGGTTCGTTTTAATGATGTCATCATCATTTTCTTCAAAAAGCCCTTTGTGGGACGTTGCATCAATTAAACTCGATATTTTAGGATTAATTTCTTCAATTTCTTGAGGTTTTATTAAATCTGGATCATTTGTAGTTTTGTTCTTGTAGGGTTTATCGGTTGCATAAAACGTTTTTAGTATAGTATATGACTTTTGCAATTGAATAATAGCATTGGAATTACTATTTCTCACCATTATATATGATTTTGGTTTTATTATATTGCTAAATACTTTTAGTGCATCTAATCTTCTGTTCGACATCGTACCATTTATTTCTTACATAACCAGCACGGTTTAAAATTAAAGTTCTTGAGAGGACCGAAGAAACTAGTTTACCAATTTATATTTTGCAAAGCTAAGCTTAGACTTAACATTATTGATTTGTCAAAATTATCAAATATTCAATTTATCTAAATTGTTTTCATAACCACCTTCCGCTTTATTTAAAATTTTATTAATTTATTGCCATTTATTTACCAAGTGACAGAAATATTGCGTAATTTTGGAATTCTTGAATTTTACCCCCACACAACCACAACTTTAAATTATAGAATACCCCACACTCTTTCCAATATTATATTATTTCTGGATTTCTGCAATTCGTGACTTTATTATCAAAATCATCTGAAGAGACCGGACATAACTTTTTTGAAAACAGTTTTCCAAACGTTATTTACTTCTTGCAATCAAAAATGTATTACACAAATATTGCAGTGTTACATTTAGATATAGAAGAACGTTTAAGTTTTGGGATAATTATTAACACTAGCTCCCCTTCTATTTTTTTATATCGTCGGGTTGTTGGTAAAAATGACCAAATGTATAGGATTTCTATGTTAGTTGGTCACTTTTACCAACAACCCGACGAATGTACATTTTTCGATGTTACAATTTATTATAATTGTGCGTTATTGTCCATTATCACCTAAATACTATACTAATTTCTATCGGGAATTGGAATTGGGAAAACATTTTCTATAGTTAGTAATGCTTTAATTAATACCCTGATATTATGTAGTACATAATTAATTATTCTTTACTTTTTTACCTTCAATTGCTCCAATATTAAATGTGACAGGAACATAATATTATCTGTTATTACTGAATATACCACAAAAAATTTCTCTTTTCTATTTTTTATAAATATAATATAGAAACTGCACTTGTATTGTTCATACGACGAAATACTTCTTCCTCGAGACTTTATCGACTCATACAATTCTCAGCATTCTGCGGTAGTTACATATATCTAAACCTAGAATTGCTAATGACCTATGTGTCCTTTAACCTCCTGCAATAGAATGATATCAAGTAGAACTTAACAGCGAGCCAAATGTTTGTAGCATTAAATTAAAAATGCTCATCAAATTAGTTTTCCACACAAAGGTGGAAACGAAACAAGGAAAAGATGGAAACGAAGCGAGGAAAACAACAAGGATCCTCAAACACATGGTCAATCAAGCCACATATTTGCCACAAACACGGTTCAAACAGTGTACCCCTTCTGTAATTTTTGTAACACTAAGTACCTACTCCTCGTAAAAAAAAATTTTTTGAATTACCTTTTTTTAACCCCTCATCCATCGGATGTCTTTCTTTGGTCACTTTAAATAAATGAAAATTAAAATTTGACCAAATCCCAGTGCAGCGCGTACCCCCAGCAAATTCTTCCCGCCCGTACCCATCGAGGTACACGTACCTCACTTTGAGAAACACTGTGCTAGATCATATATTTTAAATTGCAAAACAGTTTGATTTACTTTAAACTATAATAAAAAAGGTAAAAAATTTTATACTATCAAAATCAAAATCATCAAGCAATCAACCACCAAAAATAATAAATAAATCTTTGTAGTACGTTATAAATCAAACATTATAATAGGTAATAAACCATTATAATCTAGTTTTAAATTTTCATCACTGAAAGGTTTGATTTACGGGGGAAAGGATTGTTCCATTTATGGACAGTGAACGTGTGATTATACTGCGTTACTGTACAATCCCTTACTACATAGAAATATATTTGAATATTTCAATTCAAATATGTAAATTTAGCTCCACCTGACACAATCAGTATTCAACTAAGTATTATATTGCGGTTCTCCCATTGACAAAATAATACGCATTTGCTACATAATATCCACCTCATACAATTCCGCAAGTGGAATCTAGAATGAAGCCATTTTTTGTAGGAAAACTTCAACATAATTTAACACTTCATTTAAATATTGCTGAATGATGTCAAGACCATTGTATTTATTTAATTTACTGTTTTATAAGTAAAATAACAATTTCAAGAAGCTACGACTATTTAATGAGTTTTAACAAAAAAATTGATGTATCAAAGTTCAAACTATGGCTATGAAAATCTTTTATTATGTTAGAATGCATAAATTAATTTAGAAAATCCACACCGTGATTAAATGAACTTCAGAAATGCACATTTATATACGCTAATAATTGCAAAACTCTAATTTCACTGCAAAGTGATTCTACTCGTAGTCATATATCTGCGGTTAAAGTAAATTGTATTTTAATCTTTACTGAATTATTAATTTAATTTAAAACCATAGCATTAGCGCGTAATTAAGTAGTTTTGACATATCATTTTTTATGTTATTTAAAACAAATCAAATTTTTAATGAAATTACTTATTCCATTGTAATTTTACTAAAGCATTTGAAATAAATGTAGTACTTGTTACAAAAACAACATTATAACTTTATAACAGTTAATAACATTAATAGAATAAATAATTTCGACAATCTGAAATCATTGTGATCCTATAGCTCCTGTAGATGTAGATGAAGTTAGCCGAGTCAACGTTAAAGTACCTACCTTAATAATCGTCGTCTTATGGTGCGTTTTCATGCTCATGTAATTTGTGCAGATTGGCTGATGCAAGCCAATAAATAACAATAAATTGTTTTCTGTGATTTAAATCAAGTACCCGGTTTTACCCAACCGGTTGGAAAAAATTAAATTAAAATTAAAAATTTGCACAAAGTAGGGCCAAAAATCGTAAAAATAATATGCGAGTATTGTATTGGCTGTTTTCATAAGTTTAAATTCCGTCCACTACTAGGGTTACACGTAGAGGATAGATCCCTAAGCCCACGTACTTGAAAAAAACTTTTTAAAGTATTTACGTCAAGTGCACGGACCGTCAACATATTGAAGTGGGCTTCCAACAACTGAGTGGTTGTTACCTGAAAGTTCTAAACTTTACAATTGTTTATTTCCTAAACTATTCGACAATTGACGTTCATCCGTACCATAAACGCTTAATTTCAGTCATCTATCAAATCTCGTCACATTTTGTATATTATAACAAAATAGTAAAAAGAAGAAAAATGTAATACAAGTAGGTAGGTGTAAATTTTGTCTTACCAACATAAATAATTTGCACATTAATCTTGACTACTACGTGTTACGGTACACTAAAATTTAATTTTGTTACATTAATTAAATTACTGAAGGGTAAAATTAGAACATAAATAAGAAAGTTATTTTGACTAATCTGTCTACTTACAGTGATGGCAGTTGAGGCCGTCTCAATTAAAGGTTTTTGCAGTTAGGTAAAACTATCAGCATAACAATAAATTTTATCAAATTTAGGTATAAATTATTATTTTCAAATAATATACCTACCTTATTAAAAATGATGCCAGCGGACTTTTATTGAAAATTGAAAACTAAACTGAAATTAAATAAATGCAATTAATACTGAGTAAATTTAATATAAAGTATTCGAATCCGAAAGAATTAATTTGAATCTCATTTCTAATAATTATGCTAATTTTCGTAAATTTATGCATAAAATGCGTTTTATGAAAATCCTTAAGAATCTAAAAGAAAATTCTACCTTTTTAAGACAATAAATTAAAAAAATGTTTAATTTAGTTATCTAGTTTTTACGAAAATATACATTGTTTTATTATTAAATGATTCACGTGATAAAAAATTTAATTTTTAATACGCAAATAAATTAAAAAAGCAATTTCATATTCAGATAAAATGATTTCTCGATTTTAGAATTATATTATTTCAGCTTTTCGGAATAAATTATAATATTATCTTATTGTCCCTTTTATTTTATTTCAGGGAATCAAATAACATCGTAGTTCATTTTCTTAAATTACGTTTTTTATTTCGGATAATTTATTATCATCTACCAAAAAATTCGCATATTATAAGTTCCCATTCATGTCGTTGTCTTATGTCAACCCGGGTGAACCCAGGAATTCTCAGCACCCTTTCTTTAACCTTCCGACAACCCTGTTGTCGTGGTATGCTTCTAGTTAAAAACAATAGTTTGAACTAATATTATATTTATTTATTATATTATTAATATTATTTTACAATAGCATAAGTTCAAATATTATTTGAAATGCATCAATTGTAATGTAATTTTGTTAATTTATCATTGTCGCCAAATTTTGAATAATAATTACCTTCAGTAATTATCAAATACTCGGTTATTCCACCTTAAATTTAGTTTAGCGAATTTCAATTTCCTTTTTATTTCATTATCAATTCAAATTCATTTTACGACAAAGTGGAATAAATTAATCCTGTTTTGGCATTCATTCATTTAAATTTTAATTTCTAGTAATGTTTTTATCTAAATTTCTCGTTTCTTTTATTTTTAGTTTCTAATTTATTATGCACTTTTTAAAATTATCGTACTTTAATATAGTTATTGATTTTAAATAAAAAAAAAGTAGGTGGCACACAATAGGTAGATAGATACTTTTTCAAACAATGATGGAATACAATAAAAAATAAAATCAATTGAACATACTAAGTAGATAAATAAAAAAGTTTTTTTGAAGTATTTACCCACTAATAGCAATTTGACCACTAAATTCAACATACTCTCTTTCGCGCAGGATGGTGGACAAACTCCATTCTATGCTATATCATAGATTTTTTAACAAGTTATGTATGATCAGGAAACGCAGATTTGTTATTTTCAATAAATGTTAGTATTTTCACTCATTTTTGAGGCCCTCGGCTAGAGACTGAGGAGGGGGCTCCTTACTAAGAGCAGAGATTTTTGAAAATCACTTTTACCCCAAGTATAAACCACTTTTTTGAAGCCTCTTCGGGGTCCCCTTGGGTTGGGGGCCCTCGGCGATCGCCGACTAGTCGACCTGGCCAGTCCGGGCCTGGCTAAATATCAAATAAAAAAAAACAAGGTTAACTGACAAATGCCTCCATATTAAACGTATAACAGCTGATTTTATCATTTTAGTTAAATTACAGTTGCTGTAATTTTGTTGCCATTTTGTATTAATAAAAGCAAACAAAACCTTTCATGCACTTCAATATACAATGTATAATAAAGCTGTTAACTTCAATTTTCAGAATTTTTGTTATCATTTCCCACAAATAATTTGTCAAATTATAAATTGTTTTACACTCTATACAGTAGAGTTACTCCTTAACAATTTTGTTCCATGATAGCAACAGTTTGTAATTTACTAGAATTTTACTATGTAAGGTACCTGCGGGTACATTAGCTCCGCCCGGCCACGATTCCTTGCGAGACTTTACGCATATTTATTACTCATTGATTGATCGTTATTTTGATCGAGTTAGTGCCTCTATCTCGATGCCTCCTAAACCAGAGTCGTGGTCAAAAATTACCTGGTGTCAGCTGTACTAGTAGTGCAAAAAGAGGAACTTTGAGTTCATATAAAGGTGCAGAGAGGTACGGGGTTCCCAGAAGAACTATTAGAAACCATTTTCAGAGAAGGAAGGAAAAAATGAAAAGGATCTCTACCCCTAGGAAAAAAATACCGCATCCGTAAAGAAATCTACTTCCAAAGATAACAGTGGTACTTGACCAAACCAATAGAGGTAGTACTGTCATGGCTGTGAAAAGGATATGGTAACTGATATGAGGCAATGCACGAAATGCGCCAAAAATGATATCATGGAGAGTGTGTCGGTTTGCCAGTGGATGATACCGATGACTTTGAGTACTGTTGGGCGAGGTAATTAATACTCTTTTTTTTAAGAATTTTTAGTCTAATTGCTGCATTCATGTAATTATTGATCGCAAATACCAAATATACTATTACGTATAGTTTATTGTGCAAGCTACCATTTTTGTTTATATTTTATAGAACTGTACGTAAATAATGCTAAAAATGTCATAAAATAATGTCGGCATAAGTATTTAAATAGGCATTAACTTATACCAACCCCCTCTTACATAGTTAGAATTATAAATCCAAATTATGTAAGCATGCATAGTGCATACGCATGATTATTTTTCTCTTTAGAAAAGTATTATTGGTATATTGGACATTTTTACTCTATTTTTGAAAGTAGAATAATATGCTCCTATTCTTGTGGATAGGAATGTACGACTACAAAGCTTAAGTAAAAGCTAGGCTCGAGTAGTTTCTACTACAATTTAGCTAAAATTAGTGGACGAAATATGTTTTAACATTCTTGTGTAAACAATGCTTTTTGTTAAATCGATGCTTTTCGTTTGAAAAAAAGGTTACACGAGTTTCAAAATATCGAATAGGTAACTTTAATTGATGAAAAAAATATATTTATATAAATAGTAAAGCACTTACATTTTAAGTCATATTCCCTTATTCCATCCTGTTATCCTGGCTTTTATACCGCTGAGCGGTTTACCAGTTCGCAAACGCTAGCCGATGCTGGCGTTTGCTTTTTAGCATTTTAAATATGTTTTTACCTATGCCAAGTCGCTAGCCCGACGAAGAACCCACACTTCGTGGGGAGAGACGGCCAGAATACTTCACCCGGAATCGAACCGGGCATTCAGAGTTCATAGTCAACTTGCTTGACCACTATGCTCTGACCGCCTCTATCCCTTATTCCATTAATTCGTAAATTATTAAAATATTCCTACTAATTTATTATCACGAATTAAAAATTAACCAAGTTAAATATTTCCTTATTTCTATATAATAATGCATTACTTAATTAATTTCCAATAACTTATAATTAATTTAAAATAATTTATATTAAATATAAAGTCTTGAGTATTAATTAGATAATTTAAATAATATAAAAAAGGAGAGACAAACAAAAGTTTTTGTTAAAATTGCAACAAATTTTACATTTTGACATCCGAATGGTTTTAAAATACGATAACTTTTTGTAATCATTCGCTCGATTAAATTTGTTTATCCTAAAATCAAACGATACATCTAAAAAGTAAAACTATTTTAACGAAAGATATAAAAACCAGTTGAAAAGCTGGTATAGAGCATCCCCTACAGTGCTTTGTTAAAGTTTTCCCGAAATACTTTAGAGAATACTTCTGTAACAAATATATAACAACTAACTGGAGTAGAGAGAAGAGTTGATAGAGCTATGTGAAAGTTGGTTTTGAAGTAGTCTACTGTTGAGACGTAAAAATGATTCGAAGTCATCCCATGACGACCATACCTTTCTTACAATTTCATCTAACTTTTTAAACTAAAAAAATGTGGAAATATAAGATAAATATTGTCAACTAATTTATTCAATATCTACACCACAATTAAAACAGTAGATATATCAAAAATAAAACAATTATTTTTCAATTATTTTAGGAAACAATTCAAGCACCCATCAGCTGTGTCCTTAATTTTGTTTAAGTACGAAGCTGATGCAGTAATTATGGAAGGCGGAGTACAATAAGGCTACATAGGATATTATGTGCAAGACTTTAACTTTGTTGTTTGTGGTTATTTTCTATAAGATGCTTCGTAAATTTGGATTTACCGTCGTTTAATTGATTTATGATCTAACGTACTCTCACAGGTGAATGTTGTATAAAATACATTGGACGCAGGAAGAGCTTTACAAACGAAATTCAATGAATACTCTAAATCTACATTCTCAAAGCACCTACCTAACAGAAAACAATCACATAGAACAAAGTCACAAAGTCATGCAGAGCGAGTCAAAAAGTAACAGATGAGAGTTTTTGGAAGCTTTGGAATCAAATAGATCTATAGATTTAGCAATACCCTTGCTTAATAGCCAGTCAGACTTAAATAACTCGCTAAACATCTTCAATAAATATACTCTCCCCAAACCATGCCATCTCCCCAACTCCCTCTAATAATAATAATAATATTTTTCGTCCTAAAAGTGTTTTCAGTGCATTGTTAGTTAGCCTAAAATTATGATAATATAGTTCTGTATAATAATATTATTGTTGTTAATTATATTGGAGTACGAAATCTACATTAGCAATAAAGATACATCCTCACCTTTTGCGTTTGCATGTAAAAATTACTAGTCCAGCGTGGATTTTGTTAATTTATGTGAAAAGAATTAAAAATATTACAGGAAACTAAAATAATAAATAATTCTAGTAAACTATTACATTTTCCTTTACAAAATGCTTAATTTTGTATTTATATTGCTGCTACCAAAATATAGATGCCGCCAGGAGAATGTTATCATAACCATCGCGCGGTGCAGGTTTTCAAAAGTTTAAATATGTTTAAAATTTTATGTTGATGCTAACCATTTAATTAAATATAGCTTTAAGAGTTTAGTATTCAAAATATTGAATTTATTTTTTAGTTTAATAATTAAATTGGAAATTTTATGCGGCTATATCAGATTTAACACCACTTAATAATAAATTTGATTTTAGGATAAAATAAACGGATACCGTGACTGACTGCTTTTATCGATTTTCCGATGTCGAAATATTTTACAACCTGCTTTATCTAGATATATAAAATTAATTATAATAGTAAAAAATGTTATCGTCCAAATTAATATATTATATTAGGACATAAAATCTTAGTTTTCTTGTGGACAAGAAATAGGTCGAAGCAGTCGACGAATTAATATTTGTTTTATTTGTCCACAGGAAAACCAAGATTTTATATCCTAATTATAATTATATATTTTAGAAAAATTAAAATTACGGTAAATACAATCTAATATAGAAATTTTATTCAAAATAATAGGTAGGTATATATTCTACAAAGGAGTAAAGTATCACATTTTCACAATCATAATACTATGGATGTTGATTTTCTCGAGACGATACGACGCGACGCCGCGACGGACGCCAAAGGTAATAAATATACTACTACTCCGGAGAGGAGCGTAACCGAAAAAATAACTTTAATCTCAGGTTTTTTTTATACTATATTTTTAGTATTTTTATGCGCTAATTTGGAAATAAGAATCAAAATTCATAAAAATATTTTATTTTTACTTTCTTCCGTATAATATTATGTTGAGGGAGAAAAAATAACACTTTGGTTCCAGAAAATTAAGGGTAAAGTAACTACTTTACTCACTAACATGTGAAAAATATTTTAATAGTCTTTATTTCATTTATTTCATTTTCATTACAAGCCAACAGGAAAAAGAAGCATAGGCCGACCGAGGAAAGGTTACCCCGGTAAAAATTCCCTAGAGAAATTTTACCCTCAGTAAAAAAAAATAAGGGGGTACGGAAACATTGTTAAATTAACAAAAATCGTAAATTTGCAATGACTTTTTGAAAAATAAAATCAGAAATTTATGCAAACCTTGGAGAACATTTTAATAATTGAAGGGGCAAGTGGAAGAAGGAATTAAGTTACAAAAACATAGGATTTAGTAAAATTAATTGGTATTTTTATTCATTCAGATTTGATTTATTCACTTACAAGGGGGGGGGGCCAACTTTGGTCGTCACAGATCTGCACCACTACCCTTTATACCTTTTCAACCCAATTAGAACGTCACTTGATGAAAATTTAACGTCCCAGAATTCAGAAAATTATTCCCTTCCTAAAACATCAATCGACACTTGGCAGCTGCTCGACATAACCTTCTCGAAGGGAATAATACTTCGATACGTTTGAACCACTAAAAATTTTAATTTTACATTTTTTCAAGATTATTTTCTAAAAATTTTCTGAATTCTGGGTCGTTAAATTTTCATCAAGTGACGTTCTACTTGGGTTGAAAAGGTATAAAGGGTTAGTGGTGCAGATCTGTGACGACCAAAGTTGGCTCTCCCCTTGTTAGTAAGAGTTTAGTGTGTAACGTATTTTTTTCAAGAATTTAAAGGTCTGAACTTACAAAATTTTTGATTTAAATGTACATAAACCCCCTCTTACATTTACTGACAAAATAATAATAGGGTAAAACATATATAGTTATCGGACAGTTAAGCAATTTTTTTTTATAAAATTCATATCTTTCCTACTTGTTATTTTTTCACCAAATTTATTTTTACGTAAGTTTGATCTTGCATGTTAACGTTGTGTATTTAAATGTTTGATTCTGACAACCCGATTAAAAAAAAAAGAAATGCTAGTACAAATTTGCAAATATGTATAGTTACTGGACACCTTTTATAGTTTTTTGCAGGTTATGTCTCAATGTTAAGACAGGGTTAAAGATGACCAGAAACATTTCCTCTCAATGAAAATATATTTATTTAAAACTCAATCTTATTTTTAAGGTCTATTTTGTGCAGTGTCCAGTAACTAAATGTGTCCGATAACTATATGGTTTACCCTACTAAAAATGAAAGAAAGCATCTACCACTCGTATCTGATTTCATTTAAAATATAGAGCTGAATTCTTTGAAAGCAAGTTACATATGTATATGTACATTTCACCTTCATCCACATCAAAAACCGACTTTTTCAAAAAATATTACTTAACACCTTCTTCCACTTGCCCCTTCAATTATTACACATCTTCAATAAAGTTTCCACCCTGCTACAACGATCGGAACATTGCAAATAGTAGCTTATCAATTTTATTTTAACATATCCTGGCGAAAAAGATTGCAAAAGTCATGTAAATAATTGCTTATGCAGCCCTATAATCAAATTAATAATCACAACTATTTGCAGTGCCCCGGTCATCGTAGCAGGGTGCAAACTTTATAGAAGATGTGTAATAATTATTAAAATGTTCTCCAAAAATTCCATAAATTTCGAAATTTATTTTTCATAAAGTTATTGCAAATTTACGTTATTCGTTTTATCGCTATTCCTAATCTACAGAACCTCAGCCAGGATTGAAAAAATTAAAAGCGCAAAAGAAAATAGATTACTGAATCCGAAAGATTAAGTGAAAAATAAGACAAAACAAGTAAATATAAGCAGTCATATTTTTTCTTCTCCACCGGGTGACCGGCCGCCGCGCCGATGTGAACATAGGAAATTAACATGGGAAATTGATTTTTCTTTAAACAGATAAGAATGAAAAGGGTATCAATTTAAAGAGATTTTTATTCCGTTTCTAAAGATACCTAACAGTTGATATTTTGTTCTTTAATTACTGTTAAAAACTCACTAACAAAATAAAAAATAGCGCATTTAAAAATTTTTGGTTGCTTTGTTTAAACTTTATTGCGATAATGGTTTTTGCTTGAAAACCAATAATTTCCAACAAGTTAATTTGACATAATATTATTATTAGAATAAATTTGGTTAACAATGAACACAAACACAAGTTATAATAACTTGTTGGAAATTATTGGTTTTCAAGTAAAAACAGTTTGCAATAAAATTCCAACAATGCACCAAAAATTTTTTTAAATGCGCTATTTTACATAATATTAGTGAGTTTTTTACAATAATTAAAGAACAAAATATCAAGTGTTAGGTATTTTTAGAAGCGCAATAAAAATATCTTTAAATTGATATCTTTTTCATTCTTATCCGTTCTGATGGGAAGCAGGAATTAAAGAAAAATCAATTCCCCATGTTAATTTTCTATGTTCAAATCGGCGGCCGGTCACCCGGTATATAGAAATTTACTCTAATACTGTACTGTGCTAATGGGTTTGACAAAAACAGGAAAAATAGATGGGGTAACTTTTATCCCACTAAGCAAAAATACTATTTGGTTTACCTCGATTAGCTCAATCATTCACACAATAAAACAAATTTTTAATAATTGAAAGGATAAAATTCTATTATTAGGTATCTATAGGGTGTTTTTTTAGCTGCATGAGAACTTCAAAATGAAATAAAACATTAAAAACCTGACGGAATGTTTTGGTTATAATTTTTTTATAAAAGTACAGTTAAAGGCATTTATGATTTGAACATGACTTCCGGCATGTGACCACCACGACTAATGGTTACGAAGCGCATCCGTTCAGTACAATTTTTGACCACTTTTTCCAATATTTCTGGCTTTATTTCATAAATGGCTTGCTGAATATTAGCCTCCAATGCTTCTAGAGTTGTTGGTTTGTTAGCATAAACCATGATTTAACATACCCCCACAGAAAATAATCTGGAGGTGTCAAATCACACGATCTTGGAGGCCAATTGATAGGACCACGTTTTGAAATAATGTTGTCACCAAATTTTCCTTTCAATAAATTGATGGTTTCGTTGGCTGTGTGGCACGTAGCACCATCCTGTTGGAACCATAAGTTGTCAATGTTTAGCTCTTGAAGTTTTGGAAACAAAAATGTATTGAGCATGTGTCGATATCTCACACCATTCACCGTAACGGTAGCTCCTTCCTCATTTCGAAAGACATATGGACCAATGATGCCGTTGGCGTGTATTCCACACCAAACAGTCAATTTTAATGGATGCAATGGAGTCTCAAGATAATGTCCCGGATTGGTCTTACTCCATATACGGCAATTTTATTTGTTCACATACCCATTTAACCAGAAATGTGCCTCGTCACTGAACAAAATTTTAAGGTAAAAAAATGGATCCACTTCCAATTGGTTGTGAGCCAATCTGCGACCTCACGACGCAATCGATGATCATCAGGCTTCAGTTCTTGAACCAACTGGATTTTATAAGTTAGTAAATGAAGATCTTTCCGTAAAATTTTCGTTGAGCACGATGGCGAATTGAAAAATGTTTGGGTCCTGTTTGCACACTTTCACTCACAGAACTGATAGCTTCTTCGGTACGCACATAATTTCGTCTTGCTGGTGTTTTTATATCACGCAACGAGGAAGTGGTACGAAATTTGTCTACCACCGCACGAATAGCTTCCTCAGAAGGTCGAAAATGTCTAACATAAAATGGGCGAAGGGCTCTATATGTTTGGCGAACAGAGCTTTGATTTTTAAAATATATTTCTATAATTTGGTAGCGTTGTTCAATGGCCAATCTATGCATTATCAAATGCCAAACCTTGCTAAACACAAATGTCAAAAAACTGTTTCCATAGCAATCTTGATTCAATTGTTATCCCTATTGAAAGTTCTCATGCAGCTAAAAAAACACCCTATACTATGAAATTAAAATAAATCAACATCTTGTTATAAATGAATTATAGGTACATATTGTATGTAAATTGTAAACTTTTGGATCAAGTAAACGTAGTTTCAATCCAATAATTTGCCTTGTTGTGCCAGTAAGCAGATATTTACTATGCAAAATTACCAATAAAATTATGCAATTAATATTGAAAATTGTATTGTAAACTGAGCCAATTGATAAAAGGATACAGGTACAGGTTTGATTGCTCATTGCATTCCAAATATCTGTATTAATATGCGTGCATTATTTTTTCATCCTAGGTTGTTTTCACTAAATAAATCTACTAATGAAAACTAACCATATTAACCCGATAAATTATCTACAGAACTGTATCCTCAAATAACCAAACTGTGAATGATTAGTATTAGTCACTAATTAGTATGTCAGTAATTTTATACGCGATTATAAAAATTAAATATGATAAAATTCAACTTGTGAAGGGCAAGTGGAATAAAATTATTTGGGGAAAATCCATAGGTACTACATAAGTCAAACTAAAGTGCATTAAAAATAGATAACATTTATAAGGTAAGTTGAAGGAATAATAACGTCACACAGCTCATACAAAATCATCCAATGGCTGAAAATTGGGAGTAAATCCGATTAAGGTGATCCAAATAACCATTCCAATTAAAGCAGAATGGAAACAGAATATTTTCTATTCAACGAATTTTACCTACAGTTTAACGCGGGCTCCGAGGCATGGAAAGCGTACACATTCATCATTTACAGAGAAGTAATATGGGTATTTAACACTTAACAGAGACGGTCATTTCCTTGCAGCTAACGCAGTTGGATGCAAATGCGGGGTACTGGGTTCAAACCTGGGGAGAGTCAAACTTTCTTATGACCAAGTCTCCGTGCTTCGGAGGGCACGTTAAGCCGGCGGTCCCCCTAAGTTGACGAATTGCCACCGTTCACAAGAAGCAGGGCTATAGGCACATCTAAAGGTTAGCCTAGCAAGCTGCTTCTGGATGTAAAACAACTATAGTCCAAAAATGGATATACGGACTACTCACCAACCCGTCTGGCCAGCGTGGTGAGTTATGGCCAAAACCTCCATTACTGGAGAGGCCTATGGTCCAGGAGTGGACTAGGGTAGGCTGAAGAAGAACACTTAACAATATTACCACCCCTTTTTAGGGATACGCAATATAGTGAGAAAAATTTCGATGCACTTGGTAGGGGTTTGATCCCACGACTAATGCATAAATACAAAGCTCTAGCTGCCATCCGACCGAGAGGTAAAAATCACAGCCTCAACTCAAAAGAATAGAATTTTCAAATACGAAAACTTACCCTTACTAAACACAACTAAATGGAAATTTCCGCAAATGCTTAAATTAATACGCGATTAATCATTAATTTTCTAGGTAAATCTGTAAGATGTGTTTCGCATAATAAAAGTTCCTAATGTAGTAATGTTCTTATTTTTTTTACATTTTTGGTTAGTTCTCATTTGAACGATGTGAAATTTGATACCTTTACTCGTAACAGTATCTTACATGTAGCATTTTTGTTCTGATAAAAACAATATGTTTAAGAAGGTATTTGTTCCACTTAATCACGTGCACATACGCCACGGGGCTGACAGACCACCGAGCCCGCCGAAGAATGTCTGTCCAGGTTCTTTGATCCCAATCGGCAGTGCACGTACCCCCATTGTAGCTATTAACACATAATATGTAATTATACACAATATATATCGTTCCTAGCCTTAAGCATACTCCTTTTCGTGGATTTTTTGGTCGTGTGCAAATATAAACTTTAATTTATAAGTCGGCGCTGGCGCTGCCGTGTTTTGACCAGGTAAAATTGTTAGTTAACTATCCGAGCTGTCTTCTGGTTCACAGTCGGACGATACTCAAAGTCTAGCATTTAATTATAGACGCCTTTATCGGCGATGACAGAAGGGTTAATTGTGATTCATATCGCCTCCAATCTTGCTCCTTACCGGAAATAAATAGCAGCTTCGATCGCTTAATAATTTATACTTCATTATTAAAATAAATAAATTAGATTTGAATAACTACTATTAATATTTGATACCTAGCTTATAATTATGTTACGGTTGCTATTTTATTTAAAAAGAACCGCCACATGGTAAATCTTTAAACTTGTTAATAGTAAATTTAAAAAATCTTTTAACAAACACCCAACAAGTTTTACTATCGGGACATTAAGTTGCGTGTGGCCGACCATATAGTTTATGATTAAAAATCAAGTTCGAATCATAAGAAAATGGTTCTTTAATAAGTATTTACTTCGGAAATACTAAAATGCCGATAACTATATTTAACAACTTATTCGTCAAAGCTAATTCACGGTCTCTCGGGTAATGAAATTAATTGTTTCGTTGTCTGCGGGAGCTCCAATAAATTTTTTACCGTCCAACTTACAGCTTAAAATGTTGATTAACTCGTTACATTTTATGGTATTTTAAGTTGTTAAATGTTTATTGCCGAAATATAATTTAATTTTGAAAATCTCAAGTTAATAAGATATGAAACATGTATAAATCACGAAATAATTATTGTGAGTCATTTCACTCACTCGTTCGTTTCACGGTTATGGTTATAAGTAAGTTGATTGTTTTACTACCAAAGCAATATCAATCTTAAAAATTAAATTTAATTTTCAAATATCACATTAATGTCTCCTAAAATAATAATTTGGAGATGAAAGGCAAAATCTCTCCTCTCAATTCTAATAATAATAAAATGTATTGCTTAAAAGGAGCAATAAAATGCGGCTTATTTTTCTCACTGACATGAGTAATATATTAGTAATAATAAATATTTTTGTCATAAATTAATTCTTCAGTAATAAAATTACGTGCAGTAAGTTATTTTATTATATAATACCATATACCGCATTAGCCAAATGTATTGGCTTTCTTTGCTCCTTCTTCTATTGGCATATTATAATAATTATAATGATAATTATCATTAAAATTTGATTATTTTGGAAATAGTTTAAGTTTTCTGAAAATAATTATTACAAGACGTTAATTGGTAGTTGGTAAGAAACTGATTAAATTTAAGGTTGATAAGATAGGATACACAATGTTAAGGTTATTTTTACAAGAACAACTAAAATAATATGTACTATTATAATCCAAAGTTTTCCATTTTTGCAAAATAAACATTTTCTGCTAACTCGAACCGAACCTTGATCTACGGTTTAGCAAGTGAAATCTATGACCACTAAGCTACAAAGACCTATTACCAATTGTTGCTAACTTCAACACTGTTAAGACAACGTATCTATTTTCAAACTTTTCTTAATATTCCCCAAATCTTGATCCAAATTCTTCAAGTAAGGTAACCGTCGAACTTTATCTCCAAAATTTAATATGCCCATGTGCTTCCAAAATGTAAGTTGCATCCAATTTAATCTCTTCGTGGATCCAACGAAATTTTCACACAAAAATTTTTTTTTTTTTATTATGACTCCATGTATGTACATTACAATCTGTCCCAATGGACAATAAGCAACTCTATAAAAGCTAAACTCGAATTACAAGAACAAACTCAGGTTCAAATAAAATTCACTTCAACTCAACTTCGATTTATTAACAATTATCAGATATCAATATTCGTTTACATGACAAACGTCTTCTCTCAACCCCCGATGGTCCAAGAGTCCCTCTTCGACCCCTCGACCGCAAGATTGACCCCTCGTCTCCCCTCTTACGTTTCACGTCCCAAAGACACCCTCTTTCGAACGTTTTGGTCCTCAAGAATTAAAAATAGCTAACATCTATTTGAAATTATATATCTGTTGACATAGTGGAAAACCAACTTATTTATATTACATAATGAATAAATATTTATATGCGATAGGGTAGGTCCATGGGATCACACCGTTTGAGTCTCTTTACCGGAACTCTGATCAGTAGGTCATTCACCAACACGTTAGGATGGTCTGCAAGTCGCATCTGATATTTCATGCTCATGGACGAGATTACCTCCATTACACTATCAATTTGTAGGTCATTATTAATGGTCTTATTTGGAACATACCAGGGAGCGTCACAAATGTTGCGCAAAACCTTGGACTGAAATCGCTGAATTTTTGCAATATTGGAAATACTGGCCGAGCCCCACAGCTGGATACCATAAGTCCATATGGGTTTTATAATTGATTTGTACAACAGCACTTTATTATCCACAGTTAAGGCCGATTTACGCCCCATAAGCCAGTACATCTTTTGATACACTAGTCCTAGTTGGAGGCGTTTACTCCAAATATATTTGGTCGATGTTTGGATGGATGGAAATGAAATTATAATAAATTGGTCCAAACAATTCTCGTCTCTCCAATATTTAAAACCGGAGACTCCAAAATTAAATTACTTCCTCGGTTAGTTTAAGTTGAAACACGTTTTCCTTTTCTCAAAATACTATATTCAAAATTTCTCCCGTTTTCAGGATCTACGCAATTCCAAAATGTTGGCGGCACTCCGAAAATACACCATTCAAGAATTATGCCAGATCGGTTCTAACTCTGGACACTTGACAAAACACCAGAAAAAACGCAAGGTGGACATCCATGTACCTCGACGTCACAAACAAGCCTTCTCTCTTCCGGACGTTTGTTATCATCCATTAACCTTCATCCGCTCGCGTACGCGGTAAATTGGTCGCAGTAAGATACTCAGGGTATCTCCAGGTACTCTGGAAGGAAATGGAAGAGACAATTCAAAAAGGCAAATTTCAACTCCAAAATGCACGAGCGGATGAAGGTTAAATTAAATCCTTATTTCCTAAAATTTTCGCCATTTCCGCTGATGAGTAGGTGGTATCCAAGTATCCAACTTTAAAATTTTATTTTACCCTTCAAATTTTAGGTGAATGCAACTTCCTACTGTTTACAATGCAACCAACAAATGTAAAATCGACAAAGCTAAGGTACAAAGAACATGTAACTCGAACGATCAGGCAACTTGGACTTTTGAAGATGGATGAAAGAAGAATTATGCATTACGCCTCGATGGTGCATAAAACAAAGAACAATGGCCAGCCCAAAGATATCTATGTCAAATTGCAACAAAGGCATGCATTGCATGGTTTAAACTTTAGAGATGCAAAAGTGACATATTCGATTAAATCTCACGAATCAGCAAAATATAAAGAGTCATTCTCGTATCTCTCAGAATACCTGATAAACAAGCTACCACCAGAATATTGGGAACTATCTGTGGCAAGTTTAAAGAAAACGCTAAAGGAAGACATATTGAATATGAATTTGGGACCTGGTATCCTTGCCAAATTTTAATAATTAAAATTTTTTTAAAGTTTTCCCTCCATTTATTTTCAGTTTTTTTTTTATAATAGCAATAGTAGAAAACATCCTTATATCTGTAATACGGAAATTTTGTTATCATATGGGCGGGCGTCAAAAAAAATATTATCGTCTCAATTTACTGCATATTTTTAAACCTCGTTATAACGGATTCATGATCCGACGTTATAAGCGATTTCTCGTTATAGTCCATTTCGCGATATACGAATTATCCATACTTATACAGTATGATCTTCTTGTCCAAAGGCTAGTGATACCAAAATATTTTAGGATATTTTCATAGTTTTCACTATGATATAAAACTTTCGATTTGTAACATAAATATTTCACAAATCTTTTTTGTATCTTTCCTATTTTTCTCACATATTTATTATAGGATGGGTGCCATATAACAATGCAATATTCCAATATTCAAAATTTTTGGCTCACTAAATTCCCTAGATTACCGAGTTGTAAGCCCAACATTTTATTGGCTTTGTTAAATAAATCATTGAAATGTCCTGAAAAAGTTAATTTTGAAGCTATATGAATACTTCAGGTCTCTAAAACCTAATTCCTATTTTCGACCTTGAGTATTTCTATATATATATGCAAATGGTACTAATACGCCTCCGAGAAGTACACCAGCGTATCTTGTCAGACTCCGATTTTACTACTTCGCCTCCGAAACCGGAGTCGAAAACGTTTCCCCATTAAAAATTGAAATTATGGTTCCGCACATCGCCTAGATTACCGTGACCAATTTTACTCTGGAGTCCAAATGGTACTATACACTTATACATTTATACAACGTAGTGTACGAAAAATCCGCTAGGTTCGCTAGCGTTTCAAGCACTTATAAGAGAATATATTTGGCTGTTGCTTGTGCCTCCGCACATCCGTAGGTCTCGTAGGCCTCCGATTTTTTTAATACTTTGGCAACAGCGCATTATATTATTCTTATAGTTAGTTGCAGGTAGTAGAACGCGACTTACTAAAATAATATTAGCGATTTGCATTCATCCATTTTATAAACTGTAGGCACGTTTTTTTTATCCATGACTTTCATAATTTATTAACAGCAAAAGTGTAATATTAAAACTTATTATTTAATTAAAAAATATTTAATTATAAAATTATCTTATAATTGATAAATAAATATTCAAATATTTTTAGTGATGGACACTATAAATTTTCAAAAAAAACATTGGTTTATTGGTTTTTTCAGCTACAAGAGAACTTCAAATTGAAATAAAACTTTAAAAAATCGATGGAATGTTTTTTTTTTATTATTTTTCTGTGAAAGTAAATTTAATGCCATTTATGATTTGAACGGCAGCATCGGTCCATATTTCTTTCGAAATAAGGAAGGAGCTACCGTTATGGTAAATGGTGTGAGATATCGACAATGCTCAATACACTTTTGTTTACAAAAATCCAAAAATTAAACATCGACAATTTATGGTTCCAACAGACTGGTGCTATGTACCACACAGCCAGCAAAACCATCGAGTTATTGAAAGGACAATTTAGTGACATCATTATTTCAAGAAATGGTCCTGTCAATTGGCATAATAATGGCATTAAATTTACTTTCATAAAAACTTAACAAAAAAAAACATAATAATGTTTTATTTTAATTTGAACATGCAGTTATAAAAACACCCTATACTAATCTAAAAGCTACTAATTGTAATTATTGGTAGTAAGTAACTAAAACTATCGATACTTCTAAATGAATGAAGGTTAACTATCGAATAATTCGATATTCCCATCACTAATTTATTATTTTTGTACATGTTATACGCGTAAGTTTTTATTCTAACTTTTTTAACATTTTAGTTGTGTGTGGGGGGATGTTTGGCCCTTAAGATTGGTCTGGCTGTTTACAAAAGTATTGAGGTAGTTCCCCGAGTGTCACATATAAAAATTAAGACTCAAACTATAAGTAAAATTACATTATTTTTTTGAGAGCTTTAAAGCGTCTGGCGGAAATCAATTATTATAACTTTTATCAATATTTTCTCAAACATACTGTCATATTATTTTTGATAAAAAAAGAAACGGTGGCAAATTGATGAAAGATGCCCGGGGAAAATGTAAAATTAATTGGAAGAGATTATTTGGAAGAGATGATTTTAATTGAATGGGTTTGTATTGATTAAATTTTTTTTTGAGTTTTCTAATGCAAGAAGGCTCCATCAACAGACTGTTTAAGTTTAATAAACGAAATTTGTCGTTTCTTGCGGTTGGAACGTTTCACCTTTCTAGGAAAGTTTCAATAAGGTTTTCAAATATTGTTTATGTTGGATTTGTATAATTTAAAATAATTAGTGAGGTGCGATTGGTGAAATTTAAAATGTACCGCGTCAGCGATAAGTGGAAAATTTTGGTTTTACAAGTTGAATACGAGGAAATGAGGTCTTCCGCTAGCGACCATTTTGAGAGACGGACTGGAGAATTTTCCATCCGAGTTTGAATTGTAAAATTTGAGTTTCTGGGGCCACGATCGGTTCGGGAACTGTTATAGTTAGTTAGTCTGCGTTATTGCTGATTGATGGAATTATACAATTTGTTTGAAAGTGGAAAAATCGAGAGGTTTAAAATTAACACATGGTCCAACTTGGTCATATTGTAACGGATAGAACGTTTTGGATATTGGATGTTAGTGGATGAATGTGGAAAGACGTAATTTGGAGAGATCATTGTTTTGAGAAATGTTTGAATGAGCGTGCTGATTTTACTCGAGTTTTACCAATAGAAACAATTAAAAGGTACCGAATTAATAAACATTTTTTTTGTAATTTAATTTGAATTTTGTTCCTTCGTTTATGCAAGGGGTAGTGATTTTATGAATTTTAAATGTCCACACTTGCATGGATGAGAGAATTGGTGGATCTAGTACTGTAAACTATAAGTTTCAACCATAAAAATAGTCTGTTGATGTTAATAATAATTCAAATCAAACTTAATAAAATTTATCTTTTCCAAATAAAACTTAATTTATTATAACATTGAATTTGATTAAAATTTAGAAGGCGTTTTTTCACAGTTGTGTTACGTTTTTTTTATAGGGATAGGAATATTTGAGCTAGCTGGAGCACAGGGATGTATTTATCGGAGGAGCTTCTTTAATTTTTTGTTTACAATTTTAATAAGGCTTCCGGTATATGACAATACATAAAAATCAGCACTCATAATTTAAGAAAAGTGAGTAATGGTTTTATATTATCTTTAGCACCCGATACCTGTAAATTGGCCGTCGGTCCAAGGTAGCCAGTATGCATACGTTCAAAGTACAACATACTAGTCCTACTCTATCCCACACATTTTGTTTCTCAGAAAATAAGTAATGTCGGGGGCCCTTGGGTAATAAATTTATTTTTTTACATGTTTATTCGAGTTAACAAAATTATAGATATTTCTGTAAAACTTTCAAATACTCTTAGAATTTTTCTTGTACATTTTTAAACTTTAATTTTAGTAAGCATTAAAGCATTACACCTACATACATAATTGTATTGTTCCAGACGTCCTTCCTCGACCTACCATAACATTTGCATGAGTTGCATGTTACGTAGCGGTTCTATGCGTTGATTGAATATACGACAAACGTCTTACAATTATTAAACATCTTATACAGCGAAAACAAAGATAGATGCTCTACGTACGTCTATCATATTATATAAAAATCAGCGCCGAGAATTTAACATAAGTTATTATAGTTTTCAAGTACCTTTGGCACCTGGTAGCAAATTGGGGGTGAATCCAAGGTAGCGAGTATGCATACGTTTAAAGTATTACTCTATCCCACAAATTTTGTTTGGGAGAAAATTACATGTCTGGGATCTTGGACTACTAGAAAACTGTATGTTAAACTAAAAATCTCAACGGTCATTTCGCCCACAAGTTCAGTTACAGAGGATAAAATTATGTTATACGTTTCATAATAATTATTTATTATTACATTGTAACATTATGTTCCAAGTGTTTTCTTTGTTTAATTGTGGCGATAAATTAAAATTTTTATTAAAAAAGTTAAATAAATAAGATACAACTTGAAATCAAAAAGTTCACAAACAAATAATATATCCTAATACGTTTAGCTCCGAGCAGTACACATTAGGTACAAACTGTAACTAAAGCAATTCAATTTTTACAAGCTTTTAATAATTTATTACGGCGACCTGTAAAAATTATTTCCATACAGAAATAATATTTAATTTCCTTCGAGCTTTCGACTAAGTATTTACGAGTATTAATTTATACTATGCAGTGAATCAAATAAAATAATGATTGTCGATCTGAAATCTGCACTATTATAATAAAGCCAAAGTTTGTTTGTACCTACTGTTGTCCATGTATTAAAATTTGTCATCAGGGCCGCCGCTAGGGGTACTTCCGCCCGTGTGCAAAGTTTAATTTGGCCGCCCTTGTAGCCGATTTTGTTCAGTTTTTTAATACAATTTCTTAAATTTCTACTACTTATTCCCCGCCGTAAAGTAAATGACCTTTTCTAAACCCCTATTTTTGGGATTTTGGCCGCCCGTGTGTTTTGCATACTGTGAACAATAGGGCGCGGCGCCCCTGTTTGTCATGTCCATGATAAAATTGTAATTGAATGTTCCTTAAGATTTAAATTTATGGGTTATCATTAGTGATGGGATAATTCAAATTAAAAATAACCTGTCATCCGGTTATTGAAATAACCTGTATAATTCGATTATCAAATTGAATAATTCGAATTAAAAATAACCTTATAATAAATCGCGAAATACCGGTATTTAAGAACCTTCTGACCGAACCGAGTGAAAAATCGTAATAAATAACCGTATATTATAACCTAATGCGCGAGTCAATTCTCTGCTTCACCAGAAAGCTAACATTAACTAATATTATTTACATCAAGTCAGTTTGGAATTCGTCAAATAAGCATAAATGTTTTGAAATTTGATAACGCGCGCTTCATAATCGAATGGAGAAGAGGTTTTGTTTCACTAATTACGTCATTACCTGTTCAGAAAGAAATGAGTTAAAAATAATTTGAATTATAAAATCATCCGGTTATTAGAATAACCTAATCGGCAGAATCCGATTCTTGAAATAATCCGGTTATGCCCATCACTAGTTATCATCGCGTCGCCGTCGTAAACTCTTTTTTATTAGATAAATAATATTATTCTTATTATCGCACGGCATTAACTACCTTCATTACGTAATATAAGATAAAGATATAAAGTAATAATTTCAAGCATAATCAGTAGTAGTTTTTTATTTTTAAATTATTCCAAGGCATTTCATCCTTTACAATATATTATAATTCGGGTTTAGAACAGATCGAAGTAAAATAATTTTTAACGGCTAAAAAGTAAATTAAAAATTAGAATTAAAGACAAATGCATTTTGTGGCAATGGTTTGGCCCATTGGAAATAAAACTTTAAATGCCAGTGGGACAAACAAAATCGGAAAACAATACGATATAATTTACGTAGGAGGTGTCGAATTACATTGTAAACGTAAGACGATATTAGTAATAGTAAATGAGCATCTGCACAATACACCCACACATAAATCGTATTTCTATTTTTGTAACGTAAAATCATTTGCTAATATTAACTGCAAAAGAATGCAATTTTGTAAATTAATAATAATTTGAATTTGTTATTTTTTAAATTATATAATAACAAATTCGAACAAATTATTGAATCATTATTTAATTAAATTATTACGTTTCGAGCTTAAAAATTCAAAAGCTTAATTTTTCGATTGATACAAACCAAACATAATAATTAATAACCAATATTGTTTTTTTTTGGCAAGTAAAATAAAAATTGTTTAATAAAATAATAATTTATAAAATAAAGCAACAATATTATTGTTCGCAGCTGTAAAATACAGCATCAAACTTCATTTATTCGGATCTCTTCATTATTTGTTCGCTAGTTACCTTAACATTTTATCAATAATTACAAAATATTAAAACTTCAAGGGACAGTACAAGTGAATTAAAATCACACCATTGAACCCGCGTTCAATAGCTAAAATAAAAAAAAAGCTCTTAAATCTACAAACGCATAGATATTTCGTGAAAATAATATCTATAGTTTTTGAATTTGATTATTATGGTTTATTAAACTTTATAAAAGCAAAAAAGAACGCAAATTGTTGTAAAAAATTTGAACAAATTACCTACTTACTATGAAAGAAAAAATTACAAGTTATCTTCCGAACTACGTAATATTTCAATGTTACATGGTACAGGTGTTTCAAATTTTCGAGTTCTCTGAGCAAGTTCCATAGCTGTCAACTTTAAGCCCGTTTTCACACGGGACCAGAAATTGCGTACCGAAAAAAGTGTGAGTATCAAAAATACACGTATTTAAATGGACTGCTTTCACACGAGTACGTTCAGAAAAATGGTATGGCGCCAGGTTAGATTATTTAAATACGTGTATTTTTGATATGCACCATTAATGCAACTTTTTTCGGTACGCAATTTCTGGTTCCGTGTGAAAACAGGCTAATTCTATTTTATCTGATTACTATTATTTTTATTGCGATTAAAAAAACTATAATCTCACTTAACTTCGCTTTTCGAAGATAGTTTTATAAAAAACATTATTTTAAGCAGCTACTGATATGGGGAAATTTATTTAAAAGGTAGATACCCATTCTCTGTAGAGTTAAACATAATATTATAAAGTTTTACATCTTTTATTCCAAAACATTTCTTTAAAAATAATTTATCCGACTACTAATAAGCTGAACTAAAATTAATTGGAATTTTATTAGTGGTTATAGTATGTACGTACCGCCACTTCTTTTCGTCGAAATTGACATAAAGGGGAAAACTAAATAAATATTAGATTCTAGCAACGTCCGCGTTAGATGGTCCGCGAAGAAATTCTGACATGATTTAAATTTGCTGAGCTTAATAAAAATTTTAGGTGAAAAAGAAATTCTGTTGCAGCTGACGCATGCTGCTAGGAGCAATTGTAAGTGACAGATTCAATAAGTTTAATTATGAAATAGTTTCGGTTATTGCGTCCATATTTAATAATTATTTTCTTGCTTTTCTTTTATTTGCGGGGTTGGTGGACAAATAATATTAAACTCTATATATTTTTTAATTAAGATAACGTTTCGAGGGTTGTGTTTCCTCTTCGTCAGACCTGAAGTTATATTAGTGAAATATAGTACATTAAATATTAAATTACAATTAATATTGGGATTGGCAATTCGAAGGGAAAGACAGCACTTACATTACACCACCAACAAACTGGTCATAAATTCCAGTTTGAAAACACAAAAATTTTGGATTTGGAAAAAAAAATTTTTCAAAAAGAAACATCAGCGAAATGTACCACATAAAAACACACGATTGTGTCAATTTCCGTGAAGACACCATGGGGTTAAGCAAAATTTATAGCGGTGTCATAGAGCTGCCCCGAAATTTGCATGTTCCTCCTATCATTTTAAATGCAACCGCTCCTCCAAATGTTTTATAGTAGAATGCTTCTGCCTAATTTTTAATTGTTGTTGATTAATTATAAATATTTTAATTTATGACATATATTATTAATTGGTAGGTTTATAATTGTAATTTAATATTTAATGTACTATATTTCACTAATATAACTTCAGGTCTGACGAAGAGGAAACACAACCCTCGAAACGTTATCTTAATTAAAAAATATATAGAGTTTAATATTATTTGTCCACCAACCCCGCAAATAAAAGAAAAGCAAGAAAATAATTATGAAATAGGTAACAAAAAATTACATTCAAAAAAATTTAGTGTTTAAAGTGATTAATTAAATACTAGTTAGTACTCCCCGAAACTTACATTGCGAATTTAGTGGTCCGCAATACCTAAAAAGTTGCATTATAAATAATATTATAATGCAATGCGCTTGCATTATAAAACTTGACATTTTTATTTAAAAAAATACTCATAATATTATAATATTAACAGTGGATGCATGAAGTAGTTGACCTACACAGATAACACGATATGATGTAAGCACGCGTGTTTCATCTCCCTTATGTCATTATTCCATCTCGTTTTATCAGCAATTACGTCCGGCACCACTGTTGGAATACTTCACGGCGTTTTGATATATACAATTTATACAAATTGTGCCCATAACGTCGTATCGATATACGGAGACCAAAGCGTAATGCCACTATACCAATTATCTGTATCATAAAACACGAAAATTCCTTTCCCCTCTCCGGTTGCTTCAGGAGTTCTAATCGTCTAATACACTTATATACATTTACTTAATATGTACGGTTGCTTTTAAAGGCGGATAAACTGTCGTCCTATTCATGTATGGAGTCCAAAACGATACACTTGCACGTATATACATATATATTTCGGACTGCTTTTTGTATTGCAAGGTAAAATAAACACCTCACAACACATCAAGCCTACAATTAGTAATTGTTTATCCGTTCCCATTTCCCAAGTCTCTTGCGAGGCTTGGTCATGGTTTAAAGCTTTTTAGTTTTCTTTACAGGTGATGAGGAGCTAACCCATCGCCCCGACCCCCAACCTGGAGGACCAGAGAGACGGCCAGAATAAAGTTCTTACTTCACCCGGATTCGAACCGGGCATTTAGCGTTCATAGTCAACTCGCGTGACCACTATGCTCCGACCGTCTCACAGTGGTTTAAAATGGCAAAAACCTGGCCAAAAGTCCAGAAATAAAGTTTCAATTTAAGGAATTTTGACTGTTGGGTTGTGTAGAGGGAAGATTGAAATGTCATTAAACGATGTTAGGTAGGAAGAATTGTTTATATTTACTTTTATACAGCCAGCACAAAGTAACTGTCGAACCAGTAGCATCTAGGATGCACGCAAGGATAAAACATCATTGTGTTTAGAAGCATACCAAAATTTGCACGTTTTACCTATTTGAATTTTATAAAATGGATCGTTTAGTTGAAAGTTCATAGAATATGAACATATATTTAAAATATTTTTTTTATAATATATAAATTAAGATAAGATACATTTAATTTGTTAAAATTTATCTAAAATTATATGAGACACTTATAGAAATTTAGAGAAAAGTTGATGAGTTCCGTAGAGTTCCACCAAAAATCTTAATCTACATTGTAGCCTATACTGTTGTTTAATAAAATAAACAAGAACCAGCTGCCCATAGCTGCCCCTCCGGTATTTTTGCATTTTTTTGTGATGAAAAATGCAAAAATTGCATTAGACACGTATAGAAATTTAGAAAAATGTTATGAAATCTGCAGAGTTCCACCAAAAATCTTATTGTACATTGTAGCCTATACTGTTTCTTAATAAAATAATTAAAAACCAGGTGCCCCTAGCTGCCCCTCCGGTTTTTTTGCATTTTTTATTGATGAAAAATGCAAAAATTGCATTAGACACGTATAGAAATTTAGAAAAAATGTTATGAAATCTGTAGAGTTTCACCAAAAATCTTATTGTACATTGTAGCCTATACTGTTTCTTAATAAAATAATTAAAAACCAGGTGCCCCTAGCTGCCCCTCCGGTTTTTTTGCATTTTTTATTGATGAAAAATGCAAAAATTGCATTAGACACGTATAGAAATTTAGAAAAAAAGTTATGAAATCTGTAGAGTTCCACCAAAAATCTTATTGCACATTGTAGCCTATACTGTTGCTTATTAAAATAATTAAAAAACAGGTGCCCCTAGCTGCCCCTCCGGTATTTTTGCATTTTTTTGTGATAAAAAATGCAAAAATTGCATTAGACACGTGTAGAAATTTAGAAAAAATGTTATGAAATCTGTAGACAGTAGCGGATCCAGGGGGGGGGCACGGGGCACGTGCCCCCCCCCCCCCAGACGGTGTATTTTTATGTATATTTTTATATTTTTGTGTTTTCATCAATAAAAAATGCAAAAATTGCATTAGACACGTATAGAAATTTAGAAAAAATGTTATGAAATCTGTAGAGTTTCACCAAAAATCTTATTGTACATTGTAGCCTATACTGTTTCTTAATAAAATAATTAAAAACCAGGTGCCCCTAGCTGCCCCTCCGGTTTTTTTGCATTTTTTATTGATGAAAAATGCAAAAATTGCATTAGACACGTATAGAAATTTAGAAAAAAAGTTATGAAATCTGTAGAGTTCCACCAAAAATCTTATTGCACATTGTAGCCTATACTGTTGCTTATTAAAATAATTAAAAAACAGGTGCCCCTAGCTGCCCCTCCGGTATTTTTGCATTTTTTTGTGATAAAAAATGCAAAAATTGCATTAGACACGTGTAGAAATTTAGAAAAAATGTTATGAAATCTGTAGACAGTAGCGGATCCAGGGGGGGGGGCACGGGGCACGTGCCCCCCCCCCCCCCAGACGGTGTATTTTTATGTATATTTTTATATTTTTGTGTGATATGATAACAGTTATTGTTGACTTTTTTGCCCGTCCGCCCCTTTGTGCCCCCCCCCAGAAAAAAATCCTAGATCCGCCCTTGTCTGTAGAGTTCCACCAAAAATCTTATTGTACAATGTAGCCTATACTGTTTCTTAATAAAATAATTAAAAACCAGGTGCCCCTAGCTGCCCCTCCGGTTTCTTTGTATTTTTTTGTGATGAAAAATGCAAAAATTACTTTATTGCCTTTTAAAAAATGTTGTCGCAAGGCATTTTCCGAGTAGTATTTTATATAAGGTGTATAATCAATTATTGTTCAACGGGTATAATTATTAACGGTTAATTTAACGGTAATTTTATTTTTGTTATTATTATTATTATTACAACACATCCGTGTGTTTATTTTATTATATAAACGGGTCGTTTTATACCAATTAGCATTGCGCGAATTATTAATTTAATTTTTTGGATATCTCTTAATATCGGATAATACATTTAATCTTATTAATAAAATGCTATATAGGTAAAACATAAAAGTCAATTGTAACCAAATTTACAGCTTTACGTCACTGATGAGATCTAATACGATCGAAACATGTCTGTCGTTATTGTATTTTGGTTATAATTGACTTATTTTCGAATTTTTTAACAAAAATTTATCTATTTTTCCGATTTTTCCTATTTATTCGATTTTTTAACATTCATAACCGCGAAATTGGATCCGCCATTTTATTATTTGTCATTTTGATCTTGGATTCGTTATCAGCGACCTTAAGAACACCCAGTCACCAAATTTAAGCTATATTTGATAATATTTAAATACATATATCCGCCATATTGGATCCGCCATTTTGTTATTTGTCACTATGATCTTGAATTCGTTATCAGCGACCTCAAAAACACCCAGTCACCAAATTTTGGCTATATCTGATAATTTTTAAATACATACGTCCGCCATATTGGATCCGCCATTTTGTTATTTGTCACTATAATGTTGGTTTCGTTATCAGCGACCTCAAAAACACCCAGTTACCAAATTTTGGCTATATCTGATAATTTAGAAATACAAAGTCCGCCATATTGGATCCGCCATTTTGTTATTTGTCATTTTGATCTTGAATTCGTTATCAGCGATCTCAGAAACACCTACTCACCAAATTTTGGCTATATCTGATAATTTTTATATACATACGTCCGCCATATTGAATCCGCCATTTTGTTTTTTGTAATTTCGACTTTTTATTCGTAATCAGCGACCTCTAAAACCTTAGTATACCAAATTTCATTCAAATTGAAGAACGCCTTCATATTATGGCCAGGTTTTTGGCATTTTAAACCACTGTGCGTCTCTTCGAGTATTTCTCAAAAAAAAAAAAAGATCCAGAATATAACAACCATTTTTCTACATCTTCTATTATAGTTATCCAGTTTTCCATAAGAAACATCGAAGTTGATCTTATCTTCGGTACAATTCATGATGATATAGTCATTTTGCTTATTTCCAGAAGCGTCGTTACCCTCAAATGTTGGTGGGGTGGTTACCCTTCCCGTCCACAGATTAATTTTAGACTTTTTAGATCATTAAGATTTAAGGATTCTCTTATTACTCTCGGTGGATTGCAATTGCCTTCCGAGGGAAGAACGGTCAGAATAAAGTTCTTACTTCAGTCGGATTCGAACCGAAAGAAAAGAAAGTGAATTTAAAAATCTACTTTTTTACATGTGTGGGAGGGGGGCTAGAAAAGCTTACCCTGAAGTTATCAACCAAAATACTCTTGTTCTCAAAGTAAATAATCATAAGTTCAAAATGTATGATTTCATTATTGATTTTGTTAATATTTGCTATTTTTTTTCGGAAATTCTAAAATAAGCTAGAACTTGTAAAAAAATGTCGGCAGTGTTATGAAACAATTGTTATTTATAATAATTTCTTGTCTATATCTATTAGTATAACCGTTAAGTGAAATTATAACATTGTTAAAGACGTCGTAAAATTTCAGTACTAACAACTAGAAACCAGTTAACGTATATAAATTAAAATTAGATAGGCACTTGTAAACAGCCGGTCAAGCAATTGCAATATTTTTATCCAGGTAATTATAGTGGTAACGTTTCCGTCTATTACATCACAATGAATCTGAAATCAAATCTGATATGTGGTAATGAGTCATGTTTTTGCAAGTAGTAACTACTCACATAAAGCTGCTCTCATGGCGGCCAGGTATGTCTATGACGACGTGAAACTCTGTCACTACGTGTGCGGCAGATCTTTTTCGTGACCGACAGGTCCTGCAGAACATTGTTAAAATACTCCGGATATTATACAATCATAGTTTGTGTTTTTGTTAACCACAAAAAGTAGGTAATGCTCACTAGTACCTAATAATTCATCATGTACCTTATAATACTAAATTAATGTTTCCCTTGAGTTATGTTATTGATAGCAATTCTTCTGACACATTACTTCCAACAGAAGGATAAGAGTATATCAGCCATTTAAAATATTGCTTGCGGTAGCAGGTAGACATTTGGTAAGAGGAAGATAGTACGCCACGCAGTGGCGTAGCTAGGTGGACAAGGGCCCCGGTGCATAAAAAAAATCGGCCCCCCTCTCCCCCTTTTTCCACATGTTTGCATTAGAAATTTAAAAAAAAACAGCTCAGGGGGCCCCCTGGGCTCCGGGGCCCCGGTGCACTGCACCGCTTTGCCCTATGGTAGCTACGCCACTGACGCCACGCCAAATGTTCCCTGCAATAAATCAAAAATTGACGCCATGACAGTTTTCAGAATAACCCCAAATCTGGGGTCGAAGTTTAATATACTAAATAATTTCTATTTCTGTTGCAATTAGTACCAGGGGTTATTTGATTACATTGTATTAATTAGATGGAGTATTGTCATCATGCCATAAAAATTTCAGTGTTCTACGTATAGGGTGTTGCATATGTTTTATTTATACATTTAACTACTACAAGTAATTTTTTTCTTTTATTTAATAATAATCCAGCATAGCGGAATTATAAGATTATAACCCAGTCTTCCTGTTTGGCCGCTTGTCAAGAGTTTTCAAATTGCGGGACTTTCTAGACTCTAGAGCCTTGCATTGATTGTATTGATCTCAAAGGAAAGAAAATATTTCGGGGTCTTTATTAATGTTATAATTTCTATATGAACCTAAAAAAGGGTTAAAAAAATGAAATATTCACAAATTGAGACACTTTTTAAAATTTTTTCCGATTTTAGACCATATTCAATGATTTTTGTTTCAAAAGTATTATTTTTTTAATAGATTTTTCAAGACTATTAGGTTCATATGGAGAATAATATAATAAAAAAGATAGGTAAGTGCAAAATTTCATCGCAATTGATGAAGAGCTTCTTGAGTTATCACTTTAGCAAATTTTAAAAATGTAGTTTTGAGAAAATCATGTTTAAAGTTTGAGTACAGGGTGGCTCAAATTCGATTCTTCTTATGGAGAAATCGGTAACTATTAGGAGATATCGAAAATTGGATGGCGCATCCTCGATCTCCTTTTATGAGAAAAACTCAAATGCGAAAACGGGAATTCACTATCTTTTTCTGAATGTCGATATCTCGGTTGTTTTTGAATTTGCCAAAAAAGTGTTGACACTTTCTTGAGATATTTTCTTAAGGGCAACAACATAGGCTAAATAGATTTTATATTTAAGTGAGTTTCCGAGTTATAATATAAAGTTGTGTTTATTTAAATGGAAACCATGTTGAATATGACATCTTTAAATAGCGTTTTTATCCTCTTTTCAATGATTTGTAAAATGTGGGGTCCATCATTTCAAATAATTCCCATTTTATTTTATTTTTTTAATTTTTATTTTAAAAATGTAATAAAAATAAGAAAAAAATTAATAACATTTTTAGTAAATAACAATAACAATATTTGCAAATAAAAAAGTAAATACAAAATTTAAAGTAAGTATTCAAACTGAAGTCCCTTATTTTCAATATAATATTATAATTTTGTCAAAACGAAACACTACCAAATCATTATTGACATCTAAAACATCGTGACCAATTGGTTTTCAATAGGAAACTTTTGTTTAGTTGCTGTCGTGTTTAAAATTATTGTTATTGTTATTTACTAATGATATTATTAACTTTTTGTTTTTTTCTTATTTTTATTGCATTTTTTAATAAAATGGGAATTATTTGAAATGATGGACCCCATAATATGTTATACATCATTGAAAAGAGGATAAAAAACGCTATTTAAAAATGTCATATTCAACTATGGTTTCCATTTAAAAAATACAAGTTAATACTATTATAACTCGGAAACTCACTTAAATATTTAAAATCTATTTAGCCTATTTTGTTGCCCTTAAAAAAGTGTCTGAAGAAAGTGTCAACACTATTTTGGTAACTTCAAAAACAACCAAGATATCGACATTTTTATCGAAAAGTCCAATAATCGAACTTTTGGCTATAACTCGAAAACAAAAAAAGATAGCGAATTCCGGTTTTCGCCATTGAGCTTTTCTCAAAAAAATAAATCGAGGATGTGCCATCCATTTTTCGATATCTTCTATAGTTACCGATTTCTTCATAAGAAGAATCGAATTAGAGCAACCCTGTAGGTACATAAAAATTCAATGATTTTAGTAAATATTAGTTAGCTATTCCAGTGCCATACAAAAGTCCTTAGGTGGCCTCGTAAAATTAAATGTTTTCAAGAAATGCATGTTGATGTGCTTCTTTAGTCACCAACATGCCACGCCAGTTTTCCCGTGTCACTCTATGATTTACACTGTCTGCCTCATTTTTGTAGTTTTAGTTTTCGAAATCGTTCCTGGGTGACTTATTATCGATTAATCGAAGAAAGACATTATATTTTTAAAATGTAGCTTAATCGATAGTTACCGATAAATCTATCATTATCGATATATAGCTAGTTACCGATACCAATAATTATCGATAACGATAACTGAATCTCCCCCCATAATCAAAAATGTTAAATTATGGTGTGTAAACGTGAAAATGGAAACCTAAATTTAAATTATTTAACAAAGCGAATTAAAGTGAAATTTTATGAGGTCAAGCGATAATCGGAATATTGGAGATCAGCTGAGCGAACTGTGGTGTGTACATCGATAAATACGACTGAATTTGAGCAATCTTTGAAAAGTTTAACTGTGGAGGAATTCTATGGTAAATTGCGAATATGTATTATACATATCATACTTTTTTTAGACAAACTAAAACTGCATTAAACACTTTTAGAACTAAAACTATTAATTTAGCACAAATGTAAATATGTTACAGTGTAACCAAATCGATTGTGAATAAAATTATACTAAACTCCCTATAAAATATTTCAGTTAAACCCACGGACCTCTTAAAATAAAATGGACTGCTGATCAAGGTAAGAAAAGTGTGTCCACCTAGGAGGCCGCCATTTGTGGTGCAACTGTTTTACAGCCAATAGTAATTTAGGAGTTTTTAGGGAAATTAAAATTTTTTCCAGCTTATAACAAAGCATGAGGTTATCTTACTGCTGAAATGTGAAATACACTAATTTTGAGTACCAACATAAACCAGTAAATATTTGAAATTTCCTAGAAATGCACCACAAATGGCGGCGCCCATATATGCCTCACTGTTTTGGATTCATAGTCATATACTCAGCAGTCCATTTTATTTTAAGAGGTCCGTGGTTAAACCTTACTTTGAACTATTTTATGGGGAGTTTAGCGTGTTTACTGTAATAAGTTGGTATTTTAATCTAAAAAATTCGAAATGCAAGCAAAAAAAAAGTTAGGCTGTTTTAAGTTTTTTATGAATACGCCTGCTAGTATGTAAGTATATTATATTGTTATTAGAACTTACCCTAAATCTATTAGATGGATTCTACACTAAAGCTTATTTTTTTAGACTACACGAAATCTTGAACGAAATCTTGAACAATTTTTAAAACAATATAAATTGCGTAGCATCAAACAGCAAATTGCTTCAAAAAATTGCCTGTGTTGCTTTGTAAAATGGTGTGAAAAAATAGAACATGTTCTATTTTGAAACAATTTACTAAGCAATCTGTCAAAACTTAATAATTCATTAAAACTTTCGTTATCCATTCTCAAAAACTTTTTATATGCATCTGAATCTTCTCTCTTCTGTTAATAATTCTTCTCGAATTCTTTTCTTCATGATTGTATTGTATTACTGTATCACACATCAAACTAATAATAATATAACCTCCACGAAATCCACACCAATCCATACGAAATCTATTAATTTCTAGCCATTTCTAGCGAACTGCGCAGAATCGTAAAAGAAATATTGTTTCAAAAATTGTACAGTGTCATACAGGTTGATATCGAAAACAAACCAATTTCTTGTTCAATATAATTGCAAAATTTATTGTTTCAAATTTTGTTCAAGATTTCCACCTGTAGTCTAAAACAAGCTTAATACCTAATAAATAAATTATAGTACTAATACTGAAAATATTTTCTCATCCATAATACATTTTATGTGAAATTGTTACATTATATTTAATAATTAGTCCTTTTTAAATCTTATTAGTATATTATAATCGATTAACCAACTGTAAAATTATGTGCTGTATTTTACAATAAAATTATAAATTAAAAACTGTAATATAATACCTAGGTTGTTAGTTCTGCATAATATATCATTATACCTATGTGGATTACTAAAATGAATTAAAAACGTCTCGACATCTCAGTTATTATACTATAAATTTTTTAAAAAATTGTCAGTTATTGTATATACGGGTGGTCTGTTGCTGTCCTACTACCTAGTTTTACAAAACCACAAGGCTCGTTGAACTACAAAAACCGTCCAGTAACTATACATATTTGCATATTTTTACTATCATTTCGATTTTTTTAAATCGAGCTGCCAGAATCAAAAATTTAAATACTCAACGTTAACATACAAGATCGAACTTACGTAAAAATAAATTTGGTGCAGAAATAACAAAAAGTAGGAGAGATGATATAAATTTTATAAAAAAAAATAATTGCTTAACCGTCCGATAACTATATGGTTTACCCTATATAGGACTTTTTAAGCATTGCAATCTAATAATTTTAAATACATAAATTTAAACAAAGCAAACTCAAAAACCAAAACACAACTAAACAAATTCCACCGGGGGTGGCTACTCGTCTGTGGACGGGCTTATCCACCTAGTATGTAATTTTATAGACTCGGCCATTAAGAGGATGAATAATGAAAATGGGCAGTCGAAAATGGGCATCGAAAGAGTAGAGTTGTCTGTTGGCATCGAAAGAGGAACATCTCTTTTTGGCATCACCAGATAATAATTGATCTAAATTGAAGCAAAGTAAATCGAAGTTCTATCGATAAAAAATGTAATAAACCGTTTGGATCAATAATAAAAAAAAAGTGATGGGGTAGGTAGTGGTGCAACAATAGGCGGATTAGACGAGGTGTGGACCATGCACCCATTTTATTAGGTGAAAGCCAATTATTAGCACAATTAATTGAAGATTCACCAATCCACCATACAATGGTGAATCACCATTCACCAATTTGATCTCACTTATTTATAGTAATTCTTGAACTTGATAAAATTATTGAAATTAGTGTTAAAAAGTTATAAGTTTATATAATTGTCGTCTTCAGTTTTCTATTATAAGCAGTCGTAAATACCTTGGGCGATGGCGCTGAAATTTATGAGCTTGTTAATTTTATATTTTATTCTTAAGAAAAAATAATTTTACATTTTTGCTGCCTGAGAGTTTTCGAACGTTGAGGTTCTAACACCAGATTATTTAACATTGAAGAGTATTTGTCCTCTTTAGAAAAATTTTGAATGAATTTTTCATTTTTGGGATATTTTTAGGAATTTAAGTAAGTAAAATATTAGAATTAATTGTTGTGGTAGGTTTTTTCATGTTTGAACCTAAAATAAATCATAAGTGAAGGTGTAAAATTAAAGGTCTTCCGATGGAAAGCATCTTGGAAGGTGGAAGTCCGAATTTTCGTCTGTCCATAATTTGCGAACATTTGAGATTTTCTGAAATCAAACTTGATTGTAGTTCATTTAAGCCTTACTTTGAACTATTTTATAGGGAGTTTAAAGTTCAAGTAATAAGTTGGTATTTTAACCTAAAAAAAATCGAAATGCAAGCAAGAAAAAGTTAGGTTATGGTAAGTTTTTTATGAATACGGTTGTAAATGTTTAATTTTTTTAAGTCAGTTAAAAATTGACTCACATTTGTTTGCCACTGAAACAAAGTAGCACATAGTGGCGTGTTCTTTGAGTTTGGGAGAATTACGAAGAGGACACAAATTTACAGTTTTGTGCCAAAGAGAGGTTATGATCAGCGCAGATTTGTCTTTGCAATGTATTAGAACGTTACATAAGGTTTGTTCGTTTGTATGAACTAGCTTGCACTGAACTCGAAAATTGTGACGTCACCAGTTCAACTTCGTGCAGCATTTTTAAAAGTACAAATGAACGCTTTCAGTTCACCTAAAATTTGAATTCCCGCGTCGATTTGAAACTCAACTTTTTAACTTTATTTTTCTATTTTCTGAAAATGTATTTAATCGATATTTTCTATTATGCATTTTACAGTAGTAGTTTTCATAGAAAATATTTAATTAAATTTTTTTTAAATATTTATAAAAATTATTTTCCTATTAAAAAGATTATCAACAAATAATATTCATAATTAAGTACGCAAATATTTTAATAAAGCAAAACTGTTATAATAATCACAACATTAAATAGATGTTGTAAAAGTTCATGTTCGGTTCATGAACTGAGCAGACAAACGAACACAGTTCATTTGCACTAACTTGAACCGAGCAAGTTAGTTTATACAAACGAACAGACCTATAGACTCACCGAGTGATA
This sequence comes from Rhagonycha lutea, assembly GCA_958510855.1. Taxonomy (NCBI): domain Eukaryota; kingdom Metazoa; phylum Arthropoda; class Insecta; order Coleoptera; family Cantharidae; genus Rhagonycha; species Rhagonycha lutea. Next base: position 53,356,262 of record OY294037.1, read on the forward strand.
TTGCCAAGTAATTGTTTAACCACAAGCGTGTGATATTCATTGCGGTTATAGTAAAGGATTAAGAAATTCCAGTAACTTTATAAAAGAAAAACTAAATTGCAAAAGTACAAAAATAAAAAAATAAAAAAGCCTCTGTTGCAAGTTCAAAAAATGTATTGGCTATTTTTATAAGATTAAGGGGACTAGGCAACGGTTAATGATTCTCTTGTTTATCTTAATTTTAACATATAAAGGAAACATAATAATATAAACAACACTTCTGTAATTTTAACCAATGTTTATTGATATATAAATGATAAAAATAATTGCGCTATGGAGGTCATATAAGCTTACAAAAAGGCGGCACAGCCTGCGGCGTATTTACACGTTTTTCTTCCATTTTTACCTACTATCGTACTTAAAAATAATTTTTTTTCGGTTCTGTAAGTGGTCTTTCTTTTCGTAAGATACGTAATTTCCCGCAAACCTACAATCAGAACGATTGAACCGGAAGTATTGAACTCGTAGACGAAGAACCTCGATTTTTTAGATAAAAATGCGATTTTTTTGTAACTGGACAAAAAAATCATGACTTTTTAATTTTTTTTTTGAAAATCTCGAATGTTTATGGATTGTTTCGGAGGTTTGGCGGGAAATTGCGTATCTTACGAAAAGAAAGACCACTTACAGAACCGAAAAAAAATTATTTTTAAGTACGATAGTAAGTAAAAATGGAAGAAAAACGTGTAAATACGCCGCAGACTGTGCCGCCTTTTTGTAAGCTTATATGACCTCCATAGCGCAATTTTTTATATCATTTATTTATCAATAAACATTGGTTAAAATTACATAAGTGTATCTGTTTCCTTTCTATGTTAAAATTAAGATAAACAAGAGCGCCGAATTCAATCATTAACCGTTGCCTAGTCCCCTTAAACCAGATGACTAATTTACATCGTATTAATTTCTTCTTTAAAATAATAAAATAATTATTTGAGAGGAAACGAATCGTTGGTGGCTTTCATCTTCACAGTCTATATTCATGCCGTTTTCTGTGGTCATTGTAAATTGTTTGCAAATTTTCAAAAAAGTGATAAAGTTGCAGGTTGCAGGTAAAACTGGGATAAACACTTGTCTTCTTATTGAAAAGGCATGAATGTATGTCGCAAGTATTATTTGACCTTTGACGTTGAATAAAAATTACGCCCTGGTGGGATCGATGGGTGAAACGAAAACTAACCTCTGAGCAGCAACCCCTAATGAGGAGGTTGGCCCAACTAAAGACCGGAGTCCTTCATAATCCGGAGTTTATTCAGTCACGATGTTAATAGGCCAACGGTCAATTAGTGCAGAAGCTAGGCAGTAGATTCTGAAAAAAAAAACGGTAGCTTGGGGAAACTCAAAAAATCGCAAATGGTGATAAAATACTTCAATTGAGAAGAGAATTTGAGAGATCCTATCACAATTCCAAAAATTGCAATGTAAAATAACTATGCTAAATAATGCACAGTAGCAAATGAAAATTTGGTGTTACAATCAATGTGCACCCACCTTAAATTTAACAAGTACCCAAGCATAAAACACAATAACTTGTAGGGGTTATCTAAATTAAACACAAAAGCCAAGAACACGAATTGGAAAAGATAAAATTGCTTTCATTAAGCTTTCTTATAAGCTTCCAACTTAAAATGGTGACAGGTGCTTGCTTCCAATCGCTTGTGGCTTTAACAGGTGAAAATCTGGAACGCTTGTCAATTCTGCAAAGGTTACACTTGATCAATTTCGCGACACAAAATACAGCTTGCAGATTTGTTGTTGAAACTGCTACGTGAGAGAGATAAAGTTGGAGCTCATAAGCAAGATTGGACTATCCAGATAACCAGTGGTCGCACAACTTGCGTACCGAAAACTGCGTAGATGTTTGCTCATGAAAGAGCCTCTCTTTATCTCCAAAGGTTCCACGGGAGATTAAAAACACTACACGACAGCCGGAATACTTGTTTCAAACGACTGTCACGAGAAAATACAACGCTTTGGATCAAACAAAAAAATATTTGTCCGCGCCAACCACCAGCAAGAAAGTTGGGAAATTATATACGTCTGCTGACTGTCGTATAGCTATTGCGAGACTGATCTTCCTAAGCCAAGCTCAATTTAGCATATAACGTGCATTCAAAATGCAAGCCAAATGTCTGCAATACTATATTGCATTAAAATAAAAAAGCAGAGCCGCATTTAGGAGTATTGTGAAATGTAATTTAAGGAAGAACTAAATAACAAATAATGCAAAAATTTGTTACATGGGGACTTTTGACAACTCATTTGAAATGCTATTTTTAAGGTATTTGTATTTTTTTGTATTTGTTTAGAGGTCAATTGGCTGCGAGAGCCTTTCAGAACTGCGACCAGTACTGATCTTTTGTTCATGATCATGACCCTACTAATTAGGTATTCAGGAATTCAATTTCGCTAGCGAAACATAGAATGCTCCTGAGAGGTTTGCTATTTACCTCCTTGGGCGTCAGTTGTATCTGTCCCAAATGTTTAAGCCTGAGTCGGGCTAAGGCATTGCAGTTACAGAGGATGTGCTCGGTGGTCTCTGTTTCCGATTCATAAAGTCTGCACCTATCATTACCTTCCAGTCTCATTTTTTTAGGCAATATCTCACCGGTCAGTGTCCAGTGAACAGCCCCGTAATGAGTCTAATTTCATTCTTTGTCAAACGAAGAAGCTTTTTAGCCTCTGCAATCGAGTACTCTATGAATTTCTTCGCCTGTCTTTGTCTTGGTGTATTTTAGCAGAGAGTTTTTTTGCTCTCTGTCTCCCATTTCTGGACCTCCAGCCCCCTGTGTGATTTGGTTAGCCCACAGTATGGTTCAGGTCCAATCGGGGGCGTTCTTGAGTTTATCACCTATTTCATTACCCTCAATTTCCTCATGTCGTGGCACCCAGCGTAAGGCAATTTTCTTGCCCATTGCCAGTTTCTTGAGAGATTGTCGACATTCCCATGCAGACATGGACTCAAAGCTACTTGCTTCGAGTGCCTTTATCGCAGCTTGACTGTCCGACATTATATTGATCTGCTTGCCCTTTAAATTCCTTCGAAGGCATTCATGAGCACACAGTTCAATCGCAAGTATTTCAGCTTGCATAATTGTGGGATAAGTTACTAAGGCCATAGATGGAATAGAAGTTAATAATAATATTAATTTAAATTAAAAAAAAAGAAGTCGAAATAAAATAGCATTTAACACAATACACATGTAACCAAATGCAAAGATCAAGATGAAATCAAATCAACAATAAATTTAGGAAAAACATTTAAACTTAAATGTAGAAAGGGTTAAAAATAAAAAAATACATCTATATTGACGTGTTATTTTCCACCCTTCGAATATTAAATATAAAACTTTCCAGCTCTTTTTGGTAAAATTTTTAATTGGGCGGAGAAAACCACTTCTTACCCGGCTAGCTCAATCGGTTATCTTTCTCGTTTTCCAACTCGCTCTTATCAAGCGACCTTGCAAATTTTCTTCACAAAAACCAAATTTTAATTTTTACTTTTCCAATATTCTACGTTCAATTACTCCAACTCTTGGATGCTAAAAGATCACTGAAAACCACTATTTCTCAATTTTATTCTTATTTATTTTAATCAACTTAATACAAAATTTCCGCTTTTCCTGGCACAGAAATCAAAAACCCACCCGCGCCTGTAGGTAAGCGGCGAGTGACCTCCTATCCTCTCCTTATCATTGCGACCTCGACGAGGTCACGTCGTCGCACAAACTTCAAAATTTTACAAAATCCCTGTACAAATTTTTAACTTTACAAATGGACTTCCATCATTAAATCGACCGGCTACTTTATTACAAAAAAAACATGACATCAAATATAAAAGAATAAACTGACTGACTGATTGACTGACTGACTATTATCAACGTACAGCCCAAACTACTGGGTCCTTAGAGTTGAAATTTTGCACATAGGTTCCTGTTATCCCGTAGGCGAGCACTAAGAAAGGATTTTATGAAAATCCTATCCGAAAGGGATTTATCACCAATTATCTAATTAGTGGTGACGCGAGAGAATGGCTTAACGAGATTTCCACTGCCGATGTCTCTCAAGTTTCCAAAGCACAGCCTACATGTGGGTATACTGTCTGGAAGCATGGAATTTTCTTTAGAATAAAAAATATACATCAATACGGGATTTATCACCTATTATCTAATTAGTGGTGACGCGCGCGAATGGATTAACGAGATTCCCACTGTCGACGTCCCTCAAGGAAATAAAAATATTTGTTAAACTAAATGTGAATATAAATCCATGTATTTCGTTTATAATCTTACCCCAAATGCTAGAACAATTAATTTTTTTAAAGACCGCTCAATTCCATTTACTATTTCGTAAATTCAAAAATAAAAGTCAAATCAATTTCTTCTTCTTCAATATGTTTTCTTCAGTTTGTATGGTATTTATGACTATGATAGGCCTATACAGCCTGAAAAATATAATTATTATTATTATAAGTGAATTCCACGCGGACGAAGTCGCGGGCAACAGCTAGTAGTAAATAAGGAAGAAATTTGGACAACGCAACAAAAGAAATGCATACTTTGCAAATATGTGAAAAAACATCAAGTGAAAAAGAAAATGTAAAAATAATGTAAGTACAAATTAATCTGTACAATACAGACGTCACTCGTTTTTTTTTTGGGTCCAGGACGCTGAAGATGTAACTACGCTACTGTCCCAAATGCACACACATTTGAATTTAGAATTTAGGACTTGAATTACAAATTATTATTCAAAGTAGGGCAGTATTGCAATGATTCTGGTTCACTGAACTGACAAATTTAGATATTGCAAGAATCTAAAACCGAACTAATGATGTTTACAAACAAACAGCTGTTTGCGACACTTAATCCCAGTTAATAATTTTTAAGGATCCTTTCAGGCAGAATTTCACGACTTGGATACACATAATGATAATTGATAAATGATCAAATTTTCATTAATTTTGTTATTTCATCATCTATTAGTTAAACTATTTAATAATTTGAGAATTGATTAAAAAAAAATTAATGCTCATTAATTTTCCTTTAATTTTCAGTATGTCGAAGAATTACTGTTATACCAATTTAAAAAATTATATTGTTTTTAAGAGAATATTGATGATATATTTTAATTATACCGCGTTTTTAGAAACGACCAATCCCCCCAATACTTCTAGAACATGTGAACGTGCACAGAATGATTACGTTTTAATAATAATTAAGTTAGTCTTATTTTTTTTATTTAGTATGAACTTACTAATAATTTTGCAAAATAATTTGTTGTTTATTATTTACATTCTAGACGTCCTTTACAAAACCACATGGTAGTTGATAATACTAATACAAGGTCTACGCCGCCGCCGCCGACGCCGTCGAAATTATGTAATACCGCAACTCCAGTGAGTCAGTTCTTAGCCGAATATACCGACGAAGCCACGTTCGTATTCTTAGCGTCACTAACCTTGTACGATACATTCGGAATTAAATTATTATTATCACTATAACCAATAACAGGTGATTGAATAAATTGCAATAAACCATTATTTGTTTACATTTTTAACGTAAAAGAACTCTGTTTGTAAAGTTGTGTTTAAAAATATTCAAAAGTGTAATTAATCTTACAGTGTTTAATTTTTACTGTGCAACTGTAAACTCAAATAAAAATTTAACTTGCCTCAGGAAATTCACGTATTTGTGTTCTAAAGTAAGTTTATTTTCTGTAATTTGTAAATCGTGTTGGTTTTTTCTATTTAGTTATAGTAAAAAATTGATTTGTAAGGATAAATCAATTATTAATAAAATTTAAATATAAAAGAGCATTGAATAATAGTTTAAAATGATGTCAACATTCATCCATGGGATGTCATTTTCTAAAACCAAATTTCTAGTAAGCGGTTCCTCTAATACAGCATACAAAAATTTAATTTGGTGTGATTATAATACGCATCAAGGTCTCCATGTGGGATTCAACTATAAACGGACATTATGTCTGGTCCAAGTGTTTCTAATGATTGGTATAAAATATAAACAAATATTTCTTAGAAAGAATTGAAGAATACGTAGAATATAATATTGATGAATTAATTATGAAATCTTACATGGTTATCCGGTATAATATTATGTCTAGTTCTTATAATATATTACTAAATAATTTTTTATTTAAGTGTTTTTTTAAATCAAGGTAATATTAATTAACACTTTAAAACCTGTCAGTATAAACATGATTTTATTATTCTTTTTTCTACGACTACTTTTATAAATATTTTGTAAATTGCCCCTACATCAGGTTTTGTTTTTCTTTGAAATTAGGTAGAAGGGGGTGCTATAGGTTGTGATCATAAAGGTAAACTCAACTTCTTCATTATAGTATATTATCTTATAATCATACAGTCAAATATATCCACCCCTTGTTGCGTAGGTCTAGAATTTTTCATTCACCAAAGGTTTACCAACTGACCCAAGTAACTTGACCTAAACACTTCTTTGAATTGGATTGACTGTGTAAAATTTGTCAAAAGATAAAACAAACAAAAATACAATACCGATAACGATATCCATTTAGCTAGTCAATACGAACTAATGCAAACATATTAATCCATATTATTAATTATACTGCAGCTATAGAGACCATCATCTTTAACCTTCTTTCGCTCGCGTAGGCGGCAAAAGGACCGCCTTTTTAAATTTTCTCTCCTATTTTCTTCCAGAGCGTCATAGGAGGGTCGGGATGCGATTGTATTCTCTAATTACTATCTCCTCCACTAGACCCTACCCATTTTCTGATAAGACTACTTCACCAGCCGGCTCAAGACAGCCCCAAAGTATGTAGTGTCGTACGGCGGCCAATTTGCCGCCTAGCACGATCGACAACGTGAACTTTCTATGAATACTGTTAATTTGTGAAATCGTTTTCAATTTTATTCACAATTAATTTTTATTGTTTTTCTAAATGTAAAATGTATTTCATTTTTATGTATTTTAATTTCGTCTTATAAATGTAGCATTTATAGGTATTTATTAATTTTATGTATTTTCATATTGGTCTTTTTTTAAATGTAGGATAAACTTATTTTATGTATATTTCTTTTCCAAAAATCGTCATAGAAACAACACTTCCCTGCGTATCTACGCGCAGGGAAATTGAATTATACTGACTAGTCCGGTAATGTCAGTAATTGATTTTTTCAATGCGTTTTGACACATTGACAAACTTGATTTTTGCTCATTTTAAAAATGTTGTTCAATTAGTGTTTTAAAATTTGGATTTTTTACGATTTTTGGAAAAATTTAATACAAAATACGTCAGGAAAATATCTCACTTTACTCGGAGCTCTAAAATACTCGGCACAAAGTGCCTCGTATTTCAACATTGCTCCTCGTCAGTAATATATCATTTTCCTGACTTTCATGTAAATAACTATTAAATAATTCAAATCATGCACTTTGAATGACGAAAAACTCACGAAAACAATAAAAAACAAAGGCGGTCTAATTGCCGCCCATGCGATCGAAAGTGTAACTTGAAAAGACGCGAGCGGATGAAGGTTAAAAGTAGAACAGAAATACGAAAAATCTTGAATTTCAAAATATTTGCTTGAAGAATTGGGTTTCTTTCATTGTTTAACCCTCCAGTAGGCGCGTGATTTACGCTTATAGACAAGCCCTGTTTCAGAACTAATAAAACCAATAATTTACCACTTTAAAAGTTCAAAAACTACTGGATCCGAAAGTTTGACTAATTTTTGTCAGCTACTCAATGATGCAACCGATACAATTCGAACTGTTACGAGCTATGGAGGTTTAAAGAAGGCTTAAAAAAACATGGTCTACGGTGGTAGACCACGCGACCACTGGAGGGTTAATGAAAGAAAGTTTTCTCTATAATTTTGGAACTCTTCCAAATAGTACGCATGATATATTTTTTTAGAAAACTCGTGGTAAGATCTTGACCAGACTAAAATAGAATGTTCGTGTCAATTTTCTTAAAGAAAATCGCATTATAACAGCAATTTTCCTCAAATACAATCAGTGCTATTCTCGTTCGACTTTTTTAAATGTCGATATTAACAAGAACTGTTAAATTGTTCGAGATCAACTAACAATTCTAGCAGTGCAAAATAGCTAATCCGCGAAGCAATTTAACAGTAGGTAAAGTGTTAAACTGTTACAACGCCTAGAATTGCAACGTCGCATTTATATGTCACTTATAATTTATAAATAATTCCTGTGGGTTTAACATAAAATTTCCACAGAAATTTTTATATTTTTACATAATATAATGTAAAAATTTTAACTTTCAAGGGCTTAAACGATTCACTTCCTGTTTTAAAATTTTTATAGAGACATAAGATTTCAACTGAGGAGAAACCATTTGTTATGTAAAGTTTGTGACTACAAATTCGTTTTGTAGTCACTACTACATTTGTAGTCACACGCAAACGGTTTCTCATCAATGTGGGTTCTCATATGTCTTTTTAAATTTCCTATTTCAACGAATTTGTAGTCACAAACTTTACATAACAAATGGTTTCTCCTTAGTATGAAATCTTAGTCTATAAAAATTTTAAAACAGGAAGTGAATCGTTATAAGCCAAACGTAACAGTAAAATTAGAACATTTTGAGTTGTGTAGAAAGTTTTATTACTTTATTTTGTTTATCAAAATTTACAAAATAAAATTCGATGTGGAGATGTCAATCACCTGTCAATAATTGTTACAATGTTAAATGCTATTCACGTTTACTTTTTTTAAATTTTGTCAAGAGTAACAATGAAGTGAACCAAATCTGACAACATCGCACCTCACAAAAACTTAAAATTAACGCTCCAGATTAATTTTCCTCTACGTCATGAAATTGTGATTAAGAAATAATTCTGTTTTTAAATTATACAACATTGGCAACGTACGACTTTTATTGCTTTCAGCCAGAAAGACATATACAAATTTTTGTACTCTTTTAAATAAAGCTGAACGACGGTCCAAATTACGTTTAGTATGTTATTCATAATCAGAATTTCGTGACGTAGAGACAAATAGATTTGGAGCGAAATTGATATGGAGGGAGTTTGGCACGAAACTTTGAATAGAAAATAAAAAGTAACAATAAAACTAGAAATTATTTTATATGGTAAATCATTTATATAATTAGTGTTTTAATTTGGTTTTAATAATTTGTAAAGTGTTGCAATTTATTTTAGTACCTACAACAACAGTTTGAACTTTCAATAAAAACCACTTAAAGCATTGCGTTAATCTTTCGTTTTAAGAGCTTATTATAAACAATTAAATTTAAAAAACCACCTCTTAGCTATAACAATTTATTTTTTATTTGTAGTGTACGTATAAGTTATTTCTTATTATATTTACCAAATAATATGAAATAAAATTTAATTTCTTACCGTCTTCAAAAACCACCCCTTAGCGATTACAATATTTTCAATAATTTATTTGTGTTCATTAGTTATGTATTTATAAATGTACAAATTTTCAGAATTCTAAAATAAAATTTGAATTTCTTACCCTACTAAAAACCGCCCCTTAGGGATTACAATTTTTTCAATGATTTATTTGTATTAATTGATTATGTAATGATATACTTACAAATCTTTACAATTTTAAAATAAAATTGTAATTTCTTCCCTTCTCAAAGTCCCCCCCTTAACAATTAGAATTTTTTAAATATTTTCTATATATTCACTGTTGATGTATTAATATAATTACAAATTTTCACAATTTTAAAATAAAATTTTAATTTCTTTCCCTCTACAAAAACCGACCCTAACTATTACAATTTTTTCAATATTTTTTATGTATTCACTAGTTATGTATTAATATACTTACAAATTTTCACCATTCTAAAATAAAAATAACATTTAAATTTATTACCCTACTAAAAACCGCTCCTTAGCGATTACAATTTTTTCAATAATTTATTTGTGTTCATTGGTTATGTATTTATATACATATAAATTTTCACAATTCTAAATTAAAATTTTACTTTCTTACCCTATTCAAATACTACCCCTTTATGGTTAGAATTTTTTAAATATTTTTTATGTGTTTACTTTTCAAGGGCTTTTTCCATTCCTATCGGAATATTGCCACTTCTATTGAAGTCTTTACAATCCATTTCACGAGGTGGATTAATCCTCTTTTGCTACTCTTACTACAACTTTTCACCACCGCGTGTGGATGTCCACCGGAAAGCCGGGCTAAGAAATTCTGCGAAGTCTGCGACTTGAACACAGAATTTCCGTTCCGTAACTCAACCAGCGATCACATCACTCCACACCGTGGACTATGTGTTTATTAGTAATGTAATAAATAATAATTAATGTATATACTTACAAATTTTTACAATTTTAAAATAAAATTTTAATTTCTTTCCCTCTACAAAACCCGCCCCTTAACGATTACAATTTTTTCAATATTTTTTATGCATTCACTGGTTATGTATTAATATACTTACAATATTTTGCAATTTTAAAATACAATTTTAATGTTTTGCCTAAAACTGTTAAATTTAACAATTCTCAACAAGTGCTTCGAGGTGTTGTTGAGAATTGTTAGAAAAACTGTTAAATTTAGCAAGTTCTTGCTTCTGAAATGTTATCCTGAATAGCAAATTTTCTAAAATTTAACTTATCTTGTTACTTCGTGAAGTTACAGAAGTGCAAATTTGACAAGAAATTGTTACAGCTTTTAAATGTAATTTTGTACGTGAACCTAATAAAATGCTAACAATCTTAATCTCGTCCAGAATAGCAAAAGTTGTTAATATCGACTAATTTTTAGGTTACTTGTTAACCTTGCTTTCACGATATTTACAGAATAGTACAATTGTTGTTACTATCGATACTTTGTTAAAACTAACAAGACTAACAATTCTTGTTATAAAATTTTCTCGTCGTGAATAGCACTGAATAATAGTGCTAGTCATCATTGTTATTAACTTGAGCGTTATCAGCAAGCCAGGATAAATTTATTTTAGTATATTATATAGTACTTCTTACTTTGATAATTTTATCAACGTTCAAATACAAACTTATCAAAGAAACGTGTAAAAAATAAACGTAATTACTAATGGAAACATGACGAAATCCTATCATAAAATCAATTATGGTGCATTTTAGAGTATTGTTGGGCAAATTAGAGTATTGTTATTTATTGGCTTGCACAATTAAGCCAGTTTGCACAAGCTGCTTGAGCGTGGAAACGCACCATTAGATATATAAGAAATAAAACTGGCCGGACAATTTACAAAGTGATCAAGAAATTTGGTTTGAACCAATTAGTATACTTAGAAAAAAAATATTTGGAAAGTAGAGAAAAGTGTATATTATAAACTTGTTGGATAAAACAAAAAGTTGATGAGTATCTGTACTCATCGTACAGAACTTGGGTAAAAAATTTTCTTAACATTATAAACTTAACTAACAGGGGGACCGCCAACACTGGTCATCACCGATTTTCACTATTTTTAACATATCTACCTTTTGGTCATAATTAGTTATAAGGTGAAAATTTAAGTTCCCTTAATTCAGCCAATTTGGAGAAAATCGATTTTGAAGAACGAAAATCGTAGGTAATTTTACATTGGAATACGCATTAATAATATTTTATGATTTTCTCCAAATTGGCTAAATTAAAGGCGCCTAAAATTTTCACCTTATACCTACTATATTATAACTAATTATGGGCAAAAGGTATGTTAAAAATAGTGCAAATCGGTGATGACCAGTGTTGGCGGTCTCCTTGTAAGTAAAAACGTAAATAAGTTAATTCATTGCTTAGCAAAATTATTATATGAGGTCACATTATTTATAAATAAGAAAAATAAACATTGTAACGATTTTTTGTAAAATTCATTACTTACGTTTTAAGTTTACTAGTTTGTGCACACACCTAGTACAATAAATTTTGTATCAATTTATTCCCGATACGAGTAGATTGTATGCATAATATTAATGTTATTCGAATTCATTTTCTGATTGTGATTAATGCATGAACAGTCGCTTATGGTTAGATGTTACGAATTTTCAATAATTTTTCGTTCAAACCGGCTTTATCAGAGGCAAATTCTTGGACCAGAATAGTTATTTGGACAACATCCAAATTCTTTGATTAGGAATTTTGAATACAACGTCAAATTCTCTAGACATCAAATTATCCGATGATAATAATTACTTTTGACATAATTCAAATTCTCCTAGTTGGATAATTTGTCTAACAGCATTGAGCCACCGATATATCTTGCTAATGTATTTTGGAGGTGCGAGTGTACATGTTACAAGCAAAAATGAAGCCCTTATTTTGGTAATACAGTTTTTTGAAGAGTCGAGCATCTTAATGCTGATGGTTGCTTCCCATATGGACGAATTATTTTATACCGTCATGCTTTTTTTACACGTCAGAAGAAATTCATATTTTATCACATATTGAAGAGTTCTGTAATGCATTGAATTTTTTACCATCACATTTTTTTGTAAACTCCACAGCAATACACACTTTTATATTATGTGTAAAAAATTAATTGATTGCGCTCAACAGTGCTCTTTGACTGCGTCAATTTTGAAGCTATATTATACTATGTTATAAAATTAACAGAATAAATATCGATGGTAAAGAGGGTTCTTAAATTTAGTTCTGTGTTTAGAATTAGTTTAGAGACTAAACAAAATTAGAAAAGTTACCGATTGGGAAAATGTCAAAGACTAGGATCTAAAACCAACAAATAGAAGTCTAACACCTTCGACACACTGAAAATTAACCCATATAAACCTGAAGCTATTTTTTTTCGAAATTTAAAATTTTTTCTTCTGTATCGTGGTCACTTTATTATGCTGAATCTCAGAAAAATACTAAAAAAATTCTGAAAGTGTTGTAAATGACCGATACATTGTGTCCTTTTAAAAGGACGGTAGGGTTATCCACTACTATGGCATAATAGTACACACAAAAATGCAATTGAATTAAAATTTTATTATATTATGAATAAAATAAAGTGAACACAGAAATAAAGTGTTACACTAATTTATTGTTCAAAACCCCAAAAAAATAAATAGTTAATTTCAACTAATGTTAAACAAAACTTTGAATTATAAAATTCACTTCAGCTTCTTCGATTTATTTTAAAAACAAACGTCTTAACTCGAGCACATATCGTCACAGAATCCACCTGCAACCCCTCGATAACAGAAATGACCATATTTGAATGCCTTACGACCTTCCGTTTCACACCATGTGTTATTTTACAAATTTAAGAACCCTAATTTACAAGTTTCTAGCCATTCAAAACAAAAATAGCTAACACTAATTAAAATTTTTGCATTTGCCTTTACATAAACTTTGTTTCTACTTATTTATAATGTGGATTATACTATAAAAACCGTAAAATAAACTAAAAGCAGGATTTACAAAAGAAAAACTTTTAAATCGAGATAGTAGTGGATAACCCTACCGTCCTTTTAAAAGGACACCACTTTTCCTTTTCTAATAATTTACTAATTTGGACAAATAATTTCAAATTTATTCATAAAACACGTTTATTGGTCCTTTATGTATCCAAATCTGATATAATTCAATCAAAATTGATAATAACAATAATTTTAATAAGCACTTTCGCTGACCTCTACTTCAGAGTCGGCGAACAGCTCACGACGAAAACGAAAAAAAATATTATAATATTCAAAAATTTTAACTAAATAATTTACAAACAGTATCTCAATAATTCCAAGTATCAAATGAAACCATAATAATTGGTTTTATATTCATCGTGTGTATTTGACGAGAGTTTACTTTTGCCGTTGCTTTGCTGTCCTTTATAAAGGACAGCCGGTTTATATGGGTTAATGATCTTTAACAATTTTATAAATCGAAGATTCGCGAATAATTAAATTTATTAATTTTAAGCTTAAATTGTTAAGTTGAGTAAGGGCCAGTATTTAATTACATTATTAATCCTAGATAGATAGCTGAATCTTGACGCTTTTTCATTTGACGAAAAGATTTCACATATTGGATTTATCTAACTGAAGAATTGGTAATTACAGTATTTTTCATGAGCATCCGAATCATGAAGTTCCGCCTGAAAGGATCTTTGATGATCATTAAAATGTACATCAGGTAATTTGGCTATAGCGCGATGATATTTGACCAAACAAGGGGTCTGCGACTACAAACGAAATGGTCGTCTCGCACGCGTCTGCAAGACGAAGAGAAGAAGCAAAAGTCACATAATGGCATTATAATAAAACATATTATAATATTACACAGTTTAAAAAAATCTAGAAAAAGTAAAGCCTTTATGTGATGATTTGTTCTTTGGAAAAGGGTTTGTCATCACGGACATGCGTTCATTTCAACGAACAACATGGTTCCCAGAAACTAAGGATAACGAGGTGTAAAGGAAAAGAAAGTAGACCATTTGGTAAAACAAATATAGGAGAATGTAAAAAAAAGTAATTATGGTAAAATTTGTTATATGTCAGATTTGTATTAAGTTAACTTTAACAATGTTCCCGAATTATTAGGTGAACTTATAAATAAAGAAATCGGATCGGGGAAGTAGGCATGTTTAGAAAAAAAAGCAAAAGGATACCTAGGAGATGTTGGTGGTTATGGAAAAAATAAAAAATCAACAGAGGAGTTCACCTTGAGCTTTCGAACTGAGAGTTCGAGAAAGTGTTAGCCTTATACAAGAAGAACCAAATAAATTTGTTACTTGGTGCGTTTGGTCCTTCGAGGAAGAAGGTGATAAGAAGGAGTTATGTTTGGTCTTTCTGATGTGAAGGTGTGGGCAACGGTAGTTCCGTTAGTTTGTGTTAAGAAGATAGTTGTGACTAGAGAAGAAGTTCGTAAAATTGAGTGAAGGTGTGACAACGAATGGAGGTGCATGAACTACAGTAGAGGCAAAGGAAACAGAAATAAAAATATCATGATTGGATCTGTGAGGAAGGAACAATGGCACCTAATCTGTTCGGGTGTCACAGGTTTTTTTAATTTTAAATATTCATTTGTGTATTATTGAATTTTGTGTGTAATTTTAATTGTTGGGTAAAACGAAAACGTATGTAAATTAATGGCATAGGACGTGGGTAACATAAACTGATTTTATTAAATAAATTATTGAACTAAATAAATTTAAAATCGTATCTAGTCACGTGTTATTCACAAAATTCGAAAATTTGTTTGCATTGGATCACAAGGACACAATCTTAGTGTTTCTTATGGAGGTTGTTGCCGAACGTGGGGACGCTATTTTGGTTGTGGTCAGAGAAATTCTAAGTGGAAATCACATATAAGTTGTGATAAATCGGTGAGTAGGTATGCGGTGTGTGGTGTGTAAGACATTAACATCGCAATAGATATAATAGGTCTAGATGCGGCTATAGTTCTAAATGTCATATTATGTTCAAATTCTCGTCGTTTCCAAATATATCTGTGCCGTGTTTAGGATTGCACGTTAAACTATCATTGTACTATTTCGTTTAGGCAGCAAAAAGTAAAAGATTCTGACTTGTAATTCGGTCTCGGCCAAAATGGCTTTAGCGGGTTTATCCCGTGTTGTAGTATTCGAAGAGTCGTTATTATATATCGGATTTATATGTTCGAAAAATGATCTAGGATTTGAATTTGTTAATCTATAATGAATGCTTGTAATGCATCATTAAAAGTTAATCGGATATTATTACCGTAAATAATTCAATGAAATAAATAAATAATTTTTCAGTATACCGAATGTATTAAAATAGTAAGTATACGAAAATTGTCTCAATTAGAATAGATAATTTTTTTACGATAGTTTTTCTGTAATTTGAATTCATTAAACTTAACTTTTGTAATGATTACATGCAAAATTCAATAGGTCAAAATGTACGAAACAATGTTATCTACGTGACTATCTTATAAATATAAATGACTAAATTAAAAATTTGAAAACTTGAAAAAAAAAATTTTTTTTGCCACCAACCAAACTGTGCTTTGAGTTGAATCGAGCACATTGAAATAATAATATGTTTATTATTATAACAACATTTCTTATGTTTGATATTTTAAAATTTGTTCTGAAGATACAAGCCAATCTTGCATGTTTACAAAAACCAATTTAATATGAAATTTGTAAATTTCATTTTCAGCACATCATTAGTCTATTATTGACTGACACTCCTAAAATTAACTTTGCTAACCGCATGTAGGGCGCCAGCAAAAATCATTGATTTCTTTGTATACCATAGACCTACTTGACAATATACATAATTAGATCTAACCTTGAAAATATTGACTAAATTACAAATAATAACTATAGAAGAGGTCGGCTATTATTTTAATATAAGTAACACTTTAACACAATTTTCAATTAAATAAGCACACCAATAAGCTTACAATCAGCAGTAAGTATAGGTACCTACTTGGTGAATAATATTTTATTTTTGTAATAAAGAGTAGGTATATTTAGGAGTAACGTTATTATAAAAACCAAATCAATACGCAAATCACGCAAACGAAAGCACCACCTTAACTCGCCCTTAAGTTATTGTGTACCGGCAAACTAAAATTACATGAATTTGCACTATGTTTGTTTTATACATTACATTACATAATAATATTAACCCTCATGTTGCCGGATCGAGGTACTGGGTACTCTTTTGACTTGGACTTTGAATATCTCTGCTTGTATTTTTCACTGCTAACTGGAATTTTGTGACATCTTATAAAAAATAGTTCTAAACGTATTTAAGCCGTTTTGGAAGTTATTATATTTTTACAAATAAAATTTTTTCGCGATTATAAATATGTATAACCCGAATAAGGTACCAGGTACCTTCAGTTTAAATTCACATACGTATGTACAAATGTAGTTTTGATCTAAAAACGGACTATTATTCTTAAAATAGATAATTTATTTCAATTCATGCAAAGGAGAATGCTTTTACATTTATACTTTTTTATTAAAACAATGTTTTCAACATTTTTCATTAATATTAATTACATTTTTCAAGACGATCCTTTAGGCGGGACTGTGCTACAGTATACACGTTGAATTCCGAAAATTTCCCGATTTTTAATGACAAGAAACAACATAATATAATAAGAGTAGATGTACTATTCTGAAAGGACTTAATGGCAACTTGTGTGAATCATAATAATTGTATATTAATATTTATTATTTTCATAAGTCGAGGTCATCTGCATATAAATTTAATTTTCTTTAATTTAAACTTTGAATGAAGTGAATCGGATGAAAATTCGATGAGCTAGATGAGATGAGAACGAAAATAAATTTTAATTTAAAAAAATGCATTAAAAAACTCGGCTTGACCAGACTCCCTCCTTAACTATTAATTATTAATTAACTATTAATTATGTTTTAAAGATTATGCATTATAAATAATGTAATCAGCTTTTGTCTTCAAAATAGCACACAATAAAAGTGTGCGAGACGTCGACATTAAATGATATTTAAATAGCAAACTTATCCAATTCCCGAAAATAGTTAGTAATAATATTTAAATGATCATGGATGATAACAAACAGTTAACATGAAACCTAATGTAAATTCTGAATCTTGGGAGAAGTTCCTATATGCAAAAGAAAAGCAAAAATAACTCTATTTAAATAAAATAAAATATAATACTATGTACATTTGATTTGACTTAAAAGCTAGCGCTTAATTGCATCTACAATTTTAATCTAGTTTAATTTGATTTATTTACATTTTGATTTACGTTTGGTTTATGACGGGAAAAAATAAGTGGAAAAGCCCAGTACAAAAAGAAAAAAGAAAAAGAGAATTAAGTTGAAATTTAGTGCTTTATAATGATGTTTGGTGTTAGATTTGGTTATTGTTTAGGCAGGTGTTGAATCTTTGTGTTTGTTGTTGTGTATTTCAGTTGTTGTTCAAGTTTAAAAGTTTGTGAGTAAATGATTTATATTTTTTGTACTTTTTGGCACGTTTGTAGGAGCGACTGGCCCCCGGGGCTAAGCGCCGGGTTTTCGCACTTACCTTTTGGCGTACTCCACATAAGCCGCGCAGTCTTTCACAGTTTATGCCTGATCTTTGCCACAGATACAGCAGGCGTCGCCATCTGCGGTTTTCCTCGGACAGGATGCTGTGACATGAGGTTGGAGACACTCAATGCATCGCAGGTTAATATTGCAGTTGGAAGAACCATGTCCGAAAGCTTGACATCTATGGCATTGAATTTGTGTGTTTTTTTTGCTAGCAGTTTTGGCAATTTATTATAACTGGAGGGGAGTCCAATGGCCCTGATAAGTTGAAGTTCTCGCTAGTCTTCTTCTAATAGGAGTTCGAGGTCTTACCAGCCTTGTCTTTCATGTTGATAATACTTATAACATTTATGCCATGGGCTGTGAGTTCAGTGTGAATGGCTTGAGTTTTGAGGCACGTTGATTCCTTCATTATCATCTTTTGCGTGCGTAGATGCATGTAATACGCTGTTAACTGTATCCAGTTACCGCTGTTCGCTATACTCTCCTTCTCGGTCCTTTTACCCTAAAGAGGGTTTGGTGAACCTTTTTAATTTGGGGACGATTTATGTACTTTATATGTTTCGTACTAGGTCCTTTTATCCTAAGACAAAGGCTTCTCATGGCAGATTACACCCCGGTGGTTTGCCATTGCCTGCCGAGGGGAGACGGCCATAATATGATTCTTACTTCGCCCGAAATCGAACCGGGTTCTCTGTATTAGCAGTCTATGCGCTTGATCGCTATGCTAACGACATATTTTCGTTCGCTATATAGGGGTCCCATATACAACCTTGATCGCCGATGAACTGGACGCTCCAATTACTTTAACGAACCGTCAAATATCGATATGTTTCATAAAGCATTCTCCGGTTAACAGTAACATTTGACTTTGTGCTAATTTCATGTTTATTTATTTTTAATTGACATTAAATTTTTTTTGTAAATTATGTGCTTTTATGTAATTTTAACCCTTGTCGATAACAAAAGAAAGTATTGTAAATCAAAATATTTCACATTTGTTATTCAGAACAATTCAAAATAACATTTTTGTCAATATTTTAAATTTTAGGTTAGAATATCTTGTTAATCTCCGGTTCAGCGCTTGATCGGAGAACTTTGACGGCCAATTAGTGTTGATAAACCTTGATGAAACGCAAATGTGCACTTAACGGACCGTCATCAACTTATGATCTGATCAAACGTTTTATGAAACTGGCTATTAATTTTAAAAAATTTGGGTTTCAAATTAGTTCACTATACCGAGTGACCGGTCGCCGCGCCGATGTGAACATAGGAAATTAACATGAGACATTGATTTTTCTTTAATTCCTCCTGAAAGGGGTATCAATTTGAAAATGTTTTTATTCCGCTTCTAAAGATACCATATGCCACGCTTTGACCTTGCGGCAAGTCGATGCAGCTTGCACCTCCAGTCTACCTCAGGGCGACTGGTAGTATGGTAAAATAAAGATGTTATGCCCCTTTGGCTAGCTCGATAGGGCACGAAAAGATGTAATAGGAGATCGCCAAACTTTTCTCTAGATGGTAGGTGTACGTGTTATAGGGGTAAGTGCCGGTAGTGGTGCTTTTATACGCAAGGCTGCCAAGGATGTGATTTTGAGCGCCACGTAGTTTGACACCCTGTAAATAGTCGCTATTGTAGCCGCTGTAAACCACGAAAATTGGGCGTACAAGAATAAAGGAGGGAGAATCTGGCGAATCTCTTTGAGTGGCGGAGAGTAAAGCCTCGCTAAAATTCAAATTATATTTAACACAAAAAGTACAGTACCGCGTCGAAATAGTGGGCTTGCCCTTACCAATATCAAAATCGTAAACAGCTATAAAATTGCACAAATAAGTAATAAAGATGACTGTCGTCACTTTTGTACCCCGTATAGCTATACCAGGCGCACAGTTAGTACACACGTCACTGGGCAATAACCACAGTTGTTCAAACAAATAATTCTGAAATAAAATATACAAAGGGGTGGCAAGGGAGTGACCCAATATAAGCTCGCAGGTATGAGTATAGTTCATAAATATATAAAAAATAATTAAACAGTTACTACAGATTCGCTCGTTCAGGTGTAGTCCCACGGTGACCCGGTCGTTGTGTGGATTGATTGGGGCTGATAGGGAATGGTTGTACACGCTATTGGTCGTAGCCGTCAAACAAAAGGTAGCTGTAGAAATCTCAGCCAGATCAAGGTGATAGTAGAGTGAGGCCGTCACTCCAACGATACAATTACAGGTGTGGACCTTCTGGTAACTGTAGACAGTCCAAACAACAACATACAACATCGGTAAGCTGGCGAGGCGTTATGGAAATCAAAAACGGGCCAACGAAATAATACCAGTAATAAACTGACACCCTTCAGGTGTTCGAGGGTAATAAAAGAAATGAGAAAAGAATGTGCGTACACTTTTCATCCGGTAAATTACACTAGAAACGTTTCACTCCTTCAGTATGAAGCCAAAGACACTCCCAATACGAAAACTTGCTTCAAAGAGCCGATAAATATGGGCAGAATCATCCAAAGGTGGTGTGAAATATAATCCCAAAATAATTGGTTCGAACAAAACCGTTCGATAAAAATTTCACAAACACCAAACGTCTGTGTAAAAAAAACCTTCTTGAAAAATTTGTTGTTAAAAATCGTGCAACCACAAAAATTCTTATCAATTCTCCTCTCTCCCTTCACTTACGTCAGGTGACTTAGTTCAAGAATACCAAAAATCGTACCTGTGCTGACCTCTAATCGATAACAATAGAGGTTGCAAGGAAGTTTTCTGTACAATTAAACATGATTCAAAATTTTGGAAGGACCAACTCGGTAGGTGAATTTACAACCGTAGCAACCAAACACTTGGTATTTTGTTCTTTAATTACTGTTAAAAACTCTCTAATAAAATAGCGCATTTAAAAAATTGTAGTTGCCTTGTTTGAATTTTATTGCAATTGTTTTTGCTTGAAAATCAAAATTATTGGTTTTCAAGCAAAAACAATTGCAATAAAATTCAAACAAGGTAACTACAATTTTTTAAATGGGCTGCTATTTTGCATTTTATTAGTGAGTTTTTACCAAAAATTAAAGAGCAAAATATCAAGTATTAGGTATCTTTAGAAGCGGAATAAAAATCTCTTCAAATTGATACCCTTTTCATTCTTATCCGTTGTGATGGGAAGCAGGAATTAAAGAAAAATCAATTTTTCATGTTAATTTTCTATGTTCACATCGGAGCCGGTCACCCTGTATACCAGTAATTCTAGTACCA
The DNA here is from genome assembly GCA_958510855.1 of Rhagonycha lutea. Lineage (NCBI taxonomy): Eukaryota > Metazoa > Arthropoda > Insecta > Coleoptera > Cantharidae > Rhagonycha > Rhagonycha lutea. Next base: position 53,377,567 of record OY294037.1, read on the forward strand.
ATCGGCCCTTTTATCATTTTATCACCAAAAGTAGGATATTGACTCTTAATTTATGTGGTCTAGCAATAGTTTATTTTTAGCGGAAATCCCCTACGGGTTTAAAACTGACCTTCGCAGAAACAGGTGTTTAGTGCACAGTGTGTACTATACTTTCTATCAGTGAAGTGAAATTAACAACATTAATTAAATTCGGGTAAGAGGATCAAAAAATTCAAAATTCTATCACAGTATTACAATAAACAAAAATCTTAAAAGTCGTAACACATCATGTGAAATATAAAAAATTTTATAAAAAGTCGTAAGCCCGGATTGGCTAGATTGGCTAGTCGGCGATCGCCGAGGGCTCCCAACCCAAGGGGGCCCCCGAAAGGGCCTCAAAAAAGTGGTTTATATAGGGTGTTTTTTTAGCTGCATGAGAACTTTCAATAGGGATAACAATTGAACCAAGATTGCTATGGAAACAGTTTTTTGACATTTGTGTTTAGCAAGGTTTGGCAATTGATAATGCATAGATTGACCATTGAACAGCGCTACCAAATTGGGCTCACAACCAATTGGAAGTGGATCCATTTTTTTACCGTAAAATTTTGTTCAGTGACGAGGCACATTTCTGGTTAAATGGGTATGTGAACAAACAAAATTGCCTTATATGGAGTGAGACCAATCCGGGACATTATCTTGAGACTCCATTGCATCCATTAAAATTGACTGTTTGGTGTGGAATACACGCCAACGGCATCATTGGTCCATATGTCTTTCGAAATGAGGAAGGAGCTACCGCTACGGTGAATGGTGTGAGATATCGACACATGTTCAATACATTTTTGTTTCCAAAACTTCAAGAGCTAAACATTGACAACTTATGGTTCCAACAGGATGGTGCTACGTGCCACACAGCCAACGAAACCATCAATTTATTGAAAGGAAAATTTGGTGACAACATTATTTCAAAACGTGGTCCTATCAATTGGCCTCCAAGATCGTGTGATTTGACACCTCCAGATTATTTTCTGTGGGGGTATGTTAAATCATGGTTTATGCTAACAAACCAACAACTCTAGAAGCATTGGAGGCTAATATTCAGCAAGCCATTTATGAAATAAAGCCAGAAATATTGGAAAAAGTGGTCAAAAATTGTACTGAACGGATGCGCTTCGTAACCATTAGTCGTGGTGGTCACATGCCGGAAGTCATGTTCAAATCATAAATGCCTTTAACTGTACTTTCATAAAAAAATTATAACCAAAACATTCCGTCAGGTTTTTAATGTTTTATTTCATTTTGAAGTTCTCATGCAGCTAAAAAAACACCCTATACTACTTAAATAACTTCCATGTGTCAAAATAGCGGAAAATGTGATTTTTAAAAATCTCCCCTATTGGTAAGGGGGCCCCTCATCAGTCTCTAGCCGACGGCCTCCAAAAGAGTCAGTCCGGGCTTGGGGTAACATTGGTACATGTCCTAAAGTAAACGAAACGGCCCATCCATCGTCAAGCTCGAACGCTGGAAACGCAAACACGACGTGGAAATCGTGGATTGTTTGACGTTCCAGAATGAATGGAGTTTATTTAAGTTAGGTACCTACGGGTACCTAGGTGTTATACCTACCTATATTATTTAAGTTTACCTTATTTGTTCCTTTTCTAATAAAGAAAATGTTGTTTTTTGTTTTTTTAATAAAACATGTTATTTTTTCAAGCACCAATGAAATTTAGTATGTTAAAAATGCCTTTTTTGAATTTTATGGTGGGAATTTTTTACAAAATTTGTTATGTAAAAAGACAGTCCTGTGCAAAATTTCAGCCTTCTAATTTAATTCTTGTTGATTTTAGAAGGAAAAATCGGTTTTTTCACGTCGCTTCATATTTTGTCATTTTTATTGTACAAAGAGATATCCGAAAAATCTCAAAAAATTCAGAAATATCTAAAATTACCCAACAAATATAAAAATATTTTTTTAGAATTCATATCTTGTCAAAATGGATCTGGAGCGTCGGGAGCGGAGCGGAGGCACTATAATAAATAAAAACATCCCCCTAGGGTGGGGGTCGTCAACCCGCGGGTGAATTTCCACTTTTTTTTTTTTAAAAAAAGCTCTTCTCAGTTGATTTTCCAAGAAGTGCGGCCCACACTAATCTCAAAGTAAAATATTTGACCCGCGTACAACAAAAGGTTGCCGACCCCTGCCTAGGGCTTTCCAACTCGGCAAATTGTGCTACTGGGAAGTGGGTGAATCTCGCCGCTGCTGGGCGTCGCCGGTGCCGAGTTGTCCGTGTCCCCTCTTAAAGAAGATACACATACCTACTAATACAAGAAATCGTTTTATTCATTATTATCAATTATTGAATAAAATTTTAAAATATAATTAATTCAGATCATTAAAAAAATGTACATATGGGAGGCGAACTCAGGATGCATGGTCACAAGTCAGATGTTCTAACCACTAGGATATGAACGTTGTTTACACTTCCTGCTAACTTTCATATAATTAAAGCTTACTATTCAAAATTCATAATTTTTGAAGGTGTGGAATTGTGAAACATTTTTGGTTTTAACTTGTAGAGATTCCAAAGCAGAATCATGTCAACATTGTTTTAGAGTAGCACGAAAATGCTAACGTGGTTAAATTGCAATAGACTCCAGACGTCACAACTTTGAATTGAATTTTGCATTTTTAAAGGTGTTGCAGGCGGAATTTTGAGATGATCTTTTTTTTAACTTGTAGGGATTCCAAAGTAGAATTTTTTCAATTTTTTTTTAGAGTGGTACCAAAATTCTAACATGGCCAAATATTTTTTTTTAACATTGATCAATTCTTATTTTGTTGAATTTAATCGCGAATGAATTCTAAAAAAATATTTTTATATTTGTTGGGTAATTTTAGATTTTTCTGAATTTTTTGAGATTTTTCGGATATCTCTTTGTACAATAAAAATGACAAAATATGAAACGACGTGAAAAAACCGATTTTTCCTTCTAAAATCAACAGGAATTAAATTAGAAGGCTGAAATTTTGCACAGGACTGTCTTTTTACATAACAAATTTTGTAAAAAATTCCCACCATAAAATTCAAAAAAGGCATTTTTAACATACTAACTCTGCTAAACCCTTTAACTTTAAATTTCCCGTTTCCTTGTCATTTTTCCAGTACTCAAATCAATTTTGTGATCTACTTTATCGTTAGGTTTATCATTGATAAAAATGTATTTTAAACAAAGATTATCCATAAAAAAAGTTCATGTCCTAAACCCTAAAGTTACCCCGCTACCTGGGGTTACTTTGGGACACTTTTAAGGCCCATATTCTCAGTTGTGAAAATGATAAAGTAATAAGTTTTAAGTAGATTTTATGTAGCCAAAGTAGAACTTTTATACAATCCTACTGCAAACAAAATTTGATAACTAACTAAGATTTTATAACCCAAAAACTGTAAAAATTGTACCAAAGTTACCCCGGTTTACGGTATATAATTGGTAAGTGAATAAAAACCTATCTAAAAAATATTTCTATTTTGTGTGTATTTCAAAATAAAACACAATTTTATATTATAACTCGGAAAATAATAAAGATATATAAAATCTGTATAGCCCATTTTATTGCCCTTAAAAAGTGTTAACTTTTTTCGGTAATTTCAAAACCAACCGATACTTCCAGATAAGTCCAAAAATCGTACTTTTGCCTGTTGCTCGAAAATAATAAGTGATGGCGAATTCCAGTTTTCTCTATTGAGTTTTTCCCAAAAATAGAGATCCAAAATGATCCATCTATTTGCAATATCTGCTATAGTTATCGAGTTTCCCATAATAAACATCGAAATTACGCCACCCTGGCACATTAACCCATTAGGTACCAACTTAATTTTTTTTGAAAATTTGAAAAAATTTTGGTTATTTTTCTTTTAATATACATACTAAGGTAAAACACCCAGCACTTGAACACCGCAAGAAATGGAACTAGCACTTGAACAGATTTTTGAAATTGTATTAATGCAAAAACGGAATATTCATAATAAGTAATATCCGTATTTTATAATTACTAGATGATTTAGCAATTGATTTCTATAAGTTTTTTTAAATTATAAATCGAAATAATTATATTTTTGTTAACTTGAAAGTTGCAATGTGGAATAGCCGATAAGCATGCTACTTTTGCCATTGAAAGTTACTACACCTTAAACCGCGCAAACACAGTTTTTAGGTTATGAACTTGAACTCGAAAAAACTAACATAAAATGATCACGTTTGTCCATTACGTTTGTCATACATAAATAAATCAATGTTGCCAAATGTATCTTTAGAATATCGATTGGATTTTTGTTTGATTTTGACTGATTTTTACTATTTTCACACGTGTTCAAGTACAACCACCACCGGAGTGTTCAATTACGACTGCGATTCAAAGAGATTGTTCAATTACTGCTGCATTTGAAGTATATTTTAAAAACCTTGTAAAAATATGATAATTTTATTAATTATTCCTTTTTTCTTTGCTATTATATGCAAAACTATCTATATTTTCATAAATAACATATTTTAATCAAATTAATCGAATTTTATTTGCTTAAATTAGAGTGAAATAGGTTTTACTTTCAAAACTGTTCAACTAGTGGGTGTTTTACCTTAGAGTAATATAAAAATAAAAAAAAAAATTTTTAATTTAAACTTTTGAGTTATAAACGGTTTTATAAATAGGACATTGTGCCTTAAGGGTATCAAATTACACTACTAACGTCTACAAAAAAATTTTATTTTAGCGCTACGATTGTATGAGTTAACCTAATCAGTTTAAAACAGAAATTATAAATCAAAATTCTAAGAAAATGCCGTTTTTATGATACCAATTGTATCAAATATTTATGCTGAAACGCCGCTAATAATATAATTCCAATTTTAATCGTTATTTATTCAAAAAGTATAGTGAATGTTCTCATGATAAACTTTTTTTAAGAAGGGTTGATATCATCTAATCTAAGCACCTTGCCAGTTATAAAAAAATTTAAACAAGATTTAATTGTTGATAAAAATTGTTATTCCTACTGTCCTATAAATAGGACACTGATGGTACCTAATGGGTTAACTACTTATTAATTACAACCCAGAGTTCTTTACTCAACACTTTAATCTTTTTTTAATGTTTAATAATTATTATTAATCTTCTTTAATTTTTTACAGCCGTATTCATAAAAAACTTAAAACAGTCTTGTAAGCCTGTTTTTGTTAAACTGCTCATTAAACCATAACCTAACTTTTTTTTGCTTGCATTTCAAATTTTCTTAGGTTAAAATACCAACTTATTACAGTAAACGCGTTAAACTCCCTATAAAATAGTTCATTTAAACCTTACTTTATAGGGAGTTTAACGCGTTTACTGTAATAAATTGGTATTTTAACCTAAAGAAATTCGAAATGTAAGCAAAAAAAGTTAGGTTATGATTACAGAACACTTTAACTAAAACACTGTTTTAAGTTTTTTATTAATACGGCTGTGTATCTTTAATCATCGTCATTGTCGATTTAATCATCGATTCTTTAATCGTGTCAGACACGACGTTGTGTATTAAGTGGTTAATGTGTCTAAAATTTGACCTAAGGTCGAAGTAAGAATTTATGATTAGACTAAAATGTACTTGTCCATCAAAAATCATATTTTAAGAGGAAATAACTAAAATAATCTATATAGGTAGTATAAAAAAATTAAAATGTTATAATTTTATTAAATATTTGTTATTAAGTTATTATATTTAAGCTGGAATATTTTTTTATTAAGCTACTTATTACTTGAATTTCGTTAAACATAGATAACTAACTTATATTATATCAACACTGCTTTCATTTTTCTTATTTTTATCAGTTGAAAGATATAATAATAAATGTAGGTACTAAATGTATAAATTGGTACCTACTAATTATATTTTATAAAAAAAGTAATTTTCTGAAAACAGTGTTTATTAGTTATTAGGATTTTAGTATGGAAAGAATTTACATAATATTAAAGACATTGCTTTATTGAAAATACTGTTTCAAGTTTCCCTTCTAATTTTATTAATATTAGTAATAATCGTGAAAAGAACTTTTAGAACTTTTCAACAGTGGTAGGGAATGATTACCTAAAATGTAAGTTTGAGATTCTCTAGTTTGCAAAGAACACGAATACAGGGGCCGAAACCGGGGATTATTACTTTTTGACCATTTATCTGTCAAATGTATATCAAGGTGTTAATTCGATTTGAAAATAAGTGAAGAAAAAAATTATTTTTTAAAAGTGAAAAAAAAGCACACTATGTAGGTAAAATGGGAAATTGTAGGAGGCAAAAGGGAGATAGAAATTTAACATAGAAAAATATGTCTATAAATAAATATAATATCACCATTTATTTTGATAAACAGAGGAAACAAAATAAGGAAAATATGTTAACACTGATGCCGTTTGGTTGAAACCTCTAGCGTCTCTCCTTACAACAGAAGTTACTTTAGGACTTCGAAAAAACAATTTGTTTCTCTTAAAAAACAAAAAGGACGCAACTAACGCATTCCTGCCAATTTAGTGTCATTGTTAAAAGAATGATCAACTTTACAGCAATTTAATATGCTAGGTCTCGAATGATTCCTGTTATTAATCAAAACAATATTATCTTCCATGTTCTTAGTTTATTCAACCAATTTGTCTCTAGCTCTCCTAAAAATGTGAATTAGAAACTCCCTGTTGTTTTGAATAACCGTACAAAAGTTTATTTTTGTTTTTAAATGGCCTTTCTAAAGTCGATTTAGAAACATTAAACATCTTTGCAGCTTTCAAGTAAACCACAAGTTCCACTTTTCAGAGCTTTTAATGCTTCGGACATTGCATCTTGAGACCAAAATTGATGGTTGGATTTTCTTTATACGTGGAAGACATATGAAAACAAATAAATTTAAATATTGAATATTGTATTTAAAATTTGCTTTAAAATTTCAAAGCAATCTTTTATACACCCCTCGTTTTTCGAACCTCACGTAGGAAATCCATTAACAGTTCAAGATTACAACTTATTTTGTTGCTGGAGCTTAATGCCACTGACACTAATAATAAATTACAATAACACTTCACAAATTAAATTTTACTACTGGATGTCTTTTAATAATTCGCATGTATACATCAGACGCAATATCCGTTTCCAGTTCTAGTAGAGGAAAAAAGCCTTCTCCCTACTACCCCTACCTCATCATTATTATTATAATAGGTATAATGTAAGTAGGTAAAATGATAAAAAATTAGAATGGTATCTTTTACATGTTAGACATAGATTTGTCCTGGATTTGTCCGCTATTTAGTTACGCTTGCGTTTTTCCAATTTTATTTCTATTTATAGAATTTTAACAGATCTTAACGTTAAAGCACAAGTATATCCATCTAGTTGTAGTTTTAGTAAACTATAATGCGTGGGAGTAGTGACGTAGGTATGTTTCATTCGTATCGTAATTTTGCGTAATCGAAAACATCACAAATTATTATTACGCATACACCACAGTGGAATGTTTGGACTACTATTATAATAACTTGATTAGATTTAACTGATTCATGTCCCTAATATTTAAAGGAAATTGGCCAGACGACGCGACGAGTCGCGGTTACTATTAAGTTATAAAAAAAGTTATTTTGCAATATCTCTAGGTAATAATTTTAGAAAAGGACTGTAAGTAGATTAATGAATGAATTTCAACAGACTTTTATATTCGCATTACTCACACCGGAATGTTAAGAATTTTGTCAAGGTTTTCGACTTAAATTTTGGTTTAGGATCATTAACTTGTCAAAACTACCTTTTAAATTGAAAAATAAAATGCATCGTCAGCTTTAGAATATCAAATTCAAATTGTGAAAATAAAAAATGTACCCATTTCAAAATATTATCTACTTCCTACTGAACATTTACCTAATTATGATTATTTATCTACCACACAAACACACAATAAAGTATAATAAATTGTAAATAAAACCGCAAATTTACTACAAAATAGATAACTTTCTTCCGGAAAGAGTTACTCGTTTATTAATGAAATTGTACGTCAATTCCGGATGAATGAGATTTTTTAAACCACCATTGATAATTTAATTCCGATTATCAAACCTTAGGTGTTTATACAGACCACTAAATTACTATAAAACCATTAAAATCTCAGCATAAAGTCTAAAGTACCTATCTGATTAAACAAAACCGAATACCAAGAATGTAAATTTAAAGGATGTTAAATAAGGATATAAAACTTTAATTTTAATTTATGTTTACTCATTTAAATAATCTTACTTTGTATAATTTTTTCCTTTTTATTTATTTATTTATTTATTATAATATGATACTACGTGATATAATTTTTTTTATTTTATAAAATAAATATGAATTAATAAAATTAATCATCTGATGAAAGCTATATAAACCTAACCTGAAAACTCATGAGAATATAATTGATTTTTTACGTTTAATTTAACTATTTTACAATTTTTAATTGATATAAAATTTATTTATGAATTATATAATAATTAAATTAATTAAAATATAACAATTAATTTATTATCACTAATTAGCAATTAACCAATTTAAATATTTTTCATTTTTATTATAATTTTTTTATAGTATTATAAAATAAATATTTTACTACAGTACTTGCTTCGAAACTTTGGTGTTTCGTCTATCTTTGGAGTATAAGTATTTACGGATAAACCTTTATAATGTACGGTTAAACCCATTATAAGCAACGTTCACGAATTTAGATATTAATAGGTGTCAATTTGGAAACAATAGGTTACTATTATGTATTTAAATTTTTTACAACTGTTCTTTTAAAAAAAAGTGTGAAAATTTTGAATTCCCAGTAATTCGAAAAAGTTTAACTATAATTATTAAACAAAGCATCTGAATTTGATACACAGAATAGAACAAAATTAATTATTAAATGTTGATCATACAAAAATAATTTTAAAATTTACAAGCTTTATAAAATTTAAAATTTAACGATGAGCGAGAAACTGAAGACCCTGCCTAACACGTAACTCTCTTTGAAAAAAATGAATTTTAAATAATTAATTAATAGAACATTTTGTATTGATTGTTTTTGGATATTTTGAAAGTTGAAGGTTTGACGTTGGCAGTTATTTGAATATTATCCTTCTTATTTAATTTAAAAAATATTTTTAAACGAATAAAAATTCATTTGCTTCTTTATATTACGCTTAATGATGTAATGTCCGACTTCAAAGCTTTATAATATAATTTTCTTATAAAGTTTGTTAATAGCTCTATTCGCGGTAACAATCCCGGATACGTTTTATCCTACTGCGTCTGCGGATTTATAATAAAATTGTCATTAAAGCTCAAATTAGATGATAAAAAGTATAAATCCGCAGACTCAGTAGGATAAAACGCATCCAGAGGTGTTACCGCGAATAGAGCTAATATAATATATTATTTTTGTGTAATTCTCGTGGATATTTCGAATAAAAGCGAAATTTTAATTTTATTTTGAACTTTGTTGATAAGTTAGTATCTACTTCATTTTTTTTTATAATAACTTGAAGTATGTGGTCACTAAAAGTCCACAAATGAAAAAAAAAAAGAAATCATTGTAAAATATTGCACAAAGTTGTTTAATATCGTGTTATTGCAGAAGTCACATCGAAGACACATTAAAGAAACTGCACATATTTATTTTGCATTAAGGCGGGAACCCAGTGTGCAGTTTCAAAAAAGTGAAAATTATTTTTTTTGCATATTTGAATAGTTAGACTATTCGAGACCCATTAACTATTAGATTAATAATAATACAATAAACACACGGAGGTGTTGTGGAAGCACTTTTCGAGAGGTCGTGAAGACATGTCATTACGACAGTACTAAATATGTTGAGGATAAACCATCAATCAATAAGACCCTTCGCGAGGTCATTTTCGAATTGATTAATAATAATTTATTAACCCGTTAATTACCTAACTAAACAACATATTTGTACATAAAACTTTAAATGGGTTTTTCGCGAAACTACGTTTTTCAAAATTGCTGCAGTTGTAACTGCCCAACAAAATGAAAAATTGAAATTTTATGGACATACTCAAACCATGTTGTATATCATACCATGAACTAGGATCTTTTCGATTCATTAAGAAATGTCAATTTGTAATGCAAAAAACCGTTCTTTTAATTTTCAATATTTTTCAAATATTCATGGTATTAGGAAAACCTATCTATAGTTTAATACCCTTTTTTGTTTTTCCTTCCAAACTTTCTGACATCACTTACAACTGCAGCAGTTGGGCTACTTTTATGGAATGCGGCACTGACAAGTGGCCAATATCTCGACTACTGCTGAATATTTCGATGTGAATTTTTCTTTAGAACATTTTAAAATGTTGCTAAATATAACACCAAACTTTTAATATATTTGGTACAATAGTTTTCGTCTCAAAAATTTCACAAAATGATCCTCATTTTCAGGTTTGTTGTATAAACAACAAATATAATAATAGTACCTATATATTTTACAACTTTATAATAAATTATCTATATTTATACAACTGCATGTTATGGTGGTGATCCATCTATTTTAATTATATTTTTATAGTTTAACGCAGTGTCTAAGTTTAGTAGAAGCAATTCGATACATAGAACTTGTTTTGCTCTAATTGTTTAGAGAAATCATTTATGTTATATGTCTAAAAAAAATTGGTTAAAATTTCATGACCTATCCGAATAAAATATATTAGTGATATTCGCAAATACCAAATTGAGATTTACAAATGTTAATAAATCTAAAAGATGTAAAGTAGGACCGGAACGAAAATACGCAATTTTTAATTTAAAAATATTAATTTAAAATTTCGTTTTAAGCTGAATTTAAACTTATATAAAAATGATAAACAAATAAGCCTTTCCGAATGTACATACATACTTGGTACATACGCAATGCAAAAAACGTGCGAGTAGGGCAGAGCGGGGTCACTTGATCAGGATTTTGGTCAAATCAGCGTATGGTCTACTCAGAGTAAAAATTATTAATGAGTTATTCTTAAATCAGTCGTTTATTTATTTGACCGCATATTAGGATCAAAAACCTTTGACAAATCCGTTGTTTGCTATACCTAATTTACTTTATAATGAAAAAAGGCATACGGCTCATTAGACCCCACAGGCGGTGTCTATTGAACCACCCAAAGGGGTCACTTAAGCCAATGGGTTATACAAACCTTTGCACATTAAAACATATTATGAAATATAGAAACAAAAACATAGCAAAATTTCTGAGATTCCTCATAGAAACAAAAACAAACTTAAATGAAATTCTAATTAAAAAAAAGTAAGTTTTATTATTTATTTATTAATATTATTTTCTTTACATTTTTCTTCTTATTCTTCTTATTGACCTTTTTATTAATTTTCTTAACAAAGTGATTCTCTTCATCAGACTCTGAGGAACTTTTAAAAATTGCTTTCTTCACTGCCTTTTTCTTGGACTTTTCTATCTTCTTGCTAGTTTTAGGTTGTTCTAAAGTAAACGCATCTTTTTCGGGAGTGTCTGTCAAAACAGCACAACGTCTCTTTTTCCCACGTGTTTGTTGCTTTCTAGGCCCTGCTTTCGGTAACGGTTCGCATACTAAAATGAAAATAACATTAATGTAGAAATTAAAAATTAGAGGTCACTTGAACATGGCTCATTAGACCCCGATTGTCTTGACTCAAATGACCCCTTCCCCGAATTACTTTTAATATGTGTGATATAATCGGTTTTTGAAACGCATTACAACGTTATCCGAGCCCAACTACCAACCTTGTGAATTGGTGTTTGGTTTGTTAGCATCTTACATTTTTTACCTAGACGAGGAGCAAGCCCGACGTAGAACCCCCAACCTGGAGGACCAGAGAGACGGTCTTTTAATATGTTAAATAACTAAAAATCAGTTGAAAATAGTTTATTTTTGAAACTTAAGCCATTAACAGTAATCATGTTGAAATCAAAATACACTTACTTGATGGTAGTATGATGACATTCGTAATTTTTAAACCAAATTTCAGTGGAGCCATGTTTTTTACTTTTAGCACTAAATTTGCAATAATACACATTCACACCCACAACAAACACTAGCTGGCGACTAAAACAACGGTGGCTTGGTTTCCTCAGTACCCCGCATCGTCTAATGAATCACATTCGTATATATTACGAATCGTGTGCGTGATATTACAAGTGGCACGTTAGACCCCGTGGCTCAACAGACCCCGCTCTGCCTACTACGAATTGTCTCAATGTTATTAATTATTATCGTATCACATCCGTTACTGTTCAATGGAAAATCGCCGCCAATTACAATGATGTTATGTATAAACGCTGATATAAAAATTTACTTAATTTGTAGCCGAAAATTCAATAATCCGTATACAATCCTACATTAAGAAGTAGTTCGGATTAATGAAGTTGCACTGTACTTGCGTATTTTAATATTTAACCACTTGAAGCCCATAATTAATTGTGGGTCGAAAACGTTGTTAAACAAGGATGCAACATGTAGATTAAGTAATAATTACACGTAAAGTACATTAAACAAGGACACGGCGAACCTGACAGATGCGAAGCTGTAACCTTATAAGTGGTTAATATCTGGAAAAACTACAATAATTTTATTTAGCTTTAAATTTTAATTTTTATTTATTCAACTATTAGTTAATAATAAAGGATAATAATTAGGTATCATATATTATAGCATGGTTTTCACAAGTTAAATGTTAAAATTAGTAAACCTGACCTACATCCAACATACGTACGTAGATATCCCTAACATTTTAGTTGCTATATTTCTTTGAAATTAAAATATTCCCACAGGGATTTCCATTTTTAATTTGTAAATAAAATTTATTGATTTGTAGTTTATTATTTCTTACTATTTCTCACATATAGAAAATATTAATAATAATAATATTTTAAGATTATACAGGAAAACGTGGTTACAATAAGTGGCATCTGGTGCTATACGATTTAGAATGTCAAGTTAATATTTCTTCATTCATAATGTCATTCTAATTTTGTATTATTATCTTAGAAATAGAAATATGAGTTGTAGATATTTACAGTTAATTCACTGGACGTCATTGATGTTTTTGGTGGAGTAATTAACGCACGAATAGAATGATATAACACATAAAAATATCAATTATAGTAATTTTAGATATTTTTTATTTGCAAGTGACGAATCAATTTAATTTTGTTTGCTATCCGGGTTTACAAGCAGAAAAAATAATTTTTGCATGCAGAGCACATGTTGTACCATTTACGTAAGTTAGCAGTAGGAAGTTGGATTTTACAAATGTGTAATTGATCCCAAACTAATGAATTCGTTTCACTTGCGACAGATAAAAATACCAATATTTTTTTACCTTCGTGAAACATGATTCATTAATTTATTTCGACTACAATTTTTCAAGTACTTGTTACATTATTAGGTATATTCTTATGCTTTTTTCGATACGTTAAAATTATTTACATTATATAGGTCTACGCAATTTTATACCTTTTTTTTGCAAGTATTTGCAAAAATTACAATTTTTTTTTTCTAAAACTTTTATTAAGGCGTCTAACGTCTAACTCCTCTTCCTGGTAGATCGACAGATACGGAAAACATTTAGTAACAAAACTAGTAAATAATCTTGATGTTGTAATTATTATAGTTCTGGTAATATTACATATTATTTACACCATGGGCGTAAAAGAAATTTGATACCGGATTTAAACATTTCGTACCATATTAATATGATATATAATATTAACAAAATATTCAATGTAAAATTCCTGATAAACAGAAATCGTAATTCACTATATAAATTTATAATACGAACATCAATGAAAGTTTTATCGATGTAAATATTAGATAGTTATAGGATGTCCGGTTATATCGAAAAGTATTAGTAAAAGTAGCAGTAAATGTTGGAATACTCCCGGATCTAAAAATGTGTACAAAGTACATAAGTGATTTTGGTTATTATTTTGAATCACGTAATTAAGATTTATGCGAGAAAGAGTGCATTTTCATTTATCCCCATTATTTTGAACTTAAAATTTTTAATTATTTATATATAAATTCCACAAAATGGAATTACTCATTATGGGCACTTTCCAATTGTAAATTAATTATTCTTGGTAATCAGATTTTGTAAAAAGTTTTTGTAAAACATAAATGGAAATTTTAAAACCTATTCACACCACGTACAAAATTATTTGCAATTTTGTATACGATTAATAACAATATTAAATAATATACTATCGATAGGAAGGCTCGGACAGTTGTAACTGCTATCCGTTTCTAAAGTTTTAAGCACTGGCTTTAGGAGCAAATCAAATAAGAAACCAAGGAGTGAAAACAATAGAAAATAATTTATATTATACAATATAATATAATATTATTATTGAATCAAAATATATTTAAAATAATTCATATGTATTTACTAGTGTCCTATAATTGAAATTCAAAATTTTATTTTTAAAAGAAAAACTTAAGGATTTGAGATAAAATTTCAAACAATTTGCATATTATGCAACTTTGGTAATAACAGAATAACTGGGCCCAAAAGGTATTATAAGTATTAATGAAAGCTCAACTGGAGATTTTACGTTTGTTAAAAAATTGTTTAATTTACAGACAATATTCGATGCGTTTTTTATCCAAAAAGTAGAATTTTTTTTCAAACTGTTGCCATTTCTAAAATATGCAATATTTTTTAATATTCCTATGTACTTTACTAGTTAATCGTCCCTATTTTAAGGAAAAACTTTGATATCTGCCTTAAGGTCAACTGGAGATCACTTCTACTGCTTGCAGAGTCAAGCCGGAAGTCTCCTGCGAATTTCAATCTAGTCATTTGACATAAAAGTTAACAATAAAAAATATTTGAATACTGTTAAAGATATGTATAATAAAAGCTACAAGTTCATTTTTCTATATGGCTCATCATTTTTACAAAAACATTTCCAGAAATTCCAAACGGTCATTGCCTTGCAGCTAACGCAGTTGGATGCAAATGCGGGGCACCGGGTTCAAACCTGGGGAGAGTCAAACTTTCTTATGACTAGTCTCCGTGCTTCGGAAGGCACGTTAAGCCGGTGGTCCCCTGGGTTAGTGAATTGCCACCATTAACATAAAAACCAGGATACATGGCACATCTGACGGCAAGTCTAGCAAGCTACCTAATGGATGTAAAATAATTATATGCTCACAGAACCAACACTGCCAAGGAAACGACGCAGATGTTGGTAATAAAATCCTTAAGGCTTAAACTAAGAAGAAGAAGATTTCCAGAAAGTACCAAATGATTATGTAGAAACCAATGGAAAATCAGTATCTATTGATGAAAATTTTGTACGTCGAAGTTATTTATTTCATTTGAAAACTAGTAAGGAAACTCCATTGCATATGGGGTAACTTAACAACTAATACATCTTCCTTTAAGCCAAATTCTTAACAGTTGTTTGAAAATTTAAAATAAAAGTTGTTCTTATTAGCACTTTTTCGCTCTATTCGCTGATTTAAATTATTAGTAGGTATACCTGGCAGCCTGATAACTCCCAGAGAATTCTAAGAGATGGCGTTAGAATGCACTAATGTGAACCAGTTTTGACTAGCTTGATCTTTTATATGAGGTTTGTCAAAATTACAGCCATTTGCAAAGTTACAGCACTAAGAAGTGAACAACACGAAAAGTATGTTTCGAATTTTGATTAAAAACTATTATTTTCGCAAGAAAACTATAACCCAAACCAAAGCTAAGCTGGATAAGTATTACCTGGACTGTGTACCGTCGATTGGAACTATTCATAAGTAGTTTACTGATTTTCGTTGTAGCCGTACGAGCACCAATGAAGCTGAACATTCTGGGCGCCCGAATTAGGTCCCTACACCAGAAAACATCGAAAAAATCCATTCTATGATTTTGCATGATCCTAAATCAAAATTAAGGGAGCTAGCCTAGGCTCTGTGCATGTCAATGGAACGTGTGAACAAATATCTTACATGCGTTTTTGGGCATGAAGAAGCTCTGCACGCGATGGGTGCCGCGTTTGCTCATAGTCGACCAAAAATGAATTTGTGTTACAACTTCCCAGCAGAATTTGAGAATGTTTACGCGTAATTCGAAAGACTTTGTGAGCCGATTCATAACCATGTATGAAACCTGGATCCATTACTATACTCCAGAGTAGATGCAATAGTCAAAACAATGGAAATGTTATAGCCTCCGTGTTTTGGGATGCGCATGGAATAATATTCATCGCCTATCTTGAAAAAGGTAAAACCTTAACTGGCGCATATTATTATTCTTCATTATTTGATAGTTTTAACAGTGAAATCGTCAAAAAACGGCCGCATTTAATAAAGAAGAAATCCTTTATCATTACGATAATGCGCCTGCGCATTCATCGTTAGTTGCACAAGCAATACTGAACAAAATCGGGTTTGAACTGATCCTTCAGCCACCGTATTCGCCAGACGACTTCTACCTGTTTCCAAACCTGAAGAGATGACTCACCGGTAAGCATTTTTACTCAAATGAGGAGTTCGTAGTTGAAACTGCGACCTATTTTGAGGAACTTCCGATTGAGTCCTATAAAAAGCTAGAAAATCGTTAGACTCGTTGTATCGACCTAAAAGGAACGTATGTTGAGAAATAAAATGAATATGGCCAAAAAAATGTTTCCTTGTTTCATTATTCAGGGACTTATCAGACTGCCTAGTATGTACCGAGTTACAAAAAATATTTAAACAAAATTCATATTTGTTACCCCTCGCAAAAACCACCCATTACCGATTAAAATTTTTTCACTATAATAAATTTGAGTATTTGCAGTTTTAATATAGTTTTATTTATCATAGAAACCAACTCCCAGTTAAAATCAACCCATACATGGTAGTAGTAATTCTTAATAAAAGATGCTGGACATTCTCATTTTTATAATTGGACCGAATGTAGTAGCAATAATGTTCAAAGGACGAGATAGGTACGAGAACGTCTCAAATTTAATCGGCGCCGGGGCTCATTCATTTTAGGCAACAAAATAATGCCGAAGTTTGGAAGGGAAAACACAATTAATTCTCCAGGAAATGTTTACATAAAATAGAAGGTCATTTGTATTAGCAGATTAATAGAAAGAAAAAATATAATAATAATAATGCTTTTACTAAAAACTAGAGCGCACACAAAATTCTATAACACACAGACATTTCTTGATGTTTGGTCTCTTTTAACTCGTCGGACCTCAAGGACTCTAAATCCGTCAAAATCTGATTTTTTTTGATTTCTTAAATTTTAAATAAATAATTTTTAAAATTATTTGTCAAACGTTACAACGGTTTTTCAAAACTATAAACCTGAATCTCAACTGCGATTGATGAACTGACTTAAAATTCGATACCTACATATTTTCAGAAAAAGACAGTTTCAATTTGATTGACCACTTTTGGTATATTTTGCTTCGAAAATACAAAACTTATATCTTGTGCAATCTTGTGTGATTTTTGTGCAAAAAATTTTTTTCCGTCAAGTAAGGGAAAAAACCCGCTCCATCGTAGCAAATACGATATAATTATTAATGAAACAAATTTTGTTTTCTATTTCAAACGAACCTATTTTGTTAATGCACGTATATACCATCTGTCCACGCTTGAAGAATTTTAATATATGTTTTTACTCAAATTTTATATTTTCACTTCTTAAGAATTATACTAAAACATATCCAAAAATTAATAAAATTGCATTTATAATTTTACCAGAATTAATTTCTAAAATTTACGCTCTTTAAGGTTGCTCGCACTAGGGTAATTCCTTAACTTGAAAAGCAACATTGATTGTTACACCTCCTCTACACCTATTAAGTAATTCATTATTCATACTTTATATTTATAATTTTAATATTGTTTATTTATACTTTTAACATTATGTTATTAGCCTCAGGAAATGGAGATTCTTAAATTAGGTCAACAATATAATAAAAATCTTCAAGGTGAATTTCACCTGATGGAAAGAAATTCCATTGACGTATATGAATTATAAATTTTTTCCATTCGTATTTTAAAGTGAAATACATTTATTGAATTGCCTTTAATATTATTTGTACCTTTCAATATTTATAGATATTATTAATTCATTTCTGATGAAGGGTGCGTAACGACATTTGAACTCTATATATTTTAAAATATTTTAATTTATTAATTGTAACGAGTTAGAAACTTAATAATTTATAAATTAATTATTATATAAATGACCTAATATTATGCAACTTTGCCAATATGTTTAAGTCAATTTTATATTATAATGAACAACTATTTAAATTTTAATTATTTTTCGATTTAATTTCAATGTCAAAGAGCTCCGTTGGATCGAGTATGTTAAAAATGGCCCTTCGAAATTTTATAGTGTTTACAAAGTTTCTTAGTTAAAAAGACAGTCGTATGCAAAATTTCAGCCTTTCAATTTAATTCCTGTCGACTTAAAAAAAAACTGTGTTTTTACATTTCTTCATTTTCTTTCTAATAAAAGATATCCGAAAAATCTCAAAAAATTCAGAAAAATCACAAATATCCTAAGAAACATGAAAACAATTTTATTGGAATTCCTTCACAATAATAAAATTCAACAAAATAAGAATTTATCAACTTTTAAAAAATGATTTAAGAGGACGACTTTAGCCAAGTTTTTAAAGAGGTTAGCTAGGATCACCACCAACCTTAAGCTATCTATCACAAGGGGGAAACTATATACACTTTAAAACTGTAATATTTTTGAGATAATTTGAGCTATTAATTATAGCAAGCATTATCTGTCTCTCTTGTTCTGTCTGGTGATATTTCAGATATTATTGCAGTACAAAATATAATAAAATTTCTATAAGATACTATAGTTTTTTGATAAAAAAAATTATAATTTGATCATTTAAAGTGTTAAGAACAGTATAATTACCACATCATTCATTATACAGTAAGTAAAATTTGGTATTATAATTTACTAATCAAATTATTTTAGTTAACATCGCAAAGTATTTTATTGTAAATTTCTAAACTTGACTAAAATGGGTAGAAGTTTATGTCGAATTGCTAAAAGGACGAAGCGAGCTAAAATTTCGAAACTTCTTTGGGAAGGAAAAAGAAATGGGAATTCTTCACAACTTTTTGATGATTGTGATGAGGTGATTGATGATAATAGAACATCTAATACGAATGCTGATAATTTGAATACTGAAAGTGCGAGGTAAATGAAATTTAACAAAATTTTTAATTATTCTATATCCGTTTTCAGGCTACGGACTTTTATGCATGCATATGCGCATGCCTAGCCTGTTGGTTTTTATTTTAAACGAACTTGTTTACATTGCGAGATTATAATAATATGTTATTATGTTATTTGGATTTGGAAATCATTTGCAGTGCACTGAAGGGACATGTAATAATATTGGTGTTACAGAACATAATTTAGTTCCTGACCTAGAAGCTACGGGCATATTTAATCATTTATACGGTACGTCATCAGTTTCTTCGTTTACATCAATATTTTTTTAATTTTCTATTTTTTTGTAGGTGTACTCAACTTACTAGTTAG
Source organism: Rhagonycha lutea (assembly GCA_958510855.1). NCBI lineage: Eukaryota > Metazoa > Arthropoda > Insecta > Coleoptera > Cantharidae > Rhagonycha > Rhagonycha lutea. The sequence continues at coordinate 53,397,165 of OY294037.1, forward strand.
GAAGGCACACTTATTAATACAAAATGAAAACAATAATCGTGCTGAAAGGTTAATGAATATTGTGGCTCGTTTTAATATGGGAAAAAGGTTAAATTTAATTCAACGCGGTTCATATGAACGAAGAGTGAATTTATCAGGATTGAGATACAATAAAAGTTTTGCGTGGCATGTGAGTCCGTGGAAGAAATGCGTTGGAAGTAGTCCAGGCCGTCACTTTAAAAACTTTATTAAAAAGCACCAACGAAAAAAGGTTACTTGCCGAAAAAATTTATTTCCTGCAATTAAAAAAAGGAAACGGAGCTGTAAAACACCAAGTGTGAGTAAAAACACAGATTACGGATAGTTCGCAAATGAACCGGAGGATATTGAGGATTCAGAATTTATTCTGAAGGAAGCTAAACAGCAAACACTACGGTTACAAGTAAAAATATTAACATAATAAAATTTATAAGCTAGTTCTGATTTTGTTGATTTTCTAGGTTAGTACGGAAGAAAAAAATCGTATCCAAAGTGAGACTGTGGGGCAATTTGGAAACAAATTGTATGAGTACGAAAGACATCCCAGACTAACGGCATCAATATTTGGAAATGTTGTAAAACGTCGGCAACATACATCGTGCCATAACTTACAAGGGGTCACTACAGTGAGTATGTCGCCAATCGAGATCCCAATTTTTTTGGTGATTCTAGTTGCTAAAAAAATTATCACTTTTTCGAATTTTAGTCGATTGGCCCTTAGTTCTTGAGTTATGAATTTTTAAAAATACTATGGTGGGTTAACTGCTATTATTATTAGCTATTATTACAAAAAACCATGGTGGTCTAGCGGTTAATAATTTGTAATGGTAATTCGTAGGTCATTAATTTTTTAATTCCGATAATAAATTACATAATTTAAAGAAAAAAAATTTGCCGGGACTGGGATTAGAACCCAGTATCTACGCGTTACAACGTCCATAATGCTAAACTTATGGTAAAATCTGCCTTTTCAAAAATTCATAACTCAAGAACTAAGAGGCAATCGACTAAAATTCGAAAAAGTGATAATTTTTTTAACTACTAGAATCACCAAAAAAATTGGGATCTCGATTGGCGACATACTCACTGTAGTGACCCCTTGTTAGTCAAATCGTGCTTAAATCACAATTCATTTTATTCTCTGGCAACCGAATATGGTATATCAAAAGAGACTGTGGCTGCATCACTATTTGAGAAAGCAACTGGAAAGAAAGTTCATAAATCGGGTCTCTGATTGATGAAGATCATGGTTTCTTAGCTGCTTCACTGGATGGTAAAAATAGATAATAGTATTAGCTATTCAAAGAAATAACATAACTTTAATTTATTATAACAGGTTTGATAGGAGAAAATGCAATTTAAGAAATCAAATGCATTTACTCACCTGATACACAAGCTACTTCTTTGTTAGAGCTAATCGAGATAAAGAAATCAAAGATTTATTAAAAAAAAAACGAAAACAATGAGATACAATTAAATCGCAATCACAATTATTATTATCAGGTACAACATTACTTTTAAACTTTATAGATGTCACAATACTAATAAAATATTTCTAGGTTCAAGGGCAACTAAATATCACCAAAAAGGAAAAATGTTATTTCGTTGTTTATATCAACGACAAAATACCAATCTTCATAGAAGAAATTTACAGAAATGAACAGTTGTGGAATAATTCTATGTTGCCCAAATTACAACAATTTTACACTGAATGTATAGCTCCTGAATTAATTCGCAATAATTTAAAGAAAAACAAAAAATGTGTAGATCCACCATACATTCAAGATGCTATTGCTGAAAATAATAAAAGGAAATTACCAAAAAGTGTTAAAACAATTACAGAAAATAATGCAAGGTAGTACAACTATAAAAAATCGCCTTGTTTCATTTTGTGTGGCCTCCGAAGGGTTGACTTGGGCTGCTTCTCATCCGCGAACATACGATTATTAATAAAGAATTTAATTTTAAATTGTGTGTATTTATTTTATACTTTGAAAAAGTGGCCCTTTGTTTTTTTTTTTATATTCAATATTGTAAAAAAATACCTGCCTATATCTTTTAGGCTACGTTAAGCCAAACTGCGGCATATGACTTTTATGCATGCATGCGCATCCCTAGCCTGTTGGTATTTATTTTAAACGAACTTGTTTACATGGCGAGATTTTGAATTTTTACACAAAATGTGTATTTTGTAAGGTATTTTTGATATCACGTATTAGCCATTTCTCCTTTCAACCGTCGATATTATTATAATATTTGTTATTAACAAATAAAATATTTGAAACGTACCGTTAAATTATAATATGAAAATTTCGAACTGTCAAAATCGCTATGTAAACAAGTTCGTTTAAAATAAAAACCAACAGCCGAAAGTACAGAATTCTGTATTATTACCCTATGAAGTAATGGACGAACTAGAAAAATTGGATGTGCTACTCGAGATTATGATCTAAATTTGAAATATTTTAATTTTCGCAAAAACATATGGAAAAACTTTATTACCGAACTTTTAACGTTTATTTTTTTAAATTAGCACATTTATAATGATAGCTTGGGTGCGAGATAAAAAAAGTTTACTTTATTAACAAAAAAATTCGTAAATTTTCAAATTTCAATTAACAATAAACAATACACCACGACGGAATTTTGTAATGAAATTTCTTCATGACTTAAATAGATCTGTTGTTTTTATATATTTTCAATCAGAAGCAAAAAATTTTAAAGTGTTGAACATTTGGACATCCACAAAAATTTGTCTAATTTTGTACATGTGGCGCTCGTAGCGGTAAAATTCGCAGCGGTCGTGCTCTTAACCATCTCAGAATTGAAGGGGTTAGAATAGAAAGGGTATATTAAGTAACATTTGCATTTTTTGAACATAGTTAAGTTTAAAGTGATGTTGTGTCTATAAAACAGTCAGGAATTTTTGTTTGGACTTTTTTCCTTCAGTTGAATAATTGGTTAATTCAAATGAAAGAAAAACGTCCCAAACAAAATTCCTAACTGTTTTATAGATACATCACTTTAAACTTTACTATCTTCAAAAAATGCAAATGTTACTTATACCCTTTCTATTCTAACTCCTTCAATTGTCTGGCGGGGGGGGGGGGGCTACAGTGATGGGAACAGCCATGAACATACTCGCATATTAATTTTTCACTTTTTCGCTACAGTGATGTCTAATTTTCAACAATCTGCAAGTTTTTTTTGTTTATACTTCAAATAGACCCCTTCATGTACCTTTTCTACGAGAGAAAGTTTTTAAATCCTGTGTCCCTTTTTCATACTCGCCCCAAAAAATAAATAGCATTTTTTGCCATAGCCCAGTAGCACAATAATAAATTTAATTTCGAAGAAATATTATGTAATGGCTCTAATTTGATAATAAAAATCGATAACAGTAGTTGTAATCCAAATCGGCTTATGCGGCCTACACCTATACAATAAGCAATATTTTCTTGTTCACAAATAAACGAGCTAACCTGTAAATACATGAAAATTGGCTCACTCTATACTTATACCTACTCAAAATTATGTTTTATAGATTTAGTCATGCATTGCTGTTTACTTTGACTCAGAATATTGTCGGTCAGTATATCAAAACGTAAATCAAATTTCAAACAATTTATTGGTAAACCCGGAGATGATGTTTTATGTCGCAACCACAAGAATTACAACTTTGCATTTTTATATTTCAGGAACGACAAGAATTTGCTGATTCGTTCAATATAGGAACTTCTTAGAAGGTACGTCTTTAAACAATAGTAAGCATGTTATTTTTTATTAATTAAGGAATGACGTTTTCGAATCAATATTAACCAGTAATCGGATGTGGAATATTATTCATTTACAAAGAAATAAAATTGAAACTTGGTCTTTAAGAAATGTATATTCCTTGTTTCCCTCATAAATTGATTTACAAGATAATTTTAGTCTACTATAAACTATTGCAATCAGGCACGTGCTCGGGCTAGCGGGAGCTTCCGGTTGGATTCTCCTAAAGTTCGGTGCCCAAAAACAGGTCAATCGGCATAGTGAAAAATATAGAAAAAGGGTCGAATTTCCAGGTCCCTAAAAACTCCCCAGCACGCGCCCGATAGTAGTCGTGTATCTCAAACTATGGGCGGCTCGTCCTCCTGATGGATGACCTTGCAGGAGCTGCTAGTAGCAAAATTTTAATATTCTCTCTCTCTCTCTTCAGTCCATTACCCTTCTGCAGGGTGCGGTGAGCCTTTTAACAAAGGTTTTTCATGGCAGATTACACCCCCGTGGTTTGACAATGCCTGCCGAAGGGAGACGGCCATAATATGATTCTTACTTCGCCCAGAGTCAAACCGGGTTCTCTGCATTAGCAGTCTGCATTTAATAAAAAGAAGTTTCCTTTGTGTAACATTGTATAAAAGAGCAGGATTTACCACTAAAAACATGAAACTGCAGAAAATTTCACAATAATTCTAAATTCGTGGTATGACTGAAATGACCATCGAGAATAAACAATACAAGAGAGTAATTAGTTGGATTTGCTTTTTCACCAAAGTGCTGGAACCATTTCGTAAATAAATTACTTTGGATCTAACCTAACGTGACTGCATTTTCATTGAGACAAAGCGGGACTAAACTTTGATTTTCAAAAAAAGAAAAAATGGTATAATTATTATCCATGTACAAAAATCCCGAAAGGCGGAATAGCTTAGCTTACTTGTATTTCAGATTTTATCTTAAGGGTTGATCACTCATACAATATGTGGCACACTTGTATGTGCAATAACCAATTGGTCATGCAATAATCGTGCAAGAGTCATACAATAATTGCATAATGTGGGACGCCAAAATTTGAAGTGTCCCATTGATTTTATCTGCATTGTCAGTTAGATTAAAACTAACAATATAGAATTACCTAGTTGAAATATTGGGCGACGTGTTAATTTTCTGAACATTTCTTATGTTCTTTTGTATTTCTATTTTTTCAATTTATATTATCTCTTTAATGATTAGAGTGTGGAATTTATGCACTAAAAAGTACCAAATATATGCACATACATATGCCGCAATAAATGTCTGAAATATGCACATATGTTTTAAAAATAAAAGATTATGCAGTAAAAAAACAAAAACGTAACCCAAAAGTATAACTAACCAGCAGTAAAATTTGGCACGGAAATATTTTTTTTTAAATAATAAATAAAAATAATTTTTAAAAAAATTTTAATTTGAAATTATTTTATAAAAGTTTTTTTAAAAGTTTTCTTAAACTTTTTTTATGGGAAAGGCAAAGGGAACCACCCCATTAACATTTCCCTAGTAAAGTCTTCCTGGCTTAGCCAGGAAGATCGCCTACGTCTAAAGAAGATATGGCACTAAGAAGAAGAAGAAACTTTTTTTAAAAGTTTTCTTTAACTTTTTTTTTAATTCTTTCAATTGGGGTTGAAAAAGTAACTAAAAAAAGTAACCATTTATTAAAAAAGTAACCAGCTGAGCACCCTAGGACGCGATTTTCTTTGCAAAGCTGTTCTTTTTTAAAGATATTTTTGCAAAGTTTATCTTTTTAAAGGGGGTTAAATTATGTTGTCAGAACATTTTTAAATAATATTTTCTTCAAGTTAAGAAAATTATGAAAAATATGCACTTATATGTATTAAAAATAAAAACATATGTAATATGCAGTAAAAATAAAAACATATCAAATATGCACTATCAAATTTTGGTTTTAAACTTTAAAGTTTTAGAAACGGATAGATACAATTTTTTACGACTCTAGGAACAAGCAACGAAAATATGTATTTACATATAATTCCACACTCTATTAATGATACATTGCAGCCCACACCATAAAGCCATACAATTTTCGTTTTGCACAGTAGATGTTTAAAAATAAAAAAAGGATTCCAGGATAGTGATATAATCATAAAATAACTATATAATTCAAAAATAATCATTGCATAAATTAGGTATTTGTTCATAATTTATTGATTGTAGGTTTCACTACTATATTGTGTAATTTCTAAAATGATTTTTTTAAAATTAGTAATATTGTAATTCTATTAATTTTTTGTGAGTTACAGAATTTTTAGCATTGGTACCTACATACGCCCTTGATCGAAAAACAAACTCTTGTATAATTAAACAGCTACTTGTATTATACCAAGTGTAGGTGTTTTCATATTCTAAATACAGTACAGCTGTCAATGCCTCTCTAACTCAGCCTTTCCCAAACTTTTCCACCGGACCTTTGTTTTGCAGCTCATCTATGCACATAAAATAATGTCTTTTCAATAATGTTATGTTATATTATACTCCTACATTTTGGAAATGTTTATCAGTTTTTTTGTAAATCCGCAAAGTTTCTTTTTTTTGATAAGCACCGCGTCGACTGAACTGCGGACCACATTTTGGGAAAGGCTACTCCAACTCACAGTACATCGGTGTATGGTTCCACTTGATGATATTTCCTAATAATTTATTAATGCAAAACTCTCTAGATTTAAAATTTAATTTTTCAATGATGATTTTAACATTTTAGCTCCGCCCACCCTTAAGTTAATAAATTCCCATCATCATAAATGTTTCAAACATACACGTAAACCGCGATCTTTAAGCCCGCTCACTAGGTACGAGTCGTTGGTCCACTTTGTAATCAATTTTCAAGCACTTTCAGATGAGCAATCTCATTGAGACCTTTTATCTATTTTTCGAATTACCGTACAATAATAATCTGTCAAGAAAGAATGTTAATTTCGGTAGTAAACTGAAAGACATAATAGGACAAATCAAAGAAAAGTTACAGTAAATAAACTGAATTGTTAAGTTGTAATTGAGTTTGTAAGTTTGTACAGTAAAACCTGTCTAATTCAACAATATGTTAACCAATATTTCTCTAAATTTATCGGTTTAATATCTCGTCAACCTTCGCTTTACGACGATACTTTGTATCGTACGACAGGAAATGAGTCCCGCTTGTGTCAGACCACTCAGGTTTTATTAGGTATTAGGTAGTACTAATACACTCGTCTAGAGTTCCGTTACTGAAGGAAAAAAGGCGGAGCTAATGTGCATCAGGAACGAAAAATAGTCCGTTCGACTTTATGTTCGTGTCAATTGGTGGAATTCGGTGTCACGTATCATCTACTGCGTAACGTAACAGAACGCAGTAACGGAACACTAATAACGAGAAGTATAAGCTCACTTTAGTTTTTCTTCAATAACTCGAAAACGGAGAAAGATACCAAAAATATTTATCATTTACGCTGAATACTTTTGGCTTCGTCAACATTTTTGATATTTTATAGTATTTTAGAATTATTTAAGAAAACATTAATTGAATCATTAGCTTTCGTGGTTATGATTATGATTAATATCTTCATCATGTTGTATTCAACAACTCTGGAAATTTTGGGAAACACAAAATTTTTTCAATGGTAATTCCTTACCTATAGGAAACTTAGATACGCACTTCTTTACCATTATTTGGTACAGATTTAGTGTAATTTTTTAGCTAGGTGTGCGTAGGATTTTTAAAATGTACAAGACAAAACTTACAAAACAACAAAACCCTGTTTATTTTTATAAGAACCAAAAAAACCGGAAAAACCGGTACTCATGTGGATTGTAAGGATTACATTTTTTTGCAGATCTTATTGTCAATAACAGCTAAACCACACTATGTATGTACATACATTATAATTATATATTGTATTCTTTTTACATGCAATGGCTTATATATTTCCAATACATGAATACTTTAGGCTTTTTTTAATAACAAGTTGAAATGTCGCAACGCAGAAGGGTGCACAAAATATTGGCTCAATTTGAAACAATTGTTGAATTTTTAATTAATTTACATAGCATTGAGCAAATATAAAATGCCTATATAAACGATCAACAAATCTTGATTTCTAATAATTAATTAAGTACAAAAGTACATAATTCGCTCCATTATATCCGATTTTGGGTACCCGTATTTATTGAGGAAATTAGAAAACCGTAATTTTTTTAACTCTTCATGATAGTGAAAGAAAATAGCTATCTTATAAAAATGTAATATTATGCCAATTTGTAGGGGACTGTCGTATAGGTTGGGTCGCCGTAAAGGATGAGCCAGCGAAATATCTCAGATATCAGTACTGATCACACATATGTTATGATTGTCGAAGTAAAGTTTATTGATAACCCCCCTCTGAATAATCCAACCTCCGGCACATGGGGGTAGGGAAAGCAGTGTCTTTTAGTGCCGCAGGCGATTTTTTTTTAAAATACTACCTATTTTTCACCAAATGTTACTATTTAACTAGAAATTCCCCATGAAATTTTGATGTTGCAACTGCGTCATTCGTTGCCTCGTAAATATAGCTATAATATTTACTGAATGAATTATTTTCAATTTATTTTTTTTTATTTTTATTTATTTTATTTATTATTCAATTTTTTTCAAATATTTCTTTATTTTGGCTTTCCTTCAGGGCGCCGGCCCCACGGTACAGACGGTCTGCCCTGGGGCCCTCGCTGTGTTCAATGTGCAAACTTTCATAGATAATTTTTATGTCTGTTAAATGTCTGTAAATAATAGAAATCAATTTTGTCCGTGTACTGGGCCCCCATGGGGCCCGGGCCCTGGTGCCCGGCACCATTCGCACCACCTGTTGCTACGTCACTGCGTATAGGTTGGGCCAGCACTTTTTTTTTTATTCCAAGACACTGCAATGCCATTTAAATGATATTTTTATAATATTTGATTGTAAATATAATAATTAAAAATCATTTATTTATTTAGTTAGATTGTTTTGCAATGTCACGCTACGTACGAAAAACCGATCGTTGAATTACCTATTTCAATGCATTAATATGCACAATGCATAATAATACCATGCAGTTTTACTTCATTTTTTGCCTTATTTTTCAGATTTTTGATAGTGGCCCAACCTATACGGCAAATTTTTTTTCGGTTAAAAAAGTTACCTTCATTAAAATAGCTATAACTTTTGACTCCTTTGCGATATCAAATAACTTTCTACAGCAAAGTTGTAGCCAAAGATCATACCTTTTTATTAGTTTAAAGAAGTTAACATTATTCCCATCTGTTTCAAAATTACACACCAAAAACGAAACCCGGCCCAACCTTTACGACATTCCCTTACCATTTAAATTCTTAAACTTTTTCTAAGTGAGCTAAGAAATATCCATGGGATAACACATATTCCACAACACAAAATATCAAAATTCAAGCAAAGCTAATAATATGTCTGCATTAGCATTATAAGTACCTATACTTATGACAAAATTTAAAAATGACTACCAAAATATTCCAAAAATAGTACAATAAATCAAGTTCCATGTAGCAATGTTTCTACATCCTTTAATTCGAGAGATTTGAGTCAATCAAAAACAATTTTTTCTAAATAAAAAAGTATACTACCTCGAGTTTATTATAGAAGCTAAATACATAACTACGCACTATTTTCGATTGCATTTGCACAAAAACCATTAAAATGCGAACGATTTTCAATTCACAATTGTTTAAATAATAGCTATTTACGATATAAGCATCGTAACGTATCATATTACGATATGAGATGGGAAAATTGACCAACGAGCCCGAAGGGTGAGTTGGTCTACCCATCGAGTATCGTAGTATGACGTTACGATGCGAATATTGTACAATGCTTTATCTACTATCATTTAATAATTTATTTTATTCTGAAATGTTGCGTATTTTTAAATTTGACGTAAATGAAATTAAAATGATCAAATAGGTACCTATCAAAAAATGTACAATTAATAATGAAATAATGAAAGACACTTTTCATAAGTTGAAGATTATTCCTCACTTGAGGAGAGCCTTTCATTAGCTGCCTTTAGACACACGCGATTCCTGACGCGATTGGAGCGGACGCGACTAGTCGTGCGGGTTTGGAGCGTGTGTCTAAAGGCAAAGTTTTGAAACGCTCCAATTCACAAAGGGCTGCCGACACGCCTGGTGTGTGTGTTTAAATAGGACGACGTTCTTGGAACGGGGCGTTCCCGGCACGTCGGTTTTCGCGTCGTTCTTGGAACGTCATGAATCGCGTCAGGAATCCCGTGTGTGTAAAGGCAGCTATTGTTTCGTTGTAAAATGTATCCTCAACTTCGATAATAAAATAAGTTTCTTCTCTTTACCCCACTAGTGGGGTAAAATAGGCTATTACGATTTTTCAAGAAACATCATAAAGTTTGACATTATTAAAAAATGATAGTAGATAAACAATAGTATGACAATTAACAAATGTTTTAAATTATATCAGGCTGTTTATTCGAATTGTTTTGCGTTTCTTCACTTGCAAAACTTAAAAATGACATTTGGTTGGTCGAAACGAGACACATTATTTTTGTAAATGTTGATTGGTTGTATTATAATACTAATTGGAATATAGTAATGTAGTAAAAAGGTAGCAAATGAAGTAATTGGAATTACTATTTTTTTATTCGTACATTGTCATATTCTAAAACGAATGACCAGGAGGTAGCAGGAAAGATTCAGTGAAGACAGAAATGTATAATAAATTTTTGAGTTTCTAAAGTTAAAAACTTATAATAAATAAAACAGTTTTGACTTGAACGGATAATAAGTATTACTATTTTTTAAAAGTTGCATCTTTACTTTAAAACTTTTGAATAGTTTCTGGACACCTTTCAAGTGTCAAATTATCATGATTTTTCCTAGTCACATGACTTCTCATATGAGAAATTTTTTACTTTCAGACTATCTATATGATTTTTGATATTATAGAAGTCATTATGGCTTTCATGATTGGCTTTTATGATTGGGTTTTATGATGGCATGATTTTAGCTATGTCTTTCACAAGTCACATGGGAAATCATATAGTGTGAACCTAAAATTGTAACCTAGGGTAGAGTGCTCTAAGACTGCGCACTTAAGGTTTGACCCGCTATATTAAAAAAACTAAAGCAATTAAAAGCTCAGAAATTTTTATTAAAACTTATTGGTCTTTCAACAACATTATTACAAACTTAATTAGTAATTATTACATATACTTTATTAATAAAAACAAAAAAATCAGAAAAAGTCATTTGCGCAGTCTTACAGACCCCGTCTTGTAAGTCTTACAGACCCCGTCTTGTAAGACTGCGCACTTGGGTCTGTAAGACTGCGCATACAGTTTACAAGCATAGATCACATCACATGCTAGTATTATGCAGTTCACTTCTTGTACCACCTCTGGTGCATAATTTACACTCGATCCAATCTTCAGTAATTGGCATTTACTTTGTTCTGTGCATCCTGGACAACCCAACTACTCTTTGCTTCCAATAGGTTGTTTGTATTTTTCTTTGGACTTTTTTTGGATTTCTTTTTGAAGTATCTGACAAGCGCTTGGACTTCTTCCTCGCTTCTTCTATCAATTCTAATTTGTAGGGAGAACTAGTTATAATATCGGATTTCTTACCCTTCCGGTTTATTAATCTTGCAAAGGTACATTTAATAATGGCGAAATAATTGTTAAGGCAATTTGAGTTAATTTTTGGGAATTGGTTCAATCAGTAGATGTTCCCGGCATGTTGGAAATATCCAAACTAATGTTTGCAGTCGGCAATTTGATTGTAGCAGTAGGCGGTTCCATAGAACCATCAGTTGATTCCAGGTCTGCAATGGATTATTGAAATGTGCCGTGAATTGCAGTTTCAGAGATTTCCCTCTCCGTCACACAAATAGCCATAAAATCAACCTCACTTTAGGTAAAAAGAATAAAATTAACCAGTATTAAAATGTGAGATTTGTAAGAATACGCGCGCAGTCTTACAAACCACCACACCGCGCAGTCTTACACGCCGCTCCATAAATTTAAAAAGGACACGAATATAGCCATCTCCAATTAAATTGGAAAATAATACCATCATCCACGCTTGGTTAAGAGTTTTGTTAACATGATATTGCAATATGCAGGCGATAATCACAAAAACAACGACCGTACACAATTTCCAGAATGTCGAATTATTAGATCAAAACAGCGTAAAATGGTAAAACTTACCTAAAATGTTTATTATCCATTTTTTTACGACAAAAATCGTTATGGGTAACCACGGCATTGGCAGTGATGTGTGGAAATTAAAATTAGCAAGAAAACAGACACACGTGCAGAAATATAAGGGGTGCGCAGTCTTCTTTGACGGAGTAATTGTGAACGGAAATTTCATGCCGCAGAAAATGTACCTCGGTAGATTTGTACGAATTTATTCGATTGAAATCTGTGATCTCAAGGTTCAATAAAATTTACTTGAAGGTGTCAGCTGTTTGTAAATCGTAAATAATACAATTGAATCAGTTATTTCAGAAACAACCTAAGTCACTTTTTGGCCAAATTGAGTTAACACGTGGAAAACATATTTTCGACAATTCTGCATCGTTTGGTGCTAAAAAAACTTAAGAAAGTATATCCTAAAACGTTTTTTACGTTTCCTGAACATCTATAAAAAGTGACTTAGGTTGTTTCAGCAATAACTGATTCAATTATAATTACCTGTTCACATAATTAAAACTTAAAAATAAAATTTATTATTATTATGTCAATAAAATAATTTATTATTCATTCTTAATCACATTTAGTAAGAGACACTCATACACATCGACAAATAAACGAAGAATGTATACAATTTTGCACGAACAAGCATCCCCAAAAAATTGTATTCATACAACGTATCATGGTGAAAATTGTAGACGATAATAATAATAATATATTTTAGATATTTAGTTGACTAGAAAATTAGATTGTGTACTTATATTGTAGATATTATTGAAATAGCCCTTCATAATCATGTAATTTTCTCTATATTATAAATGAAGAAATGATATATTATTATATTACTTAAACACCAATATTTTGACTTTTAGATTGAGTGAATTTTAGAGTCGGAAACTAAAAGAAAATTATTATTTTGAATTTTATTTTCAAAAATCCTTTAGTGTTTTTGTATCCGAAAACAGGAAACTTTATTAGTATTTAGTCGACTTCTATCTCAGGGTGAGAGGGCACCACATATCCCTGGCAGTGGAACTGAATCCGTCTTTTATTTTAAAACCCCCTTGTTTTAGGGCACTCATGTACTTGTTCAAATTGTAATAGATTTATCAATTGCAAAAAATTATGTTTTATGAAATTTGCATAAACGAATACATTAATTAAATTTTAATTTTTTTACTGAAATATCCTTTTTACAACTATAATCACACATTACAAAATTAAACAACATTACAAGATTATAAATTTTGATTATTTTTCTGACATTGAGGCGACATCTAACGACGATTCTTCAAATAGGGTAAACTGGGGTCACGAGCGACTAACGGAAGCCGGGTCTCAAAAATCTCCGTCCAATAGGAGCGAACTAACGTCGCGCGCATTCGTTTTAAATTTGACGTTTAATTATTTATAAATTTTAAAATTCTGTTTCAAATTCACGATGAAAACAAATCAACACCGTATTTACTATATTAACAGTTTATCTATCGCTTTTAAACGTTCAAGTTGTTGCAATAAAAGCGTTTGATGTATATTTCATAATTTTTATTAAAAATTAACAAATAATAATTTACAAAACAAAATTATAATAGTAACTTATGTTTTATTATGAAGAATTTTCTTATGAAAAAACTTTCTATTAAAGAAAATCTTCTTAATATAATAATTTTAGGGGTATTTTAATTTTATTTTGTAAATTATTTGGTTTTTTTTTAATAAAAATTATGAAATATTCATCAAACGCTTTTATTGCAACAACTTGAACGTTTAAAAGCGATAGATCAACTGTTAATATAGTAAATACGGTGTTGATTTGTTTTCATCGTGAATTTGAAACAGAATTTTAAAATTTATAAATAATTAAACGTCAAATTTAAAACGAATGCGCGCGACGTTAGTTCGCTCCTATTGGACGGAGATTTTTGAGACCCGGCTGCCGTTAGTCGCTCGTACTGGGGTCGGTTGAACCATTTTCGGCAAAATCACTGTCTATAACAACAATTTGAACTGAGCATATTTGACAGTATGCCTTAATAATTGAACCTTGGTTATCAGACTACTAATGGATATTTTAGGTTGGTTATTTTGTTCTTTCTTTTATCGGCCCAACAGTCGATTATGGAATTTTAATCTTCGCAGTTGCTTACTTTTCACTCCATGCCACTTTACTAGGTTAATCTTTTTCTTCATGATCAACTTGTCAAAATAGGTAAATGTGTAATATAATGAAGTATGGGGTGGTTTCTTAAATTTTATAACATGTCCAGACCACGACATACAAATTTAAACTGTTTTCTGTATCGGCATTTAAGGCTATGAGTTCTAAAGTGGGCTAGCTCACTCTCAATTCAGAAGCGGACTAAACTTTACCTCACTTTGCCTCATCAAACTTAAAATATTTTTTGCTGCCATCTATTGTAAAAAATGTAGAAGTTGGTTAGTCCACTTTAAATTGAAAATTTTATGAGGCAAAAGTGAATAAAGTTACTTATGCCTGTTTTCATCAACAATTTATTTAAGAATTTCCTAGTAAAGAATTACTTAGCTAAGAATCCATAAATTTGATTGGTCAAATTTGACATAATATGAATTTTTTATGTCAATACCATGTCAAATTTCACCAATCACATTTATGGAATCCTAGCTAAGTAATTCTTTACTAGGAAATTCTTAAATAAATTGTTGGTGAAAACAGGCATTAGTCCACTTTGGATTTGAGAGTGGGCTTAGCCCTCTTTGGAGCTCATAGCTTCATTTATCTTGCCTAAAACTTACTGGGCTGGTTAATTGTTCTCTGGTTAGAGTCCTGGTCGTGGTCCGAACGTCAGGTGACCTCTTTTGTCGAGTATATGGTGTCAGCGGCGGTTCTAGGGCGGTGCGACCGCATCGGTCGCACCGGGCGCCATCCTAAGGGGGGCGCCAAAATGACAAAAAATTCTGAATTTTTATTTTAATTTAATTTTTTTAATAAACCTTTTCAAACAAATATTGTTTGTTTTTACTGTCCGGTCAGCGGGGGGGGGGGGGGGGGCAAAATGAGATTTCGCACCACCTAAAAATCTTGCTAGAACCGCCGCTGTATGGTGTGACCATGTATTTAATGTATGAGTGCTTATTATCGAAAGTACACTATAATTTTGATTTTACTGCTAATGCAACATAAGACAACAAACCCGTTTTCAATGATTAAATATTCAAAACTGTATTCAAAACAAAAATGAGTCAGATGCAAGAGTAATACACCTTGCTATAACAATTCGATTAGAGAAACTGGAACAAGTTGCGCATAAAACTAGGAAATCTGTTTTTGTACGTGACATATGTTTAGTTTACCTTTGTAAATCGCTAAATATGTAAATTATATGGAGTAGCATGTAAGGTGCAAACACGCCTTGCTATTTCGTTAGAATAATTTATCTACTCTGTCTCAATCTATGAATGAACTGAAGCTGAACTTTTGTATCGATGGCTATAGCAGGCTATAAACTGAGGGGGCACACTACTCGCCCACTGTCCTGCATTTCCGGTAGAGTAGTAAAAAAGTGTACAATATTGTTTAAACACCAGCTCCTCGGTTTTTACTTGGCACTTGAATGCTCAGAAGGAGAAAGGAAATACATTATAATGATAAACCGATAAGGACATGAGAAAGACTCTCGCTTACCCTTTCTTACACTCCGACAGCCGTGCACCCATGCAATCAGCCACAAAAAATCCCACGAGGTGTAAAATACCTAACTATTTAATTAATGCTGCAAGGTGACGCATGCTTCGAGAATACCCAGTGTTTAAAATCAAATCATTGTTTGTTTTTTGTAATTACCGTAGTACTAATAGAACATAGGTACCGCCAAATAATAGTTTTTACATGTAAACTAAATGATAAATACATTAACTATGCATTGATTGCTAACTTCAACAAATTTCCGGATATTTGTGGAGTACCTACCTAATAAGTGATTCGTATATTTCGTAGAAACTTTCGTATATTAAGCTAGAACAACGAACAGGTTGAGGCAGGCTCTTGACACAAATTCCATAAAAGTTTTCGAACTCATTCATCTCGTCTAATGTCTAAACTTAAACCTGTATTTTGCTTTTCGGTTTTCATTAAAGGATACACATTGAATTTGCAGACCGTACATATCTTCGCGAGTCATTTTATTCTTTCACGTTTCTCATGCATAAAAGACTATCTATTGCAAGAATTTCCGTGGCGATTATACTGCACTCACGTACCTAAGGTATATATGAGAACTCTTCAGAAGAATGTGAATATGATAATGAGAGAATGACTAGTCCCAAATTCTTATCTTTTCGATCTGTGTAAAACATTATTTCTCAAGGTTTCACAACTACTTTTACAGAGTGTTATTTATGGGGGTCGGTTATCTAGTAGCTGCTGGCTGGGTATAAAGTTATGTACCTACATTAAAATATTATAAATAGGGCATTATCGCGTACAAGCTTAAAAGCTCGCAATTTGTTCATAATAAATAATTGTAAACGTAAATTTATAATTATAAGAAACCTTTATAACCTCAAATCGCTTTCTTATCCCTAAAATGTTTGTGATATAAAAATGAAGGGTCCACTGGAAGAACGATGAGACTCCATTTTTTTCAAAATCGATATTTTATCGGAATCTCTTAGCTTGTAACATAAGCTATGAACATACCAATCCTCACAGGAAACAAACAATGAAATTCCACTAAAAACTGCGGTTGAAAATAGGCAGCATAATGTAACGTTACGTGTTTTGAAGAGTTGTGAAACTTTCAACCTCGTTTTACTCGACTATTTAAAAATGTGACCCTCATCGTTCTTCCAGTGGACCCTTCAAATGTTAACCGTTCTGATGTTTTTAATTAAATAATAATTATTTTTATTTTTCAATTAGACAAAAAATATGAATTCAAAAATTTCCGGATAAAAGAACTACCTTCCACTTCCAAGATCTTATACAAGATGAGAACAAAATATATCTTGCAATAACATGTTGGTATTTGCTTTACAAAATGTTACATTCGTTTACATACAGGGTCTTTCTCTCTCTCTCGTTATGTTTCATTCTGTACAAAATATAATTTCTCAACCACCATAGTGTTTATCTTCAACTATAGAATGCTCTCGTTAGCTTTCATAAAAACGCTCTCTAAAAGTATCAAATTGTGGATATTAACAATACCATCAGTGGGATTTAGCCCTTGAGAGGCCCCAGTCGCAATTAAATTTTGAGACCCTCCTCTAAATATTTTCACTACCCTTACACCCTACAGTGCGCCTATTTGAAAATCCGCCACTGAATTCCATTGAGAAGCTTGATTACATTCTTGAATTTTTAATTCAAACAAAAAATACCGAAATAATATTAATTTTTCCTTTTGCCATGTTTTGCAACAACTGCACCATGCTTCTGTACCCTCACCTATCAAGCAATAAGCAGCTCATGATAAATAGATGTATAAAGATATGGGTTTGAAAATTTTCGTGTCCCTTCCGGTTCACCGTTTATACAACTAGGTACAAGATCTGTTTCGTGGATATCACCTCGGTAAAAATAATTTTCGAACAATATAATGCACTCGCTAAGAGGGCAATTTTTTATTGTGATTCCTAATGTTGCCCAAAGGGAAAACGCGGTTTGCGTTAAACCGAAATTAGCAGATTTGAAAATTCACCAACTTCGTTTCTTTCTATTTGCGTTTATGAACAAACTCTTGAACTCATTCACGACCGTGAATTTAAATTGGTCACCATCACGTTGATCCAGCACCCGGTAAAAGACCTGGCACCAGTGGCGCCGTAACCTAACTTTGTAGTGTACGCAAAATATGCCCTTTCCCTTTATTATGTATGGTTGAAGAGTCAAATATGCGGTAGGCTGGAGGGCAAGGGGTCCGGGGGATATATCTCCGGTACTTTTTTTTGAAAATGTAATGCTAAATGAATATTTTTAGGGCTAGAATACTTTTTATTTAATTTGTATAATTTTGCGAGACCCGAAATCGAGCAAACTGACACAAACATAGAATCGAAATTACGAATATATTCGTTTCTGCACATTATTCACTCCCAACCACTAAGGAAAAATTTCACTCTACCTGCCACTAAATCTCCCCTATAAGCATCCAGCATTATGTCCGCTTTTGACCAAAATTTCTGTATTTCTGCATGGAAGTTCTTCTTCTTCGGCTTTTCATTCCCGGAGGAATATCGTCACATTTTTCAATGTTTTCAAATTCAATTTATTGGGGGGGATATATTAGACCCATTTTTACTTTGCTATTTCAAATCCGCTCCATCTCCCACAGCCTTCGGTCGGTC
Organism: Rhagonycha lutea; assembly: GCA_958510855.1. Lineage (NCBI taxonomy): Eukaryota > Metazoa > Arthropoda > Insecta > Coleoptera > Cantharidae > Rhagonycha > Rhagonycha lutea. Next base: position 53,415,519 of record OY294037.1, read on the forward strand.
CTCACATTTTATACAACCTTCCTCCACATTCTCCTGTCCTTCATCTCCTTCTTGGTCTGTTCACATCAGGAATCCACATCATTATTCGTGAGATGGCTCTTCGTTCCTGTGCTCTCGGTACGTGACCCATCCACACCCCAATATCAGAGAGCCTTCACAACTATATCAGCTTCCTGTAGTTCTTTTTCTATCTCTCCATTCGTTATTCATTTTTACAGGGCGCAATATCCTTCTCATCGCCTTTCTTTCATACACCCTGAGCTTTTCTTCCTCCGCTTTTGTTAGACAGAATAGCTCCAATCCGTATGCAACTACAGTTCTTATTAGTGTTTTATAAATTTTAATCTTTGTTTTTTTCATCAAGTTCTTATTCTTCAATAGATTCTGATTGCTATAGAATGCCCTGTTTCCTGCCATCACTCTATCCTTTATTATTTCTCCTCTTTGATTGGTGTTATTTATCTGCATTCTCAATTATTTAAACTTTCTAACTTCTTCGAATTTGGTCTTGTCTTCATTCACAACTAGGGTTGCTATCTCTAAAATCTGGCAACCAGGACAAGAAGCGTGAAAACCCCGGACTTTGGAGGTTAGAACCCGGACATGCCAACAGTGTTTTTTTTAAGTTGCTCAGTAAAATAAAAAATAGTTTTTATAAATCAACTTTTTATTTTTTTTTCATACAATTTTAAACTAAATCTTGGGCTTGGTGCTAAAAGGGAGAGGGGACGGTAAATCCAGCGAGTCGGTTCTTGAAAACTTTTAAACCCGGACCACAAATAAAACCCCGCCCGGACGCTCCCCGGACACCCTGTAAACTAGGACAAATCTGGGGAAACCCGGACGGATGGCAACCCTATTCACAACCAAGCCGGCCTTATGAACCTCTCGTTCAATATTGCATGGAAGTAATAGTTGAATTTTAACATTTTTATCTTGAGTTATACAATAATAATAATTCATCTTTTGCAAACATGTCTCATTTCTTCTCGCCCTCCACTTTGATTCCTTCACATTATTGATTTTCATCATCAGTAAGGGGGTGTAATCTCCAGTTTGATGCTACAAATAATTCAAAACATTTATATTGACACAATATTAACATAACATAGTATTAAAATCGGTCAAAGTTCAGTTATACATTTTGTGAGATGACAGTAAAAATTTTAGTTTTAAATTTATTGTATCTGCGATGTTTATTTACGAAAAAGAAGTAAACAATGAAATGGATTTAAAATTGTACCTGAGAAGAGTATAAATTTCTATACATTTACTTGTCAAAGTGTTGTCATATATTTTGACTTTTAATTTAAAATCCATAATTTTTTCCACATTATACAAAGGATTATATTGAAAATTGGAACATGGGGCAGAAACTGAAAGATGGTAAATGGTAAACAGCCATTTTACTTCTGGTAAAATATACCTCTTTTACATTTATAGTATTAATTTTTTTTGTGAATTTCGAGATTTTATTAAAGTCATTTGTTATTAATAATAAGGTACAAGAGACCTTTATGTCATTATTAGGAGGCAACATATAATTACACTTGTGTAATGTTTGAACTATCCTTTACATTTTGATTGATAGAGATTTATTTGTTTCTAATTTTATTTCATAAAAGCGCTAATTATAATTAATTGTTTAACTAACAGTTTTTAGTTTACAGTAAATAATATTAATTTGTTTAAAATAATCATATGATCCCACGTACCGCCACAATGCAAAAAATACCTCCCAGAATTGAATCGGTCAATTAACAACAATGAAAAAGTAAGTTATGATGGAAAATGGTTGGTGCGCTAAAATGAGGTAGACAAAGTAGCGATTGACATGGCATTGATAGCATTCCACAACAAACCACACAAGGAGTATTGTTTTATTTTGAACTATCGATTACGATACTATCAAATTCAGTTGTACAATATGAAAGAGTAAGTGCAAAAGGCACCATTAAATAATATTATGTTAACTTACCTGCAGTCGTATAAACTAATACAAAAAATAAGGAAAACTGTACAGTAAAAACAACACACCAAAGTCGATTATTGACTTATGCAAAGTAGACTAGCTCATTATAGTTTGCATAATCTGTTAAGGTTGATGCATTACTTACACGAATTCGATTGGAATTCTGAAAAACTAAATACCTACATAATTTATATGAATCATTTCTCCAACATAATTGGACTATACCAACAAAAAATTGATTTTGTTCACAATTTCAAAAGTGATTTCATCTACCCCGACATCCCTTTTTGTTGTTTGGTATTTATCCTTAGCTCAAAGTAAAATATGGTTTTACATCGATTACAACAAAATTGTGAAATACCTATTTAGTCGTAAAATGTGTGGTTTCAATAATAATTGTACTGCCCCGAATTATTACTTTGAAGGTATGTTTCTTTGTATATAATAGTAAAGAAAAATTATTAAAATTTTGCATTAAAATTTCGCAATAAAACTGATAGACTAAATTTACCAAAATATTATTATAAATTAACTAAAATAAATAAACAGCCAATAATTATTTAATATATGTCGCAATGTTTACTTAATTAATACTGTTTATTGACACCGCTATAATTATAAATTTTCAAGTTATTGCTAAATGTAATATAGTGCACAACTGTAACTCGAAGTGAAACTGACCTATACTTGAAAAATATAAATATTTCTCACAGAAAAACTATTTTGAGACAACTTCATCTTGTTATCAATTAAATTTTTAAATTATTGATTATATAGGTAATGGTCTTTAAAACAATCAAATATTTATACTCACTTACAATTATTTTATATTTAAAATCCAAGTATTATAAATTTTTCTGCACTATTTCTAATAAATTGTTTTAAAACTATGACACATGTTTCGCTCTCATTGGAGCTCATCAGATAGCATTATGTATATACATGAATATAATAATAATGAAGCATTATCTTTTACATTAACTTGTAATTTTTTTTTTTAATAATTTTTAATAATTTTGCTACATTTAAATTCAGAATATCTACATATAATATTAATAATATTGATTTCTATTCAAATATCAAGAATTTACATTGGTTTTCTTTTAAATTCGAATTACTAACAAAATTTTGTAAAAGTGTAACTTCTTTGAGTAATAATAATAGTAGATAAAAAATATACGTCAATGACTACAATCTCTAGTGTAATTTATAATGTAGACTGGCTGCTTTCATTAAATGCGCTCATTAAATTTAGCCGGATACTAGTAATTCAATCTGCATAAATTAAAATCCACCCCCTACAAAATAATATTTTAGACTATAGACTATGAACCATATAGGTTTGTACGTCATTTACAAAAATGTATAGATGATTTGCTAATCGAAACTACGAAAGGCCCACTTATTATTATTATTTTTTAAATATTGTTTTGCTTTTTCCTTGCTATTATTTTTGTTGAAACATCTTATTGGGCTAAATCATCCTCTCAAAAATATAATACAAAAATTGCACCGGAATAATTAAAGGTGCAATTAATTTCTTACCATGGCTTTACAACGCCAAGATCTAGTGGTCACAGGCATGAAATATTCAATAATGGTCCTAATGCACTAAATTGATTATAATATTATTATTCTAAACGGTTAAGGTAATATTTAGGATTTTAAAGTACGTTGGTGTGGGCACTAGATTTCAAAATTTAATTGTAATGTCCCCCTCTCGCTAAATAAGTTGCCTTTTTTTTTGCTATTCATATCTTTGAGGATTTTGGAAATATTTTGGGTAGAAACTTCTAAAATGTGCCCCCTGTATAATTTTTGTTAAATTATTGCAATTTTGGCAAAATGTGATAAGAGATTATATTGGTTTTAATTGAGTTATCGGAAATTTAAACATTTTAGGTTATGTGTTATGTCTATAATAAGCCCGATGTACACTACTCGTAACTTGAAAAGTCAGTCGTTCCAATCATTTTTATACTTGCGTTAAATCTTAGAGAAGCTAATGATGAACACGGCGATTTACTAATTAAAGCTGAAGTTTAAGTAACCCATCGTTAACCACTTACTGTCAATCGAATAACCCGTTAAACAATGACCACCAGTGGTCATTTTGGTGGTCTTTAGACGTATGTTGTAATTTTAGCTAAAAGCGATAGATAGTTGCTTAGCGGTGACTAAATGAGACTGTAACTAAATGCATGTGAATTTTGTCAAAAATTATTTTGTAATTATTAAATACATAATATTGAGTGATCCCTTAGGATATTGTCAATATTTAGCCTAATTTTATTATATTTCTGTTGTCATTCGTTTTTTTTTTCTATGCCTGTGATGTACGTTCAAGAAAACGAACGTAGAATCCAAACGAAGGAAATGTAATACACTTAATTTTGAAAAGGGTTTTGATGGCAGATTACCTCAGTAATTTGCTATTGTCTTCTAAGGAGAGATGATCAGAAAAAAATATTTATTTCGATTCGAACCGGTTATCTCAACAGTCAACGCACTTTTATCATTTCATGTTGACATATCCAGTTAACGTTAACAATTTCTGAAACAACATGTTAAAAATCGTCATCGAGGAGATTTTAACACTACAGTGAACCCATTAAAACATTAACGAATTAGAAACGATATTTCTTATTCCATCCAAATGCAACCCAAGCCATGACGCCTCCACCAGCCGTTTTATATTTAAGACTTTATTCTTCTTTACGTAAGTTATGAATAGAGTAATTATAACAATGGGGACCATCCAGATCGAACTTTTTTCGTCGCTAAGCAACTCTTTCCCAGTTTTTAGTTCTAGATTTTGTAGTTTTTGTAAAACCAAATGTAGTGTCTGTGATATTTTCATTTGATGCTTTTTCTTTGAAGAACTACACAGAACTTTTTATTGTCCCGTAAATGGTCCTGACAGTTTATGCAAGCCTTAATTTATTTTTTAGGGGAAAGGTACATTTCGCCTGGAACGATTCGCCGTGACACGATTCGCCGGCAGGCACGATTCGCCGGGAACGATTCGCCGGTAACGATTCGCCGGGAAAATTTGTTAGTATTAATAATTATAAAATCCTATTTTATTTTAAAATAAAGAAAATCTTTGAGTTTCCATTTTTTAAATCTTTTTTTTTTGCTTCTTAAACCTTATGTTTACCATATTTTTGGTTTACCATATTTATGGGTTTCCATTTTATGGGTTACCATATTATGTAAACTCCGCTAATGAGGGGGGTGAGACAAAATTTCGAACGTCTTTTATGGACGACACCTTTTTTTTTTTTTTTTTTTTTGTCAAACTTACAACTGGATTACATATTGACTACATTCGACATTCGACAAGCAACCTAACATGTTAAGGGTATTGTCTTACCTCGCCCCCCCCCCCTAATTAGCGAAGTTTACAGTAGATACATGACGAGGGAGAACACTTGATACTCAATCTCACCAACATAAACCCGGATGTCCGAATTTTCGTTACTACACGAATACTACTTAATTTAGTTACTATTATGGACACTACGTGACACTTTACATAGTAATGTAAAACGCCAATACCTTGCCGCTTAATAATTCAAATGTTTTTCAGTAACATAACGTTTCTGAAACCGGCCATAAGTCTTCCAACCGCCTAATGTATTACATAAAACTTTTAAAGAGCCGTTAAAAGTAAAGATGGATTTCTATTGGCTTGTTAGAGTTAACACACGTTTTATATTGGTTAATTGGAAACTTGTACTTAAGTGGACATTAACGCTTTTATTATGAAATCGGACCTAAAGTGCTAAAATATTAGAATTTTAACTTTATGTAAAGAACAACATAATAATAAATTTTATTTAATATCACTTTAAAATCATTGTTATTTCTTAATAATGACAAGTTAGAACTAAAAACTATTTATACATTTTAATATTAATATGCATCTAAAATGGCGCCAGAAGCTATCGGCGAATTGTGTCACGGTGAATCGTTCTCGGCGAATCGTTCCCGGCGAATCGTGCCTCGGCGAATCGTTCCCGGCGAACTGTTACCGGCGAGTCGTTCCCGGCGAAATGTACCCAACCCATTTTTTAGTAGGCCTGAGAAATTAACTTTGTTGCCCTTTTCGCGTAAAATACATTCTATTGTGGAATTAACTTCCGATGAATATTCCTCCATAATTGGCTGTATTTGGCATGGCATAGATAAACACGTTAATGTTGAAAATGAATAATGTTGAATGAATGGCATGAATGAACAGAATTTCAAATGAGGAGATGTTCATCGTAAAATTAAGTAAAACAACTTGAACTAATAATTTTAAATTATTCTAAATTTATTTGTTGTAGGTGCGTTGTACTTTGTAGCCGACTTTTTCGGTTATTTTAAATATAATTTTCTAAATTTCTACTACTTATTCCCTAATGTAAAGTAAATGATCTTCTTTTAACTCCTATTTTTTGGGATTTTGGCCGCCCGTGTGTTTGCACACTGTGAACAATAGGGCGCGATCTTACGCGATAGCCCTGATTGCACACATTCATCTTGTTACAAAAATTTTATTTTTTATCATTTTATACGTCCACTCTAAAGGTGGTCGCACACTTAGGCGACGTGCATCGTCACCTTGTGTCGCGTAGCGTCGCCTAAGTGTGCGAGCACCTTTATACTGCGTATTGTTCATTTGGTTAGTCTTTAGTAAAAACCTATACTAAACTAAATATTTTCATTTTTGTTGCATTGCTATTGTTAGTTTACGGAATATAATGAAAATTTATATTTATTCAATTTAATGAAAAACTACAAATTAAACATCAATTATTAACTTTTGAAAACTGAGCATGATGACAATAATAATGAATATTTTTCTTTTGTTCAGATTTTAGTTGAAATGCCGTTTTTTTGTACGTCGTCGGTGCTTTGTTCTTCTGGTCGCCACTTTTCGTGAGCCAGCTTTGCGTATGTACTGAATATGTGTTGATATATCGAACTCTGTTATCGTTAAAACCCATGAAAATTCTGAAAAAGTACTAGAATTTTTATTAACAAATAAAAATTTTCAACACAGAAGTTGTAGCTGATCATGATCAGGAAGTATCGTATATATTTAGTATAGAAATATAGTATTTTGTGGTATAAAACTTGATGTGGTTTTTAATCAAGTTATGATAGTATGAGAGGTAATTTTATTCATAGTCGTTGGGAGTGGCTAATGTGCTGAAATGAATATTCGTCATTTCGGTTCTATGTTTGTGTCAATTGGTGGAATTGGGTGTCAAGCGTTCTCCCTCTACATTTGCCGCGCAAACCCCAGTCACGTGCCAACCACTATGAATAAACTTCTTCTTCAGGTGCCTATCCGATTTCGGATGTTAGCGATCCTCCTGGCTAAGCCAAGAAGACTTTACTAGGGAAATGTTAATGGGGTGGTTTCCCTTTGCCTTCCCCATAGTAGGGCTGGGAATTTATTTCGATTAATCGATTATTTAATCGATTAATCGATAATCTCTAATAAGAGAAATAGTAAATTTTGCGATACAACTTAAAATAAGTAATTCTTTGTTATCTGTGGTTCTGGTAATGTAATGTAATGGTTATTTTTCCATTATTCAATAATAAAATGTTTGATTAAGTACTTCATTAATCGATTGTTCGTTGTTAAAGTAATAATCGATTGTTAAAATAATCGATTGTTTGATTATTCGATTGTTTTCGATTAATCGATTGTTCGATTGTTCTTGATTTATCGATTGTTCGATTATTCGATTGTTCGATTGTTCTCGATTAATCGATTGTTCGATTATTCGATTGTTTTCGATTAATCGATTATTCGATTAATCGATTGTTCGATTGTTTTCGATTAATCGATTGTCCGATTAATCGATTTTCCGATTAATCGATTAATCGATTGATCGATATAATCGATTGTTTTTACACAATCGATTTTCGATTGTTAAATTTAACAATCGCCCAGCCCTACCCCATAGTCCACAGATCGATTTTGGACTTTATAGATCACAACACATATCCGACGCAATCAGGATTAGAACCGCGGTTTCCCGCTCTGTTGTCTATCCGTATTTGATTTACGCCAGACTGCTGGTAGATAATGAATAAACTACCAAAACTAAATATGTATAGCAATAAATTCGAAAATAAGTCAATTATAACCAAAATACAACAACGACAGACATGTTTCGATCTTGTAAGATCTCATCAGTGACTTCATCACAACTGTACAGTTGTGAATTTGGTTATAATTTGACTTTAAGGTTTTACCTATATAGCATTTTATCGATAAAATTAATTGGAATTATCCGATAATCCAAAAAATGACATCAATAATTCGCGCAATGCTAATAAGTATAAAATGACCCGTTTATATTTAGTACATTTAGTACTGTCGTAATGACATACTTCACGACCTCTCGGAAAAGTGCTTCCACATCACATCCGTGTGTTTATTTTATTATATAAACGGGTCGTTTTATACTTATTAGCATTGCGCGAATTATTGATGTCATTTTTTGGATTATCGGTTAATTCCAATTAATTTTATCGATAAAATGCTATATAGGTAAAACCTTAAAGTCAAATTATAACCAAATTCACAACTGTACGTCACTGATGAGATCTAACAAGATCGAACATGTCTGTCGTTGTTGTATTTTGGTTATAATTGAGTTATTTTCGAATTTTTACAATTCTTGGCAACTAGTTAAGTTGCGCCATTTTGACCTCGCAAAGGGTCTTGATTGAAGGTTTATCCTCAACACATTTAGTACTGTCGTAATGACATACTTCACGACATCTCGGAAAAGTGCTTCCACATCACATCCGTGTGTTTATTTTATAATGTATAGCAATTTTCAATTTTTAAAATTAGACACAGTATAGCAAGATTAAGTTCAAATCAGAACAAAACACGTGTCATAGTTTATATACAAGCACTAGGAGGGTCCCCACACCCTAAACTGAAACGGAGCAACCAATTGGTGTGTAACTCGATTATACGAGTAATAATCGATAATAATCATCGACATTAAATATAGCCCTAATAATTTAACAGTCGATTAGCAGTAGAGTAACTTAGGGTCTGGGAGGGGGGGCAGCTTGAAATAGTAATTATTATTGTAAAAAAAATTAAAACCGAAAAAAAAATGTTTTCAATCGAAAGTTCAAAGGCAGCTTTTGACTCTTTACACTTACATAGCATCGGTCGGCCTAAGATGTAAATATCGTAAGTCCTATAATGGTAAATTTACAGGAGATGCAAAAAACTTTGTTTGCATTTTGATATAAGCTTAAGGCATTATCGTTTTGGCGGTTTTAAAATCACAGCATTTTTTCTGGACTTCCTACATTATTTGAACAAAAATGAGCATTTTAGTTATCTATCAGATGGCATTAATAACTTATTTTCGCCTAAAAGTGGACTTACGACATTATTTATATCTTAGGCCAACGATAGATACTATTACCAATAAAAAAAATATTTAAATTTGTTAGTTGTTAATTCGTGAAAATAAATTAGTAAATATATTTTAATAATTTATGAATTAAGGTAATAAAATTAATATGGTATTTTTAAGCTTTCAAATGCGTAATGCATTCTTCATCAGAAATTACATAAATTATTTATTTACAAAATTGTTCCTAGTAGGTATAAATTTAAAAAAAATTTTTGTATCTTTCCCCGTTTTTTCAGTATTTCCGATGCCAAGTACATAAATAGTTTAAATAATAACACTTAAAGGGTATAGCGGAGTAAGCATGCAAAAAATGCCCCCAGCGATATTTAAAAATCTAAATAGGCGATCGATTCGTAATCAGAAAAAAACATTTTCCTGAAAATTTCAGCTTTCCAACCCAAAGATTTTCGCAATAATAAGCAAAAATGTGTTTTTTGGTTTTTATTTTTTTGTGGCTATTCTACTGAGTATTTTTTAATGAAATTTTTTTTGGTAAGAACTACTGACAAGAGGCTTTAAAAAGTAATTTTTTTGAAAAGTTATAACTGTCCGTCTTTTTTTAAAAAAATAATAAAATTTTGGCCCCTTAATTTGAACATGTTCCTTACAATTGGCAATCACGAATTTTTTACAAAAAAACTTCCCTTTGACCCTTCTATATACGGTAAAATTTTCAACTTGATCGAGTTGGTGCAACAGGGTGAAAAAAAATAAAATAAGTAACAACATTATTACATAGAGTATTACATACACATAGGGGACAGGTTTGCAGGTTGCCACCTACTGCAGGTTGCCACCTACCTTGGATTTTGGTGTTGGACCAATGTCATAAACTAAATTTTGACTGAAATCGAAACCTAAGGAGGTGTGATCACTTTTAAACTAGTTCTGGAGCGGACAGAGCCACTAAGACAGTTTGTGTTGACAAAAGTTTGAAAAGTTGTATCGTGAAAATTTAAAAATTAAAATTGTGTTTTTGTTCTGTGGTCATAAATTGAACATTTTAATCGAGAAATCAAGGTAAATATTTTTTCTGTATTGCTTTTACATTCAACTTACATTATCCTAACAAAATTTCAAACATATCATGAAATAGCAATTTTTTTCAGATATAATTCTAAAATAGTGCTAGAATGCAGGTTGCCACCCTTTACGATTTGCAGGTTACTACCTATCGTGTTTCGCTTGTTTACACTCATATGCCCGTTCTTATGATTGTTTGATCTTTACAATTGTTATTGAGTTAAAAGTGAAGTGTTTTTATTGCATTAAATAATTAAATTTGCAAGATAATATGGAATCATGCAAATTAACATGAAAAATCAAATTTTGATTTTTTATGCCAATTTACACTAATTTTTTTATGTTTACGACCACTGAGTGTCAATAAAAACCCATAAATTTTATAAATCAGTTGGTTTTCTTTCCGTTTTTCTACATTTTCAGCAATTTCTCGATGGGTGGCAACTTGCAAGCCTAAATTTCAAGAGGTCGATTTTAGGTACTTTTGAAAAACTCCTGTATAACTTTTATTTTTTGAAAATTCAAATAATTTCTACGTCAGGATTGTGCCTTTTGAGTTCCTCTTTCCAACGAATATTATAATATCAACAATATGTTGATTTTGTGACGAGCTATGAGCAAAAAAGCTAATGGGTGGCAACCTGCAAACCTCTCCCCTACATTATAATATTTTTCTAATGTTGTCAATGGCAACATACTTGATAGAATTATAATGTAACGTTGTCAATGACGACGTACTTTATATGATATAAAATAAGTTAAAATTCTAATTTTTATATTAGTGTTAGAAAAAATATTGAAGACAACGCGGGTTTTATAGATTAAAAATCTTTCTCTATTAAATCCTCACTCCCTACGGTCGTTCGGATTTAAACTACGACATCGATTTTTAAACAATCTATAAAACACTAGTTGCTTTAATAGCTATTTAGAGTATACAAGTATTTTATTACACTTTTTTGAGATTAATCCTGCTAACAAAAAATGCGTCAAGTAAAATATTATTCTATGGAAAGCAATAGGCTTTTTAATAAAATAATTATGACAATCAATGAGGCTGATATGTATACAACAAAAATTGGAAAAAAGTCAATGTTAATGATATTTTCTGTGGTAAATGGCGAGTTCATTTAACTAGGCAATCAAAACATGAGAATACTGATTATTCATCTGTGGAACAAGCAAATACCGAGCGCCAACGAAATTCTCAATCATCATCAGTTATTTGGTATGTATGACAAAAAATGGAAGAAAGTTTGGAATTTGTGGAACTTAGTTTTCCGTAATTATTGCTACTCATAAATACTGTTGTATTTGGGGATTTTCAAGAAATGTTTCAAGAAACAAAAACATTGGTTCCGTTTGAAGCTCGCCAACAAGTATTTTCTAAGAGACGACTCTGCATTCCTCAAGGAAATCGGTGCTGTAAAGATCATATCTAATAAAACAACGATTTCATAACGAACCTTCGCATTTATTCTAATAATTTTGGTTTGGACCGTGAATAAGTCGAATCTGACTACTTTACTGAAGTGATAACCTCGTTCTAAATAAGATGTTTTGCTGGTGCATTTTGGACTAGTTCCATTTGTCGTATTGCTTGCTTTTTGCACAAAGAATTCGGAAGAGGATTAGATTCTGATGTTGACCTCTCTAAAAAAGTTATTACCGCGATGAACTTGAAAAAAGATCAAGATAATACTTTGGCTTTGAAGGTATTAATAATAACAATAACAACAAGTCGTTGGGCGAAACGAAAAGTTTCAATTATAACGATAACTTCAAATTACTTAATGGACTTTCCAGAGTTGACGGAACAAGAACTCAAAATTTTTCTTACGGGTTCATATCAAATGTCTCGAGCAGTGTCATATTTGGCCGAGTTGATGAATGAAGACGGCACTGTTACACTTCAATATTATGTAAAGATTTCATCAAGCTACAAGTGAAATCTCGGTACATTAATTCAAAAACTTATCGTTGTTTTATTGATTATATTATGAACCAAATACGAATGAAATCTTCGGCATTACTCAATATTGTTGTAATTGTGCTAATGACAGGCGCACTCTCGGGTGCTGCTTTCACATTGCAGTTATTCTATATTATCTTTCTCATGCTCGATATTTGGCTAAAATAATAAGATCATCTGAGGCATTGAGTCGCTTGTTTACAGAAATAGAAGAAAAAGCAGTAGTAACTGAAGACAGTGACGAAGATTAACTGATCTTATTTAAAACAGTTTTATTAAAAAATTTTGTATTTTGTAATCAGTACAATTTACTATATTATATTATCTACTATCCTATAATTATTTAATTTTTCATCACTTATGTTGAAAATGAATCAATATAATTTTTGTGAAATTATTTCATTCCGTATAAATAATTATTAAGAACTTTTCTAAAAACATTATAATTAACATTATAATATAATTTATAAAATTTAAAAAACTTTTTTTTATTTTTTTAATGGAACAATGCTTCCGAAATATATATAAAAAATAGATCATACTTTTGATATATTTATAAATAGAACAAAAATAATTTATATGTATCTATTTAATGAATAATACTATATTCGAAGAAAATATGAAAAAAATATACTTTATTTTTTTTCACCCTGTTGCACCAACTCGATCAAGTTGAAAATTTTACCGTATATAGAAGGGTCAAAGGGAAGTTTTCTGTAAAAAATTCGTGATTGCCAATTGTAAGGAACATGTTCAAATTAAGGGGCCAATATTTTATTATTTAAAAAAAAAAAAAACGGACAGTTGTAACTTTTCAAAAAAATTACTTTTTAAAGCCCCTTGTCAGTAGTTCTTACCAAAAAAAATTTCATTAAAAAATACTCAGTAGAATAGCCACAAAAAAATAAAAACCAAAAAACACATTTTTGCTTATTGCGAAAATCTTCGGGTTGGAAAGATGAAATTTTCAGGAAAATGTTTTTTTCTGATTACGAATCGATCGCCTATTTAGATTTTTAAGAATCGCTGGGGGCATTTTTTGCATGCTACTCCGCTATACCCTTTACATTTTTTGTTAATAATAACGTAATAATTTTTGACTTTCAAGTTAAAAATTTTTATTCTTGTTGATACTCATCAGTAAATGATAAATGTTATAACGTGGATCGAACATCAATTTTAAAAGGTTGCGTATTCGAGCAACCACTGTAAGAGATGGAAGGCGCAAATTCAGTGTCAATGTCCTTCGGGAATATGGACATCTCTAAATCATTTTTTCTTCAACGCAGGGACGTGTCTAACCAACTTTTTTGAGGGGGGAATTTGCTAACTTAATTAATTAAAAATTACCAACTTTTTGTAATTTTTTTTTAAAATTTGCCTATTGTCGGTTTAGCGACTTTTGCCAACTTGATCAAATTTTGAGTGATTTTGACAGCGTTTTTCCAAATTCCTAAAATATTGGGAGGGGGGCTCCCCATCCCCCTTAGGCACGTCCCTGCTTCAATGTAATATGTACTACATTGCTTCAAATTAGTTTGGGCTTCTATTCAATTTCGGCACACAATTTCTTCTTTTCTTTCATTATTTTTAGCCTGTATGTGTGTTTCAGAGTACTTTTTAGTGATTACCTATTCTGTATGACTCTATGGGCTTTTATAATATACATGGTGTTTATTAAACATACTGCAAAAATGGAAGGGGAAGGAAGAATACAGGGCGAGAACAATTTTCGGCAATAATTTTTTAGATACCAAATAGTATTTGAAAAAATTTTTTAACTAAACTTATACAGTTAAAACTTGAATTAACTATAGGTAATTCTATATAGGTAGTTCTAGTTAGATCGAGTTTTAACTAATTTCGGGTTTTAACTGTAACATAAGTAAATATTTAAATACAGGGTGGCCCTTTGAAAACGAAACAGACTGGATTGTGGCCTGCAGAATTTTTTTTTCAAGAAATGCAAAAACACGTTAATTTTATCATCGAGGGGGACAACTTTTGCGACCAATGTCACTCCCGTATTGTTTCATCCCTTCGCGCTGTGATGACAACCCCTGAAATGTTAATAGGGATGATATAGTGAGTGACACCTCATTTGAAAGGTCTTGCTTTCCTGAATTCAGCGATATAATTTTTTTGAAGTTTTATCAATTATTCAACAAAAAAATTGAAGCTGCAAAAATGCGAAATAAATCCGATATTTTAAGACATTTAAGAATAAAAAGTGAAAAACGCTTGATCAGGTTGATTTTAATTTCAAGGAGGCTACTTTTACTACTATTCATAAACATTGATAGTTCAACCCTTAAGGTAAAGGGCAAACCACCCTTAGAATTTTAAATGAAAATATGGGTCTGATAAAAAGATCAGTTTAATCAAATTATATCAAATTGTTCACCATCAGCTTCTTCAATGGAAGAATTGTTTCAATTTCTCATTGCATTCAAGACTGTAAGGGTGGTTTGCCCCTTACCTTCAGGGTTGAACTGTCAATGTTTATGAATAGCAGTAAAGGTAGCCTCCTTGAAATTAAAATCAACCTGTCCAAGCGTTGTTCACTTTTTAATTCTTAAATGTCTTGATATATCGGATTTATTTCGCATTTTTGCAGATTCAATTTTGTTGTTGAATAATTGATAAAACTTCAAAATAATTATTTCGCTGAATTCAGGGAAGCAAGACCTTTCAAATGAGGTGTCACTTGACATATCATCCCTATTAACATTTCAGGGGTTGTCATCACAGCGCGAAGGGATGAAATAATACGGGAGTGACATTGGTTGCATAAGTTGTCCCCCTCGATGATAAAATTGACGTGTTTTTGCATTTCTTGAAAAAAAAGTTCTGCTGGCCACAATCCCGTCTGTTTCGTTTTCAAAGGGCCACCCTGTATAATAAATAAATATACCCAAGTCGATACGAATTCGTTTTTCAAAATTGATTTTCTCTAAATTGGCCAAATATGGTCATTTTACATTTTCACCTGATGATGTCCTAATTATGATCCACGCGTATAATAATAATGGTGCAAATCGGTGATTAGAAATGTTGGCATTTCCCTTGTAAGACACGCCAGAAAATGAAACAAATCACAACTTACTACCATCCATAGGATTTGCGTTAAGTATGTTAACTTTCGACATTACTAAACAAAATAATTATCTAAATAATGATCAGAAATGAATAATGATTAATGATAATATCCGAAACTGTTAACTGGTGGTTAAAATTACATTGACTGCTAATGCTAAGTACCCGATTCGACTACACAGGTGAAATAACAACTAGATTCTAATGGGAACCGTGACGCCTAAAGCTACAATGTAACTTCTGAAGAAGAACTTGTACAGATTACACTTTCCGCGATTAGGAGCCCCCCTATTATGTAATATTAAGTACCTACTTAGCACGTACACACCGATATAGGTATAGCAAAGGTTCCCGACGTCGTCGTCGTGACATCATCAGGTATAATACTTTGAAAACGAAAAATTATCTTCTAAATTTTCCCTTTTCCTGTGCCTTTTTGATATCTGTGACGCCAGTAATTAGGAACAGGTGCCTCAAGTTTCAAAGTACAATGAAAACCCCATTGCAGTTAAAACTAACTAATCGCTGACGCTAGAGGTATTAACGAATTTTCTTAGGGCTATCTAATGATGTAATACAAAATATCTCTTCCATGTAAAAGAAAGGGTAACTATAATTCTTCGAGGAAATACCGATGAAAAAGTTTTTTAAAACTGCTTGCATCATGGAAGTTCCACTTGACCATCAACTAGAACTTTTAAGTTTAAAAGTATTTTCTAACACTCCGTTTTGGAGAAATACGCAATTTAAATTTTATTCCCGGGATATTTGTGCTTTTAGAATTAACAACTTTTAATATACTGAAAAATAGTTGTTAAAAATGGGGGATCATTATTTTGTTAATTTTTGCCATTTATGAGAGCTATATTGAGATAAATGATGATATTAGTAGATACATAGAGAGATGTAAATTATTGTAACCGCAGGGCCACCAGAGGGCTAAACTATTTCGAATTAGGAATTTCCACTCTATTCAATTCCTAGCTCATAATTTTTTATCAGATACGGAAAACCTGCTTTTTATAGTCAAATTAACGTTTATGAAAATCCGAATTTTACTATAGTAAGTGGGATAATAATTTTGTTAGAAATCGTCTATTAAATACCATAGTTAAAATCATAGCGGAGAAGTTACAATAATAAAACGATTTTTAAGTTAGTGTTGAGTGTAATTTTAAAGAAATTTTATTTTATTTTAATTCAATACAAATTGTACATATTTCGACAGTGCATGGATTTTATATTTATTGGTAAGGTTTTTACTTACTTTGTTTTACTTTGAAAATACCCTTTTATAATTATTATTAAAGCCTAGTTTGCTAACTTGGGTAATTCTATTTTAATTCTAGCCTCTCTTATTTAAAGCCCCATTTGATCTTCAATTAAATTCAAATTAATTTATTTGTAAAATCTTTGCAATAAATTTTCAAAAATTATTTTTATTTCTTGGTTAGGTATATAAAACTGAAGATTCGGAATAACGATGAAATAGTGCCTTTTCGGTGTATTAGCTATCTACACAGGGTTTTCAACTTACTAGAGTTAAAATTCAAGTAATTTACTTTTCGGTTACATTTTTGATAAAATGTACGAAGTTAAATAGTGTATGACGTCACTTCACTGTGACATCATACTATCAGAAATACAGGTGTGTTCCGTACATACTGCATAGAGATGTAATTTATTAAGTAATCGAGAATAATATCGATTTTTGAATTAGATACTGTAACAATAAATTAAAGTCTGCTTCTGCTGCTGAATGAAACTTTACTGAATTATTTCAGGATATTTTGACTTGTCCATTATTATTATTCGTTCATTAATCGCATTCAATGATATTAGTTGTTCTAGCAATAATTACTACAACATAATCTACTATTATGTAATCACCCAAAGCTAAGTAGGTGGATTTTTAGAAAAATGTAACTTATTCGCAAAAAAGAGATTACGTTAATTGCTGTAATAAAAATATCTAAAATTAATTTGCTAATTTATGGAATAGGGAATTCCCTCTTATGAGTAGGTAAACTTAATGTACATTTATTGTTAATAAATTTTATGTCAATGTCGAAGTTGTGTAGGTAAGTGTTCGTGATTGCATTAATAATTTCATCCAGACGTAATATTTTATAGACGATCGCTTGAAGAATAATTTATGTTTTATTTTACATTTTTTTACATGAAATTTTGATAGGGTTGATTTGCTTTATTCAATAATGAATAAGTTATGATTTTTTCGAGGTTTTCTTATTGGTATTCGTTGCGAAGTATAGGTACTAATTGCATAATGTTTATAATAGGTACTTATATTCTAACCATCAGGAGGTTGGAAAAGTTAAAAATGTCAATAACACGATTATCGTAAAAATAACCTATAGTGTCATCAGTCATTATAAATAGTATGCAGCAGTGGTACTTAGACTACATATTAGAAGTTTGATAATGAAGCTTACGTAGTATTTATTATATTTGAAATTATAATTCGCTCACATTTGATAATTATGATGTATTTATTTGGCTAGTGCGTTAGTTAATTATTCAGTATTACATTATTATAAAAATTATTTAGTTTGTACGATTAAAGGTCAATTTTTTTTATATCGCAGCTTTTACACAATGAGAATAGCCATGTGTTTTAGAATAAATGTTTGATTTATACATGTCGATTGGGATGGGAAGGCAATTTGGTTGTTGTGATTATAAAGATGTGTCATAACTTCAAATGCAGGTTAATTGGCACAACGAATACACGGAATGGCTATAGTTGTATGTGTCATCCTAGTCAAATTGAGAGTGGAGCCACGGCGATCTCTCAGAACGTAGTTCCTGGAATACGGACTCGATGACGACACCGGGAGTTTCTCAATACCCGGAAACTCTACTATTGATACGCTAACACTTTAACAGAGAAGGTTTTAAACATCCACCTCTCTTACATTGACTTTTAGTGTTGTACTCTCTTGGCGGCACCTGTGGAAGGGGAAATGTGTTTTATCAATGGAAGGAGGAGCTTGGTCCGATGGTCCACCCTAGGTATTATACACACGGATATTATCCGCCGAAGATATAAATTGGTCAGTTGACGTTTCAAACACAAACTTCACGTTTCGTTAATACCAGGTGGTAAAATGGTCAAAGTGTCGGCTAAGCATAGTAACTTGTAAAGACTGTTCATCATTATGAGTAGAAAATAGTTTTATCACAACACTACAGAATACCTACGACTAGAAAAAATATATAGTTATATTTTAACAAGTGCCATATAGTGCCATTTTCAGTGCCGGTGTAAACGTAAGAGAATATAGTCATGGATTGCCATACAATGTGCGGGCATGTCGAAGGGATGCTTGATCGTGATCAAAGAACTGCTAAACTAAGATGTGATTCTAATAAATATTGTGTAATATTTAGTGTATATAATAGAAAAAATAGTTACATTCATTCGTACGAACAAGACAGTTTAAACGAAAGCCTCAATTACCGTCTACATTTCCATAAACGTAATTGTTTAAGGTGGTCGAAACCAAATCGGAAAAATTGCTACTTTTGGAATGCGATAAGAAGTAAGTTAACAACCACCTATAACTAAATATCCTGTATATCGATGTTGATATAGGCGGAGCTACTAGCAACAGGTGGCCAATCCTAATGTGGGACCTCAATACGATCAAACTATGTATCTATACCTATACACTTGAATAATAATGTTTACTTATCCGTAACTAAGACACGCAACACGTGCATATCTTAAATTTTAACCACAAGTTAATTCAACTTAACATCGGTTTAAATCATGAAAACGCGATTCTCACATTAGGGTACTTTGAAATAGAAATTTACAAACCGTAACGTTTTATCTAGTGTAAGTACTCGTACTTGAAGTTGTACTATAGTTGACTAACTGTTTTAGTTTTAAAAATAAAATACAATTAGGTACCTCGTGAATCATAAAGTTTAAAGTATCATAATATATAAAATGATGAATTGGAAATTTTGTTGAGTCAAATCATTGCGCTAATATCTATTTATTTTATTACAACACAGAGAAAATATCTTGTAAGAGTTACTCGAGTTATATTATCTGGATAGTTAATAATAAATGATTATACTTAGTACATACCTAACTTAGTTTTCAATTTATCTGTCGGTTGATTTTCATTTAATTCTACATAACAATGTGGTACCTACATCAGTATAACAGTAAGATGAAACACCATAGAATGCACCTGCGTTTTTATTTTGCAAGTATTAATTTTACAAAAATGTCGTAAATTGTTAAGTATGAAGAATTAGCCATGATTAACTGACAATTACCTACCATTATAGCCGTAAACGAATCTTTAGTTGTTTCAAAGCATTTTACAACAAATAGATCAACTGATGTATGTACACCTGTTAACGTTTATTGCATTTTTGTATTGTTTTTATTACTCCTGTAGTAGCGTAATTTGTTACTTAGACATCCAGGCTATACCAAAACGAATTTAATAAAATTTCTCACACATAAATTTGCAGTAAGCATGTACTGTTATCAAAAAGCTTGTTCAACTTGTTTAGCAGACTACTATGTGTAGGCAATTTCCTAATTGCTGCCACATCCCATGTCTGTTCAAAACAATGCCATTATCATCCACCTGACAAGTGGGTGTTGCACTTCTAGGTGCTGCTCAACGTGGGCTTACATTTTGCCTATACAAAAATAGCGAATAATTAATTAGGATTTTCTTGACATAACGTTGTCACAGAGCAGGACATAATCTAATACTTTAAATTTGATAGCTTTTGATGTTTATGCAAAAAAATGTAGTGAAATTTCATGTTCGAAAATCGATACGATCGATTGAGTTTTCAAATTTTGTTACTACTTCATTATTATTATTATAAGAAGAAGCTACAAGGGGCACTACGTGAATGGGTCATCTTGTCCTTGCTTCACTAGTCTGCCCGCTCACGAGGTCATCCAATTCGTGTCTTGCCCCGAAATATTCTCACGCTCTGGCGCCCTTTCTGATGTTTGTCCAGATACGTGTATATATTTATATAGCATTATGTCGTTTATTTCTAAATGTCGCCGACAAATATTGTTACATACCTTTCATGTGTCATCTTTGTTTCAGGATTAAAACAAGTCCTAATTGCCGGAATATATCTACTAAGTGTCATCAGTGTACCGTCTACCCTCTCGGCACCTACAAAACAACGATTAGCTATGTCTAATAGATACGACTCGATTCCTAAGTGGATCAATCCAGCTAACTTAAAACTGCCCAATTGCTCGGAAACGAATTCGGCAGTGCAACTCACCGATGCCGAACTCATAGAACCAATTTTATTACAAACCACCACTGCCCATCGAAAAGCTGTCGTCTTCAGAACGGAATTGGTAAGTAACACTATCAGGTGTTAAATATTTGTTTTCATCCGTCATTCCAAAACAAAAATAGAGTGTTTATAAAATTTAGAAAATTATTGTTGAAGTTTTTATCATGTTTTTCGACTTTTGCGTTTTTAGTATCAATAAATTTCTGATCAAATTTTGAAATAGAGCTCACTTCTAACGGTCTTATAACGGTAAATCAAACGTGTTACATTTAGTTTGTTTTTGCAAGTTGAAAGTTTTACTAAAATCACAATGGTAGTATTATGGTAAATGTGTTTATAAGTTTAATAGCTCTCGAGTTTCTTGCTTATATGCCACGTGGCCACCAAAAATAGCAGATTTTAAAGCCGCAGAGGGCTGAGATAAGAAATTTCTTTCGATCCGATATTTTAATGCTCCAGAGATCACATCACTGCATGCTGTGGTTGATTAGCAACCTTTATTACCATAAGCTCAAAATAGCAGTTACACTCATGATTTAATTTAAAATTTGAGAAAAATAGTACAATACTTCAAATCAAAATTTGATAAAATTTTGAAAAAGAAATAAATTTTACAAAATGAAAATTTAAATCCTTTAATAATAATAATAATAATATAAAACGTAGTACCCACTTATCATGTAAGCTCATCTCGTATAGCGTATGTATCGTTGTTCATTCATTAACGGATCTCCCTACTATAAAATTGTTAATTTGTATTCACATATGGTTTTCTATTATGCCGTCCGTTGATGTCTGATTACACACTATCATATTTTTCGTCTCTGTTACTTCCCTCCTATGTAGGTATAAATTGATTCGTGCCCATCGGATATAAATACCTTGCGTCTTTGTCATATCCGGTAAAATCGTGTCCGTTGATGGATTTTCCACCGTCTTGAATGGTTGGTTACAAGGCATTGATAATTTGTAATTAAATTTAAAAATGTTAACTAAAGGAAAAGTGATACAAAGTAAATTTACTTGTGAACACAATTTTTCATTTCCATGTTAAGAATAAGTTACAATAAGAGCGTCGCGATGTCTAGAGAAACTCGCCTACTCGTTTACCATAATATAGCGTCATACTGTCTGCTGAAACCAGGTCAATGAATCTTTTCTTTTTTATTTAACACTAAAGTTGATAGTACACTTTATCAAAGTGTGCGGGTGGCGTGGTAACACCCTTTGGTAGTATTGTACTAGAAAGAATCTCATCCTCACGTGATATTTCTTACGCCAGGTGCACACACAGCTACAATTGTTTTGGAATAAGCAATCAAGATCGCGTATCTTTTATCATGCCACCACATTTTTTGTAGTACTTTGACATTATTCACTAGAATGCATAATATCTTATTGCCCCACAGGTGGATGGAACTAATCTGTGTGAGGTTCATTTTCTATCAATGAATCTTTTAGCTGCTAAGGACATAAAACCACATACTCTTTGCATTGAACAATTATTTTTATATATCTCAACCTCGTCTCCAGCTATAGCAAATTATGATCTTAATTATATAAATATTAGTGTCAATTTTGCTTCTCGTAATTTTAATAAGACAGTTACACAAAAAATAGTATTTATTGTTAAATATGTATACTCAAAGTAGATGATTAGTTGGTTCGAGGCCATCACGCAACCTGCGTCTGATAGAAGCAATTGACCGCATACTAATTATATTTATACTGATATGACTTGCCCGATGCTAGTTTTTATGCATTAAATAAGAATATTTTTTTCCAATCATTATTTAGGTATTTTAAATTCTTAGACAGTCGTGAGAATTCATTGTACTTAGCAACTTGGCTACTTGCGGGAGAAATTTATTAATTATTTTGCGGTGACCGTTAAACAGAACTGCGTTGTTCATATTCCTTCGCAGAAGCTCCTAATAAAACTAATTGTTCCTATACTAAATGCGTGGGATGTTTCTACAATCAATGTACCTAAAAACTCTCGTTACATTTTCATTTCATTATAATACTAATAAGTTAGCAGGTAATCAATAGTGTTCTAATAAATGTACTATTTGTTACAGTCTCTAAAAAATTTCGGCTTGCCTGCATCAAAACTCATAGAAGATTGGCAAAACGCCCATTATGAAAACTGGTTGCCGAATAATGAAGAAATTGCGAAAATATTAAATCAATCCATCGATCCCCAAGAGCATTTAAATAGTTTGACGGTATGTAATTAAAAAAAATCGCTTATTGCATTATATTAAGCAAATTTTTTTTGTATTTTCAGCTTCCGCAAGCGTTAGTAGATATGTATCGGTCCCTACAGATAGTTGCAGTGGGTTTGGAACAAATCACTTGGGATCAAGAGGACGATGGTGCTCCTTTTGTGCAAGATTTCAATCAATCAGAATACAATTTGCGTTTAGTGTTGGTCGAAATGCAAGCGGCGATACACGAAAGAGGATACTGCAATCAAATGCATCCAGACATTCAAAGGGATTGGATGGCGGAGACGTTACGGAAACCCGAAAACGATATCGATAAAAAAATGAGAGACTGGATCATATACAGAGACTACATCAACATACTCGAATATGTCATGATAGTACTTGACTATTTTAAATTAAAAGCAAATTGAACGTAACGCAGAAGCGTTAAGCCTTGATTGTCCATGTTCCATTTCGAGGTTTAATTTTTGGCTAGATTTTCGTAGGTTGAATAGTAACTAAGTGAGCGCATGTATATAACAGTAGAAAATTCATGGTGAGAAAGCTACGTGATTATTATTATTGACATAATCTTAATTAGATATATTCCGAATGTTATGTCTAATAAACTTAGAAGGCTTTTATCACAGCAAAGTGTAAATTTTAGATTTATTAATTTATTGTACATTTTATAAATCCATTTATTTTATTTATACATTATTTATACCTAATTATTATTATTAATTTTATTAAAAGATGATCTGATTAATGTACATAGATACTTAGTTTTATTGTAATTTATTTGTTATTAGGAGATTTCTAGCAGTATTCATTTAATACGACACGTAAATATACAGAACGTTATTATGATTGTATTAATTTATAACTTCAAAGTGTTAGTGTGGTTTTGTATTAAACTGTAGGTTTGTTCTGTATTTAGCAGGATTAAATTATTCTGGTGTCTTGAAACTATACTTCTGTGATAAACTGCGCTATGTGTATTAAATATTTATTGTTACAAATTCAGGTATTTTTATTCTTCCTTCATTCCATGGAAAATCCATTTCATATTTCAGTATTTAACTCACAATAACTGATGAAATATAATAATTATGAAAGTAAATATTATCTTCCTGCGGTCAAGTGTGAAGTAGGTATACCAGCTGTTCTTGGGCATGGCAACTCCTTTCTTGTCAACATACAATCTTTGCGTCACTTCCGACTTATTTACTTTTGTTCTAATAGGTACGTATATATTTTATTTTACAAATGTTATAACTTACTTTGTGAATTACTTAGCTAAATAAAATTTAGCAAAACCATGCGTGTCAGTTAGTCAGGAAACGATTGGGAAGCTTTTCTCATCGAAACTGTCCACCGAAATAAATTAAATACTATAATGTAAATAAATATGTATTCACAACAAACTTTTTACCTTATACTAATAAAATTTTAACGAATAATAAATTTCGGCAATAAAAAGTTTATATCAGATGACAAACAAAGAATGTCAAACTTGTGATGTTTTAGCGTCATTAACCTAAGTGTAGGCACGTAGAATAAACCCAAGTTGTGCGCGTGCCCTTGAACACAAAATTTTTAGTGGTACTTCCATCGTCAAAGTTTTACACAAAAAATAATATAATGAACAATAAAACATTAATTTAAATATTTAAGTAATTTTTTTTAATTCTACAAGTTATTATTGCTAATATTAATCAAATTGATTTGTGTATTTATCCCACGAGAGACTTTTCTTGGTGGAACATCCAGCATAGTCCTGTTAAAAGTTTCTTTCGCAGGATCTGCCAAGGTGTTGAAGTCTAACCAAACAAAGTAAAATTTTGTAAACTTTTCAAATTTATAGTTATTTAAATTTCTTAAATCAATTAATTAAAAAACTTATTAATTATTATTTAATTTTCTACTGCTATTGAAAAATACAAATACCTACCTATGCACCGCTTTTTTTAAAGTAATGATAGTGATTACTCACAATGTTGAGTAATAGACATTATTTTAGCAGTGTGGAATAATGAATCTTTATTACTTAACATTGTCGAGTAATGAACTTTTGGGGCGGGACCAAATTCACTAGGCACAATTTGTCACAATAAATTGTAATTCGCGAATGATGGTTATTATATACCATCACAGATTATAACATACTGATACCTCTAGCCCCAGCATTGAACTCTCTTTTTACCCAGGTAAGAAGACTTGGAAACAAGTGAAAATCAAGCTGTTTATTAATTGGTATTCACTTGCTTCCAATTCCTTTACCGGAAAATAATGAAATGGACTGGCTTATTAATATGTAGTAAATTTATCTATTTATGTATAAATTATCATTTCTTAAATTAATTCAAACATTTAAAATGCACGGTATTGTAAAGATAATCCGCTAGGTACTGACTTACAGAATACTAATATTTTTAATAATTTCCTTATTTTGCATTTTTAGGTTTTCGTTTTAATTTCGGACCAACCACCAGCAACTATATATTGCGCCAATATTGGTAATCATTATTGCACCAATATGGGCTAAATCTTGCCAATATTGCGTCAATATTTTGTGCTTCCTGGGATTATCCCATAAAACCAATACCAATACTTAGATATCGACCCCTCTCTGGAAATTAATGAAAGTGAAATAAAGATGTCTTACATTTAGGTTATAATTTTTTCTAAAGTGTGGAATTATTATAGAGGCGGAGCTTATTTCCAAAACACAACATATCCAAAAATTGAAAATTTTCGATGCGAATGTCATTGCATAGTCTAAAACATTCCCTACAAGTTGCTTTCAAAACTTTCATAAAAAGAGATTTCTAGTCCTATCAAAAAGTGTGTCGAATTTCAGTTAAATTGTCAAACCGCAGTACGTCCTATAGTTTTACTAAGGTGCTTTTAGGGTTACATACATATAATATACCTACTGAAGATTGCTAAAAATTCAGTAAAAGATATTTTTATTTAGTTAGGTAATAGTAATTACGAAAATATTTTAGAATTTGAGGTGGTGGATCTCTTTGATTATGGTAGATTTTCTCGAGATATATGAAATCATTGTTCTGTAACTAATAGTTCTCAAATCCTTTCTATAAGCAAAAATTAAAAAGGTAAGTTACAAAAAACTTCACAAAATTATAGTGTCCCTGATGAACTCATCTCTTTGAAAAACCGCTCTCAAGATGCACATTATGATCCAAATTAAAACTTTAAGACCGGGGCCTGAATTAGAAGGTCAAAAAAGAAGCGTTTTTTCGGGAATGTTCTATAAGGGAAAAAAACAAGTGAGCCCAGTAAACATTGAGGTATCTTTTCATGTATATTTGAAATGTATATAAATAAATTTCAACATGAAATAATAAATATGACTGCAGATTTATCAGCCTATTCCATGTACGTCTTGCCACTGCGGTCCCGCCAATCGTCGGGAAAGATGCAGCTCGTAATTCTTGACTGAAACAAAAAACAATAACATTTTCAATTGTCATATATTTTTCTTCGTAATTGAAAATTTTATTGTTTTTTTGTTGTTTCAGTCAAGAATTACGAGCTGCATCTTTACCTGCGATTGGACTGGAGTGACAAGACGCACATGGAATAGGTTGATAAATCTGCAGTCATTTATTGCATCATGTTAAAAAATTATTTTTATACATTTCAAATATACATGAAAAGATACCTCAATGTTTACTAGGCTCACTTGCATTTTTCCTTCTAAAATAATTCCTGAAAAACGCTTTTTTTTGGACCTTCTAATTCAGGCTCCGTCCTTAATGTGAATTATCCACTGATGGAGGTAATAGATTATTATTTGTAGGTATAACACGATCACTAACTTGTCGTGACATTCACAAGTTAGTTATTACAATAGGTTAATTTGGTATTAATAAAATTAATTGTGGTCTTACGAATATTTGACACGATTTTTGTAAATTGACTAAATTAAAAATTATTTATTCAATAAATAAATTCATGAACATTTCATATTGTTTTACAATCCCAGTTGTGAACCTTTGTTACATTGTAACTATAGTCTTCTGGGTGCCATGCCAGGTCAGGAAGGAACTGAGGTTAATGAAATAGCCGTTAAACTAGCTAGATCAGGTTCAAGAACGCCCCCGATAGGACCTGAACCATACTGTGGGCTAGCCAAAACACACAGGGGGCTGGAGGTCCAAAAATAGGAGGCAGAGAGCAAAGAAACTCTCTGGAAAAATACACCAGGACAAGGACAGGCAAAAAAATTCATAGAGTACTCGACTGCAGAGGCTAAAAAGCTTCTTATTTTGACAAAGAATGAAATTAGACTCATTACGGGACTGTTCACCGGACGGTGAGATATCACCTCAAAAAAATGAGACTGGAAGGTAATGACAGGTGCAAACTTTGTGAATCGGAAACAGAGACGACCGAGCACATCCTCTGTAACTGCAATGTCTTAGCCCGACTCAGACTTAAACATCTGGGACAGATACAACTGACGCCCAAGGAGGTAAAAATCAAACCTCTCAGGATCATTCTGTGTTTCGCTAGCGAAATTGAATGCCTGAATACCTAATTAGTAGGGTCATGAACAAAAGATCAATACTGATCGCAGTTTTGAAAGGCTCTCGCAGCCAATCGACCCCTAAGTACAATACAATAGTTTTCCAAAATTTTGGCTGTCCACTTAGGACTCTTGCAGATGACTGCCTGTTCTCATTCCTAAATTTCATTTTCTCATATAAAATTAGTTTCATATGAAACAAATGAGCGAATCGGAAACCAACATGTTAAAGTGGCAAAATACTATAATATAATACATCAAGAAGTGTTCATTTATTACTTCTTTATTTTGTTCTCGGTATCGAGTATCTACACAGAAAGAAAAATTTACTTTCAGAATGAATAATTATTATGCTTTCAACGTGAAAATAAAAGTTTTGCTCTTATAATAAAAGCATTGCATTTAATTTGAAAGAATCGTGTGAAACTCTACTTTCAAAATCTACTTTCAATTTAAATATTGTTAAATTAAAAGTAAATTTTTCTATTTGAAAGTGAATACTTTTAAAATGAGTTGGGTAACATCATTTCAAAAGTATACACTTTTGATAAAGGCTTGAAGTCAAAATGAAAACTTATAATGTTGTTTTGAAAGTATAAATATTCATTTTGAGGTACTATTTTATAATGGAATGTGCAAAATTGCAATTTGTATTTATATAACAGACCTTATAACATGCGCACTACTATTATCTGTGCTTGTTGATGTCATTCCATTTGTAAGTGAAAATATTTCATATTAAACAATCAAAGGCAACTTAAACATTGGAAAGCCACTGAAGTAGGTAAGTAGTTTTTGGAATGTATTTTTTTTAAATTTATAATTTTAACATTGAACTATTTTTTTATTTATAATAAAGTTGCTTATAGAATATAGAAAACATTTTACAACGGCACCGCAATGGCAACCTTATTGAGAAGAAAACCTTTGCTGCAGCGAAGACTGGATCATTATTGACTACATGAGATTGAATAATATAAATTTAACAAAGACGGAATTTGACTTATTAACACAGCAAATCGTTAAATCTTTTCCCAAAGAACATACGGTAAGTTTACTTCATATTTTAACTTATATAAAAATAATTGTCTGATGTTATATTATGTTTTGCAGGAATATTACTATAATTGAAGCTCAAAATCAAAACGACAAAGTGCAAATAAGGAAGGAAAAAGGAAGTAACAAAAATTTACAATTTTGGAAGGAGCTCAAAGTTCGTGCTGTAATAGTAAAAAGTGTTAGTGATTTTAATTATTAAACTGTCGCAAAATTAAAAAAACAGTTTTAGTTTTGGTTTGTTTAGTTATAGTTTCTTAAAAATATAATAATTAAAAAAAAACTATAATAGTTTTATTTGTTAATTTGATGTCAGATTATTGTTAAAACGAATATAAACTAATATTAATTTGACAGTAACTACTTTTGAATTAACAGTAACATCAATTAAAAAACAAATTAATCCACTCTCAATTTAAATACCTAATATTTGATTTGAGAGCAACTGCTTTTGAAACTTGATATTATTTATAAAAGTAGTTACTCTCGAATTGACAGTAGTATGAATTCAAAATGAAAGTAGCTCTACTTTCAAATTAAAAGTTTCGATGTCTACGCCCTTTTTAAAAGCAAATAATGTTGATTTTAGTGCAATGCTTTCATTTTTACTGCAATACTTTTTTGTGTGTACTGTATTACTAAATACTAATTTAAATTTTCGTATTACAATTTATTTTTAACATTAAAAAATAATTAAAATTTGCTAAAAAAAAGAACGGTACTATAAAATCTCTATAAATAACGCTCTCGTTAAAACGTTCATGCCACCACAGGAATTACTTTTATAAACGACTCGTGCCGCACTCGGCGGGTTAATAGTATCCTAAAAGAATCCTTCAGGGTAATAAAAATGATCTCCTTAGGGTGTTAAAGTGGCTGTCTTTGGTTATACGGCAGAAAGCCTATTACAAAGGATTTTATCAATTATTCTTCTTTTTTACTTAAATTTTACTTATATGGATAAATAATAATCACCTAATAGATATTCACTGGAAAATCGGAGGTATAGTACAATGGGCCTGATTTAGAAGCGTAGGTGCATAATAAAATCCACAATAAAATCCATAATTCAGTGTTTTGCTATATTTGCAGTTAGTGTAAAGTCATGGTGTGAAGTAATTTTAAATTATATTATATATTTTACATTGTGATAACTTGTGATATATATTTTAGTTCTAAAAGTGCTTTAGTGCATTCTTAGTTAGTTTAAAATATTGATATTGGTTAGTTATTAACTCGTGATAATAAATTAAATGGTATTTTTAAATAATTTTACGAGTTATAATTAAATTAAATTATAATATATTTTTAAGCTTTCAAGTGCTTACGCACTCTTATGTTAGTCAGAATAATACACAACATGAATTATAATTTAAGTATAACTCGTAAAATTATCTAAAAATGCCATTTAAAATGTTGATATTTAAAGTTAGTGTTAAGTTTACAACCCGCAATAGTAAAGGTAACAAACAATTATTATAACGACAGTGGTAATTTTAATTATTGGAGTTTTACGAATACTACTATAATTTTTTCAGTATTTGCTGTACGGAAAATATTCGCGGTAATATTATGTCGCGGGTCAGTTCCGCTTTGAGGCAAGATGTTCCGTTGTTCCCAATCACAGCCTCGACACACAGAAATGTCCTGTTTTGAAGTTGGAATGTACCGCTTTGAGAAAGAGAGCAACATATTTGGAATGATACCCTGTCTATAGGTGGAAAAACGAAAAGTGTAGAAATTTACAACCAAAAAGGATCGATGTTCCTTTTAGAGTCCAAAAATAAATGGTTATGTTAGTAGTTATCAATGCCAAAAATTAAAAATTTATTATGGTTTATTGTCATTCTACAAAACTTGTTTTTGAAGCAAGAGTGTAGTAGAAATTGCCTATCAGTTCCTACATATTTTCTTTCCTTTTGTGTCTTTGAAGATAGAAAAGCTGATATTTGTACAATGGCAGTGGAAGAGAATTCTTCCATTCTAATGGAACTTTGTGAAATACGTGATGATATCAAAGTGTACCTACACTTAAAAAAAAGTGGCATCATATTGATGAAAATGTTCATCATATTGATGAAAACCCATCAATATTCAGCCGATGAAGAAGTTCATCATAATGATGATGAACAAGTGTTCATCAATTTATTGTTCATCGCATGGTTGAACGTATTCATAAATATGATGAACAATTACATTAATATGAAGTACTCCTTTAATTTGAAGATTGCATTCATCAAATTGATCTAGTATTCATAAAATTGATGAAAGAAAATTCACGGTATTAAAGAATAATTCATCATTCTTCAAACTTTATCGATAACGTGGCACGTCATATTGATGATTGTTTCATCGGCATGATAAATATAGAAATTATTGAAATTGATGAAAATTTACTGTATTGATGAAACATTCACCATTCTTTAAACTTCATCGATGACTTGGTACGTCATATTGATAAATATTTCATCACGATGATAAAAATAAATTGATGAAATCAAATTTTTTGTAGGTATTGATGAATCACTCATCATTCTTCAAACTTCATCGATGACTTGGTACGTCATATTGATGATTTTGTACATCATATTGATAATTTGATCATCATTACGATTAACTTCACTTGATGAATAGTATTCAACAATATGATGTACCTTTTGTTTTCAGTGTACTATACACACCAAGATAGTCAGTACACCATAAGGCAGAGCCTGCACGAGGTCTAGGTGACCGCATAGACATAGACCCCTGTCTATGGAATTAATCTCAAAGGACACACATATGAACATTTTTGTTAAAATCATTCATTAATTTATTGTAAGCTTTGAAATAAAGGAAGGTACATTTTTAATATTATTTGTGTACCTTTGTTGTGGTCTTGATTTTTAATTAAGATAAAAATAGTAATCCTAGCTTACAAAGATGCGTTACGAACAGATACACTAATACATAGAACTGGTGATTCATGTGTATGATTATAAAACTGTAATAAATTGGTGTGTTGGCTAAATTTATGATTCTAGTTCTTCTTCTTCTATGCTTCCTCTTTCTTGAAGCATTTCTCTAGAGAATTCTCTTCTATCTGCGTCGTTTCCTTTCCTTTCGACTTACCTTCAGATGTGTCTGTATGCTAGTTTTTATGTTAATGGTGGCAATTCAATAACCCAGGGGACTACCGGCTTAACGTGCCTTCTGAAGCACGGAGACTAGTCGTAAGAAAGTTTCAACCCGGTACCCCGCATTCGCATCCAACTGGGTTAGCTGCAAGGCAATGACCGTCTCATTCTCTATTCTAGTTATTAAGATGATTTAATATCGTTCTCCTTTTGGAAATTTTCAAGAGAGCTGAAGACAATGTCGATTAACCATAGGAAATCTTTTTTTTACGTTTATGGCTGCTTGTGTTAAGAAACTTATTAGTCAATTATGTATGATATTTTAAGGCAATTTTAATTTCTCTGGATTTATCATTTACATTATTTATTTAATTTTATATGGGTGTTTATCTAATTGTGATCATTCCATTGAAATATTATTAAAACATGTCAAAAAGATAAGTCCTTAAATTTAAATTGAGAATAAGTCGAATATGGAAAAGGATTTAATACGCTTTACTCTTTCAAGTTTTTGACTAATATTTGAAAATTAACGAACAATTGTTTGAAACTTTTGTTTGTATAATTAAGAAGTTTTTTTTAAATAATTGATAAATAGCAGTTCATTACAAGAATGCAACTCACATTACTACGTGAGCACTACGGAACTCACAATACAAGTTAGTGTGTGGTTTGGTCCACAGTTAATACCAAGGTTACTGTCATTGCCCGATACTTATATTCCACGAATGGTTCGATCATTCCCACGAAAACTTCGGCTATTTCAAGAAACTATCGGTTTCGTCAAGTAGTGATACCCAACTTAGAAATGCCTATCAAAAGTTTCAGCTAGACGAGTTGTAGACTTAAACCTTTCGAGCCTCAAGATATAGTATTACTATTAAGTATTAATAATGAATAAATCTCAGCTTTCAAATCGCCAAAAGTCGTTAACCATTACCTACCTCTAAAATGGATAATCGTTGTGTTATTTAAATGTCAAGTCGGTGAAATGTAAAGTGTTTTTGCAAATAAGCGTTTCCTTTGAAATGGAAATATTTTGAGAATCAAAAATGAATGATTATTAACTTATAAGTACCTAGAAGTTCCTCCCTTATTGCTAAATATTTAGTAGACCTGCAAAAATAAAAACGATAAACGGTTCTTGTCCTTCCGAACCGACCACTGAATAGAATTCCATAAGAATACAAGTTGCAGGTAATGAGGTAATAACTTATTATAAGATTATAACTAATGTCCATTTATATTTGTAGCTACAGCATAACAACTAATTATTTATAACATTTTCTTTACTGGATTTACAAGATACATTCCACTACCATTATGAGGTAGTTAAGGACTTTAAAATTGTGCAAAATCCTTTAAGCTGTTAATAGCGAAAAGTCACAAATTTTAACATTATAATAATTACTTTTTATCAGTAGAAATTCGTAAAAACTATTTTTTTGAAAAGCTCGACTATTTACAATGCTAATTTTAAATTATTAAACTCCGATAAATTATTACACAGATTTAAACGAATCTTCTTCAATATTTTGGCTCCTTTGTTGTTCAAAATATCAAATCAATACTGTTTTAGACATAATTTCATATTTTAATGCAACCCTTGATTAATTTATACATAAATATTATAAATTCTATACTTTAGTGATTTTTAACTTGTGGTCGTGAAATAATTAGAGGGGGCGCGAACAAAAGTGGAAATGGAAGAAAAAGTTATCTTTTCTTTTAAACAATTTTTTTAATGTTCACTAATACAGAAAGAAAATAACAGTCTAAACTACATAAGATATAATAACATTTTTAAAATTTAAGACATAAGAGACAAATAGAAAACTGTTGAAAAGTACTGAAGTAGGTACCATTTGTTATTTACAATATTGTATTATATTAGTTTTTTTTATCAAAGTTTATTAGAAGGAGCACAAACTGGATACGGTTATTAATACCTTTTAGTCATAAGTCACAATAATTTATCTTATCATAATTTATTTGACAGCAAAATTATTATATTAAAAAAAAATTTCCAGAAGAGCTTGTTACAAAAAAGCTATTATTGGGAAATTCCATTTATTTAATAATAAACCCTATCTTTTATTCAATTTACCAAATATTCTATCATCTACAACATATAATTTACATGTTTCCATATTATTTATTTAAAGATTTTATTAATAACCTGATGTGTTTTATTATATTATATTATTATGTTTCATGTTTCTTCAATCTTTTTCCTCTCATTTTCAACCTTTTCATATTTTTGTCATTGGTAAAATTTGTATAGGGGAGAGTTGGGTAAAACCAGGTACTTACATTTAATGACTTATAAGTTGTTATAAGTAATTGGTTTTTGATGAAAAACTCTTGGTAAACTGGCAAGTGGCGGCACTTATATAGTAGTTTTGATTGCTCATTAACCATTGACTCGAGAATATGAGTCATGATTGCTCATGATTGTTTAACTATTAACATAATGTTTAAAAAAAATATGAGAAAGTACCCGATTTCACCCAATCGGTTGTGTAAAACCGTCTTGATTGCTCATGATTGTTTAACCTTAACTATTAATCTATTCTTTTTTACATGAGAAAGTACCCGATTTTACCCAACCGGTTGTGTAAAACCGGGTACTTAATTTAATTACATAAAACAATTAATAAAATATCGTCAACTTCGCAAATCGCTATTGCACAGCTGATCGAATTATCAGTCATTTCTGCGTTAAAAATAAGCGAAGGTAGTGGATTTGCAGATCTGCTACAGTAGGTTTAAAATAGACAGCGTTTTCCTTTTGGGGAAGATCAGGAATACGTTATTAATACCATAATATACCTACTGCAGACTTGGATGAACATTTATTGGGTGAATTAAACATCCCGAAAACTTCATCCTTCATTCTTGATGGTATATCCAAAGCCCCAAAAGACTAGGAAACACACACTACAACATTTCTTACATAATCAAACCCGCTCACTATAACTGGACTAGCTGATGAATTATGGAGAGAAAAGGAGAGATATCTATAGAATCTTTAAACAAATCTTTTATATAAATCTATAGTATAACATCTTAGGAATATGTCACCAAAGTTTTATAATTAATTTCAAAGTACATATTTGATTTTGATAACCATTTTTAGCTTCTATTTTTTCATATATTTAAATCGATGTTCCACACCTGGTCCTGTTTTTATGAGACCTTACTTGAACTGGCCTAATTCGTTCCGTTGCTACCATCATATCACCAACGTGACCTTGAATTCGATGTTGAGAAATTTTGATTTTTTTTCGTATGAATCAACGAAGAAAAAATAATTTTGTTCGGGAGATGCGTTACCTGTTTCATTTCACAAATTTTTTATTACAAATTAACGCAAGTCAAAGCTCACAGACCATTCGCAACGTCCAAATTTGGTGAATAATTATTAAGAGCGCTCCGGATCACGTGACTTTTTCTGTCTACGTAGGGAACGTTTAATTCGATTATTATATAAAAAAAAGTTAATTTTGCTTTTGCTATTTCATTTTTAAATGTATTTTGAATCTTGGATACTCCTTCAAATTTGAAAAAAAAATAATTTATTTTATATCAGTTGGTCTGTTAGCTAAGTATTTTTTAATAACATTAATCCATTGTCGCTCAACAAGGACAAACTTCCTAGATGTTCCATTCTTTGAATTACGAACCATATTGCACAGTTCGTCTGTTCTGCAGGCACCGGCTACCCCAATTACCACAATAGCCTAAAATATAGTTCTTATAAAAAGCTAAACACAAAATAATAATGAAATGTGTTTACCTTTTTTGATAGATATTCATCATAAGGAGCTTCAATTAAAAATTTGTCGATTTCTTCTTTTGTAAATACACGGGATTTTTTGGGTTTATAGCCACTGTTTTTCTGTTTTAGAAATGCAGTGAGTTTGAAAAACTTTGAAATGTCGATGTTTTCTTTAATTGCAAGAGTCGATTTTATCATGGAATAATTTGCCCACAATGTTGATACTTTTTTGCAGCCAGCCTTTTCTTTGAAATATGCCAATAAAACATTTTCTGATATTTTAACAGCTTTGTTTCTTTCACACCATTTTTTTAATTCATTGTGCATTCATGGTACAATCTTTTCGATTTTGCTGGCAACAAATCGCTACTTGCACTAGTTGCCGCCTCTCTAAGTTCAGGTGGGGTACATACTTCCATCTCTAAATCACTGTCCCTAACATTTTCACCCATTTTCCAAATTTTATTCACACGTTTTATCTAAACTTTGTTATTTTGACAACTAAACACCCACACTACTTGATATTTCGAAATATTTGAAAAATAAGTAGGAAACAATTAAAAGCTATATTTATCAAAATCTAATCAAATCAAATAAGGTAATATATTTGTTAGTAGTAAAAAATAGTATATTGTATACTTCGCTTGAGAAGACCATTATTTACCTCACACATTATATCCTTCGGCGCTACGCGCCTCAGGGTATAAACATCCTCGGTAAATAATGGCTCACTTCTCAACCTAAGTATATAATATACTATTTTTTTTTATTGAATTTAAATATTATTCGAAATAATATTGAGTATCCACTATTTGTCTCTATATTATATTATTAATAATAGATCAAATTGTTTACATAAAATAATTGCGTTATAGCCTACAGAAGTTCCTTTCGTAATCAAAAGGAAGGCGTTTGATTGGCACCCTCACCATTAAAATGGTCATAACTTTAAAACAATGAAAGCACAAAATTTTTTATTTGTACACAAAATTTACACATAATTTACACAAAATTCCTAACTATTATTTTTTTAATTTGGAAAAAGTGGGGGTGCTAGCTTGACACAGGTCGTTTTTCCTTGACATCACAGAATTGATTATTGTTTAATTGTCTGCAGTTATTGTTATTTTTAGCTTTACACATGAAACTCAGTATGAACGATGAATCATTGATGTTCTTGGGGATCCAATATAATTGTTATATTAAATTGAATGGATTGTGGCAAAAATGTAAGTTGAAAGGCAATTGATGTACCTACTATTTTTACTTGATGTCTCTTGCGAATAATTATTTTATAGTCAATTGTTACAACATTTCATGTTGGTGTTGGGCAATCTCTTGGATGCGCAAATTAATATTTTTATACTTCTTCATCTTCGACGGCGTTCATTCCTTTTGGAATATGGCCACCTCTGTTGATGTCTTCTCAATCCATTTAAAGGTGGATTACTCAAAGGAGTAAAGGGTAAGTAAAGGGTCTCTTTCAAGTCACGCTAATAACTTTCTATGCATCTTCATTCGCTCTACCACTATCCACGCATTTTTCTCTCCAGTTATATATGTCCATGTTTTTCTGCTCTCGTCTCACCTTGTCCATCGATCTAGATTTCTATTTTCCTCTGGCTCTATCACCGCTAGGTTTCCATTCCATTATTCTCCTCACTGGCACATCTGACTCTTTCTTTATTAATTGACCCAACCGTCTTAGTCTCTGCGCCTTAATAAACTTCACCATGTCCTCTCCTCCAATTTCACTCATCAATTATATATTCTTTCTTTCTCTGATCTTCTTTGGGCTTAGAATAGTTCTCAAAATTCTTCTCTCAAACATTCTGAGTTTTTCCTCCTCCTAATCTGTCATGCTTAATATATCTGTATCGCATACGATACTATCGGTCTTATCAATCAATATTATACATTCTCATTTTTGTTCTTCTACTTATTTTACTGTCTTTTATCAGTTTCTTGTTCACATAGTACATAGTATGTTCGATATCCGGCTTATATTCTCTTATTCCATCTCCTCTTTCGTTTTTACTTATCAAATATATTTCCAAATATTTAATGTTCTGCACTTCCTCGTAATTGTATCGTTCCACTGCTTTTCGTGTCGTTATAGTTTCTTCAGCATTTCATATGTATTTCGTCTTGTTTTCATTTATTTTCATGTCCATCTCATATTCTTATATGTCTCACCTATACTACAACCACAACCATGTGATCCTAACTCTGGTACTGGAGGAGGTAAAACCCTAGTTGACCTGTTTACCATACCACTCGTAGATCAGTGAAGCAGGTGGCCAAAATTTTGAGCAATTGGTGTTACAAGAAAAAGAAAGTCTAGCCCGGGAGTATATTGCTTTAAGAATGCATTCACGGCTATAGGTTTATAATATTCTGATTCTCTTTGTTACAGTTTTGTTCATATTTAATTTTAATTACAATATAATTATTCCTTATGGGTACATACTCGTATTTAATTATTTTTATCCCTGTATATAGTATATGTCGCTACTTCTTCTACCAACTAACACCCACTCATACTATATCAAATAATTTTATTTCTATAAAGAAAAGACTACTAAACAAAACAATGGGTATGCCATAAAATATATGGGTGGTACATTCATCTGACCTTTTTAAATATAAAAATGAGCAAAACAAAACTGAGAACACGAAAAGATTATAAAAAGGATATCCAAAACTCAACAAATGTAAAATGCAAATAACTTACACAGCGAACACAGACTAAACCACAATCCAAATTTTTTATTGCATGTTAACATCAGAAACTACTCTACAAAAAACTGACATAACTTTTACCTGTCGGTGTGGGTCTAAAGGCTTCCGAAGGTAGGAGAAACAAAATGCAATTCTTTGCTCTTAATGTTTGAAACTCGCCTCATATTGTTTTATCAAAAATGAACATCTTCTAAATGTTGTGGTGAGCAAATCGGTGACTATACGCACTCACTGGGTTATACTGCAGCGAAGTTGTAATTTATAATTCATATTTTTATAATTATTATATTATAATTATTAATATACATTATGTGCAAATGAAATTACTTTATGATCTAGGTTTCGTAGTAATTCGTAAAAAATGTATTATCAAATTGCGATTATAAAATTGTAGGTAATTTTTAAAATTTTAATGTCCTTCCTTTACTGGAAAACAGACTAATAGACAACCATCCGCACAAATGAGTATTTAGATTTAATAAAGTAGTTATTCTATGAAGCTTTCTCTTTGATTTATAGAGAATTTACATGAGGTACATAAAAGCACAATGCCTAATAAAACATAATATGCTTGTTAGTAATTATTTTGTTGCTTTTTTTAAAGATTTCTATAAGCTAGTTATTATATACCGTAAATATAATATATTACAGCAAGTAGTTTAGTCAACACATTAATAATATATTCTTATTTAATTCAGTACCTATAGTAAAATGAGTAGGGATCCTTACATATTTAGCCACTCAAAATTTGTATTGAAAACTCGATTAAAATAATAATTGAAAAACCAACTCGATTTTTCTTTCTCCAATTTGCTGCACTTTTTTAATTAACTCTGGTGCATTTCGATCGACTTCACAGGGCAGTTAAAACAGTAGGAATCTCGTGTTAATCAATTCATGAGCGTCATTTAATTTTATTAGCTAAGTAACTAGTTCATTCATAAGCATCACAGTATCGCAATCTTATATATTGCCTATATTCTTCTTCTTCTTTTTTAGAAGCAATTCTCTAAAGAATTTTCTTCTAGTAGGCCTTGGCCCTGTTATATCCCTTTCAGTTTCGAGTAAAATTTTTTGTACACAACACGGGGTAATTTAAAAAATATGCTACCCTGTTTGTTGTATTTCTCTAAAGTCTATACTAATAGAAATTCACCGATCGATGTTATTTAAACACAGAACTTTTTAAGTTAGCAATTTTATGTGGTAAAATATTTAATAAATAACACACTGGAGTACAATTTTACCAAATGTACGCGAACACAGTAGATTTTATATCTATAAATTTTTAGTGGCTTTCACATATTGCTTGATGTACAAGGTGGCACAAAAGAATTCACTCGAGACTTTGTTGGTAAATAAAAAGAATTGGTTATTTGTTGATTATGTTTATTAAAAAAAAATAGTGACATCATGTTAATCCATTCATGCGCATCAGCACCACTCTCAAGTTTCCATAGACCGACTTCAACCAAATTCTAATCAGCTGTCTCAATATAAAAATACAAGATATGAAATTTGGTTGTGAATTTCTTATTGTATCCTTTAATTCTTTTTCTAATGGTCTTCTGTCAAACATAGCAACATTAACAGTTATGAGGTTGCCGATTTTGATCTCGCTAAAAGTAGCTTCTTCTCGCAATTAGTTCTGCGGCTTTGACCTGTCCCCCATATAATTTTTTTTGTTATATCCCCGTTAATACAGAAATTACAAATAACCTGGCCACAAGTCATATTGAAATTCAACTCGATTAAAATCACCTTGATTTCTTAGTTGTTATTGCAAGCGTCTCTCTGTCAAAGTTGATCCTTTATATTGACTTCTATGCATAGCGTAAACAATATGTTTTAAATATCCCCAAACAAAAAAATGTTGTTGCGTTCATTTAGATAACGCGATATCTCATTCTTTGAAGATGTAAATAAAGATTATTCCTCGAAAACCCATGAGTATTGGACCTCGATGTATTAGAATTTTTTTTCTTTATTCATCTCTATTATCTCCTTCCAAAGTGTGACAAGTTTTTTTATTATCATCCTGTATAAGAAACCTATATTAGGCAGAGCGATCAGGCAATATTGGGCACAAATAACTTCAGAAGAGTGTCACATATTAATTTATTACATCCATGTCCAGAAGGATATTCGAGGTTATTGCAACAATGGAGGTCATATACCTATTAATTGTGGAGTATTAAAAAGTTCATTTAATTAACACAAAAATATATGTTGTCTCTAATATTTTTGTGAATCTTCCATAAAATACATACTTTTATCATTATTTTTGATCATAGTACGTGTTGCAAGCCACAATAATAAGAATGAAGTTCCAAAAATATGTCAAAACTGTCTATCATTGTCATTGTACATAGTTGTTAAGAAAAGAAAATGGGTGACGGTAAAATAATCTCTATTTTGAAAACAATTCGAGAACCACTAGCAAATTATCAAGAACGTAAGGGTGTACCAAAAACTACAAGTTATGGGTTTACTACTGTAACTAGATCTATGTTCGATCTTATAAAACAGTCAATGAATTCCGCTGTCGATATGTTACACCCATCAGTTACGTTGTTAGAAGAGAGTTTTTTTTTATTCAGATTTATTTTGGATGGTTTGCTTGAAATTTGTAAAGCAGAAAATATTGGAGAAATGTTAATCCTTTCGTTACTTTTTACCTTGAAATTGCTTTTAATAATATATATAATCGTAGATATTTGTTATTTTTTATTGATACCCCAATGGGAATTTTTCTATAGTATTGGTTATAAAATTGTTACTACATTATATCTTTCCCAATAGCATGATTAAGGATAATAAATATGAAATGTTCATTTTCATTTAAATCATTGATTATACATACACCTATAGATTTGAACTTAAAGTTACAAGTATACAAATATATAGGTAAGTAATACAAAAGCATTAATTAATGACCGAATATACAAGATGAAATTTTAGAAAGAGAAAAATTTTAAAGAGATCATAAAATATGCAGTAAATTATGAAAAACGTGATTTACAGTTATATAGTTAGCGGACAGCTTACCTTCATTGGTATTCAAAGTCTAATTGACTTTATAGCATTGAAGATCCTTCAATAGAATGCGAAGTAGGTTTATTTTGTCGGCACCTTTGCAGGAATATTCGAACACATTATGGACGATTTTCTTAGTGATTTATGGCTGTAAAGATTGAATGATCTTATACTTAAGATTATTCAGCGAAAAGAAAGATTATTTTTGTTTGCAACAAACAGGTTTGAAACGAGCGCCATTCGAAACAAAGGATAAGCATTATTACTTGACAACATTTATTCAAAGGGCGGAAGACCCCGTGTAGAGTCTGTGGATTTTCTCAACAACTTTCATTCTCTATTAATGCAAGATCAAACTGCGGTTAAATTTTCTTAGAAAATTATGACACATTCCAAAAATATTATATTCTTTGGTGCATTTTTCCTTGTATTTGATACTGACCCTTTCTAATAAATAATTAGGTACATACTTAGTAGTTTGATAATAATCTTTATTGTTTAATATTTCGCTAACTCAAAAAGCCTCTGTAAATTGCGTGACGTATACTACTGAAAATGTAGATTTACAACCTTGACAAAATTTACTTTCAGATTATTTATTTATTCTCAAAAGAAAATATATAATTATGTAAAGGACACGTGAAATTAATGCAACTGATGAAAATACATACTACTTGTTTGTATTAAAAACTTAATTGGTAGAAATGAAACAATAGTAGGTTGCTCCGAAAAAAATTCTGAAGGATAATGCGTCTAGTAAAAATATAACTTCTTGCATCCTTTTGCTTTTTTGTAATTGTCCGGTTCAGAGCTTTAAAAATATTTGCCTGTTTTAAAACCGATGTTAATCATTGATTAGTTAATCCATATAATCCAGATCAATTATGAATAATTAATAGAAAACATTTGTTAGCACTACTAACATTTTCCATTGGTTTTTAAGTTGTTTATAATTATAAGGATTAACTAATCAGTGAATAAATATCGTATGTGAAACCGGCTATGTATATTATAATAATTATATAATTTTTTTATCACATAAAAATTTCATTAATTTGCATCTTACTTAGATGCCGTAATCAACTCATTAATATAGGCAATAATTTAATCTGCAATAATCCAAGATGCCAATGATTCAATTTGTAGGTATACGAGTAGGTATATCTTCTACAGTAACTCTAAAACGATAGGTTTGATTTATGCTTTTATTGCTCTTAGTGTATAAAACATTATTGCGGTTTTAAGTAATAATAACGCAGAGTTGAATAATTAAATATTTTGTAATCTAAATACTCGGCCAATTGTGTATTTTTTACAGAGGTAGTTACTTGAAACTTTTCTGTAAAACCGTTAATTTCTTTACTCTGATCTCTGATTTTTCAGAATCTATTGATTCTTGAGCCAAGAAAGTTTCAGATCTGCTACTTTTGGTTTAAGGCATTTGGAACACTTTTAATTCAATTCAACGTTTTTGTGTAAGAAAATTAAGTAAGTAGATATGCGCATGCACATACTCTCGACCATCATAGAAGCTGTGTAAAACAGCTAATAACTCATAATCTGAAATGTTTGATTTAAGTCGTTTTTCCAGCATATCATTATTGAGTTGATACTTGTTTATTATAATAACTCAAATAAATTATTGTTTGTTCTTAGTTATTTATTTAATAATAATAATAAGATGTTTAAAACTGATAAGTATTCCATCGTACTATTATGGATATAATAATTATGTAGGTAACCATAACCGTTTAAATTTCTACGTGACAATTTTCATGTAGGTAAGTATCAAGAAAACTTTCATCACTTTTACGACATCAGAATAATATAAAAAAAATGTTAACTTTCATCGATTAAATCGGATGAATGAGGGGATTTTAATATTCTTTGCATTAACAAATTACAGAAGACACTTGTCAAATATTGTAAATAGACTGTATAGGGGTACCTATCTATTTATTGAAATAAAATTAGGTAGTCTAAACAAATCATATTATTTACATGAAAGCAATAATATATTATTTTTTAAACGGATTCGATTAAGTAAATACGCAATGATGAAATTAATTTTGTTTATTGCTTTAAACATGTGAAAGCGTTTAAGCGGTTTTGTAAAGCAATGTTCATGTAGAACTAAATTTAAAAATTATTAAATATTTTAGAGTTTACAGTTAAATAATATTATAATAGGTTTAATTCTTAAGGGTGAAGATTTTTGTTTAAAAAAATAACTTATATTTTAAAACGAACCATTTTTAAAAGTTTTCAATCTTGTCATGTGAAAGTTTTTAACAAAAATATACCTTAACACATATAATACAATGTAGTGTCATTAAATGAATATAAATAAATATCTTTGTTAATATAATACGATATGAGTACCTTATTTATCATTACTATGCAATAATTTCATAAGAATTCTTTGTACAATATTTCAAATGTTTACTTACAAGCGGAGGGCAAGGAATGGTCACCACCGATTTGCACCATTACCATTATACGTGTAGATCATAATTAGAACTTCATCGGGAAAAAAATTAAAAGTATTGTATTCAGCCAACTTGGAGAAAACCGATTTTGAAAAGCGAATGCATATAATATCTATGTATGCTTCTAGATGAATTGTCGCATTCAAAATGC
The DNA here is from genome assembly GCA_958510855.1 of Rhagonycha lutea. Taxonomy (NCBI): domain Eukaryota; kingdom Metazoa; phylum Arthropoda; class Insecta; order Coleoptera; family Cantharidae; genus Rhagonycha; species Rhagonycha lutea. The sequence continues at coordinate 53,459,500 of OY294037.1, forward strand.
ATATTTTGAATATGCTCTGTTTTTTTTACTGCGCACTCTGTACGTTGGGGGATAATGGCTTATCAATTTTTAACGCCCGTGATTGGCAAATTGATCTCAAGGCTTTTTCGATCGATAATCTATGTTCTATGAATGGCGTATCGATTTTAGTCCTCGAGTTGATTTAGTTAATTTTAACGTATTTACCCAATATTTTTGAGTGAAAATCTGTCATTGCGACAAATATACCAAGACACTACGTCAGGGTGTGTTTTACGAGCGACGAGCAGTAGCTGTACATACGGGAGCGCAATTGTGCAAGATAAGGGAAATTCCGATTAAAAATTTTGTGCCGCCTAATACACCATCTAGTGGAATCCAGCGGGACTCCAGTGGTAAACATTGGAATACTTTTACGTTAACAGCTGATTGTTCATTTGGCTGGAATTACTTTAAGAGCAATCACCACCGCTGGATACGGATTGAGTATCATTTCTATAATTACTTTCACCTCCGAGCGTAGCGATTTCTTGTGCTCATCGATTTCATCTTTCCTTGCTGCGACGACGTCTACTGTTCATACAGCAAGTGACTCCGTTGGTGTGCCACGATTATTAACCAACATCCGTATATTTGATGAATTGTTGTTAGAAACAATTATTTGTTAATTTAATTCACTACAAGCTATTCAGTGACGTGACTTTCGGGTTCTTTCTATTCAATTAAAGCATTCAATTTCAACGCTTGAAGTGGAGCAAACTTTTGTAGACTGAACAATCTGGGTGTGCTTATTTTATTTTTATCAATTTTATTCACCATCAGCCACTGCTTGGATATTTTTCCAAAGGGATCTCGGGCGAAAGGAATCCGGCCGAACGAAAGTGCGTTTGTTTCATTGCCAATTGGAAAGGAACAAGCTGAATTTAAGGTAAGCCATTTGGAGAGTTATTTCTTTTGCAATTGATTTGTTTTGCCATAGTAAAGCGTATAGCCTTAACGTTAGACATACATGTGTAACATTCAAATTTAGCGGTAGTTTATTTGGCCAAATTTGTTAAATCTTTGGTAATTTTCATTTTGGAACCAAGTAAGAATGGTTTGAGGGCTTGAAAATTTTGTGTGAGGAAGTTGATAATGGCTGACAAGAACAGCAGGTCATTTTTGTATATTGGTGATTAACGACGATAAAAAATGGAAAAGTGCGAATTTAGCGGTCGATATCGATTGATAAGTTAAATTAACGTACCAATTTAACTCCGGTTTTCGGATTACACAATCGTATCGATTATTGTTCACCAAGGGCCGTCAAATGTTTATGGACGCTCTAGATGTGATTTCCACCTGGTGTGGGTTCCAATCCGTTAGATTCGAGGCTACTATTGCGATTTAAGTATTCAACAATGTATGAATATCACGCTCGAGTATATTTTGTCAACCACACGAATTTTCACTTACGAACACCTGTAATTAGTCCGAGTGTGACCCTGGATGTCTCTCCTTTGTTGTTTTGACATCATTACCACCTACAACGCCAGTAACATCCAGGTTGTAGAAACAAGATTTGCGAGATTCATCAACACCTGTACTTCCACCTTGCTATCTTCTGTAGGAAGCGTTCATTTATTGCCGTTGGCTGCGTTCAGCAAAGCAGCAACATTGTAGAGGCGCATCGATTTGAAATGGGTGAGCGTTTTAATTTCATATTGATTTCTGTATGTACGAAGCGAAGTGCTTCGAGAGTTTCGGTGCGTCATAATTAGTGCACTTAAGTACGCGGGCGATTTTTCGGCGAAGAAGATAGAAGATTTACTATCTTCCTAATATAACATCTTGTTTGAGAAAATCGGAGCGAAAGTTCCGATTGTATGATTTTTGTACGCCGAATCATATCTGACGCGGTACTTAATTATTTCCAGATGCGCCTGACATGATTACTATGGGGGTATAATTGTATTGGTTTGACCATTTCTTTCTTTTCCTTTTATTAAAACCATCTACCTGTGCACTGGAGTTTTATTTCTTACTTTCGTGCTTTCAGGCCTCACCAACATCTGATAAGCGGCGATAAGCACTTGGCGCCTTTTATTTCTCTTTGTGTAGGTTTTTTTTGATAGAGTCGAGGATCTCCTCGGCTTGCAACCCCCCCACAAAGTGTTCTACACTGAGCTGAGCCGTAGTGCCGCTTTAGAGACCCAGGAGTACAGGTAAGGTCGAAAGGTTTAATAAATTGGGATTTTGTGAGCTGAGAGTTTAGTAACGCCACACATGTTAGGGTATTGCACCATTTGATTGAGTGGAGTGATCTGTTGTCACTACCCACTGTTTTTGCTTTTGCTTCTGTAGTAGAGTAAGCCTGTTGATGGGGCAACCGACCAACTATCTGACGGTATTTTTTCTTTAGCAGCCCTCAGCTACAAACTCCAGTGTTTGGGACTACGAGTCCGGCTTACTGTGGTCGCGTTCGAGCATTACGGAGCCGGAGTCCCTGCTCGGGAGCCAAAAATTTAGTTGCGACGATTTTTCCGACCCTTGAACTTATAATAAATGTTTTTATCATTTATGGGAAAAATTCGCCTCACTATAGTACCGTCGGTAGCTTTATAGTCGGAAGCACTTGATTTCTGTAAGAGACAAATCTCAGAGCTGGGTTCGATTTCTCTCTCTTCCTTGGGTCGTTAAAAATAATGTTGTGCGGCTTCAACACCGCACTAAATTCTCTCAAAATGATTCCTCTTTTCAAAGGCAAAATTGCATTAAATATCTGAATCAGCGCTATTGTCCTTATCGACAATATAAAAATTAAACTGGGGTGTGGTTCGTTGTGTATGAAATAAACCAAATGAAAAATCAGCTTGGCAAAATAATAACAATTTAATTTTCATCAAAAATAACTTCAAATTCACAATTATCATGAGCAAAAATAAAGGTCGAGCATATGATGTTTGTGAACAAATTCACTTTGGTCGCTAAGTGTGATATTGTGTAATAACAACCCTTTACATTTGCATTTAACTCCAAATTTAACTCAAAATGCTCCAGGTTGGTATTTGGTGTAGTTGTGTAACACAAATAAAATTTACAATAAATAAATAAATGGTGTGCAGAAATATAAAGTTTATTTACCAAATTGATGGCATTTATGGTCCAACTTGTTGGGAACCGCTGACTTCCTACAGATGACACCTGCTGTCAAACTCACGGGCTGCAAGTAGCACATTTCCAGCTTCTGTATTGTTGCGGTGAATTTTCATATAAGTGAAGTTTTCCTCTTCGCACGCACAACTGAATCAATCGACTGACGAAACGCAATATAAAAGTTTGTTGATAAATTCCAACCAAATAAAATAAATCGTCCACTTAACCTCCAAAAACGTAAGTAAAATTATACTATGCAAACTTTCTTGTATCTTTAAAATCTTTCTTCTTAACATTCAATTCGTAGGTGTGTAATTTTCACAATTACAAAAAACATTCAGCAATCCTTCAATGGCGTAATAACCAAAATTTTAATCAGGTGCGTGATACCAAATGTTGCATTAACACTTCCAAAAATCGTAATAATTTGAGGTTCTTACCTTCAAACTAATAAAAAACAATCGCCCAGTTCAGACGACAAGATGCACTTATTTTCCAAGTGGAAATTACTTGGATTTTCCAAAGAAAACTGGAAAAATGGTCACTTTTGTTGGACCTCAACAAAATCACGCCTGGCCTATTACGCCGCTTGCCATGAAGTCCCTTATGCCCATTCTCGCTGCGTTTCATGTTCAGAAACCTCAAATTGCCAAAACAATAAAACGAAATTTGAGCCATTCTGGAGTTCAAATAGGTAAGTTTTTCGCGCCTTTATTTCAAATTGAAAACAACTAACTTTGTTCCTTTTTAGATTAAATTTGCCGTGCACGTCACAAATCACTGGATTTCATCAACATTAAAAATAAGTGTGTTTTAGTATGTCGAAGGTAACATAATTCGACCCTGATTTCATCATAAATGCTCGACCAATTTTCTCGATAGCAAAATTTCTGCTAATTTAAATTTAATAAATAAAAATGCGAAACTGAATTTCACGATGGTCAAAAATATCACCACATCTAAATACCCCCTTATGAGTAATCCCATCAGCAAACGTTTTGTCAAAATTAGTACGGCCTGGTGGTATTTCTCATACAACACAAAAGGTGATCTAAATTGAAATCCCTCCATCTCATATCAAATTTACATTAACTAATCAAAAATAATTCTTTCCCTTCAATGATTCACGTGAGTGAAATCACCCCCTAAAATTTAAATGGACGCAATCTCCTTTATGTAACGTAACTGGAGCATATCCCTTCGTGCACTAAAATAACGTAGGCTTCTAACTTCACGGAATCCCAGATTTAACTGTGTTCTGCTCATGATTTGCGTCCCAAAAAACTTATCAAAATCTCACACCCACTTAAATTTTCAACAAATAATCAAATTTACATCCCAATCCACTTCAAATAAATAATTTCAAATCAAATTTCTAAAATAATATCATCCCTTCTATAGGGTGTTTTTTTAGCTGCATGAGAACTTTGAATAGGGATAACAATTGAATCAAGATTGCTATGGAAACAGTTTTTTGACATTTGTGTTTAGCAAGGTTTGGCATTTGATAATGCATAGATTGACCATTGAACAACGCTACCAAATTGGGCTCACAACCAATTGGAAGTGGATCCATTTTTTTACCGTAAAATTTTGTTCAGTGACGAGGCACATTTCTGGTTAAATGGGTATGTGAACAAACAAAATTGCCGTATATGGAGTGAGACCAATCCGGGACATTATCTTGAGACTCCATTGCATCCATTAAAATTGACTGTTTGGTGTGGAATACACGCCAACGGCATCATTGGTCCATATGTCTTTCGAAATGAGGAAGGAGCTACCGTTACGGTGAATGGTGTGAGATATCGACACATGCTCAATACATTTTGTTTCCAAAACTTCAAGAGCTAAACATTGACAACTTATGGTTCCAACAGGATGGTGCTACGTGCCACACAGCCAACGAAACCATCAATTTATTGAAAGGACAATTTGGTGACAACATTATTTCAAAACGTGGTCCTATCAATTGGCCTCCAAGATCGTGTGATTTGACACCTCCAGATTATTTTCTGTGGGGGTATGTTAAATCCATGGTTTATGCTAACAAACCAACAACTCTAGAAGCATTGGAGGCTAATATTCAGCAAGCCATTTATGAAATAAAGCGAGAAATATTGGAAAAAGGTGGTCAAAAATTGGACTGAACGGATGCGCTTCGTAACCATTAGTCGTGGTGGTCACATGCCGGAAGTCATGTTCAAATCATAAATGCCATTAACTGTACTTTCATAAAAAAATTATAACCAAAACATTCCGTCAGGTTTTTAATGTTTTATTTCATTTTGAAGTTCTCATGCAGCTAAAAAAACACCCTATATATAAAAATCTCGCTATCGTCACCAACTCCTATCATTCTAATCAAAATTTTCAAAAATTCAAAATTATGCGCACAAAACTAAACTACCCCCTATCTTCTTAAATCTTGGTGACTCGACCAACTTCATTCAAAACTTTAGCAAATCTTTCTTTTTTCAAATTTCTTCCAAAAATCTTTCCATATCTTCAAATTTTCCAGTGATGAACCACTATCAACAACTTCAATTCACGTAGGTATTTGCATAAAACTTTTCTTCATAAATTCGATTCTACTAATCACTCTAGTCAAATCCTTCGCTATAACTATTCTATAATTCATAATCAATACTCAAATCTTCATAATCTCATTCCAATAAATTTCGCAAAAACTAATAACGGGTAACATTCTATAGAAGCGGCTCCCTAACAATTTCTAATTCAATCCATTTTATAACATCATATCTAATTCTCATAATAACTCCAAAATATTCGCGTTACAGCGACAAATTCTTTCAAAATCCAACTAATATCATCTTCAATACTATTAAATCATTGCATAATACGCTTATAAAAATCTCTATCGTCGACTGTTATAATTTGTTCATCCATAATTATTTTCAATTAAATTTTCAGGTGGAAAACCTGTTTCCTTTCCAAACTTTCTTCAAAACCTTCAAAAATTTCTAATTTGCCTTGGCTTCAAAATTTGTTTTATAATTTGCTATTTAATTTCACCTTATTTTAAATCTTGTGATTTGTTTAAAACTTTCTTGTGCGCTGATTCAATCTTTTGTTAATTATTAAATTATTAAATTTTAATTATTTAAGCTTCTCTTCTTGGTGACGATTCGCGTTTAGTTATCAAATTTACATGTCTTTATTAACTATTATTTACAATTTTTTTATTTACACTGTCCATTTCCATCGCGGTTGTCATAAATTTTCTTTTTCTCATTTTTCTTAATTTATTGGGGTGGGTCGTCTTTATCGGTGGATTTCCAACGACTTCTACGATAGGCCCATTTTTCCAAAATAACCCCCTGCATCCTAACGACTTCCATCTTCTTCACACGAATGCTTCCAAAAATTTTCTTCATTTTAAAAATTTTGTTTTTATTGAAAATTTTTCCAATTTGGAAGAACCATAACACTTTACTAGCTGGAATGGCGTCTTCATCTGGAATGACCTCTTCCAGCTTGTCATCCCCTTTCGAATTGGGTGCACTTTCCACTTCCTCATTCGATTTTCTAGAATTAATTTTTAATTTTATTTCACTTTTAATTTTAGTTTTCTTAGGGTATTTTCGTTTTCGCAACCAATTAAGTTTTCTTTTTGCCTTCACCTTTTTCCATTTTCTTCTTCTAACTTGTCTTCTCGAAAGGATCAGGACTTTTTTAAAACCAATGTCGCCTGTGTGACATCTAAAAACGTTTTCTTCTTGGGTTACTACCCTCTTATTTAACAAATCTTCAACCAGGACTTCGTTATCAATGTCGCCTACACCACATTTTTCTTTTTCTTCCTTTATTTCTTTTTTTATCTTTTCTACATGCTCCCCTACACCTCCAAATTCGCATATGCTATCCTTTACATTTCTTCCAAAGTCATTCATTGTCCCGTTTAAATTATCAAATTTTTTATCTGCGTTCTCGTTTAGAACATCCATTTTTTTCTCAATTATCTCCCCAAATTTACTTAAAGCCTCTTTGTATTCTTTCGTAAAACTTCTTAACATCGCCATTATTTCCTTATCCCTTTTAGTCAATGAACCTGCCATTCTAATGATTTTAATTAACCTTTATTGATTCCTAAACTGACCTTTAAAAAATTTCCCACTTGTGCGACAAAATCAAAATTTTAAATTTGCGGCCTAACTACCGCACTACTTGAATTTTAATGCCCCTATACCTGATTGACTTTTACGAGCGCCTATTCTCTCCCACTGAACCAAAATGCCCCACCAGTTGGGTAGCCAAATTTAGATGACACGATTTTGGCTGCTATACAGAGCCGTACTATCTCCAACTGAACCTTATCAAACTGTACTACCCCTAAATGACCTTATAACATCCCTGTACACGTCAATATCACCCGAATTTGCCCAAACGTTCGTGCGCCAAATTTAGTTGCGACGTTTTTTTCCCGACCCTTATTTTTCACAGAACCAGCGACTTAATACACTGACATTCTGCATACTAATATAACAATCTCAGAAACCAGCGACTTAATACACTGTCATTTCTGCCTATAAATTTTTAGACTCCCGCTGGGATCGAACCAGCACTTCTCGATCACAAGCCGCGCGACTTACCTTCTGCACTACGTGCTCGACCTTGTATCAGTATTTTTTCTTTAGCAGCCCTCAGCTACAAACTCTAGTGTTTGGGACTACGAGTCCGGCTTACTGTGGTCGCGTTCGAGTATTACGGAGCCGGAGCATTCGCAGCAAAAAGTCGGGTCAGCATCAGTGCCATATAACGGATTTTTGTTGAAACAGATTGATGCGTTTCGTGCGCTTGCGTTTAATTTTAAAACCTACTTATTTGAATTATTTTATCCGCTCTTTTATGTTAGAATTATATTACTGAGGTGATTTTTTTCATTTTGTTCGTCGCCGTCGTCTTCCTCCATAAACATCTCTACTACAAAACGTATTGCTTGCATATTCATTTTTAGACTGTCAATAATTTTTAAATTTAAGGTTATATTTTCCAACATTATTTGTTTCAACAAAAATCGGTTAGAGGGCACTGATGCTGACCCGACTTTCTGCTCCGAATGCTCCGGCTCCGTAATGCTCGACGCTACCATCTGACGCGACCATTATTGTTTGTGCTAGCTGTACACATCTGAGCCCAAAATATTATATTTTGATTCTTTACGTTACGTTTGGTTCTCTACATAAACATTTTATTTTTGAATGTTTTCGTGAGATAATACACCTATCAATTAATTATTTCGGAATTTCCGAATTATTAATTAAAATTTTTAGTTCATCTTCAGTGGTTTTTGTTTCTTTGCAAGTAGGGTTGCCATCTGTCCTGGTTTCCCCGGATTTGTCCTAGTTTAGAGGGCGTCCGGGGAGCGTCCGGGCGGGGTTTTATTTGTGGTCCGGGTTTAAAAGTTTTCAAGTCATCGGGCGCCCACGCACCGCGCTGCGAAGAACCGACTCGCTGGATTTACCGTCCCCTCTCCCTTTTAGCACCAAGCCCAAGATTTAGCCAAAAAAATAAAAAGTTGATTTATTAACTATTTTTTATTTTACTGAGCAACTTAAAAAAAACACTGTTGGCATGTCCGGGTTCTAACCTCCAAAGTCCGGGGTTTTCACGTTTCTTGTCCTGGTTGCCAGATTTTAGAGGTGGCAACCCTATTTGCAAGCCATAGTTGGAACCATATAATACAAAATATCACGTCATAATGTACCAGTAATTCCAGTCAATGTATCAAATTTTAATGGTAATTATTCGTTGCATTTAGGGTAAAGTAAGGTAATTTGGTGATATAGTTAATTTGGTGATACTTTTACAAAAATTCACCAACAACTCACCGATTATCAAAATAATTTAAAATTGTTACCATATACTTCATACAGTTTCATCTGACTATTCAAGAGATTACAGGCTCTTACTTATGTAGTTACCTGCCAGAAAAACTTTTAATGTAATATGGTGTCATTTTTTTCATATTTACTTCAGTGTTATACGTGCTAGGTAGTAAATGTGTTCTAAATCAATTAATAAATAAGGTAATATAGTGTTTTTTACATTATACTTTTAGATTAAAGCCTACTTTTCAAAATGGCATAAATAAAATTACATGTTAATGTTTATTAATTAAATTAGCCCTTAAGTTGTAACGGTGTTTTCTTACCATGTGCGAATGCAATTTTACTGATTTAGGATTATGTTATTTAAATTATTTTTTTACGGCGTTAATATAAATTTTTTATTTGTACAATATTATCAAAAACGGCGGTCAATAGAGAGTACTTTTTGAAAATAATTTAATTTTGGCATTTCAGGCTATCACCAAATTACCTGTCCTTCAAATTACCAAATTTCAAAGTATAGGGTGTTTTTTTAGCTGCATGAGAACTTTCAATAGGGATAACAATTGAACCAAGATTGCTATGGAAACAGTTTTTTGACATTTGTGTTTAGCAAGGTTTGGCATTTGATAATGCATAGATTGACCATTGAACAACGCTACCAAATTGGGCTCACAACCAATTGGAAGTGGATCCATTTTTTTACCGTAAAATTTTGTTCAGTGACGAGGCACATTTCTGGTTAAATGGGTATGTGAACAAACAAAATTGCCGTATATGGAGTGAGACCAATCCGGGACATTATCTTGAGACTCCATTGCATCCATTAAAATTGACTGTTTGGTGTGGAATACACGCCAACGGCATCATTGGTCCATATGTCTTTCGAAATGAGGAAGGAGCTACCGTTACGGTGAATGGTGTGAGATATCGACACATGCTCAATACATTTTTGTTTCCAAAACTTCAAGAGCTAAACATTGACAACTTATGGTTCCAACAGGATGGTGCTACGTGCCACACAGCCAACGAAACCATCAATTTATTGAAAGGACAATTTGGTGACAACATTATTTCAAAACGTGGTCCTATCAATTGGCCTCCAAGATCGTGTGATTTGACACCTCCAAATTATTTTCTGTGGGGGTATGTTAAATCCATGGTTTATGCTAACAAACCAACAACTCTAGAAGCATTGGAGGCTAATATTCAGCAAGCCATTTATGAAATAAAGCCAGAAATATTGGAAAAAGTGGTCAAAAATTGGACTGAACGGATGCGCTTCGTAACCATTAGTCGTGGTGGTCACATGCCGGAAGTCATGTTCAAATCATAAATGCCTTTAACTGTATCTACTTTCATAAAAAAATTATAACCAAAACATTCCGTCAGGTTTTTAATGTTTTATTTCATTTTGAAGTTCTCATGCAGCTAAAAAAACACCTTATGGAATCACCTTATACCTGCCTATTGAGAGGTATTTTGTTTTATTTGAATTCCATTTTCTTAATTAAAAACGAACATCTTTCTTTTTTAAAAAAGGTAGGTAAGTTGGTGATAGGATATTTAATTTGGTGATATAGGACATTTAATTTGGTAACAACTAAGAAAACTAAAATTAGTTATAAAACTTAACTTAAAACTTGAAATACTTTAAACATTGAAAAAGAACAACCATCGCACATCAAGATTTCGTCTTCAATTGCCTGTGATTTACAAGTGCTGTGATATGGAATAGAACAGAAGGAACATTGAATCCATTTGGCACCATTCTTTTCTTTTACATCCTCATCATAACTTTTACTACAGACACCACATTCCCAGTCAATCTATGGTCAATCTAGGTCAATCTATGCATTATCAAATGCCAAACCTTGCTAAACACAAATGTCAAAAAACTGTTTCCATAGCAATCTTGATTCAATTGTTATCCCTATTGAAAGTTCTCATGCAGCTAAAAAAAACACCCTATATTATTATACCAGCAAAAATAGGGAAAAACTTTCAAATTAATCAAACTGTATCCATGTAAACAAAATTATCACCAATATACCTTACCTTACCCTATATGAAATTTCTTAGTTGACCAATACTTTTCACGCATTTTTAAGTGTGTAATTTTCTTATTTAATTTTTTAAGCAAATTCGTTAGTATAATAAATTATATTTTTTAAATAAATTATGAGAAGATATTTTCATATCAAGTATTGCATTCTTAATTTTCTAATTAGGGGAGCTTGGGTAAGTAAGGAATGGTGTAAGACGATTAAGTGGCAAAAATTAGTTTCTCTGCAAGCAATCGTGTAATTTCGATTAAATTTTTCAAAGAGACAGTATCTAACGGTATAATGAGCAGTGCCGACTTCTGTTGTATTTTGTAGTTAAACTTAAAATTTCAAATGTAATAACGCAACGATAACTTCTTTTGGTTGGTATTTAGCGATTTAGTGAAAACTATGTGAAATATACGGTAAGAAAAAACATTATGCTATATTAATATCTCTTGAACAGACATGAATATAAGATGTAGCATTTCAAATGCTATTATTCATGCTTGGAATTTTTCTTTAATACATTTTTCCATTTATTAACAACGCTTGGGAATTTCATTTTCATTTTTACCATCTTAAGGCCTGTTTACATTATAAAATTTTGTTTAAAATTTTGCTTAAAATTATCGTTAAAATTTGTAGATTTGCAGATTTGTGTTTACACCTTAAAATTAACCTTAAAATTATGTTACGGACATATTTTTTACACTTTAAAAAATAAATTGCACTCTTAATAAAAATTTATTATTTTATAACATTGTAGTATATTTATTTAAGAATTAACATAAAATAGTTATTTTATTAACTATTTCAACAATTTTAACAATAATAATAAAATAATAGAATAATATAAAATGAAGGGTCCACTGGAAGAACGATGAGGGTCACATTTTTAAATAGTCGAGTAAAACGAGGTTGAAAGTTTCACAACTCTTCAAAACACGTAACGTTACATTATGCTGCCTATTTTCAACCGCAGTTTTTAGTGGAATTTCATTGTTTGTTTCCTGTGAGGATTGGTATGTTCATAGCTTATGTTACAAGCTAAGAGATTCCGATAAAATATCGATTTTGAAAAAAATGGAGTCTCATCGTTCTTCCAGTGGACCCTTCAAATATTAGAATACCATAATAAAAATAGGTTAGTTACATAACAATGTATGGTCTTACTGTTCGACCACTACGTGTCTGGTATTTTTGGGGCACATCTATTATGGGTACATTCGAACTATCACCACCTTTTGCCTCTTCCGCCAACGAACTTGCAGGGATTTCTGCTCTTGCCAGTAGATTTGGTTCATCCACACGACTTTCTACAACTTTACTATCAACGTTATCTGGTGGCTCACGACAATCGGGTTCCTTAATTTTAATTTCCTTCGGGTGTTCATTGGTATTTCTTAACAGCTTTTTTAAATTTTCCTCTAACAACATTTCGCTAGCGTCGACATCACTATTACTTGTTTTGGAAATAAACCTGCGGTTGCGCCTGAAATGATTATTAAAATTATCTTTAATTATGTATGACCGATCATTAATATTTTGATTGTGCCATAATTCCATTCTTTTCCGTTCTTCTTGAAGATGATTCGATCATATGCCTTTAAAACTGGCAACTGTCTTGCATTCCGATCGTAATAGTACCTTTGTCGTTCCCTTTTCTCTTCAAATTTTTCTTGAATTTTCTCTTCGGTTATGTTTGTACGACGCAATAATGAGTCTGATATTGGTATTTGGTTTTGATCAATCGACCAAAAAATAGTTGTGCAGGAGACAATTGCAAACTTGCTACTGGCGTTGTGTTGTATTCCAAAATACGATATTGGAATTGATCAACATCATGTGCCTCATAACACCGTTTAAGAATATTCTTTGCAATAGCCACACCCTTTTCTGCGAGCCCATTACTTTGAGGATATCGAGGACTTGAGAATTTCATTTGGATATTCGCGGTGTTTGCAAATTTCTCAAATTCACCCGATCCAAAAGGACTGTTATCACATTTAAGAATGGTTGGGTAACTTATGTAACCATAAGTATTGAACTTATCGCATATGATTTCAATAATATGCTTTGAGGTTTTATTCTTAATCGGTTCAGCGATTAAATAGTTTGAATATGCATCAATCACTGCAATGAAGTCTCGTCCTGCATATTCAAATATATCCATCGACACCCTATGAAATGGATACTTTGGTGCCTCTTCTTGCACTAGTGGCTCTTTTTGATTGTTCCTTTTGAACTTCTCACAGATCATGCAATTTGTCGTTATATCCTTGATTTCACTATTCATTTTGGGCCAGAAATAATACATTCTTGCGCGTGCAAGCGTTTTTTCAATTCCCAAGTGCGGCGAGTGCAACCACTTGCAAATTTGCTCTTGCAGTTCCGTAGGTATTACTAGCCTATGATCCAAAATAAAAGTTCATTCTCGTAATGTAACTCTGATTTAAACTTGAAGAACTCTTGACTTAGGTCATCCAGCTTGTGATACGTTGGCCACCCATTTTCAACGTAGTGACATATTCGCATATACCGTTCATCCCGCTTAATTGTTGATCGATACAAGTTGTAGTTATCTTCGGATAGACATGCTGCCTTTGTTACCGAATGTATGATTCCAGACAATTCGTTAATTTCCGTACTTTCTCTTAATTGTGCGCGCGATAAACAGTCAGCCACAAGCATTTCTTTTCCAGGTTTATATAGTACCTTCATTTTCGGGTATCTTAGTAGTATCATAAACATGCGCTGTAATCGTGCGGTCACATTGTCAATATCTCGCTTAACCAAGGTTTCCAATGGCTTATGATCACTCTCGACCGTGAATTCGCGACCATACAAAAAGAAGCGAAATCTCTGACATGCGAAAACAATAGCTAACAGTTCCTTTTCGATTTGGGCCCACCTTTGTTCACTTTTGCTTAACGTCCGCGAGGAATAAGCTACCGGATGCCCTTCTTGCATAATAACACAACCTAGTCCGTCTTTCGATGCGTCAGTTTGTACGACGACTGCCTTGTTTGGATCATAGACCGCTAATACGGGGTCAGACGAAATGATATTTAACAAATTTTTAAACTCTTCCTCATGTTGTTCTTTCCATTCAAACCCAACATCCTTTCTTGTTAGATTGCGCAGAGCAGCGGACTGTTTAGACAAGTTTGGAATAAACTTTGCCAGATACTTGAAGAGTCCCAACAATCGCATCACGTCTTGCTTGCTTTCCGGTTTTTTTATTTCTAAAATCGCGTTTCGATATTTATTTGTTGGTTTGATTTGACCATTTGACAAGATATGGCCCATAAACTGAACTTCAGATTTTCTGTATTGGATCTTTTCTGGGTTGAACTTGATGCCATTATTTCTCGCACGTTCAATGACCAATAACAATGTTTTGTCATGCTGAACTTCGTTTTCTGCGGCAATTCCAATATCATCAAAATACACCACAACGTCCGGAATATCACCAAATATTTGCACCATTTTCCTTTGGAACATTTCTGGTGCACAATTAATACCAAATGGTACACGATTGAATTTGAATTTACCAAATGGAGTCATAAATGTGGTCAATTCGGAACTTATTTCGTCTAATTCCATATGCCAAAACCCACAGCTTAGGTCAAGAACGGTGAAAATCTTTTTATTGCTTAGGCGACTAGTACAATCTTCGATTGTGGGTATTAAAAAATGTTCTCGCTGAATGCATTAATTCAATGGCTTTGGATCCAAGCATATTCGCAACTTACCATTTGGTTTTTCAACTATTTGTAAATTGTTTACCCAATCCGTTGGATACTCAACAGGTGAAATGATTCCCTCCTGTACCATACTTTCAATTTCCACCTTGAGTTTATCAATTAAGCTCAAAGGTATCCGCTTTTTGTATCTCAATGCGGGTATCGCGTTTTCTTTCAGTTTTATTGAAAACTTTCCTGGAAACTTGCCCAATCCCTCAAATATATCGCGATTGTTTTCCACCAATTCATCTTTTGCTTGAGGCAAGCAAGTGATTTTATGAACATCCATTCGTTTAACTAACCCGAATTCAATACAAGTGTCCAATCCCAATAAAGGTTCATATTCATTGCCAACCACAAGAAATTCCGCAAATTTTACAACATGTGATTTTACATCTATACATTTTAAGTTGGCGGTTCCAAATATTTTGATCTTATTAGCGCTATAATCAAAAACAGGAAAATCATTTTGTTGGTTTTCCATTGTGATCCTTAACTTTTTGATTAATTTTAATGGGACACAATTAACATCTGATCCGGTATCAATTTTAAAATTAACTACTTCACTATTAATACTGAACGCCTTTATCCATTCTCGTCCGACGTGAATCGTTTGTCGTTGTATTTATTCTAACATCATAATTACCTGCTGCATCCTTCCAGTTAATACTATTTGTTGTTTTAATTCCTCCTTCTGCCTTCTGCTCCTTCTGCGTGCTTTCCGGTTTAGATCGTCCTGGTCTTGACTGTTTACAAAACTTCTGAAAATGTCCTTTTCGATCACAGGAGTAGCATACCACATTTCTCGCCCTACACGATTGCAGATGCGTTGTTGTGTATGCCAATCCACAATTATAACACAGACGACCTACAGCATTAATTGAGTCGGGCTGCTCCGACACACTCTGCACGATTGATTGCTCGACACCTCGATCCAACAACGCCTTGTTGGCATTTGCTGCTTCAAATACTCTGCTAGTCTCGATTACCTTCTTCAATGACTCATCCTTTCCATCCAGCAATCTCAGTTGTAAGTTCTTATTGTGCACACCAATTATAATACGATCACGTAGCATTCGTTCTTCATACAATTTACCACATTCGCATTTATAATTAAAAAATTGCAGTTGCTTACGTAGTTCTGTTTCGAATTCCGCGAATGATTGCTTTTCTTTTTGCGTAATCATGTTAAATTTAAATGATTCCATTGCCACATTTTTCATCGGGGTGCAATATTCATCAAACGATTTGAGTATATCCTTCAACTTGTACTGATCTGCTTTGTCCTGTGCCTCTTCTTCTACTTCTTCCTCACCCAGAATGTCGCCATTTGTTCCATTGGATGGATATAACGTGTTGTATATATCCATTGCACGTGGGCCAATTAACCATAAAAATGTTGCGATTTTTTGATTTTCTGGTAACTTGTGTTTTCCATTTGCCACCATATACATCATATAATGTCCTTTTCCATATTGGCCATTCCTTTTCCAAATTTGTGCAATTCAATTCCGATGGTAGTCGTTCGTTTGAGGCCATTCTTCGTATTTAATATTCACGTGTACTAAATTTATTTACTTCTTGATTATTTTTTAACTTCTGACACCATGTAATAAGCAGTGCTTATTTATTAAAACAATTATTTGCAACGATTACAAAATGTGTATTTATTAACTAATAACTTACTGGTTCTTGGTTGACGTTCAACTGAGCTACCAGTGTGCTGCAATACTTAAGTAGGCAATATAATATACAGTCATAGGTAGTCAACTCCTATAGCAAATTTGTTCGCTTTTATGCACTTTTATGTATCTCTCTCTAACGCATATTATGCGCATAAGTATATCCTCCCCATGCGTCATTGGCAGCCACTATGGTGGCGCCACAGTAGCAATTTACAGTTTCCATGGTTTTCATTACAGCAACTGTCAATAGGTGTCAATTTTAATTCAGGTTATGGTTGTATTCGTTGTATTGCTTGGTTATGTTTACACGTGGTTCAACTATATTTTCTTTGGTTATGTTTTTATGGACTTTTGAATTCCAATAAATTGTGTCTTTTGCTGGTGGTTATTGTTAAGCTAAGTTAACATTTTCTACAAACGTATTATTCTTAAATAAAAAACATGCTTGTTTTGGATAAAAGGACGTTCTAGAAACCTTAAAATCAACTTTAATATTGTACTCTTCATGTGTTGCTAAACTTTGGTTCTCCGAAGGCTAAAATATCTTTACTCTGACTCCGAATGTATTGTATATTATTGGTAAGTATGACGAGTTATTTTTTTATTAATTTTTATATTAACTTTAATATTATTTTAAAGGTTAACTTATCATGTCTCTTACCTGGTTCCATCGTTTAAAGCAAATGAGGTAAATCATTTGTTTAGTTTGTAGAAGTGAAGAAAATGAAGTAGAAAAGATGCATTACTTTCCATCTGTTCAAATCGAGTACTTACTATGTACTTATTCTATTATATAAAAACATTATCATATTGGGAACACTGGAAATTAGAAGTACCTTGGGTTGTTTCCACAAAATACCACAGTAATTGTTTCGTTAGGTTACATTTTCATGAACCTTTGAATTGTAGTAAATTGTTTCTTTTGTTGGTGGTTCTTTGTCGAATAAGTCGGTAAGTGGACTTTTCTGTTATTCTTAGATATTTTTTTATAAAAAGACGATTTGCACCCCTATTCTGTAACTTTTTCGTTATTGAATAAGATGTTTGTTTTGATTTGTTATGACGTTTCAAACGAACTACGTTGGATATGGTATTCTGTAACCCCACTTGTTAAAGGGTTCTTTCGTTGAACATTACTGTATATTTTGTTATAATTATGTTTGTTATTTTATTTTATAAGTGTATAATTTCAAAAATTGAATAAAAAACAAAAAACAGTTGTTGTTTTTCATTTTTTTAAGGTTTTTTTAACTACATGTAGTAGATTGATCTAAAATCGATTAGATTTTGTTTTTGACTTTCTTGATATTCATATTTTGGTTATCAAGAAAGGAAAAAACGAATCTATCGATTTTAGTTCAATCTACTACATTTTATATTTTTTAAATCAAATAAATATTCTATTCAAATTTCCCGCGTTCAGTTTCAGTGGTAGCTACCGCCATCTCAGTGGCTTACAATTTTGTAACTAATATTACCGAACAAAAATTTAACATTAAGTTGCATACCTGTGTATACAGTATTGCCAACACTAACAGATACAATTTAGCGCCATCTGTTACACTCACTATATTTTACGTAAAACTTTTAAGGAAATAGGTGCCGTCCTATTCCTTAAAATTCGTTAAAATTTCTCTTCTTCTTTTAAGGAAAATTTTAACGAAAATTTTAAGGTGCAAACAGTGAAATTTTTGTCTTATAAAAATTTTAAGCGAAATTTTATAATTAAAACACACTTTTACGCTAACAAGGGGTCACTACAGTGAGTATGTCGCCAATCGGGTTTCCAATTTTTTTGGTGATTCTAGTAGCTAAAAAATTATCACTTTTTCGAATTTTAGTCGATTGCCTCTTAGTTCTTGAGTTATCAATTTTTGAAAGGGCAGGTTTTACCATAGGTTTAGCATTATGGAAATTGTAACGGTAGTCCATGGAAATTGTAACGCCAGTCCCGGCAAATTTTTTTCTTTACATTATGTAATTTATTATCGGAATTAAAAAATTAATGACCTACCAATTACCATTACAAATTATTAACCGCTAGACCACCACGGTTTTTTGTAATAATAGCGAATAATAATAGCAGTTAACCCACCATAGTATTTTTAAAAATTCATAACTCAAGAACTAAGGGACAATCGACTAAAATTCGAAAAAGTGATAATTTTTTAGCTAGAAAAACTTTAAAATTTAACTAGAATCACCAAAAAAATTGGGATCTCGATTGGCGACATACTCACTGTAGTGACCCCTTGTAAGTAAAAATATTATAATTAGCCTAAAATCCACGCATCATCCTGTGCATAGCCATCAAGCTCAAAAGCGCTATTATTTCCAAAATTTATCAAAATCCCATTCTTTGACTTTTCTTTGAAAGAAAAATCATTTTTCGTTCTGTGTAATGTTAACTTTTAAAGCTACAAACTGTTTTATTTTATGAAGTGTTTTTTTATTTTACCTTCAGTTTTAAGTTTGACTTAATCACAATGACTTGGATAATTTTTAGCTTTTTTTACTACTATACATCAATTTCTGTTTTCGTCCATTTTTGATTTTCAATTATGGTTTTCTGTGTGGTGGACAGGAGTATGGTAGCCAATCGCTCATCTGGTATTTTTTTTTACCAAACCATTTGGTTATTTGTATGGAGTCTAACAGCAATTCGGTTATATCTTTTTACCTGTGGCAACGTTGGCCGTTGCGTCAAATAAGCTGTGAGTGCTATATTGATCGATGTTGGAAATTTGATTTTGAGCTCATCATTCCCGTATGGAATCAATGGAGAGGACAGGATTGATCAACATTTTTTCTATCCACATCATGATCCTCATCTTCATCGCTTTTATTAAGGGTATCTAAGTTGGTGGAGGAAAGATGGCGAACTCGTAAACTGTGAACAATATTGATGGCATGAACTGTGTTCAAACCCTGAAGAAGTTGTTTTTATTTGGGATTTGTGTTCTTAGTTATTAATAATTTCAACATTACATTGCTTGCTATAAATTTCTTATTAAGAAATTCATTTATTTTTGTTATTTATTGAATACATGTTAATTTATGTCAATTATAAGTAGTATACCTACTTCCATTTTACCCCAATAGGTTAGTCAACTTGCCCTATGAGATGGCTAAGATGGCAAATTTTATATTTTTGAAAAATGAGGCTATAGTTCGGCTATATATTGTCCTCTTTACCCCTATTTTAAAGCTTACTCTTAAAATTCTAGGAAATAAGTTGCCAAAAATGTGCTTGGAGAACGATCTGCTCACCACGGTTCGCTCAGTCGGATTTAATAAAAGAATGAATTCGTATTCAATGAACAAAATTTTATTTCTCGATTAAACAGAATAGATAAATTGCTTTCAAAAAAATTATTAACCGAAGACATGTGACATATTAGCATAACACTCATAGAAATTTGAAATTGTATCTTAGTACAGTAATCAACACACTATATTTGAACAATACATGAATTATACATTTATGGATAATCTACTGAATTCATGTATCGTCAAATCAGAAGCAATAAAAATAACAAATCCAAATTTTACAAAAATTATTTAAACATAATAAAATCGCATGTAAAATAACGCATGGTATTTGAAACATGATGATTTTCATGATGATTTTCTTTTGATTTGCATGTAAAAATTTTACACATAAAATTTGTAGATAATTGCGTGCATCTATTTTATAAAATGCATTAATTGCGCTGTGTCTGGAATGCAGTTCTCCAGATATTCCCATATACTTCCGGGTCACTTAATTTAAATTGAAAATGCTATTTTTAGCATTTTTCACACTTTACTAGGCACATTTTAAATTTTACGCTGAGCTCCAACAGCTATCAACCTCTCGACGCAGCCGCCTATACACAAGAGAGAGAGAGAGTGAGAGTATCGTTCGTCGCCTACCTACCCACGTGATCTTCCTCCACCTTTCTCCACACTGCCTCTATCGGTGATTCTTCGCACATTTTTATACACAATTATTTAAATTTAAAATTAAAGCTTTCACTTTTATAATACATTTAAATCAATCAATTCTGCTTTCTTTACATGTGTGTGATTATTCAAATTCTTTGTACAGGCTCAATCGCCAGTACCTTTTGTTATGCCAATATTTTCCATCTCTCTTTACATAAAAAAATTAAATTAAAACGCAAACCTTCATCTCGCTGCTTTATTAATGCCCGTACCTATAGTCGCGGATCAAGCCGAGATCAAGGATTGAACCTCGGTTTTCTCTCTCTATCTAGTTACCCGGTTACGGTTTAACCGAGGGTCAATCCTTGATCTCGGCTTGATCCGCGACTATAGGTAAAGGCATAAGAAAATTTTTTCTGTTCATTTTTAAAATACCACAATATATTTTTTCTCAGTAAACCGTAGGGTAGGGGTGCGCAGGAGTGCGCACTTTCACGATTTTATGTTATAAAAATAAAGTAAAACACATCAAGTTAAAGTTATTATCATATATTAACTTCTTAGGTATCTGGCTACAAAATACTATTAAAAAATTAACGAAATATAGACTGTAAAGAAATAATTAAAGAAAATTGCAAGGCCTTTGTTTGCGCACTCTTGTACTATGTAGTGGACAAGAATGCGCAGTACGCGTCACTTACAAAGATCACAATTATAGTGTCCAAGGCCTGAATAGGATGTGCAATTTTCATGCCACCAATTTTTACATAAAATGCACTGGATCCAGTCTTCTACTAAAGGCGTTATGTATGCTTCAGAGCAGCCAGGACACATATACTTTTTCGCTTTTCGGCAGTAAACTTTCTTTGCTTTCTTTGGCGAAGTCCCGTCTTTTTCATAGCAGTTTCTTCAAGTTGCTCTTTATGTTGAGAACTACTTAATATTTCAGATCTTTTGCCTCTTTTGCTATATGGACGTTGCACAGAGGATTTAGGGTATGGTAACAATTGTGAAACTTTAACAAAAGTAGAAATTGACGGAGTTGGGTCTTGGAAATTTGAAGGTAAGTTCTGAGATTGTTCACATATGTTTTTAGCGGCTTCTAAAATATCCTCTTCAATTGGAAGCAATTCCCTTGCTGACATGCGCTGGGACTCTGGTGGAATCATTGGAATGATAACGTCTGGTGCTTGTAGAGTTACAGTAGGTTCACTAGATGCAGCTTCTGTTGGTCTATCGGTAACGCTACTGGCTTTAAAATCAGCATCGGTAAAAATCTCGTTATTAAATGGCCATATTTATGATAATAAATAAACATTGTGCAAGAGTGCGCGCGCATTCTTGTCGGCATCGGTACTGAACACTCTTGCACGCATCGGACTGTCGGCTGTCGGCCGCGTTGACGGCCATTGGCCCATTTCTAACTAAACATAATGAAATATAATATCAACTTTAGAATTTATCAATCATTATTTGTTTGTGTTTTCCCTTGGATATCCTAAAGCTAAGGTCAGACGAAGCTACTTTTGCTGCGCAGTTTTTTTACTGCGGCTGCATAAACTGCATGCAAGGTTCACACACAGACTGAAAAGTAGCCTGCAACACGCAGTTTCTGTATTGCGGCTGCTTAAAAAAGTTGCAAGCTACGCAAAAGTAGCAAAGCTGTTCACACCTTGGCTACTTTTACTTCAGCTTGTAACCGACACCTTGGCTGCTTTTACTTCTGCTGCAACCGCCAACGTACTTCGTAGTAATTATTCGTGATATTCCAGATTTTTTCAATTTCATTTTTGTACGTTCTTTGGAATGTTGAGCCCGAAGAGTATGAATTTTTTTAAATTTCACCGGCGGGAATATTCAATGCAGATGCAATTTCTGCAAGACAATTCCGCCGCTTGATTTGATTATGATAATCTGAGCTCACGACGCGACATGCCAAAGATAATTTCGGTCTTTCACCATTTCAATTAATTTGAAAACCTCTTCACGCTTCCAGTTATAGGCTGGCATTATATTAAAAATTGTTGAAGACAACACACAAACTGCACGTGCAGCCGCTGCAAAAGTTTCACCCAAATGAATAATTTTTACTGCAACTGCAACTCACAAAATTGTGGCTCACACTAGGCTACTTTTAAACAGCGTGCGCGTAAAAAATGCTGCAAGCAGTACTACTGCATGCGCTGTTCTATGGGTTGCAGCATAGTTCACACGAGAAGCAACTTAAGCTGCGCAGTTTTTTAATTGGCAGCGCAGCAAAAGTAGCTTCGTCTGACCTTAAATAAATAGTTATATCGTAATTAGAGACAGGATAGTTACGCAAAAACAGATCTGACTTAGGAGAAGTTATAATGTTAAAACCAATCAAAACGTTTATTAGCGTTAATAAACTTTCTCTATATTGGTGAGTTATATGTTAGGACTCCTCCTAAGTCAAGACTAAGTCAACCAGAACATAGGTATTTTGTTTAACAAAAACATAAGGTGATGCATGCTACAACTAAAAAGGGGGTTTATGATACGCAATTGTGGTGATTTTACCGATTTGCGTATAGTCCAGTACGTGGAGGTTTTTTGAATGCAAAAGGTGGGGTAGTAACGATTTTTTAGTATGTTGTTAGGCTTGGGGCCCTAATGAAAAATCCAAGTTTTCGACCTCGAGGCGCATGCGCTCGAGCCGCCATCTTGGATTTTAGGTACAAAAATTTGTTTTTTTGATAATAACTCAAAAACGGTGGCTTTCACGACAAAAGATGTTCTATACAAAGTTAAAGAGAATAAAATTTCCTATATATTTTGTGGAAAAAATTTTTTATAGCACACCTATGTCAGGAGTTACAGCTCCGTGAAGTTGCACTATTTGAAAAAAAAAGTATTATGTTTTGTATTTGGCTGTTAATAACTAAAATAAATAATATAAACAAATGCAAATCATATTGAAATAAATTTTAAAGAAACTCTACTTTAATTTTATATTAATAGGTTGCCCTAAACCTTAACGGATAGGCAGGTAGCGAGAGCACAGAATGGGGAACTGGCAATTGCATCTAAATATTGTTCAAAGAATGCTGCCCTATTTTCATGCAAGCGGCCATTTCTTGTATGCAAAATGTGCTCATCTCTATTTGCAAAGTATGTTTGATTTGGAACTCAAGATGGATCCAGTTGAATACAAGAAATTCACGACAGAAGGCTTTTTCACGATTAGGAGTACTGACAAAATGTTGGCCAGGCATTTGGTCCGACATGACCATCGAACAAACATTAATTCGAATGATGCGTAGCTCTGGGGGCCTAACTCATGGACGAGGAATCAGCGATAGTGTAATGGCTCATTGGACTTTGGGAATGATATCTTTGCACAATGTTTGCGAAGCTTTTGAGAATTATTGCGACGTTCATCTTGATACATCCGAGCAACATGTCGATGCAAGGGCTTCACGTATCTCACGAGACGATCAAGACCTAAACAAATTGTTGCATTGGTTTTCTCAGCATCCTCCCTTTCCCGAAATCAATTCCCTTGTTTGCATAAGCACTGGACTTGTTGGAGATACAACGATAAACTGTCATTTGTCCAGGGAAATGGGTTGGAAAGGTTTGAACAAAATGGTTAACACGTACGAAAATTTTGAGGCAATTAAATTTAAACGAAAAGATAAAGTTATCCCACTACTAGCATAATAGTTAATAGCAGCATTAAAGTAGGCGAAGAAACTATTTGCCGTAACCTTCTAATGCTGTTTCAAAGGCTGTGCATTGCTAAGAAATCCGAAGAGGAGATAAAGGATTACCCTAAATACGAGCTGGCCCCCTTTCCTTTGTCGCTTTTTTCGGAAGCAGGAATGCGCAAAGGAACCAAGTCATCTTTATATTCCGTATTCACACCGCTTTCCTATGAATTTCAATTCGGAGATAACCATATCAATGTGGTGGATGGGGGATATCTCCTACACAAAGTTGTGTGGCACCGAAATAATTTGTTTGGAGCGATTTGTGACAAATATGTTCGATATGTGCAAATTCATTTTGGTTCCGACGCAATTGTTTTTTTTTTGTGGATATCCAACTGATGGTGGCAATACAAATACAAAGACCACAGAAAGACTTCGTCGATCAAAACAGCACGTATCCGCCGATGTCCTTTTTGATGAAACAATGGTGGTGCAAGTTTAGCAGGAGCATAGAAAGGAGCTTCCTTGTAGCTTTATATGGTGGCAACATGGATAAAGAGAGTTTGGAAGAGATTCGTTTCCAACGCTTCGCCAAATCTACGCTGAAAAGCAAATTTAATCTTGCCTCTTTTTGCCACCTTCAAAAGACGCGGCGCAATTCCACGCCTTTAGGACGTACCACCAAGTACAGAAATGGAGAGGCATAGAGAAAAATCCTGAAGACTGGGGTTGGAAGCATGGCGCTTACGGGCTCACTTCCATAACAATGGCGGAAAAACCAGCTCCCGATTCCTTATTAAAATCGTAATCGTAACTTGTAACTGCAAAAAGAGGTGTGGTGGTGCACGCAGCTGCCGAAAGGCTGGACTTAAATGTTCGGTTGTATGTGGCTTCTGCAACGGAAAATCTTGCGGAAATATGCCGGAAATCCGCATTGAAAGCGAGGACGAGGATGACGACATTTTTCAGGCTACGGACCAAAACTACGACCAGGACACAGACAAATAACCAACCCGGACCATCGAAACGTACCAAAATGTAGTAGAAATTAATTTTTGTAACGCTCTAAATTCATAATTTACTATTCTTAATTTAAAAAAAAAATGCGATATACTTTTCGCCTTTAACTTTGTTTACGAAAAGTACAATACTGTTTAATGGTAATATTCAAGTGCCTTTTAGTTCTTTTTATAATTATTTAAAAATATAATGATATATAATAAGAATAATAAAATAAAACTAAACCAAAATGAAGTTTCCCCATTTTTTTTTCAAATAGTGCAACTTCACGGAGCTGTAACTCCTAATATATGTGTGCTACAAAAAAATTTGTTGTACAAAAAATGTTGGAAATTTTATCCTCTTTAACTTTGTATAGAACATCTTTTGTCGTGAAAGCCACTGTTTTTGAGTTATTATCAAAAAAACAAATTTTTGTACCTAAAATCCAAGATGGCGGCTCGAGCGCATGCGCCTCGAGGTCGAAAACTTGGATTTTTCATTAGGGCCCCAAGCCTAACAACATACTAAAAAATCGTTACTACCCCACCTTTTGCATTCAAAAAACCTCCACGTACTGGACTATACGCAAATCGGTAAAATCACCACAATTGCGTATCATAAACCCCCTTTTTAGTTGTAGCATGCATCACCTTATGTTTTTGTTAAACAAAATACCTATGTTCTGGTACTCATATAGCAACGGTAATTTTGCTTTGGTTTATTTTGTATCTATGAATAGATTATGGGATTAGATTTTTTCGTATAACTCATAATACGCCTGAGGTTGGTATAAAAAACCCTAGATTGATGAAGAAGCCCATAAATACTTTACAAATTATTGTCTATTGAATAAATATGTTATCAATAGTAGCAGTAGTTCATTAGAGAATCCAATAGTTTTTAGTTTATGAATAAGAATCTAATTCAGGATAGAATCTATACTAGGTGGTTTTATGTCAAATTGCCTATAAAAAAAATGTTAATTAGCGGAGAGATCAGTTGAACTTATTACATATTATTTGTTTATAATAAATCATTATATTTACGAACAACTGTAAAAAACAATAGTTAATTGTTCCACATATATTTAACCATGTAACATCCGTATTAGCTTGGACTTTTTTTTATCACGGATCTGATAGTAATTAATCCCGCCTCAACGAACAAATATTAAAAAAAAAATTAAATAATGCATCATTTTAAACTTCCAGAAGTCGAGAATTTCCGTTCTACTTTTGACCATGTATTAAAGTTCTTCAAAGGTCAATTAAACGTATGTAATTATCTTAAATCCAACATAAATCGTGTGATATAATAAATAATGGTGTGCGTGAATTCAATTTAGAAAAATTTGTTATAATAAACGTGGTGTAAAAAACTATCAAGGTACAATGTTTAGCCGATTAAATAAATACGTTACAGCTTCGAGCTTGAGTGCTTCCGGAAATTCCAACGATTTCAGATTATGAGACTTCACAGATTTTAGTATACCCACCTACCTACCTACCTACTTAATTGATTCTTTTGTAAATTTTACTATTTATATTATTTTTTTAAACTCATTTAGTTGATTTTGAAATAATAAACGAGTATTTTAAGCAATACTGATTATCGGTGCGTGATGGAAAATTCGAATCTTGATAATATAGTACATAAGATTTATATCAAAATATTAATTAATAAAAATTAAAGTGATTAAGAAATTAACGAAGGAACATTGGATTTAACTAATTCAAGTAGTACTGCAGCAATAACTAAAAGAGTGAATATTATACACAATAGACCATTTAAAATTATAATAAAAAGGAGAGATATAAAAATTATAAATGGTAGATTTAAACAACCGTATCTTGTTAAGAAATAAGTATTTTACTATGTGTGAAGAAAAGTAAAGACCTTGTAAAAAGTTGTGAAGTTAAGTGATTACTTTAAAACGGGCAATTATTATCCCGTGAAATTTTAGAAAATTCTTAGAATCCCCAAGTGGCGACTTGATGTCGCATGGAAGCAAATAGGTATGCGAACTGTTCATCATAGGGGGTGAAATATTTACTAGTTCTATTGTTGTCGATTACATGTCGAGCATTTCCTGACAACTCAATTCATTGGAGGTATTCATTGAGTGTTGTTTGGTCGAATGTCGGCGGTGGTGGCGCTTTCCCATTCATATTTTTGGACCCACCGCGTACATGGTTCTCGCACCTTTTACACCCCGGCAATAAAGAACAGGTAGTTGAGTATTATGTGGCACTTTGTACATAAATCTACTTGTCACAAGTGCACCTAATCCACCGTGAAAAGAAAGCAACTTTTATATATTAATATAATGCTAGAAGAAGGGCCTTTACGTAAATATTTGCCGATCGTTGTAATTTCAATTCGAAACGGTGATTTACCAACTAATGCTGAATCACTTGGGATAACTGCTAACGAGTGCGACTGCCCCTGCTGGTAATGGGAGGTCTTCCTCGGCATGTTTTTAAACAATTGTTAAACCTGGGAATTTATGAGTTAGTTGAGTGTTAGAAGGGCATCCAATAATCACCTCTGACACCTATGCGTCGATGCCGTCTGTGACTAAGAGCGGTGTCAAGTTCATATGCATGCATGAACAGTACTACGATTTATTATTATAAAGCAGTTGTATTCTCAGTCACGTAGCAAACATCTAAACTAAGAGCAAGTATGGACTGTGAATATTGAGAAACAGCGGAAACGAATCGTATACACAAATACCTAATTGCAACTACATTGTTTCTACCCAACTCCACTACAAACCACAAGGGTTTTACTTGCATTACGAATACGCCAATCAATATTAACCATACGCTTTGCATGTTCAAGCACAAGAAACCTATCATCATACTAATTTAATGTTCAACATTCTACCAAAGCGTTTGTTGGATCAATTCAATACTTAACGGTGTTTTGTTTACTTATTTAAAGAATATATTCATTCTTGGTCATAAATTTATTTATATTATTATTATACCACAGGAAAGAATTTGAATTTACTATCACCAAAGTTGTAATTCTGTATTTATTTTATATGCTTTTTATAACATACTCGCTGGGCGCCGCGTCAGTGCAAGATAATCTTTATCTACCATGGTAACATTTTCAAAACGTTTTCTTGCAAATTATTATATTGTTAATATTTTGGCCACTAAATCACATCAAAAAATATTTTTCATTGTGGACGGACATCTAGGTACAATAAATTTATCTTTTTAAAATATAATGGCACCCAAGTGACATCTCCACTATTTAGGTTTAAACATTCAACTGATGAATCAGATAAAGTGCGTAAGTTTCTAAGCAAGATTTATAATAGGTGTTGTTTAAGATGCTGCTATACATCTCTTTAAAATTTGTTGTTACGTTTGGAAGCATTTTATTTGTGCAAACAGAATACGATAAGACCAATTTATTTGGTTTA
Organism: Rhagonycha lutea; assembly: GCA_958510855.1. Taxonomy (NCBI): domain Eukaryota; kingdom Metazoa; phylum Arthropoda; class Insecta; order Coleoptera; family Cantharidae; genus Rhagonycha; species Rhagonycha lutea. The sequence continues at coordinate 53,487,987 of OY294037.1, forward strand.
GTACCTACCAGTTCTTCGGCTTCCTTTTGAACGTTAGTATATGTACACGCAAAGTGCGATTAAGTCATCAAGAATGATCAGCGGGGTTTCGTTTGGAAACCAAGGTGAAGAGTCACACAGCGGCGTTTCAAAGGTGTTGGACCACCCGACGGAGGGTTGACAAGGGACTTGGTATAATGAACTGGAGGCCGCGGTTCTCATCGCAACTCTCAAATTTCCGGTGCAGGTATTCCTATAACGCTATTGTAGATGAAAAGAATATCGTGCTTCTAAGTAGCGACGGTCTGGCGGCGCCATATCATTCTTCACAATCAGAGGTGCAAGCCGTGGAATGTCAGAAATGTGTTAATATTTCACTCACCGCTCTGTAAAACTGCTCTAAGCGGCAAAATTTACAAATAAAACACACCCACAAATCAGTTACTGCAAGGAGAATATGTATGCGTAACTTTCGCAGTTCGGGCGCCGGAAACAGCCACAGACGTGGGAATTGGTTCGGTCTATAGCAAAGCCACCCCATCGTAAGACTAACATAAGTCGCATACTTGAATATGTATATCGATGACCAGCTCACACATGCAGACGATTGACTTACGACCACCCATTATACAGACAGTTTCACATATCACACGCAACCATATTTCCAATATTTTATTTCAACGTCTGCTAAGCTATCAATAAAAAACTGTTCTTTTTGTACCAGCTTATTAATTTTTTGGCAAAAATATTCGCATGAAATTGAAAAAATATAATATAATTTGTAGGCTTTCATTTATAATGTATTCAAGTGAATATAAAAAACTTTAGCTGTCTGGCCAAAAATTTTAAAAAAATTAAAAAGGTTGAGTTAAATTTCTAATTCTGAGAGAAATGTTATAATATAATATTTGGTACCTCATGAATGATGATAAGTTTCAAGTAAACGAATAGTCAAGAATTTGTTATAAAATTGAAACTTATGTTTAAAAGTCATAAAACAAAAGTTAATCGTATCTACTTCAGGTCTTTATTTTTGGAAGAATTTCCAGACCTTTAAAAGGCTCTCAAGTATTCGCTTATATTACTCTTTCGTTCGAACTCCACCCTATCAGGGAAAGGCATCCACTAACTTAAAACGCAACGCAATAAAAACGCAAATAAAAACGTAATAAAATAAAAGTTGTATGCATACAACCAAAGCCTTGGAAATTACTGGGTTTTGAAGGTTATCTGAATCGGATCAAAAATTTAGTACATGAAAAGAGATTGTTTTCATAAAAAGAAAGAGTTTTGCCAATTAGAAGGAAGTCAACTAAACTTAAATACTCGAGGATAGCTGTAAACTTCAACAAAATTTTAAACCAGGCATAATAGTTATAAATTGTCCTAAACTAATATTTAAAATAAAATTTACGAAATTGTAATAATGAATATCGGAGAACATTATTGACTCGGTAAAAATTTTGCTAATCCCAATCGGGTACCCGCTATAACATTTTTAAAATTTTCTGAAATACGTATCATTGTAAAATAAAAATATTTTCTCTAGTATGCACAACGAAAATTTTACATCAATGAAAATCATGAACTTAATCCAAATAACACCTCAAATCTTTATGAAACACAGTTTCAAACTGTGTACATATGGCATATAATAATACATCCAACTAAAATGACCACTGGTCGCAGTGTACAAGGTGGCTCAATTTAGATATTTTTTATGGGAAAATCAGTAACTATATAGGAGATATCGAAAAATGGATGAAGCATCGTCGATCTCTTTTTTTGAGAAAAATTCAATGGCGAAAACCGGAATTCGCTATCTTTTTTGTTTTCGAGTTATAGCCAAAAGTTGGATTATTGGAGTTTTTGATAAATAATGTCGATAATCTCGATTGTTTTCGGAGTTGCCAAAAAAGTGTTAATACTTTCTTCAGGCACTTTTGAAGGGCAACAAAATAGGCCAAATAGGTTTTAAATATTTAAGTGAGTTTTCGAGTTATAATATAAACTTGTGTTTTTTTAAATGGAAACCATAGTTGAATATGACATTTTTAAATATAGTTTCTTATCCTCTTTTCAATGATATATAACATAATGGGGTTCATCATTTCAAATAATTCCTAAAATTATTATTTATTGAAAATAATGGACTTCAGTTTGAATACTTAAAAATTTTGTTAATTTTTAAAATTGTTATTGTTATTTACTAAAAATTATATTAAGTATTATATTTAATTTTGGGGTTTTTAAAATTTTTACTTTATTTTTTAATAAAATGGTAAGAATTTCGAATGATGCACCCCACATGTCATCATTGAAAAGAGGATAAAAACGCTCTTTGAAACTGTCATATTCAACTATGATTTCCATTATTTAAAACAACCTATAATTTTATATTATAACTCGAAAACTAAATTAGATATTTAAAATCTCTTTAGCCCATTTTGTTACACAACTCAACCGCTTTTAACAATTCTCAATCCATTGAAATAAACCAACATAAAGTGAAGTGGAGATCGTGAATCATCCAGAAAGATCTTGCCCACGAACTAATCGATTGATTTTCCAAGTTCACTGGCGATGGCTTAGCTATGATTTTTGGGCCTGGTTGCAAATTATTGTTAGAGTCCCCTCCCTTTCAAGTTATAATTGTTGTGACACGAGATGGTCTGACAATAACAAGAATATTTGTTGTGAAGATGATTCAATTTATTTGGATGTAGTGAGTTGACAGAGGCGGTCGGAGCATAGTAGTCACGCGAGTTGACTATGAACGCTAAATACCCGGTTCAAATCCGAGTGAAGTAAGAACTTTATTCTGACCGTATTTCCCCTCGGAAGGCAATTGAAAACCACCGAGGGTAATATTATGCCAATCTGTCATGAAAGCCTTTGTTAGTAGGTTCACGAAGCTTCTGTTAAGAAGCATACGAGTAAGAAGAAGAAGTGAGTTGATTTATATTTTCTTTCACTAATATAGGTGTGAGGAGGTAAATTCTAGGATAACATCCTACAGGAACCGGTCACTCATTAGGGTTAATTAGAATCTACGTTTAGGCTGCTATCTTCCACCTAATTTCGGATTTGTTGCAACCCCATTGTGTCTCTTATTTGTGATGAGTGTTATGTACGAAACCGTATCTTTAATAGATTGCATTATGAATGAAGATCAAATAATTTTTAATTAAAAAATAATTTTTAATTTTGTTAAATTATTAAGAATAAAGATAAAGAAGGTACTTACTTATAAAGTAGTACTGTAATAATTGAAGATTAAACATAATTAATTAAATAATACTAATGCACTGTAGTAGAGGAAAGTGACCAAATATGGAATAGGCGCCTAATGTGGAATACCATTAAATTTTCGAAACCACTGCCTCTATTTAGCCATTACTAGGATAAATGACAACCTAGTAAGAGTAGTTGACCACCCCAAACTTTACAACGCTCTATTACCATTAATAACTACATGGCGGGACATTATTCTTTGTACGCACTTGCGAAACTTTATTGTTAGTGATGCAAATTTTGATCTATAACGTAAGTATTAGTAATTTGTTAATTACTCTACATTTATAAGCATGCAGAAGGATGACTGATAACATTACGTATGTTACTTTTCAGGAAAATATAACCTGGCTTTCAATAAAAAAACATTATTCTTAAGTGAGCTTAGTTCCAAATATGGAATAGGGAAAATTATATGGAAATCTTATGTAAGGAATGGTGGTGACGATAGTGTGGGTGGTGTGTGATTTTTGCAGTAGAATAAGTTAATTTTAACGGAATAAGTTACTTTTATTTTTGACCAAAGTCTCAAGATCTGTTATAAAAAGACGTTACTGTTTTTGTTATTTTTTGTAAAAGAAACTTGGTTCTTATTTCCATATTCCATATTTGGGGGCCTATTCCATAAATAGCTACTATTATGTTAATTTAGATTTTTAAATAAAAAAAATTTGTTGATTAATATTAAAACACAAGACTATGACTAAGATAAGCCAAAATGTATGACTGACTGTGTTTATAATTAAATTTGCATTTAATTCATGATAGTTTTTTTTATGCCACAAAAACAAAATGGTATTCCATATTTGGTCACTTTCCTCTATTATGTGTATAATACTAAAGAATGAACTTGAAAAAGAAAACTCTATCAGCCGTATGCATAGTCACCTTAGTAGCTACTAACGCGCTACTAGTGTCATATTTAGTATCCAACTAAGAAAACCGTATGCATAGTCGTTTTCCTTAGTAGGATACTAAAATAATCGGTTGCCTAGTAAAAATTTTATTTCCGATAAAGTAAACAATTTTATCGGAAAACGTCAAGAAAACTTCACTTTCCTAGTGATCTGTCAGGTGAGAAAACACAGCATTCTCTAGTCACTTTAAAAACAGACTAGTAATGAACAAGAGACGTGTAATGGTTTTCATTACTGGTCACTTCTGCATGTCATAATGTTTCCATGGCTTTATTGAAATTAATTTTGACATAATATTTAATTTTTTTGCAAAGAATATTTTTTATTTTTGAAATTATATTTAATTTTTGTTTTCCGATAAAATAGTATACTCACCTCTACTCGAAAAATGATTCGTTACTGGGCTTACAGCTTTAAAAAGCTCGCTTAAGCTCGCTTTTCAATATAGCTGTGCGCCCAGTAACGTATCATTTTCGAGGCTCGGCCAGTAATATACTATTTTTGTATTATATTTTGTCGAACATTAATTTATTGGTTTGAAGTTGGTAAATTAATTCAGTTGGTAAAAATTAAAATACTCGATTAGTACGCCGTGTATTGAAAATAAATTTTTCTTCTTCTGCATGTATTAGGTAAGTACCCGTTACGACACCATCAATCACGGGTCCTTCCATCTTTTCCATGGTCCTGCGACATTACGCCGTTCTATAGGTTTGTACAGGATAACTACTTTGGAAGTCGTGTATCGTTCATCCTCATCAGGTGTTTTCTCCACGTTTCACAGTATTCTTCTTAAAATAGAAGCGATAAAATTCGCTTAGATTGAAGATGCCCAAAGCATTTCGGATATCCGTGTTTCTCCCTGGTCTCTTCGAGTGTAGCCCATGATAGATCTTAAAAACCTCATTTCAGCGCGTTGTAATTTACTTTCCAGTTTCTTTGTCATCACTAGAGAGCGGATTTATATGCACAACAGACCGGTCTTGAGGTAACACCCCATAAACATTTAAGAAAAATTTGTTACTAATAGGAAACGTTTATTAGCGCTAATAAATTTTTCTTAACTAATTGTTTATGGGGTGTTACCTCAAGATCGGTTTGTTGTGCATATAATTAGAGTGGTGTCAAATAAAGAAGTAAAGGTGGAGGTAATGCGCAGAAACCAAATCTCGTACAATATTGTTTATGTTGGTGTTAATTGGTGGAATTGGGTGTCACGCAATCTACTGCATCGGATTTTGGCTACGCCTTTTCTTCTTTATTTGACACCACTCTACGCTCTCTAGTCATCACCCTTGTCTCGTTGCCATAAGTAACTGTATTAGGTACGGACATTACCTTATAAAATTTTAGAGGAGTGGCTTTATTTTTGCATTTACTCAATTAAACCTCTCGATTTTTTCTTGTATATCTCTCTCCTAATGCAGGTCTAGCGTGCAGCCCAAAATTTTTAAGTTGCTTACTTGTTTGATAGGTGAATCTTCGAATACTATTTTAGATCGTATAATATATTCTTGTCTCAGAAACGCCATTAATTTAAAAATTAATTAATAATAAGGCTGTTTGTAAATAATAAAATAATGAAAGATATTACAAGAGTTAATAAAAGAATCGAAGAAGTTCAAATGATTCAAGATGTTCTTAATGTAAAACAGCATTATGGCTTTAAAATGATACTAGTAGCTACTAGTTAGTGGCAACTTAGTAGCTACTAAAATTTTGGTATGCATAAAGAAACTTTAGTATCATGTTAGTTAGTATCATACTAATGTATGATTTTATAAATATTTATTTGGCAACACCGCAAAATATCAGCTTATAACCTAAAAATATTAATGTGATGACGTAAGTAATTTTTTTAACCAATAATATTAGCGAAATTTGTCATTGCTATAATCAGGGACGTGCCAAAGGGGGGATGGCATGGCCTCTCCCTCCCAATATTTTAGGATGTTGGAAGAAAGTTGGCAAAATTACTCAAAATTTAGTAAAGTTGGTAAAAGCCGCTAAACCCACATTAGGAAAAATAGACAATTTATTACAGAAAGTTGATAATTTTCAATTAATTAAGTTGGACAATTTCCCATCGAAAATTTGGGATTTTGGTTGGGTACCTCCCTGGCTATAATAAATCAAAGGATTTATATGATCCACATACACTTTTTATAGCTTTACAAGACACGGTATATAATATAATACTTGCAATAAAAATAAAAGAAAAAACAAACGATTTTGCCGAAGAAATTATCAGTGACTACCAATGAGGCTTTAGAAGCAATCGATCTGTAATGGACCAAATATTCACCCTGAAACAAATACAGCTGAGTTACTATAAACATAAACATAGGCGCAACTAGGGTCAAAAGTTTGTTGATCAAAAGTATGTTACATAAAGTAGAACTATACGCGATTTTCATAGACTTCAAACAAGCATTATGATATGGTAAATAGAGACAAGTTGTATGCCGCAATGAGATCTTTGGGGATACCGGATAAAATTATAAGGTTAGCAAGGATGACTCTCAACAAGACCGAAAGCTATGTAAAGTCAAACAACAAGATATCTGAGAGTTTTGAGGTAAAGACCGGGTTGAGACAAGGAAAGCCTTTGTCGGCGATATTATTCAACTTGGTACTGGAAAAAATAATCCGAGATAGTGGAATAAACACAAACGGAACTATATACAATACAAACCACCAATGCCTGGCATATGCGGACGATCTTGTGATAGTTGCAAAAAGCCGACATGAACTGCAGAAAATCGTAAGAAATCTCATTAAGGCAGTGGAAAAAATGGGAATGCTGATAAATGAAACAAAAACAAAATACATGGTTATGGGCGCAAAAGGCAGCGGAACTATTATAATTGAGAGAAGACTTACGGTTAAAGTAGGAGTGAAGGAATATATACGAGTAATTTTGAGAACGTGGAAAGCTTCATCTATTTGGGAACTTTAATTACAGGTAACCTCAACAACAGCACAGAAATTGACGTAAGAATAACTAGAGGAAATAACAGTGCTGCAAGCTTAGAAACAATATTACGTAACAGCAGATATCGTGAAGAACAAAGATACAAATGTACAAAACAGTGATAAGGCCGGCGGTACAATATGGTAGTGAAACGTTGACATTGAATAAAAACGACAGCGCAAAGGTAGCACGATGGGAATGAAATATTCTTAGAAGAATTTATGGTGGATGACAAATAGATGACGTATGGCGCAGGCTGGAAAATGATGAGGTTATGGGTCTTTACGGAGAGCCGAGTATAATTGAAGTAATTAAGGCCCAAAAGATCAGGTGGTTGAGGCATGTGGAAAGACAACCGAGAGAGAGAACGATCCGAAAAGTCCTAAGGCAGGGTACGATAGGTAGCAGAAGAAGACCAAGAAGAAGATGGTTAGATGCAGTGGAGGAGGACCTGAGGACAATGGGAGTAAAAGACTGGACAGTTATAGTGAGAGACCGAAAGAGATGGAGACAGATTGTTCAAGCCATGGGTCTACAAGGCCCATAGAGCTCCATTATTATTATGGGCTACAGTCGAAGAGATAGAGAGAGAAACACGGATATCCGATAGGATATGATCGGATGAGATGTCCAAAGCTATTCGAAATGCTTTGGGCATCTTCAATCTAAGCGATAAAGTAGAAGAATACCGTGAAACGTGGAGAAAACACCTGATGATGATGAACGATACACGACTTCCAAAGTAGTTATCCTGTACAAACCTATAGGAAGGCGTAATGTCGGAGGACCAAGGAAAAGATGGAAGGACCCGTGATATTGTCGTAACGGATACTTACCTAATACGTGCAGAAGAAGAAAATTTTATTTTCAATACACGGCGTACTAATCGAGTATTTTAATTTTTACCAACTGAATTAATTTACCAACTTAGAACCAATAAATTAATCTTCGACAAAATATAATACAAAAAAATTGTTTACTTTGTATTAAAAGTAAGCTTAAAATGGTCTAAAACATGCCCAAGATCGCCACTAAAATTTTTACTAGGTAACCAAGGATTTTAGTATCCTACTAAGGATAGTATCATTTTAACTCGACTATGCATACGGTTTTCTTAGTTGGATACTAAATATAACAGTAGTAGCGCTATGCTAGCAACGCCCTAAAATATTGGGAGGGGAGGCTCCCCCAGCCCCCCTTGGGCACGTCCCTGATTATAGCAATGACAAATTTTCAAATTTCGCTAATATTATTGGTTGAAAAATTGACTTACGTCATCATATTAATATTTTTAGGTTATAATCTGATATTTTGCGGTGTTGCCAAATAAATATTTATAAAATTATACATTAGTATGATACTAACTAAAATAATAATTTTAAAAGAATTATGCATAGCAACACTTTAGTAGCTACTAACTAGTAGCTACTAAGTAACATTTTAAAAGTACGACTATGCATAAGGCTGTTAAGGTTTATTCGTTTATATGAACTAACTTGCTCGGTTCAAGTTAGTGCAATGTACTGTGTTCGTTTGGCTGCTCAGTTCATAACCGAACATGAACTTCTTGCTCGACCTCCATAGGAGGAGTAGGCAGTGCAAGTTAAACACTATCTAACTTTTGTGGTGGGAGTATTTTGTCTCGAAAAATAACCCAGTTCAAGTTAGTTCATACAAACGAATAAACCTTATGAGTAGAGAGCGGATTAATATGCACTTATTTTTTGAAAATAAGCGCTTATAATAAGCACTAAAAAATGAAAAAAAGCACTAAAAATTGAAAAAAATGCACAAATAAATCTAAAAACCATGTTCCCCATTTGGAAATATGTATTTTAAGCGGTGCTATCAATAACATCTTATCGTTTCGGTTATTCGAGGTAATCCATGGGAAAAGCACGTAAAATGAATCATAGTTTGACAAAAAATGTTAAGGTGGTAGACGCTTTACCCATAATATGCATTTATGCATTATTTTCCCATGTGTTTATGTGACTAATGTTGAAAGAAAGAATGTCGTAAACTTGCAAGTGTAGTTTAAAAATAAAAAGATTACTTGCCGCACAACTTTGTAAATAATACGTGACAATTTAAAAAAAAAATATTCAAAATGCCAAAATTCATTAAAAAAAGCTCAAATATGCATAAATATGCGTTTTATGCAAATTATTAAGAAAAAAGCAAAATATGCACTATCAACATTACGTCAAATCACTGAAATTTTTTAGAAACGTAAAGATCCAAAAGGAATATCTTCTGCATATAATTTACAGCAATAAGCAAAATGCATAGAATCCGCCCTCTACTTATGAGTTATGACTATTATACTAATACTATTTCTATACATTTATTTATTTTTTACATAGAGAAATCACGAGACTGGAGGTCTTCTGATCTTCGGGGCCTCACTGCATTGCGATCTTTGACAGTCGGTAGGTAGAGTTTAGTTACTCTAACTTGACAGGGTGTGGTCAATTTTCTGCACAGTAGATGTGGAGGGTGAACGATTGACACCCAATTCCATGAATTGACACCAACATGGACTCGAGCGAAGCAATTTTCGTTTCTGCTCATTAGTTCACCACACCCTGTCAAGTTAAGAGTGGCTAAACTGACTATAAATCAATTTTAAGGCGCTTCCCTCGTAGCTCAAAATGCAGTGTCTTGAACAAATCAAGTTTGTGCTCTTAAAAATTTGGTTACTCCCACTCATTTTAAATGCGAGAAATTTGATCCTATATTGGTGCGACAGAATTTATGACACGACTATGTATTATTATCTGTTAGAACATTCAATGCAGTATTGTTTCAAAAAGTTTTGTTCACGTATTAGCCCAAAAATGACCAAAAGTGGAGATGCCTCCTTTTTACAGCAGGGTCCTCAATTATATCCATTTAGTTTATCTATAACTCAGAATATAATGCACTTTTAGAAACTAACAACCCTGATCTTGGTTCAACAAACAATACAGTGTAAAAGTTATTAATTGGGGAGAACATACAGCTATTAATTGTTTAAGCTCGAATTTAACTATCGATTCGTGAAACCACACTGGTTTACTAATAATTATTATTATAGGTCCTTAAAGATTAGAGCTTAAAAGATCAAGTAAGAATCTTTTAAAATCTATAATTTATTCTTTATTTATTTAATCAAAATTGTATTTTTGTTTATAGAAATGGTTCTATTTTCACCGTCCCCCGACCACACCTGAACACCCACCAAATTCTTTCATGCCCGCTATCGCTCCCTTAGAGCTAGAATTCGCACACAGGGGGCGATGGTATCGGTATCATAATTGGCATTTGATGGAGTAGTTGCGAGCTAGCCGCTTATCTCCTTAATCTGTTGTGAACATGACTTGTTTTTAGATAATGTGTGATTGGCATTGAGCCTCTATCTGTTTATGGAACACAGGGGGCGATATCACCCCCTTGAGAACCGCTGGTTCTAAACATGCAGATAATGTTGATGACGTTATCATAACAAATAAATTGTTGATTCCGATCACTGGGACGATATTTAAAAAAAAACTCTGGGTTGGTGACACAAATGGGGTCAAAACTACTGGCTAGACCAAAGCTCTTCAGCTGCTAATCCGTGGGCCAAACCCGAATCGCCACAAATAAATTGTAAACCGCAAACAAAACAACATTTTACTAGAAAGTTTTTTGTATCTGTATTCCATTTTATTAAAAAATATATTTATATTTAAAACTACTATAGTTTGCAAACTACTATTTGATATGGTATCGAAAGTTAAAGAGTGTTAAATGATTATTATTGATTAAATTGTTAACATGTTAATATTTTAAAAAGTTATTATTTATTGAAGGGTTAATATGTTAGATATCTACTATTCGTTTAAATTGAGAATTTTCGTTGTGTAAATTACCAGGGAAATTTGCTATAGGCCTACACCAAGTAGAAAATTCGGCGAGAAATTACGAGAGGTGCGTGCATAAGGGGGTGACTTTAGGGTTCACCCTATGGCATAAGTAATTCTAAAAATTATTATTAATATTAAAAAATGTAATTATTATTATTATTAATGTGTCCCCACATGCCCCCCCCCCATGACCAATATCTAGATACGGATCTGGGTACGTGAAAGATTTTCCAACTTACAGAGATTACACTACTATAATATAATGGTAGCTACCTATAAATTTATTTTTGTCAATATATTCATCAATTTATCACCCCTATTAAATATGTCGCTTTTAAACAGTTCTGAGTTTATCTCCTGTTCACAAGCAGAAATTTGCAATTGAAAGGACAAAAATGAACGGGCCACGCTGTAGGTTGGTAAAATTGATTTAAATGTAAAATATTATACTTGCATACATATTTATTTATATATTATGTTAAATTATGTAATATATCATAAAAATATTATTGATTACCATAGAATATAATAATTAGGAATTTCCCTTATTAAATTTTTTCTAGATCTAAAATTTAAGTTATACATTTATGCTGAGATACATAACATATTATACTATTAGATGAAATGATAACATTTTAATATTTCTTATATTATAAGGTGCTTCCCCTTTTGTTACCTTTTTATAATCAATTACATAATTGTATCGAACATTTCTTTCGATATTATTATTAGTATCTACTTACAATTATTAGCAAAAGAAGAAATTATATCGTGACCTTGTTCTGAAATTTGTCCAATTCAGCGGTTTATTAAATACTTTCTCAAAATTTCATTTTTTTACGAGTATTTTAATAGCAATTATTTTATTTTAAAAATATTATATTCAATTTTTTTGCTAATTTAATTTGAAAATGCATTCCCACTAAATAGCGCCTGCCGTTGTGACAAAATAGTTTAAATAATTTATAATTTTTCGATAATTACTGGCTATAATTGTTTACAATTTTGAAAAGATTTTAATACAAAGTGATATTAACACGAATGGTCATAGGACACAAAACAATTTATTTTAAATTGGTATATTTTAATTTTTTAATTCAAATTGTTCACATATTCTCCCATCAGTGTTGTTACGAGACGACAGCTAATATTGCAGTTTTGAAGTCGATAAAATTAATAAAATTTTTAAATCCGAGTAAAGTAAGAACTTTATTCTGGCCGTCTTTCCCTCGGCAGGCAATGGCAAACCACCGGGGTGTAATCTGCCATGAGAAGCCTTTGGCTTAGGATGAAAGGACGAAACATATAAAGTACATAAATCGTCCCCAAATTAAAAGGTTCACCAAACCCTCTTTAGGGTAAAGGGACCGAGAAGGAAGGAAATATTTAAAATGGTTAGTTGATAATTCGTGATAATAAATTAATTGATATATTTTAATAATTTACGAATTAAGGGAATTAAATTAACATTATATTTATGAGCTTTCAAGTGCCTATACACGCACCCTTCATCAGAATAATACATAATGAAAATTATGCTCATAAATATAATATTAATTTCATTTAATTAATTCGTAAATTATTAAAATATATCAATAATTATTATTAATATAATTAAGTATAAAGTGAATTCAGGAATTTACACGAATTTCTAAACGGTTAATTTATTAATAAAGCCTATAAAAGGAATTTATATGAAAAGAGGCGTATAAGTTTACTTAAAAGATATTGCAAAGATACCTCTTCTATATCGGCCAATATTTACTCAAGCTTATATACTATTTCGAAGGTCGGAGCATAGTGGTCACGCGAGTTGACTATGAACGCTAAATGCCCGGTTCGAATCCGGGTGAAGTAAGAACTTTATTCTGGCCGTCTCGCTGGTCCTCCAGGTTGGGGGTCGGGGCGATGGGCTAGCTCCTCATCACCTGTAAAGAAAACTAAAAAGCTTTAAACCATGACCAAGCCTCGCAAGAGACTTGGGAAACGGGAACGGATAAACAATTACTAATTGTAGGCTTGATGTGTTGTGAGGTGTTTATTTACCTTACAATGCAAAAAAGCAGTCCGAAATATATATATATTATATACTATTTATTAAAAATACGACAATATTGTTTCGAAGGGAATTACTACTTCATTATCAAGTAGTACATAAATACAAATAAAAAAAGTAAAAGTTGCCTTTATTTAGGAATCTTTAGTTACTAACCTTACAGGATTAAAGGATAAGCTGGTAAAAAAAACTGCAGGAAGGAATGGTGTTACGGTTCAAAATTAAACATTTTAAATTTCCTTACATTCAAATTCAGTTTCGAATATTTATGGAAATCTTTCAATGCTTTGTTGATTTGTCGTTGTATGGCATTGTAAGTATTATTTTGCATACTTTTGAAAAGCCAGCTGATACAAAGGCATTGATAAGATTGCAGGTTTTAGTTGTTGAAAACGTTAAAAGTTTTGTAACACCATTTATATTCGATCGACATTTTTACGTTTTTGTAAAACTTTCTGAGGACGGTGAGCGGATTTTGGAAGCATTTTTTGGACATATTTCGTCCTATCCATATTTTTGGGATTTCTTTCAACCGCTTGATTCGGATTGCTCCTGGGTACCGACTTCTTTGAAGTAATTTTTCCAAGAGAATCCTAGCTTCTTATTTTGAAGGATTCAACCAGTCCCAAGTTTTTTGACCATCTCATCGAATAGTGAGTGGCTGTTCAAGCTTTGACAACAACCCTCGACCATCTGAGGTAGTATTCATAATGTTTTTGATTTGTAAGGTTATTTGACTTTGTTTCCTTTAGGGTTTTTACTGGGAGTTTTTGTTCCGGTTTCTTTTTTTATTGCGAGTTCTTCGTTGTTTGGACTGTTATCACTCCCTTGGTATCACCATCTACCAAGTTGGCGACCACCTGCCATACTCTGGATCGTGCTATTCATCTTGCACTCCCCACCCCAACACCTTGGATCAGAAGACACCGCCAAGATAAGCCAATTTTGTATATATTTTTTAACAACTTTGTACATTTTATTTTACTGCGCGAAATATTTTGGGCCGTTCCCTTGCTATTTTATTTTATATCAGTGTGTTCAATTATTACCTGTGATTTTAACACAGAGGCGTGTATACAATATTGTACACCGAGTATACGTATACCAGGTAGCAACAAAACATCAGTTATTTTTATAACTATATACGTGTAATTTTACAATTTAACTCGTATTTTATTTTAAGGGTAAGCTCAATATTATTGCGCCAGGTTTTGTAATTCAATGTTGATCATTACATCTAGATCAAAACGAGATAATACGCTTTTGTTACTGGAGGTGATTTACCCAATCTCCTCTACCTTCCCCTATTCCAGTACTCCAGCTTTTCGTAGTTTTTTACAGGGAGTACTTTGCTGTGATATACAGGGTGGTTCATCAAACTACGTGGCGCTCATTTACCAGCAGTTATCGCCTTGCTTTTTGAAGCATAACCTTTCGGCGCCCCCTGTATCATCCAATTACCACCAAGGAAGGAGATTGGCACATCACTTTATTGCCTCTTGCGTACTCCGAGCTAGCCATAGGGCACTTACATCTTTATATTGCTACAAGCCCTGAGTTGTCGTTTTTCAGGGAGCAATAATTTAACGTCTTACATCCGACGACGTAGCAATGGAACTACAAATGGTGCTGAAACGCTTAATCGAAAACTAGCGATTTGGCCTTAATAAAACAGAAGAATTGTTTGTAATCATCCATATATCTGAAGTCCGCACTACAGATTGTTCAATAATGTATGTTTGCACCCTAACCTACGGCACTTGTGGGTAAATGGATAGTTTCTCAACAAAATGTATTATTATTATTATTATTATTAAATAACAGTTTTGGTTTTGCCAAGTTTTTTATTAAATGTACGAGTTAATACGAGAGACCATAAAAGGCATGATTAGTTACCGTTTAGGCTTTCAAAAATTTTTGTCCACATCTACGCCACTCTCCCCTACATATTGAAGTGTGAAAAAGTCAATCAAATGGGCAAATAATGAATTTGGTTAAATTTAAATTTTGTCGATTGTAGACATTTTATTTTGAAGCAATTTTTGAGATGACGAAAGCGATTGTATTGTTACTTCCAACACACAAAACAATACAAACTTGATTTTTCTTAAAGACTGATGTTTCTTGCGTATTTGTAGTGTTATCTAAAATGTGAAAGTTTATAATTTAAATTTTTGGCGGTAAAAGTGGCGCATACTTGCAAAGTTTGTTGAATTATTTATTGTTATTATGATGGTAATTTGAACTGTGAAGCCAATTCTGCGGCGAGGTCTTTGTCTTACGTCGACCATTGATGTAGACGGTGCATTTCGTGGGGTTGCGAATATTACCTCGCAATTTAACCCAAGAAGACCATTTGTGAGATTTTTTGTAGTCACAAAAACCATTATTCCAGTGATAGGAGAAATGCGTGAGTTATTTTTGAAACGTATTATTTTCGAAAACGAGCATTTTGCGTGCATTTTTGTGGGCGCAAGCAATATTGAACTCTATTGACGTCATTTTGCTTTTTGGATGATTTCGCATCTGAAATCACTTTTATAAGTTTAATTTTGATGATTTGTGCGATTACACGAATCAGATTTCATTGCACGTACCGAACAAGTAGATGTTCGCTAATTTTGGTGGTTTAAAAGAATCACATGTGGATATTGGAGGTTACATTCCCCGGCCAGATGTCAATAGTTCAAATTTAATTAAGAAGTTGGAAAGATTTGTTTAAACCGATATTCGAGGTTTGAACACTACACTGGACGAGTTTTACACATTCACTTTACTATTTGTTTGGATAAACGAAGAAGTTTCTGGATCGACGCAGATGTTGTTTCGCTACCGTTTTTACCAACTGAATGTCAACTTCACAAGTGGATGCAGAGTACGGTCTGATGTACAGAGTGCTTCATAATAAGCATCAACTACGAAATTTGTATGAGTAAGAGATTGAACATTATTTATAAAAACACCATTGTTACAAATTTTCTTTATTAATGTCACACATTTCACATTTATGGAACATCCAATAAAAGTATAGCTGAGGTATTGTACATAAATGATACGGTTTATTGGATGTTTCTACACATTTAAACACCTATTTGAGTATCGCTTGACGATTGTGTCAGGGGCGTCCAAAATTGCTTCAATTTTATTTTTGGGTCATTTGAATAAATTTATTTATGATTTATTGTGCTCATTGATTTGCTTTAATCTCGACGATACCCATAACCTGCAGATACTGTGGCCTTAAGTTTTGTGAACCGACGTAAAGCTAGCTGGAACTATTTCGTTCGAGTGTACACATTAAGCGAGGTTTCACCGCTGACCATAAGTAGGGGCGTTACTAAGCTGTAGAACACGACAATGTAATGCTGTTACGGTACTATTTCTAGACGAAGAGATACCGATGAATTTCGTCCCGGATTTCAGGAGTCCTGAAAATGTTATTGCTTAAAGATAAGTAAGGTTCAGTTGCTAGGAGCGATTGGATTGATTTTGATTTAGTAAACAAAACCCAAAACAATAGTGGGGATGTACATAGAAACGTCCTGATACTTTTGATTACCTAAGACCTAAAATCTCGGTAAACATGGTTGCTCCCAAAAGACCATTCATCGGACCAGCAAGTTTAAAAGTTGGATGAGCTAATGATAAATATTTGAAATGATCGTAACACTGAATATCTACGAGTGGTAAATTGTCACAAAATATTTTCAAGATAATTTGAACACATTTTCGAAGTTGTCATACAAGTTATTCAATAATGATTTGGTTTCTTCTGTAGAATTGAAACAAATTTTTAACAGGTTAATAATCTCTTCAGTAATTTTAGTATAAAAAATAAGTATCTGTTCCATGTTTGGAACAGTGGTGGCCCATGTAGCACACAATGTTGATCCAATATATTGTAATGGCTCAAAATACAGACTAGCAATACGCAAAATAATTACTTGCAAGTCATAAGGGGTGGATATTTTACACCTACAAAAGTTAAACCAAAATTTGTATATAAACCTAAAGTGTTACGATCGACACACTGATACATTTTTCTTTGTGATAAACTTTTGTTATGTTCGGCATAGTGGTATTTGAGTGCAATTTGGGACCTAAACGTGCAAAATTATGTTAGATAAACAATTAAATTTACCGCTTACAAATTTTACTTTTGATTTTGTTGTCCGTTTGGTGTGGAATAGTTTTCCGGGAGACGTGTGGTGTTTCCGGAGATGATAAGAGGTCTTGGTTGGCGTATGCTGATAGTAGCCATCAGACGTGGAAAACTTGGATGGTTAAATTTTCCTAATTTCCAAGTAGAAAAGTTTGAGTGATTTTACCAGTAGTTGATTTGATTGCGGGATAAAGTGTAGCGAAGTGTTTTTTGTAGGAGACCACTGGAAATTTGTTATTGGAAAGGTTCAGAAATTTCGACAGATTTGAGACGATTAGCGTGACTCCACCATTTTGAAAATTAATTTTACATACGATTTTTTTTTTATTGGATGTGTTTTGAAGTCATCAGTTTGAGAAAACAACTTTTGAGAGTTATTGGTTCATTAATCTACCGAAAGCCGTAAGCTTTCAATAAAGCTTGGACCTCAGACCCATAAAAGATTAGTCTTTTTTAACATCTTCAAGATTACTCTAATTACTTTGGTGATTAGAAATTACTACTTGCTCTCTTTGAGATCGTTGTTTTTGAGCGCGTTTAGGACAAGCAGTTGTGTCAGCGCAGAAAATAAGGTTACAATAATTTATATTGCGCGCCAATATCGAGATGTGAACGTTTTCCAATATTGGTACAATATTGGTTTCCAATATTGGTTCAAATTACTCGAGAAGCTAACTCAATCTCCCTCTTAGGCAATTTATCATTTTTATTTACTTATTTATTGCCTTACATGTAAAAACATAGGACCTTCATCACCTCAGATTGGTAGATACAAAGAAATATTTGGTATCTCATATTGTTACCATACCTTATATTCTTCTCTTGTATATTTTAAGTAAATTAACGATTAAGTTTATATTTTTTCTTAGAAAACCACGATTCCAATCCTTGCACGTCGGACCAGCATTAAATTCTAGATGCAGATCTCACTGCTGGATCTAAAAGTCCAAGATGAATATGTGGACTATATGAAAAAGGCAACTGGAAACCACTCTACTTACATTTCCCTACGAAGTTTTCTTGGTTGTATCCAATTTGATCTCCTACACACCGATAGTATTTGGTACTTGAAGAGAACAATTAATTGGTTTATTTTAACCTAAAAAATCTAACGTCAATCGTTGGTTTTGTTACGAATTAACTATTAATTATGTAAAAAATTGTGTTTTTAAATAATTGTAGGTTAACCACAATTTGAATAGGAAAACTTATTAAAATTTTAACTCTTGGTTAATGTGAAAGTGCAGGTAACCTAACTAATAGTAAGTTAACCATCGATTGAAAAACCGGATGTTAGTATAATATCATTAAGTAGTAATAATAGGTATAAAATACACTTTTAATTAATGATCAAAATTATAAATGAAAAGATTTATAACTGATTTACACAAAATATGTTAAAATAAATTCGTTATTAAATATTTACTTACTTTATTTTCGTATGAAAAACTACGCATTTTTGTAAGTTAATTATCGTGCAATTAACTTTATAATTCTAATTTTAGGGTATCACATGTACTTCCACTAACTAAAATGGTCACATATATTCTGAAAATTCTAAGCAGTACGCGGGTCCTCTTCTTTGACTGAACATACCGTGCTGAGTGGGCGTAATACTTTGGCAGAAGGCTTTGTACAGGAATAATCCATATCATGGAATGAATGGTAATAAATTTAAAAAAGTGATTTTATTCCATCACGAATAAAAACTAGTGAACAAATTGAATATTACAAAGAAGTTAAAAATATATAAATAAAGAACAGTACAAATTTATTGAGCAAAAATAAACTTTTGACAGCGATTGCTGCCTTTTTGTCGCTTTTGGAATTTAATTTTATTGAGTTGATTTCAGTCTGGTTTCAAACATTTTCTTTTTAATTTGAATTATTTATTTATAATTTTTATCAACAAGCTAAAAATATTTATATTTTTAGCAGATACTATATTATTAATAACTTGAATAAAAACATAACTTTGTAGCATCCCACTTTGATATCACTCATTTAACTATGAGTATAGTATTCTAAGAAGTACGGAATTATTTCCAACTAGAGATGTTCAACATTTTCGCGTATTTTATATAACGTAATAACAATGGAATTTTGAGATAAGTAAATGGAATTTCAATAAAGTGAATTAAATGAATACAGCAGACTCATTCGTTGATAGGTTACTATTTATTTACATAATACCAACAATCAGATGCATTTCTTATTGAAACCCGTTTCTCTGCATTCCAAAATCTTAGTTATGCTGATCTTTCCCATTTCGCTATTGTTCAAAACGGGGCAAGTATAGGTAATATATGCTTCTGTTTGATTTAGTGCAATGTGCAAGCTTATGCGTGGCGATGCGCTGATTGTAAACCCGAAGTATATACACCCCACAAGACATTGCAAAGCTCGGGATAAAATATCGCTGGTTAAGTGGGAATCCGCATGTCGGCGCAATACTGTTCGTAATGGCTTATTGGCCGTTTTCTCGCGGTGCAACATATAACAAGACGATGACTTTTATAGATATACTCGACGGTGACAATTGTGAATGTAGTGTTTGATACTAAATTAAACATAAGAGTTAGACCTCTGTCACCCGAAACAATCAACTCCGTCCAAATTTATGATGCAACCGTAAATAATCCTTAAATTTATTCATATTAACTGTAATAAAGATATGATTCACATTATGTGAACCATGAAATTATTTTGTTAGACATATTTTCATTGTGAGCTGACGAGTTAAGCGAAAAATGAGGTTTCTGTTGCCCCTACATGGCAGTGCCTGAAATAACTTCACATTTTCTATTAAGTTTTATAGTACCTACTCATACTCAAATGTAAATCTATCAGATAAATAAAAACTGTTGTACAAATAATTGATTTACAAAACTGAATAAACTCAATCGAGTGGTGGTGGAAAACGGAATAAACAGTTGTGGGTTGAAATTCTTCATCCACTTATAGGTGAGCATAATGGCCACTGTTGTTAAAAGTGGCTAATTAAATTTAAAAAAAAAAAATTAATAATAATTATTATTAAAATTCCCAAATAAAGGAAATAGAAACATTTAGCTTTAAATGAATGTACATTATAATAAATTATAGTTTTATCACTTTCATTATGATTATACTCGTATTATCAAATCACTTGTGCACTTGCAAATTGTCTTACAAAATCAAAACTCCCTTAGATATCATTTTTTAATAATAATAAATAATACCCTCTACAGTTCTGGTTTTAAACTTTCCCAAGTAATCAATGAGAATGGTACCACAGGACCACGACTATCCCAAAACACTGAAGCAAGAACTATTGCAGTAGGATTCCTGAAATTTCTTTGTCCTTGGAGACATGAACACCATTCCATTGACTGCTGCTTTGTCTCTGAATCGTATAAATGCACCCAAGCTTAATCCATAGTGACAAGTCGGTTCAGAAAGTTCGGATCTTTTTCAAATCGGGCACAAATTGAGCTCAGTGTTTCCAATCATGCTCACTTTTGTTTTGCGTTCAGGTATTTAGGAATCTAATTTGCAGAATTTATTTTCATGACCAAATCGGCATGAACATTGCTATGACGCGTTCGTTGTTCATATTATGAAATCCTCAGTGTCTCAGCTATACTTTTTAGTCCAAATCGAGAGTCTGAAAATATCAAGTCATGGTGTGCATCGATATTTTCTGCGGTTGATACTGAAATGGGTCTTCCAGGTCCAACGTAATCTTGATTGGAATATTTTTTTCGTTTGAAACAAGTAACGCCTAATTTTTGACGATGGCATATGACAGGCTGTCATCATTTGACGTGAAACTTTGCAATGACACTTCTAATAAGTTTCTAATAATTTCTTGCTACGAAAAGGGGGTTAAAAAAGGTCACTTTTGTTAAGAAACGGCTCGTGGATTATTATTATTACTTACGTATTAATTTCTTGTATTTTTAACTAAATTTTTGTGCAATCAGTAAAAATCAAACATATTATTTTATTGGTATTTTGTATATTTACCGTAGTTACCGTTAAGCTTATAATTGCAGAAATTTTCAAAAGATATATTTAATTATTTGTAAGTGATGAAACACTTACGCGGAATTTAAACCCAACACATACTGCAATTCGGGGTACTAGTTTGATATCCCATATGAATTTTTGATATTGCTATTATTGGAAAATTTCATTATTGGTAAATTTACCATACTGTAAATGCAAACTTTAAATACTGTATAGTTGTTCGCAAGTTACTCCTAATAAAATAAATCACGTGGCATATTGTATAGTATTATTTAATAAAAATAATGAAGAATTATGGCTTTCATTAACATAAATCGTTTTATATTACGTTTTTTGTGTTCTAATTTAATCATATACAGTTGAAATGTAGGTTTACATCGCAACTTAGTGTAATATAGGTCATTCCGTGTCAAGTGATCCAATGAAACAACATTAATTTTTTATTTGAACCGAAATTTTTATATTAATCAATAAATCAATCAACAAACTTTATCCGGAAAAGAAACATAAGAACAACATAACTCAACTCATGAACTGAATATATTTACAGGAATCAGGACATTTAGTTGATAAAGTAGATAATATTTAAAAAAAATTTATAAATACAAAAGGTATAAAATATGATAATTAAAAATGAAAGTTCTTTTTTGAATTTCCAAATAAAATAAAATCAAATTTGCTCAAGCTAATTTGCTCAAATAAATTTAACTTGAAAATTTATCTTCTGAATTATCAAAAGAATATGATTTTAGTTTATAATACTCTGCACCAAGAGTGTCACGATTGATTTTATCGAATATTTCCAAATTATTTTATCATTTGATATTTATCTCGATTTATGTATTTATATTAGTATAATATTAGAGTCCGGATTTGTAGCTATTATGCTTTTCCTGAAAATTCGAAGCAGCTGAAAATTTTTAAAAAAATTTTGTGTTTTAACTGAAAAGAAGTCATTTGGTATCAAGTTTTATAATAATATGCTTTTTTGGCTTTTTTTTGGCTTTTTGTGCTTTTTTTGACAAAGTTGATGCTTTTTTTAGTATTAAAGAATCCAGAACTTAAAGTAAATTTAGCGTTTATTAAATGCCACTGTAACTTTGTTACTGATGTTATAAAATATTTCGAAAAGCATCAGCAAATGCCTTTGGTTGAATCCTTGTTGGAGACAACATAAAAAAGAAATTGAAAGATGTGTTAGAGAAAAATGAAGGATTAAAAATCTTAAATAATATAGCTAAAACAATAGCTGGAGAAACTATTGAAGATTTTGAAATGGAACCCCACTTGTAGCAAAATTCAAATTTGCACCTATTACTAGTGTAGATGTCGAAAGAAGTTTTTCTCATTTTTTATGCTTTTTTATCCGGACTCTAATTATAATTGAGTCCGTTAGTGTGACGTGACAACGCCTAGAAATTGGCAAACCTTCTTACGCGAATTGACTAAGTGGTTTGCGTCCATTTGAAAAAGAACATAACACGAACATGTGCAAATACGACGATCGCATCAAGGAAAGTGTCAACAGTTTCAACATAACCCTATTTAATTCATTTAATTGTTATAAACTTATATTAATTATGTAAATAATTCACTATTCTACTAATTATAGTCTACTATTTTATGGTAGAAAGTTCCTTAAGTATTTAAAGTAAACCATTTTTTAAATTTAATTGGTTGCTCTTATTCTGGCGAAAAACCATTAGAATGAATAACATTATAATTAATAGTTTAAAGAATATAAAGACTTTTTAAAACCTTTTTAACGTATAGATTTAAATTTCAGGAAACATACTGCGGTTTTCACCGCTACGGTGTCTTTTTCTTTGAATTATATTTAACTGTTAACACTTTCCTTGATGCGATCGTCGTGTTTGCCCATGTTCGTGTTATGTTCTTTTTCAAATGGACGCAAACCACTTAGTCAATTCGCGTTAGACGGTTTGTCGTACCAATAATTTGTAATGCATTTAAAATAATTCATTATAATTATTATAAGTTCCTTAATTAATAAATTAATATTATGCAGCAGGTTGTAGGAACAGTATAGTACCTAATACTACCATGATTTCTAAAATGTACCCTATATGGGGAACCCGACATCCCAATTCACACATTCATTGCACAGTAGCAATGAATCATTACGGTGTTATAATCAAAATGTGCACCCAGTTCAAATTAAACAAGTACCCAAATATAAACAGAATAACCTCTAACGGTTATTAGTCTTTTACATACAAGTGTAAAAGACCTGGAGAAGGAAGTGCAACAACAGGCAACAAAAGCGACACAGGTATATGGGTACCTAAACAATATGGTGTGGCGTAATAAATTTATGAGAAGAGAGGCAAAGGTGAGAATGTATAAGACGATGGTAAGACCGATACTGACTTATGCGATTGAGACACGCGCGGACACAAAGCTAACTAAGCAAAAACTGAGAACAGTAGAGATGAAGGTCCTCAGAGCTACGATGGGATACACTTTACGAGATAGAAAAACAAGTGTGTCAATAAGAAACGAATGCGACATACAAGACATCATAAAATGGAGCAAAGAAAGGAGAAGAAATTGGAGAGACCACGTCGAGAGGATAGAGGAAGACAGACTGGCGAAAATTTGTAAAAATGGACGACCTACGGGAAAAAGACTGCCGGGACGACCACCCAAGAGATGGGCACAGAGCTGGTTTTCCTTTTCCACTGAATAATCCGAAGGCCAGGCAAACAGGGTTGACCCTAACGAAAAGCAGAAGAAGAAGAAGAAGAAGGTTATTCAACATGAAATATACAAAAGCCTGAATACCACGTCGCGTCGGTCGGTTCATAGGAATTGGAAAAGATAAAATTTACTTACTCCAGCGTCTTATGTAAATTTACAATATCAATATCATGGTGACAAGTATTCGTTTTCGATCGCTGTCCAACATGCGGCTTAAAAGATGAAAATCTCTAACTTGTCAATTTACACAGGAAAACACTTGATCGATATTCGCGACACTGAAACATTGCTTGCAGATCTGTAGCTGGAACTGGACCAGTGAGAGATAGTGTTGGAGATGTTAACAATATTGGACCATCCAAGCAACAAAAGAATTCCCCAGGTGTCATCCAAAACAACAACAATAGGACGTTCCCAACTGGAGGAAATTCAAAAAGTTTTACAACTTGCGCACCAAACACTGCGCAGTAAGTTGTGAATTAAGAACCTCGCTTATCACTTTTGCTGGAACAGATGTTATAAACAGGAGCTTTAGACACTACACGACAGCTGAGCTTCTTATTCCACAACTGGCACGACAAAACTAGCGACATTGGACCAAGACCCTTTTTGTCCAAACCAAATAACGAAAATTGCCAAAGTAGCAAAATGCATGGGCCGTACTTAAAATTATTGAAATGAACTGAGAAAATAGTATCACGTCACGAAGTGTAAAAATTCGTTACAAGGAATACCTACAAATTGTTTTGTGATAAACATTTTCAAACGAGACTCGAAACATTGGCCGCTCAAAAATCTACATTCTTGCTGTATGACCATATTAAAATAATTATTGAAATACATTTTGTATAATAATATTTTTAAAAGGGTGTAACGAATATTTTTATTTGTTACAAATTTTTTTTATACTGAGTTCTCCACTTGTTTCATGCATTCATTCAGGTAGATGAACCGGGGAATCTATGACCGAGGAATTGGAAATTTATCCGATATATTTCATATACGTTCTATTTTTCTTAGTAATTTAACTTGATTTAATAGTTTCCAATAAAAATATATAAAATCTGATGCAATGCGTATAGAATGTACATGTAGGGGTACTCATTTTTCAAAACAGTTTTTCTCCAAGTTTTCACCACCAAAACCATATTTGGCTCTTCCCTTGTTAATTTAGTTCGGCAAGCAGAGTATGTTTTACCTTTAATGTTGTAAACCTCCTATTTTTTTGAATTGGTTAGTTTTTAATTCGCGATAATAAATTAGTAGGAATATTTTAATAATTTACGAATTAATGGAATAAAATTAATATTATATTTTTAAGCTTTCAAGTGCGATACACTGTTCATCAATAATTTTATTTTAATAATTACATTATTACGTAATTTCTGATGAAGAGTGTATCGCACTTGAAAGCTTAAAAATATAATATTAATTTTATTCTATTAATTCGTAAATTATTAAAGTATTACTCCTACTTTTTTTTGTAAATGATAATGTTTGCACAAATAGCAACCAATCAATATGTTTGACTATTAAACTAATTACATCTAAATAGGTGAGTTGGTTACTGTAGTTTTTTCCACGTCCGCAATGTGCATTTAATATAATGTTTGTAGCTGTTTTAAAAGTAATTCATTTGTCAAATTTATCATTCATATAAAATATTTAATAATAATGTAACTTTTCATATCTTAATAGGTACCTACATAATAATATGTATAACATACAAATTATTTCAAAATTATGTCGAGTTTGTTTTCTTGATTGACTTGACTCTCACATCCTGTTATAGCTAGATATTTTATTATTTTAACATTTCTATCGACCTTAACGTTTACTGATCTTTTTGCCTTTTTCTAACTGGAGAGAATTATATTGGATTATGGTAGTGGTACATAGTATTATTTTATTTTAAAAATGATAAGTTTGCAGTTTTGAAATCGTTTCTGTGCACTTTGGTGGTGGATAATAAGTAGGTATTCAAGTTGTTGCGTGATATAAGAGAAATAATGGCCAGGAGTGTGTAATTGGGCGCTACATATGTATGAAAGAAGACGGTCATGTCATATTAGTGTTTCTTAATGAAGCAGGTAATACTAGGTTGGGTACACACGCAGCGTCTTGTGACAAGGCGGGCTCATTAGCGAAGTGGACGGTGGTCTTCTGTATCAAGCATCTCGGGGGTGCCATGAACCCCATCCTCATACATTCTACTGTCAACATGTTAATCGCCCGACACATCTGGAATGCGCACCCACGTTGACGCCCTCCATCCCATTTCACTTCATTATTCAGTGTCATTTTATTTTTATTTTCAATTGAATACATTTTATCCGGTCAAGCAACTCACTGTTTTATCTCCATTAAAAAGTAAAAGCATTTCAATATTTTTTTTTAAGATATCTTTAAATAATACATAATATTTATTAATTATTATGTCGCATTGCAATAACAATCTTGATCATAAAATCAGTTTAATAAACTCGAGAGACATAATTGAGGTAGGTATATATTATTTGTTGACACTGTATTATGATTGTTTATTATGAGAGAAACAACCTCCTCTTATCAATTTTATCGGTATGTGATTTTGCTTAATAGATAAACCAACATGATTCATTCATGACGTGTTGAAGAATTCAATATTATTTATTAGTTTTACAACTTATTTTGTTTCCTATTCAAGACAGAAAATCAGCAAATGGTGTTCTCTGTAACACTGCTTCTAACAAAAATATAAATAAATGTATTTTGTAAGTTGAGATAAATACTGGGATTAGCCATTAGCAAATTTTTACTTTCTTTGTGATCGTGTGTAATCTGTGTATAGTAAAACGCGCCTACTCTCCTTTCCCATTCATAAATACAGAGCACTTTTCAGTTTTCATACTCTTGTGACTAGACTTTTATTGCACTGCCCGGAATGAGTTGTACGTTATGCCTGCCTACGTTGCGCTAGCTCTATTTGTTAGTTGAATGACTTACACATTTATCATCAATTTTTACTCTTGCACAATTACCTGTAATTAGCTACCTAACAAGGATGTAAAAACAAAACTGAAAATGAATCACATTGCGGGCATGTAAAGAATTTTTCTGTAGGCGAATATTTAATCTTTACCATAAAGAAGTGCAACCAAAATTAAGTCAAAATTAAGGTGTGTAAAAAAATACGTGTAGTCTCCAAACGAATATGATGTTTTAGACGTCAACTTTTTTAAACATGGTATGCTAATGTGCTCTGTTTCAGAATTAGAATCTTTAAGTTTCGATTTCGACTCTACAAGTAAATTGTGTATGAAGAGTGGGCATCTTGACCCCACCGATGATCATTAGCATATTTATAAGTTTTTTTAATGCATGATTAACTTAAACATACAAGTTATTTTCTTCCTGTACCTTGTACCTAATAATTACTTTTAAAGCGTTCAAAATTACAATAACTTATAAAAACATTTATAAAGTTTAATAACTTATTTCCAGATATTCGAAGTAGTATCTATAAAATTCAATATAGGTACAATTTATTATTTTAAATACATGCATAATATAGGTATAGCTCGTTTCATTTCTTGTAGAAGATGAAAGTGGATGTGCGATCATCATGGTTGTTAAAGGAACGAGAGTTACTTGTTTCCTTATCGTGTAATAATTTGCATCGCTTTTTCTTTTTACTAAGCATTCAAATTCCAAATAAAAACAAATGGGGAAGCTTTAAGAATATTAATATTCAATAGGTATTAATGATTTATAGTTTATTAAATTGTAATATTAGTAAATTAAACGGATCTACAGGTAACCTATTATGTAGTATATCAAAAGATTAATTAAATATGTATGCATATTTAACATTTTTATTACATACCCATTAATAATTGTGAAAAATAGTTCAATTATAATAAACATAAAATATATTTTGAGAATAAACCCTGACTTATTTAACAATGAAACCATAATTTGATAGTAGACAGGGGGGGGGACGAACTTGTGACTTTTAGATCAGAAATATAATTATTAATTATCTATTCCTACAACAATGTTTTCCAAAAAAAATTCGTTCTTTACCAAAACCGCATCTTGGAAAGTTCTTTTTATCCAATGTATAGGTAAGAAAATAATTGAATCAAAATTTAGGTAAATAGTGTGCATTTCCTTGTGTGTAACCAAAACTAAATTTACCCAATTTTAGGTATATTTCCCCAGGTTTGGGAAACTCTGCTCTAAACCAACCTGTGCAATTATGTATAGGTATGTATAATCTTTGGTATGTGATCTTAACATGAGTCACAAATTAAATTACATAAATCTAAAGTATGTAATATTAGGTACTTACCTAATAAAAATTACGATAGGAACAAAATCATAAAAGCAAATACTTGAGCATGATTAATTTAAAACAATAAGATAATGTTGTATTTTTTATGTTATATTTATAAATAAAAATTTAATTAGATTAAATTCAGTATATTATACTATACTACTAATAATATGTTTATTACAATAATATATTTTGAATTTATAAATTTAGAAACAAATATTTTGAAATTTACGAATCCCTGCAGATTGCGGTATTACATTGCAATCACTTGATGCTTTAGCAACCCTTACATGAGGGGATGGGAAGCAAATTAGACCACTTATGTAATAAGCAGTATATTTGTGAATGTGAAACAAATTATTTTTATAAATTCCTGATTAAGTTGTTAACATATCAACAGAACTACATTGTCTCTATTTTAGAAATTGAATTGGACAAAATATACCTGCATTCGTTGGTGATCTTTTCAATACTTTCTATTATTATATTTTTATGTTATAAAGTAACATATCGTCGTTGCGCCTTCAAAACCCGACATGTGCACATTTTGAGCAAAATGCTTTAAGTACAGATTTCGATTAAGGGTTTCAAGCCGGACATTTCCATAAAAGCAGATAATGCATTTTTCTGTAAAATAGTTGTTTAATGAAGGTAAATCACAAAGCGCTATGTGTGTAAATAAATGTGTAAATAAATCAGTTTAAACCTTCTCCTGAACAATTTACTAAAATGCACATGTCGGGTTTTGAAGGCGCAACGACGATATTACAATTTTATAATACTACATAACTCTTTCCTCATCCCAACACACCACATTGCATTCACAAATTTTTATTGCTCATTGGAAATGGTCACAGTTATAAGAAATGCATACATGGCGAAAAATATTTCTTTGTATTTAATAAAATTAATTTTGTGTACTGGAGGATTATCATATTTTATAGAAGTAAATTATTAATATATAGTTAGAGAATTTCTTCAATATTATCAGTTGCATTTTTTATGTGTACACCTTATGTATATCTTATGTTTACGGCTATTGCAAATAATCAACACTTAAGCCAGTGTCTCACTATCAAATTTTCGTCAAAATTATCATAATATTTAGTATACAAACGGTTTTGATAGTGTGACAGCGATGTAGTTGTATCAAAATGACGTAAGCTACATACTTTTATATGCTGCTTCTATTTTCATGACGTCACGGATTCGATTTGATACAAACGTTTTGATAAAAAGAATTTAGAACAGTTTCTATAATTTTGATGAGATCAGGCTTCCCATAGGCTGTTCGATATCCCACTCTTATATCTTTGACACTTTGACATAACGTGGACATTACCATACTTTCAGTTTTATTTTTTAATTTTAACGCGGTTTTTAATTAGGTCTAAAAGGTTAGCAATTATTATGGCTGGTACCACAAATCAGTTTCCTAATTGATTTGTATCAGTTGGAACCAGTATAACCAGTATATTTGAACGTATAAAACTAACTCTAACCTTACTTTTCACAGCTGACCTGTGGCTGCCATCGTTATTATAGGTTATTATACAAACTTGATTTGATAGTGAGACTTGCCTCTGCATGGCTTTGACATATTTTTACGTAAATGACGTCACATCGTTTGTATAATAATTATTATAATAATTTTGATGATAATTATTTGATAGTGAGACACTGGCTTTAATCATCCGTATTTAGTACCAATGCTCTTCAAAATTGCCTCTATTTCTTGCACCTGTTCACAATAATTATTCTAGAACAAGAGATAAGGATGCAGGTATATGAAGACTTCTGGTATAAAGCCACTTTTATTACCTATTCTAATTAACGACTGCAGTTACTCTTACTACAGTCAGCTAATTTGTTTAAGGGGGCGGAGCGTTCCATGCAAAACTTAAAAAAATTGGCAATTTCTTGGATTTTATTTGTAGTTAAACAGTAAAACGAATTTTTCTAAAATATTTATTACGTAATTAATAATCATTCAATGTCACACAAAAAATTATTTAAATGCTCTAACTTTTATATCTACGGAACAACAACAGCAAATGTCAATAAAAGCAGCGGTTTCGGACTTGCAAATTGATGAGCTCCAATTCTAAACTGAAACACAAATAAAATAATTTTTAATTTTTGTTATAAGTTTTTGTCGTTGATGAACTTAAAAAGCTAGTTTTTCAAATATATTAAAATTTTTGTCATTTACATGTTTGTGTGCAAAGAAAATTGTTATTTAAGTTTTTTTTAATAATGAAGGGGGGCCGTAGTGGGTCTTGCACCAGGGCTCGGTCTTGACTTGTTACGTCACTGATTTTTTCCACATGCTACATGGAACGAATGTTATAAGGTCCAACCTATTTAATTTTATAAAATATTAATGATTGGTAGGTATAATATGCTATAATACAGGGACGTGTCCAGCCAACTTTTTTGAGGGGGGAATTTGCCAACTTAATTAATTTAAAATTGCCAACTCTTTGTAATTGTCTATTTTTCCTATTATAGTTTTAGCGGCTTTTACCAACTTGACCAAATCTTGAGTGATTTTGCCAACTTTTTCCAATCTTCTAAAATATTGGTGGGGGGGGGGCTCCCCCTCGTAGGCACGTCCCTGTTATCAAAATACTCAAATTACTATTAATTCAGCTATTTACTCATTACTATGTAAGTTACTTAAACATTATTAATATAAGCCTAAAATTGGCAAACCTCTACTAAATTTTGATATAATTTTTTGAAAAATTTAAAATTTATTATTCATTCTAAAACTGATTTAAAAATTGTTCCCTATTAATGATATTGCAGGAACTAGGAAAGATAATATTGAGATCCGATTTGTGGTGAGTTTCAAGGTACAAGAGGAACTTGATAATAGTTTTCAGAAATTGGTGACAGTCCAAAATCTAAAATTAAGGTTTTGACTAAACTTACACTAATTTCCGGTATAATATTTATTTACATTTCTGTAATTAATAAATTACAATGGCGATTTTCAATTTTACCATGACATGTTGTGTACTATTGATGTTCATACATATTTGAATTAGACAAAATATTGAATTTTAGCCATCTTTGTCTTGTCAAAACATACAAAATTTATTGTACGAGATGCGTGCACAAACTTGGAAAAATTATAAGTAATGAATTACTTACACCAAAACATTCAAACTTTAATAAATAATAGATATTATTTAAGAATATTATGATAAGGACAGGAGACCTCGACTAAAAAAACGTAAGAACCAAACTAATTACTTGTAATCTCAGATATTGGCTATCATGATCTAACGGTTATAGACCTTAAAATCGATATATTGGATGATTGGGAATTAAAAGCAAAATGTTGGTACTGAGGTATTTAAGGTACTATGACTAACAAAAAAATTATTTGGTAGTACCTTTATATATTATACGACTATGCCTTTGGTTTATGTATTTTGAATTCAGGAGATTGGCGAAGTAGTTTTAATTAGTTTAATTAACGTATTTTAAATAACTGCAGAATTGGAATACTTACAGTTTCAAATAATTAATCTTTTTGAAATTATCAGCACTTGAGCTTTATTTCGGATGATATAACTTTGGTTATATTTTATATTGACATTATATTACATATAAACGCAATTATGTATTTAAGATTAATCACCAACTTGAGAAATATTTTGGAAAGCAATGACTATTACCTACCGCATTGAATAATATTTACCAAACTACGATTATTGATTCGAACAATGAAATTCGAACTACAGGATAAATAATTTCCTATCCATTAGGATTCGAACCTAAATGGTCCAAACGTCAACTTCCTATTATGCACAATAATAATCTCGTAGAAATCATGCATGACAGATTACAAGACAAGAAACCAATAAACACCGCACTTTAGACAGGGCCGGATTTAGCTAGTCTAGCGCCCCAGGCTAATAACTTCAGGCGCCTATCGTATTTTACTCTCAGATTAAACTACAATTTAGGTAGGTATATACAGTGGCGTAGCTAGAACTTTTGCCGCCCGGAGCGGAAAATGTTTTTGAATGAGCTTTTTTTTAATCCTATTTCCTAATTGATAAAATTTCCAAAAAAAATTTCTTTTGCCGCCCTTAATGCCGCCCAAAAAATTTTTGAATGACCTTTTTTTAAACAAATTTCCTATTAATGCTGCCCCTAAAAATGTGCCGCCCGTGGCGGTCCGCCCCCGATTAGCTACGCTATACCTACTATTCTATTATCCTTATAAAAGTTAATCATAAATTTACATAAAGAAATAACTGGTTAACAAAATTGCAATATTTTATTCGTCAAGATTATTATTCTTTTATAGATTTTTACATACATACATTAAATAGGTACATACCTAACGTGACCATTTATTTTTTGGCTCAAAACGGGACCCCCCCTTCAGTTCCCACTCACCAGTAAATTGGCAAAAAAACACTTTTTTAAGTTATAAAATATATTCAACTAGCTGGAAGGCCCATCCGCGGACGGGCACACACTGGGCTGAAAAATGATGTAAAAATTTATTTTCCAATTAATGTTTATATAGTAAATTTTTTTAGTTGGTAATATTAAAAAAATCGCACATTACAATCGCAAAATTCGTTATGTTCTGGTGGATTGTTTTGCGTTTAAATGCTTATGAATATTAAATATGATTATATTAAACAGATGATACTCATAGCAATGCGTTTATTTTAAAATTTATAGGTAAAATAACGATTTTAGGGTTTATCTTAACTTGAACTTTTCGAGCGTTCTATAAAATTGAGAACTTTAAAATTTAGACCTGCGTTACTGTTACCTAAACATCTATATCGTGTATCAATTTCTCGCTGGAATGTTTGCCTATAAGGAAGATATTGTCATTTCAAGTTTTAATCTCTTAATTTTATGTACCAAATCCGCTCATTTTCATCATAAAAATATGAAAAAAATGAAAATATAAATGTATATCAAATATATTTGTAACACGTAAAAGGAATTAGATTAGTAAATTATTAAAATATATCAATTAATTTACTATCACGTATTAAAAACTAACCAATTATAGTTAGAAAATACTATAATAATTTATTATTGTTGCATTGATTATACATAGCGTAAAAGAGTTACCTATCAGCGAAAATTTAAAATTAGTTTTGTTACCAGAACCCACCTAAACAAATTTATATTTGATTTAAACTAATTTAAATTAATTTTTATTAATATATGAAAATAAATTATTAGTAGCTACATAATTATTAATTTGTATCGCTTTCAGTAGCGTCTGTTAATTCAATTTCTGGAGTTAATTCCAGTAATTCCAAAGTTTCGGGTAAAAGATTTTTTGTTTGTCTTTTCTGAAATGGCCGAATACTTGATATAAAAGGATCTGAAGATATTAGCATATTATGTAAAATATCTTCGTTGGATGCTTCCCTGCAAAACTTTCTAGATCGGGTTTCTCTATATTTTCGAAAATCCTTATTTCTTGCTTCGGAAGCTTCTTCTGATAACTGGCCAATCGGAAGAAGAGCGTGTTTAATAATGCCTTCACCATGAAAAAGTATTTTGTGAAGTGAAACTGGCATATAATACCACTCATATAGTGAAACATACAAATTCGCTGTTTCTTTTGCAAATATTTTGAATTTTGTCAGATTAATTTTTTCACCGGACGCTATTGCATGTAATATTGTACGAATTCTTTTTATAAGATCAACATCTATACTAGTTATTTCTGCTGATATTTCTGCATTTTCAAAAAATTTAAATTTTTTCATTTTTTCAAATTTTTTCAAATTTTTTCACCGACAGGTTTAAATTTATCATCAAGAATTTTTCTTATTTTTATAACAAATTCAGGATTTTCTTGTAAATGTTCTAAAATCCTTGCAACATCGTTAAGTCCATTGTTGTACATACTCCTGATTGTAGAACACATGAGCTCCTGCGTATCCTTATATTGAATAAATTCGGTCTTTTCTACCATATCTTTAATTTTCAGTCTTATACAATGAGGCCAATTAAACTCAGAATGCAACCATGAATTATTGTTCTCCAAAAAAATTTTTTCAGTACGGTTGGACTGTTTCCACTTCCTACGCAGCTTCAAACAAAGCATTCTAATACTATTTTTTAAAGTATTCAGTTCTGATTCACAAAAATTGATATCAAGTCTGGAAGTAACCATTTCAAAAAGTTTCTTGTAATCATCAAGATGTGTGTCAGGGGAGCTTTTAAGTAATAAATAAAGATCATAATTTGTTCTTAAATTATAATTCATCTTGATTTGATTTGCTTTTTTTCTAATTCTCTATTCTATTTCCTTTTTTATTTATATTTTCTCGATTTTCAAAACCTTTATAGGCATATTATCTCATCGTATATACGGATCAATGGATTCTGAAGCATGAAAGCTTTCATATTTTAGCGAAAATGAGCGGATTTGGTACATAAAATTAAGAGATTAAAACTTGAAATGACAATATCTTCCTTATAGGCAAACATTCCAGCGAGAAATTGATACACGATATAGATGTTTAGGTAACAGTAACGCAGGTCTAAATTTTAAAGTTCTCAATTTTATAGAACGCTCGAAAAGTTCAAGTTACGATAAACCCTAAAATCGTTATTTTACCTATAAATTTTAAAATAAACGCATTGCTATGAGTATCATCTGTTTAATATAATCATATTTAATATTCATAAGCATTTAAACGCAAAACAATCCACCAGAACATAACGAATTTTGCGAATGTAATGTGCGATTTTTTTAATATTACCAACTAAAAAAATTTACTATATAAACATTAATTGGAAAATAAATTTTTACATCATTTTTCAGCCCAGTGTGGGGCAGTTCGCCAAGGCTGAAAACTTGAATGGTGTGCCAGGGGGAGGTGATTTTAAATTAGTACTACCAACGACCAATCAGAATACGTTGTATGTCCTAAAAAAAATGACACGCTGGAGGCGCAGCGTGCTGGTCTTTTATATGTTTAATTAAAATACAAAAGTTTTCATGCTGAAGATTGTTGGTGTGAAAGTGTTTGAATACTTCAATCCAACGAGTTTCTGTGGAAACATTTAGATTATTCCATTCGGTTACTTCTTGCGATGTGATGTAGTTAGAAAGTAATGAAAATTCGTTAAAAACTTCTTTATCTTTATTACAGTCAATATATTTCTTTTCAATTAAAACATCCAGAGATTTTTGAACGTCTTTCCATGCGGGTACTTTTTTTAAATCTGCCCAATAAAATATTTCTTTTTGAAATATATTTCTTTTTGAAATATTTTATTCTAAATTTCTTTGGTAAGAAAGCAAGCTCTAGATGGGACAATTTTTCCAAAACGGGACAATTTTGCGTCCCGGAGTTCATTGAATGTAATATATTTTATGATTGTTGAACATAAACGGGGATATTCCTGGCGGCTTGCGCCTTTTATATTTTGACGCCGCAGGCGATCGCCTGTTGGGGCTACTGGTAAATCCGGCCCTGACTTTAGATTTACTGAAGAACGTAAAACTACTTGACGAATTATCACAATAATAAATAATATTTAAACATTATTTTAATAAGAACAACCATGGCTGTATTTGACAAAGTTTGGATCGACGACTGATACACAAATTAATTCATTACAATTTTTCATCGTGGGTACCTCACAAAATTTATTCATTCATTCCTTTCATCGCGTGTCATGACTGTCAACATTGCAGAAAATTAATACAGGTATTCCCAAGATTCCGTATTGGTACCGAAACCCGAAAATTTTTAATCTATGCATAAACAATGATATGCTAAAATTTCAAAAAACAAACATAGAATAGATGGTGCTCCTTTCTATATACACTCGTTCTACGCACAGAAAATAAATTGCCCATAATATGACCGATAAGAACCAGATTTTATTTTACAAAACTATATACGACGATCGGTACTTACTTCTGCTTCACCATCTTGACGTAGCAGTTGAAGATATGCATAATCATTGCAAATATTTTCAAAAAACAAGAATTGCCCAAAATTTTTACAAAATTCAAATTTCTAACAATGAACTCGTAAAGAGTTCACATATACGAAATACTGAATCAAGTCCAAAGTCATAAACTACTGAACTGACTAGGATAAGGAATAAGGATAACATAGCAAAAGAGTAATCAGCTTCAATAATTTCTTTTTAAATGATAGTAAATAGAAACTAGAAACACTCTAGTGTATCCAATTTTGAAAAAAGGTCGCATTTAACATTAATAATTATATAGCAATTTTTTAGATTAATCGACTTGAGCGCGATTGTCACTTCCAAGTTTTAATTAACTAAATATTAAGGATAAGTTTTCGTTTATTATATTCGTATAATGATAAATTACATATTCTGTTTTATTTTTGGGGTAGTAGATAGTAATTAATTTAATACAAAATTTAAAGATTCGCCAGGAACTTGCAAAAGCAATTTAATTAGAATATGATAAAAATGACATGAAGGCAAAAAAATTGTTTTCCTGACGAAGCTTTTGAAAAGTAGAGCGATAATTTGAAGAAAATACATGCTTATGGAGTTAATTACTCTTACTCCACTTCCCCAAAAATACATAATGTATTTGCATTTCACTTGAAAGCTTAAATATAATATTAATTCCTTTAATTCGTAAATTATTAAAATAAATCAATTAATTTATTATCACGAATTAACAACTAACCAATTTAAATATTTTATTATTTTAGTAAATTTTATCTTTGTGGATTATAGTCTTTTAGCAATAAGCGGCATCAGGTATCAATATGCTGTCAAAAACTTTCTTGTAAGAATTTTAATTTCCTGAAATTTAGATGTTTGTTATGATTTTGGTAGTGTTTTGAGTGTATCGTTTATTGCAGTACCTTGATTATAAAACTATTATTCCAATCATATTTAAAATTAAGTACTACATTGTTGTTATTATTACACTAGTTACATAAATAACTATTATGCGGTTATAATAATAATTACCATACCACAAACTAGACAAATTACTTCAAAGCAATATATTTTCGTAATTCCAGAAAACATTTTTATGTGTGTTGCTACTATTAGGTACATTATGTAACTATAATTTTCAAGTCAAAGTTTGACTTAATAACTCGAATGTCAATCACATAGAAATTCCTTCATTTTCTTTCAATTAGTAAATATTTTAATTAGCAATGCCTTTTCTTAGCTTGAATAAATGTGGCTACTGAAAGTCTACTACTACTGCACTTTAACCCAAATAATGGAAATGAAATCTTTGACCGAGAGAATAAGTCGAAAAAACCTTAGTTTTGCAGTAGAAGATTTTTTGTTACTGTGAATATTGTTTTATCGACGAGTATGGTCAAATAAATATATTGAAAATAATTACATTATTCAAAAAGAAACTTAATTATTTAAATTGTAGAAAAATAACCTTCTACTGCAAAACTAGATTTTTGACTTAAGTTCTTTTTATTCCTACAGGTCAAGGAAATATCACAATCATCCAGATGCAACTAGAAGCTAGGAGTTTAAAAAGGTTATCCCTTTTATACAAATATTCTCAAAAATAGGAAGGAATGTTTGAAGACAAAAATAAAATTAAGCAATTACAAAGTTGAATTTAACTGTTAAAAGTGGTTAAAACTGCTTACATTATTGAACGATAATGACTATGACAATTTTCACAGAACGAAATTTGTAGTAGTCGCCGACATAGTATTTTAAAATTTTCGCATTGGGGAAAGTCCTAAAATTTCAAAATCAAAACATCGCTAAACCGTTTCTCAAACAAATCACGCCAAATTCTACCTCGTTAGCGGATCCATCAATTTTGAATACCACAAAAGAGATTACATAATATAAAAAAAAATTTTTAATTTTTGATGATGTCATAACTTCAAGCAAAAAGTTAAATGAACAGGTGAATGTTATTGAAAGGTATTAAGTAGGTGTATAAAAAATACGGGTTCGAACATCTTTGTAAAATAGTTGCTTTTTCAATTTTATGAATTTTACTTCGAGACCTTTAAATAGTTTTCACATTAACAACTGCTTTAGAATTATTTACGTATAGTAAATGAAAATATTGGCATAATAAGACAAGACAGGTAATTTGGTGTAATGATTTGAGTTTAAAGGTCATAGGTTCGAATCTCGATCGCTCCCAAATTTATCTGTGCAGTAAAATGGATATTTCCGTCAGTTAACAATTTTTGGCACTTAGCTAAGTTTTTATTACAAATCTTCAAATATAGGGTGTTTTTTTAGCTGCATGAGAACTTCAAAATAAAATAAAACATTAAAAACCTGACGGAATGTTTTGGTTATAATTTTTTTATGAAAGTACAGTTAAAGGCATTTATGATTTGAACATGACTTCCGGCATGTGACCACCACGACTAATGGTTACGAAGCGCATCCGTTCAGTCCAATTTTTGACCACTTTTTCCAATATTTCTGGCTTTATTTCATAAATGGCTTGCTGAATATTAGCCTCCAATGCTTCTAGAGTTGTTGGTTTGTTAGCATAAACCATGGATTTAACATACCCCCACAGAAAATAATCTGGAGGTGTCAAATCACACGATCTTGGAGGCCAATTGATAGGACCACGTTTTGAAATAATGTTGTCACCAAATTGTCCTTTCAATAAATTGATGGTTTCGTTGGCTGTGTGGCACGTAGCACCATCCTGTTGGAACCATAAGTTGTCAATGTTTAGCTCTTGACGTTTTGGAAACAAAAATGTATTGAGCATGTGTCGATATCTCACACCATTCACCGTAACGGTAGCTCCTTCCTCATTTCGAAAGACATATGGACCAATGATGCCGTTGGCGTGTATTCCACACCAAACAGTCAATTTTAATGGATGCAATGGAGTCTCAAAATAATGTCCCGGATTGGTCTCACTCCATATACGGCAATTTTGTTTGTTCACATACCCATTTAACCAGAAATGTGCCTCGTCACTGAACAAAATTTTACGGTAAAAGAATGGATCCACTTCCAATTGGTTGTGAGCCCAATTTGGTAGCATTGTTCAATGGTCAATCTATGCATTATCAAATGCCAAACCTTGCTAAACACAAATGTCAAAAAACTGTTTCCATAGCAATCTTCATTCAATTGTTATCCCTATTGAAAGTTCTCATGCAGCTAAAAAAACACCCTATATAAATCAAAATTTAAGTGCAAGAAATTTACACATGGTTGTAAATGATCAATATCATTTGAGGATTATCGATGAAATACATTTTTTGAATAAGAACTATTTATCTTATATTGGAAACATTTTTAATGGTAAGTTTATTGCTATGAAACTTTTTTTTATTAAATTATGTACCTACGCTTATTAATGGCAGTCTAGACTAGACAATGTTTAAAACCACAAACCATTATTTTGATAACGACAGCAAAATGACCGTAATTAGTCTTTACAATAGAACATTTGATTAAAGTACATAACTTAAACTATAAGGTGATAAACTAAATCTACAATATTGGTTTACTTTGTAATATTGATTGTGTAATACTATAAATCTACTGTAATTGTTTATAAATACTAATATTTTTAATATTAGTAAATTTAATAATATTTTTAAAAACTAGGAAACTCGAGAAAAACTGAACTTAGGTACAGAATTTTAATTAATAGTCACATAAACACATATTTTATAACTTACAGCTAATAACAATTTATAATGTGCAAGAAGATAATTATTATTAATCACCAAGCTTTATTTACACTATTACT
This sequence comes from Rhagonycha lutea, assembly GCA_958510855.1. Lineage (NCBI taxonomy): Eukaryota > Metazoa > Arthropoda > Insecta > Coleoptera > Cantharidae > Rhagonycha > Rhagonycha lutea. Next base: position 53,528,055 of record OY294037.1, read on the forward strand.
TTCCATACCTTGCAGGTAATTAAATGTATTGTTATATTAAAAAATTTGATCTCCCACTTTTTTCACAAATTTGATGTTTTCGGATTTCGTAAATCCATTGTGACCATTTTAAGAAGAATATCTGTATGTTCATATATCTCTGAACATGATCGCGTCTAAATTAAACAATGGCAATACTCAAAGTTTGTGATGTCTTCAGTGGCAAGAAGCCACATGAAAATGAATGAAAACGCATGCAGGGAAAATAATTTTTTGTGCCCTTTTTTACATAAGCCCTTCCAGGTTCATACATCTTTTATGAGTATTGAAAGTCGGGTGATGATGGCTTCACCCGATTTTTTTTTCTATTAAGTTACCAATATTTTACAATTCTTAAAACTAAAATTCAGAAAGATATTTATCAAGATTAAGTCTCTATATAGACTACTTATGTACCTATGTTATATAATGTACCTATAGATCAGTAGATCGATATGAAATTATTTTTCAAGTACAGAATTCCTACTATTATATAAAAACAATGTTTCAAGATATTAATTCATAATACTATAGAGATTAATATTAAATCAAATATCTAGAATTGATTATCAAATTTTAACAATTATTATTCGGTAATTGTGGATAAAATTGAATGAAGTACTTTCTGAAAATAAAAAAGAAATTAATTGCTTACACTCTAAAAAATAGATTGCTAAGAAACTTTATTTTAAATAAGTAAATTGAATAAAATTTATTAACAATAATAATTAACACAGATTTTTCAAACTATTTTTTGGACGTATGTGGATTGCACCGATGGAAAGAAATTAATCCTTTTTTTTTGGGTTTTGACCGAGGGTCATATGTAGATTGCACCGATGGTCAGATGTGGATTGCACCGATCCCCACATGTGGATTGCACCGATATAAATACTTAATCCCTTTAAGTAAAAGACTTACCAGTAAGCTTATATGGCTTTTTTTCTTGTTTTATTACTGAAAATGAAACAAGGACGTATAGAAGGAGTCGCCCAAAACATTACTGAAAAACTTAAAAAAACAGTAATAGATGCCAAAAATACTTTATTTTATTTAAAAAAATTAGAAAATTACTAAAAAACAAAAAAAAACACCAATAAATGTTCAAAATCCTATATTTTATTTAAAAAAATTCGAAAATTACTTCGCTTCACATTCACTTATTAATGTGACAATAATGATTGCAAATGCTTTTTATAAATTGGATCCTGGTAATTGTTTTGTTTGAATACAAGTCTATCAAATGTTGTAATTTGGCTTGTTTACTAACTGTAATGGAATTAACAGTGTTAGCTGTGCTAATGCTGTTTATGCTTATGTATGTTTTGATTTGCATACTTTGTAATTTCTCCAAAAAGGTGTAAATTGGTGGGTGAGGATTGTAAAACTGTGAACTAAATACGTTATGAAACGATTCACAGGCATTCGTAGTCCGGCACATACTTGATGTGCGTGCTGCCCAGAGCTTTGGTGGAAAAAGTGAATCCGCATCAATATAGGTTCGAAAGATATAATCGGAATAGGTGTTCAGTCGTGCATCGTCTGGCATTATCGCAATTAAATCTTCACTATAACCGGCATCAACTTCGTTTGGATGTAAATATTGCAAGCCAAATGAGAAGCGCAACCATTGACCAATTTCTGAAAGATTATCTCGATATTCTGTGACCAAACCTACTTTTTGTATTTTCCTATACCACGCTTGGCTTAAGTGAAATCTACATCCAATAAGTTCAACGTTTTCCCACACATGTTTAATGCTTGCATGAATAGCAAGTTCGAAATCAACAGTTGCTGTTAATGGTTTAAAAATTAAATCATTTTGAGAACATATATCCACTAACGATTGTAGACAGTGTTGGTAAGTTGGTTGTTTTTTGTCTTTCAAAAGACAAAACGCAAGTGGTATATAATACCCATTGCAATACCCATGAACAGTAAATAATTGGTTGAAATATTTAGTGCAATAATCGAAAGTACCATCCATGTAAATATTTTCGACAGCGCACAAACACCTTAAATTAGTCAGACAGGAAAATATAACTAAATTTCTTTCTTGTTCGTTAAGCATTAGAAAATTTTCGCCGTTCTCTGTATTAATAATTATGGAATCCAATGACGAATGAACGTCCATTATTGATGTTGGTAACGGAGGCTGTTCTTTCCGTCTTACATCATAAACAGCCCTGGAGATTATCTTAGCATCTCGGCGAGTAATATCAACTCGAGAAACTTTTGTGTGAACGATAGCGCTCGTAAGAATGTCGGAAGGTTTTTCCGAAGTATCTTCAATCGCTTTTCGTTTGGCTGCACCACTAACAATTTGCCGCCTTACTTTTTGCTCATCTATTTCATGATTATGTTCCAAATTTTCTCTTACTACTATCCTTTGATCATTTTCTCCCACAGTGTATATATTAGCTGAACATTCACGTTTGCAACATCGCCATTTAACTTCTCCGTTCTTTAATGCAGCGTTTAGATAAAATTTATATCCGCCGCGCACTAACAGTGTTCTTCCGCGCCCACTTAACATTGCTTGAATCGTTTCCATTTTTCAATGTAACTAAATACAGGAAAAAAACGGATTTAAAAAAAAAACAGTCGATTGACCATAAACTAAATATACCAATGTGTAATACATACCTGTACTTATTACTGTCCCTAATTTTACTTTCGTAATGCAGATTTCCTTTTTGCTTTTATTAAAAACGTTTGATCAAACTTTATTGTTTTCCAATCTAAATATTAGCGCACTTTTGTACGAATAGTTTAGATATGAGATAAGAAGACTGTAAACTTAAATAAATTAAAACTCCGGCGGTAAATTCAATATTTAAATACACTGGTCCATATACCGCCACTATCTTAGAAATCAGGTCCGTAGCCGGGGGGGGGAGGCATTTGGGGGTACGTGCCCCCCCCCGGAATGTATGAAATGTATTCATTGCAGCCAATCAAAATTTATTTAAAAAATTATGGTCCAATAGAATGGTAGCAAATCGTAAAATTTTAACTAACTAACCTAAATTCTACTGGTGAATCTATCTTTCAAAAAATTATATTATAAAAAATTATAATAAATCCTCTAAAAAAAAAAAAATAAACCTAACGTAAACCTAAATGATGGATGAAATGAGGGTTTCCAATTATTGCTATAAGTTTTACAATTTAATGTTATAATGTATAAAATGTATTCATTGCAGCCAATCAAAATTTATTTAAAAAATTATGGTCCAATAGAATGGTAGCAAATCGTAAAATTTTAACTAACTAACCTAAGTTCTACTGGTGAATCTCTCTTTCAAAAAATTATATTATAAAAAATTATAATAAATCCTCATTAAAAAAAATAAACCTAACCTAAACCTAAATGATGGATGAAATGAGGGTTTCCAATTATTGCTATAAGTTTTACAATTTAATATCTAGCAATGAAAACCAGAAAATGTAAATACGGGCAGACATCTGTATTACTTACATACCTCTGTAGTAAATTAAATACCTCAATCCTTTAATGGAATTAAAAAAGATTACTTACTGACCATCGGTGCAGTCCACATACTTACCCTAACCGAACCCGGTGCAATCCACATGTCAGATTATGTGACCCTTTGACCATCGGTGCAATCCGCAATTGCCCTATTTTTTAGAGTGTACCTATCTATAAATACATAGCCCCACTCCTTTATATTGATGTTTTCAAGAAGCTTTGTTTGTTATTATTAAAATTATTTTGTACTTTTTAGTGCACCTTTTTAATTTTAAATAAAAGGTTTTTTTTTTAAATTTTTAATGTTTTATTTAATTTTTTATTTTTTAGTCATATTTTTCAAATACAGCTTCTGTATTTAAACTAATGCAGCTTCATACCAACAGAATTCTCCAGGTATGGTGTTTTAGATGTTTGATGCCTCACCCTGTATACATCATTCAAACAAAAAACTTCACCCTCAATGCGGTCTATATGGTAAGACTGTTCAATGCGCAGGCACGCATGCGCTTTATTATTATCAGTTTTTTCCCGATACTTCGCCTATTTTTCGGAATTTTAGAAAACAAAATTAAAATATGAAAATTAACTGCAAGTAAAAGATATGTACCAAATTTCAGCTCTCTAGGACGTCGGGAAGTTGGCTAAAACGGCCTCAAAAAAGTTCACCCATACTGATGACAGGGGCTACGGACAACTTGGCATCGGCAACTCGGCACCGGGGAAAAAGGCGAGATTCACCCACTTCCCAGTAGCACAATTTGCCGAGTTGGACGGCCCTAGAGGGATGTTTTTAATGATTATAGTGTTGTCAAAATGGCTCTGGAGCGTCGGGAGCGTAGCGGAGCGGAGGCGCGGAAGACTGACAATAATAGGAACTTTGATCACCTTTATTTTTTGCCGAATATGAAAGTTATACCCTCAATTACAACTGGAAAGGTATTTTTTAAATCTAATAATAATTAAATTGTGGAGTGTGATAATTTATTATAGTCAAAGAAAAGGTCGTTTTCCAGGGAAATAAAAATTTTAATTTTAAACATTAGATCCAAAAATTTTTCACTATTTTTGCTGTATTTGCTGGTTTAATATTAATATCGTATTTACATAATTTCAGAATATTTGTACAAAGTTTTTATTTCTTACCCCTTTAAAACCAATACCCTTAATATTATTAGATATTTTTCACTATTTTCGTTGTATTCAGAACTAGGTTTATTTTGATAGAGTTTCAGATTTATTTAAAAAGCTTTGTTTTATTACCTCCAAAAGCAACCCCTTAATTTAGAATAAAAAAAAATGATCAAACTACAGAAAACTGTCTTGTCGGAGAAAAACAATTTATAATTTTATCAATGTTACCCAGATGCTGAACAAAATCCCAACAACTGTTAATCGTTTCCAAACAATTGCTGTAAAAAAACTTTGTTGTGCATATCATTTCCTTATTTATTTTAATCCCGTTTTTGAAGCATATTTTTAGAAAATTTAATTTTGAGAAATAAAAAACCATCTGGAAATTCAGTTGTTTTCATGATTTTGAAGATTTTGATAAATTTTGGGAAAACCATTGATTGCCAAGGACGGGCAAGGTGCTTTGAAGTTTATAAATTAATTATTGAGTTAAGAAAATTTAAAATTGTATTCAATCGTACGTTTCGTCATCCACCAATTTGAAAATTTGTTTGTATTGGATCAGGAGGACACAATCTTGGTGTTTCTTCTTGATGTCGTTGCAGAACGTGGGGCGCACTTTAGATTGTTGCGACAAAGCAATGGAAGTATGAGGTGTTGAGATCGAAAGACAGGGTAAAATATGTGTTCATAGAAAAGAAATATCGGTACCCCTACTATATTGCAATCACTGTGAGTTTTCAGCCCCTTTCGGCTTCCTCAAGCACCGGTGCTAACACATACACAAAAAGAAATCTTTTTCATCATTTTATGATTCGGAGCTAGCAATGTTTATTATCCATTTTATGTCTTAATTATAATTTTATAAATTGGTACCACTTAATATTGAATAACTGTCATAGTGAGGGCTTGAAGGCACCTTAATAATATAATACATTATAATATATAGGTACATACGAGTATATCCAGATTAATCATTTGCTTCGTGGTTAATGTAATGTAATAATTTTATAGTAATCATATCTATTCCACTGTATAACGAAAACGTTTGGGAATAAATTATAATTCAGTATACTATACGGTTTAGTTCTAAAAGTATTTTAGTGCATTTTTTTAGTGCAAGTTTATGCCCAAATTGTTAGATTGTTACTTCGTTAAACATGGTGTCCCGAAAAATGTATGAAATCCATTAACTTCAATCATGATGATATTCTCCAAGTAAGAGTCTATGTTTCCGGGTCAAGGGTTTGCAAAATGCCAGTGTATGCCTTCAAAGGACAGAAGCAATGCAATCGCAAACGATGTACTTGCTTCAAGCTTAATCATTTGTGCAACATTAGATGTCATTCCAACAATACTACCGATCACAATAAATAATTGTAATTTGTTTTTCTTTTACATTTATAAAATATAAACTTTTATTTACTTATTTATTTTATTCATTTATAAGAGGCGATTAAAAGCACCATCCGGATTCTTAAATTCACCATAAATATTTATGGCATTTATAGGACCAGTTTTTATTTATTATTTGTATATGCCTAAAAATCATTTGGGTGGATACTATTTATACTACTTCTACTTCTTTTATAAATAATTATTTTAATTACAGAGTAGCTTCGTTAACTAAAATTTTTTATTTAGACTTGGAAATACTGTTTGAAATACAATATAGCTCCGCCTCTGGCAGTAACGCAAATACGGGTTCTTTTAATGGAACCTTTCACCACATTTTCACACATAACGGTAATTTCACTAATTTGATTGTGAATATTATATTTAAATTGTTCAACATACCTATCCCTTCAAGTATCCCCCCCCCCCCAATAGAGATTTGTGAGATTTCACTATTTTTAATTTTTGAGATTATAGTGAAACCCCATTATTTACCTACCCTTTGTTACGTACTTTCGACTATAGCACACTACATTTTGGTCCTGTCGAGAAAAATACTTTTTTATAACTTGTTCTATTATAAGGTAGAGTTTTGTTACTAAAGGAAAAAAAGGCGGAGCTAATATGCAGGAACGAAAATGAGTTCGTTCGACTTTGCGCTCGTGTCAATTGGTGGAATTGGGTGTCACGTGTCATCTACTGCTCCAGATTTTGGCTACGCCTTTTTTTCTATCAGTAACGGAACTCTACGCATAATAAAGTGGTCTCAAATAAAGATGAGTGGGTCGGGCTAATGCGTAGAAACCAAAACTCGTATAATCGTGTTTATGTTGGTGTCAATTGGTGGAATTGGGTGTCACGCGATGTCTACTGCGCCGGATTTTGTCTACGCCCTCTCATCTATATTTGCAATCACTTTACATTGATAGTACATTGTAACGGTGTTCTACTACATTTGGCATGGACATACCTACATAAATCTGACGAGACCAGTTTCAGAGGATGAGTAATATCGTGAATAAGATCGAAACAGCAGCTCAACTGTAGAATCTAATAGCGATTTTGAATTATATTTTCTTGTACTTAATCGGATCACATTATCATATATACGTACCTGTCTCAACCTTAAATATATTTTTTTGTAGTTTGATACACTTGTAATATAGTACATAAATATTAAGGAAATAAATCACTCTTAACATTGTTATTACACCTAAATAAATTAAATTTTTAATAGCTCCAGTTTCTTTATTTTATATTCACCCAACTTTATAGTGGGTACATAATAATATGCATGCGAATCGATTATATAGCGTTTTATGTTACAGGTTATTACTTGATTAAGTGTGTTTCTGTTATTACCTACCAGTTTCTTTTATAGACCAATTCTTAATTTTCATCATCTAAATTTTATTGTTTTTTTGTTTTAATTTGATCCACGTTATGTAATTTTGTTAACAATAAATATTACGCATGAATTTAATTAAATTAAATTGTGCCGATCATTTCAATGTAACAAATACAACCACAGAACGCAACCGTAATAACATAATTTGGCTTTGGATCCTAAAGAGCTAAATCCACCACTGGAAACAGACTACTTACTGTAAAAAATAATTAGACTTTTTAATAAAATTGTAAGTGATAGAAATTAGTAATTAGTAATGTGTCAACTATTTTGACAAAGTTACTAGAGTGTGTAGTACAATAATAATTATAATAGGCGTCTATATGGTTAGCGGAAGGAAGGGTGGTTGCCCTTCATCTTTTACTTCGAATCAATTTTACTTTTCAGAAAAATTAAAAAAATTTTAAGTATTAATTTGTGTATGTTTAAAATCTATTTTTACTTAGAATACAAAAATTAAATATTGAGTTAAAATATGTAAATATTTTGAGTTTTTAACTTTTGAAAATTCTTATGTTCTATTATAATTATCTCCCGCTTAATATTACAACTAGGTACATTCATATTTACCATAATCAAACAATGATTTTAAAGTTTTAAAAAGTAAACAAAAATAATAAAATATTATATAAAATATTTTGCAAGTGAGTATTACTGCCGTGCTAAGCAAGAAGGTCGTATCTGCAAATAAGGCCGGTCCTGGAATTGATATTTACTACACGCGAAATGATAAAGTAACATATTTCAAAATTACGTTGTAAATTTCAACCTTCTGCAATAAAAATTGAGGATGCTATTAATAATTATTTAAAAAATATCTCCTGAATCGGTATTTGCAGATACGCCCTTCTTGCTTAGCACGGCAGATTAGTGCTTTAGAAAGAAAGTACCTAGAATTTATTTATTTATTAATAAAGTAGATGATTTGTATATTTTCGGATCTTTAATGCTCATTTTATGGAGACGGTCGCAGCATAGTGCTAACGCGAGTTGACTATAAACGCTAAATACCCGGTTCGAATCCGAGTGAAGTAAGAACTTTATTCTGACCGTCTCCCCTCGGAAGGCAATGGCAAACCACCGAGAGTAATATGCCAAGAAGAATCATTAAAATGTTAATGATCTAAATAAGTCCAAAATTGATCTGTGGACTAAGGGGAAGGTAAATCACTACCCCATTAACATTAACATTTCCCTGGTACAGCCTGCTTGGCTAAGTCGGGGGATCGCCGTACATCCGAAATCGGATAGGCACCTAAAGAAGAAGAAAATGCTCATTTTACCATATCTATTACATGAATTTTTTAATTAATAACATCCTCAAGACCAACAGTCTGGCGTAAATCAAACACGGATAGACTAGAGAGCGGAAAACCGCGGTTCTAATCCTGATTGCGTCGGATATGTGCTGTGTTCTAAAAAGTCCAAAATCGAACTGTGGACTATGGGGAAGGCAACGGGAAACCACCCCATTACCATTTCCCTAGTATAGTCTTCTTGGTTTAGCCAGGAGGATCGCCAACATCCGGAATCGGATAGGCACCTGAAGAAGAAGAAGAAGATTACATGAATTTCCTATATTTAGCTGTTATTCACCTATATCAATATTTTGTGCATTCAAATGTGTTAGGAAGTTCTTAGATCAGTAAGGATATTATGTAAATTGCTATTTAAAAATGATAATAACATAATACATTTAAATTATTAAGTTATTAACTCGTGATAATTAATTAATAAAGTATTTTAAAATATAATACATTTATTTTTGTATTTTAATCTCTTATTTTTTACTTTACTTTACACAAAACTACAAATAAAACAAGTAAAAGCTGTTCTTTTATTGGAAACTTTAGTAAAATAAACACACGGATGTGATGTGGAAGCACTTTTCCGAGAAGTCGTGAAGTATGTCATTACGACAGTACTAAATGTGTTGAGGATAAACCTTCAATCAAGACCCTTCGCGAGGTCAAAATGGCGCAACTTAACTAGTTGCCAAGAATTGTAAAAATTCGAAAATAAGTCAATTATAACCAAAATACAACAACGACAGACATGTTTCGATCTTGAGTTACTTTAGTTACCAATCGTTCAGGATTAAGGGAAAAGCTGGTAAAAACTGCATTGAGGAATGGAAAATCGAAAGTGTAAAAAAAATGAATCAATTCAATAGTTAAGGTTACTGCAGTCACAGGTGTGAAAAAATGGTAATTTTATAAATATCTATTTATATATTTTATAAATAAAATGCAAATATTTGAGTGATTTCCAGATATTACTTATATTTTTCCTAAACTTTTCTAATAAGTAAAAAACATAAATATTTTATTAATCCTGACTAAATATTGCCAATAATTTTCCCGAATGATAGGAATTATAGAAGTGGAATGGACCACAGAAATAATTTATGTATAATTAAATTATGCTTTAATAAGCAATAAATGATATTATTTTATTAATAAATTATTAATAAATAATAATAATTATAATTATGCAAATTTATAAAATTTAGAAAATATTGGCCAAAATTGTTCATAGTCTGTATACCAAATTAGAATAATAATTATATTGTAGATATAATTTTTCTTATTCATCTTTATTTTTTTCTCTAATTAATGCCGACAATTTTATTTAAAACACCATTGGAATAGAAATGTACCGAAGTTCTCACAGCATCAGAAAAAGGAAAAATAATATTTATTTGAATGCAGCAGATAAAAATGGAAAAGCTTCCAGTGCTAATGATTTATTATTAATTTGTTATTTTATAAAGATTGGGGGTCACTAGTAGTGGTTTATTTGCTTTCCTCTCCCGCCCTTCCTGTTAAATAACACTTTCTCTCAATTCATAAAATTGACATTTGAAAACTTTGTATTATCAAGGAAAAAGAATAATTAATTATTCTCTTAACTTTATTTTTTTAATATCTCCTATTCTTTATCAGAAGAAAATTTTTTCATAATTGTTTTTCATTTAACTTTTAGTACTCTGTATAGTTTCTTTTATTTTTTTGTTTGTAGAAAAAGTGGATCAAAGTGACATGAAATTATATTAGAAATGGTTAAAAAATATTTAATGTAAATGTATTTTTAAAATAAATTGCGAAGCCATGACCTCTGATTGCAAAAATTAAAATAATAAAAAAAAATCCCTGGCATCTCGTTAATCAATGTATGCGCGTCACTACCATACTATCAAGTTTCCGTGAAGTGATTTCAACCGAAATCTAATCAGCTCTAAATCTCAAAATAAAAGTACTATACTAAATATAAAATTTGGTTGTGAAATTCTTATTGGTTTGGGATCTTATTGGGTTTGGGACAGACAGACATTTCTTGATGTTTGGTCTCTTTCAACTCGTTGGACCTAAAGGACTATAAATTCATCAAAAACCATAAAATTTTTCGATTACAATACTTTCTCATACTAGGGTATACTACATTATGATCATACTAACTATGTACGGTAAAAGTACGGTAAAGTAATACAAAAGTGCAAGAATATTGTGGTGCCGTAAAATCATGTGGATCCAGGGCTTCAGCCCCCTTTAGTTCCCTATTTAATCCATAAATGTTCGTATAATATTTTATAATTGTTTGTTTTATAAATTAATTATTGGTATAAGAACTGGAAAAGTATATTAATGCCTTGAAACACGATAAAATTATATATGCAATTTTTAATATAAATCTGAATTTCTAGGGCACTCTTCATAATACAAAAATGTTTATACCTATAAAAACCATAACTAAAAAATCTATCCTATATTTATAATTGGAAACAAACCGGAATACAGGGAAATTCCATACAAAGCATAATAGGTACAACCTTCGTTACTATTTTATAAATAGGTAATATTTCTTGGAACAGAATGATTGTTTTATCTAGAAAAAATTAGGTAGATACCTGCCGTTAGTATCAATTAATTAACATTTCCTAGTGAAACACCGGATATGAATAATATTAAATTAATCAAAGAGCAATTCATTTAGAATGTCAAAAATAGATCACTAATAACGTAGGATTAAATAATAAATTAGGAACCTTTGAAATTGGTTGTAAGGTTGTAACATGAATTATACAGTATGATTCACTAAAGAGCGGTACAGATCTAACGTTTTGTCGCACGTTTTAGTTGACAGTTCAGTCAAGAAAACACCAACGTGCGTCGTACCTAAAACAATTAGAACTGACGAGTAGAACGTACGACATTAGGTGTTTTTTGCCTGAACTGTGACAAGAAAACGTACGACAAAACGTTAGGTCTGGACCACGCTTAATATTTTCTGTCATGCGGTCAAAACGGGTCAAAATATAACAAAAAATGTATTATTTGAACTAAAACGTGTGATCTGTCTGTCTACAGAATGATTGATGAACGATCCTACTTGGAAAAGTATTGTGTCGGTCTAATCGTTTAAAAAATTGTAAATAATTTTATTAACCTGCCTGACAAAACATCAAATACAGAGATGGGCGAGGGATAACGGCATGCTAAAAATGGCACATAGCACTTTTTCTTAATCAAATTTGATAGAAGATGTAATTTCGTTCAACCCCGCCAATCTTGTGCTGGTAAACCATACATTAAAAATATCAAAGTTGTCAATCTGTCATTGTTGTCAATCTGTCACTGTTGTTGTCACCAGGAGCGATTTATCTGAATTGAGGACCATTTTTTCAAAACTCAACAACTAAAATATGTAAATTTTTCAGGGGAACGTTAGTTTTGAGAAAACTGATGTGTATTGTTGAGTTTTAAAAAAACAAAAACATTTAAAAGTGACTTAATTCACGGCCTACTTTGGAAAGAACCGAATTTAAAAGAGATTTATGAAGAAAATGGTAGGATGCAACTAATGAAAATTCTCACTGTCTATAATAATATTCCAATAAAATGAACTCACAATGCTACTTCTTTCCAAAATATACCGCATTAGAATAAATGATAAGACACTTATCTCTTTATTTTTTTATTTACTTTTCATTTTAAAAATGTAACAAAATTGCTGATTCTCAGCTGTAAACTCTCCTTTTGCAATGATTTAATTTTAAAGTTTTCAGCATTTAAAAATTTTTAAAATTTTAAACCTTCCAAAACATTGAGCGAAGAGTCCTAACTCGCTCAAAAAAATCAGGATTAGTTTAAAATATTGTATATGGTATTCCCAAAGTAAAAATTTGTAGGTATATGTAGTTGTTAAATTTACACACTCTGACCGGTTCTTGGTTTTAATTTTATGCGCCTGATAGCGATGATATTTGCATTTAAATATCTATCCGATTATCTGCTTCACTTCTGTTCGGTTACATTTGTAACGAATTTTTGATTCGTTAATCGTTCTAAAGTTTTCCAGCACCTTGTATGTGCAATCGCTTCGCGATAGGCTCAACGCAGACTTGCGAATGGGCTAAGCGTAGGCTTGATAGGGGGGACCGAGGCAGCCATTAAAATAGTTACACCGTGTATTTTCACTTCAGTAAATTTTTACCATAAATTGTAGTAATTTCGGGGGTTAAATTACAAATACGAATTGATCGTTTCGTGTGGATTAATAGCACCCCATTCATTACTCGTCTATTGGTGCGATACCCAATTGTGCAATTCTTCAATCCAACAGATTTATGCTGGATAGTCGTTTGTGGTTCCAGAAGTCGGATTTCACCACAGTAGCGTTATCACCATCCTCGGAATTTTTTCGGCATCATCAGAGCGACCGTAGTTGGCGATTTGTGTTATAGAACACAAATCGCCAATCAATGTATCTAACAGAGTATAGACTCTGTTAGATATATTGATTCCTGTAAACCTCCTTCTACAAAGATCTTTGGAAGTGAAGGTAAGATTTTTTAGTATTTCAATTATTCGTCTACTGCAAGTCGCTGAGCTTTTGTGTTTTGTGGAAGGCTTTTGCATTCATATACATTTAGCCTTCCATGCATCGCTTTTTTTGCTTACCGCTGCTCATAATATTCACGCACCCGTCTGTCTAATTGGTTCCATAGGAATTCAATCTGGTTCAATAAGGTTCAAGTCTGGCGCGATTGAGGCGACCCAATCATCTTTATTTCTAGTTTTTAATGTCTTTAAAATATATATGTCTTTATATGTCTTTTAAATAACACAAGTTTACACGGTTTTGGACCTGAGCAACCAAAAGCTGATTATAAGGTAAACTTGGGGGCTGAATCCAAATCAGCAGCCCGTTTTTTGAAATTGGTTCTAGTTTTCGAAATATTCAATAAATTCAATATTTTACTATTTTTGACCATTAACGACCATTTCTTGAATTAAAAAGTATAATTCAGAAATGAACAGAGGTTGAACTGAGTCTTTTATACTGCTTGGGATCTGTTTCACACATTAGGGTCCAACAGTAGTCGCTCATCATGCCTTCGTCCCAAAATCCTTGGTATCGGCTTTCGATTTTCGCTATATCTTGATGTAGCCGCTCTCCTTGCTCGTCGCTCGTGTCGCCCAAGTTTTGTGGGAAAAAATCAAGATGTGAATGCAGAAAATGTATCTTGAGAGGCATTCGAGCTCCAATCTTGTAGTAATTTTGCATATATTAATTAATTAATAAAAATTATAAATTAATCTATTAAGGCGGGGGCAAAACTAAGAAGTCCAACTTTGTAAATTTTTTCTGAGAAAATAAACATATTTAGATCAATTTGGGTTTCGACACATTATTGTACAAGTCGTGAACAACATTTAACAATTTTTTCAAGTCAAAATATTACAAAATGGACGCGTGGCAGCTGAACTCCAAAAAGCACCTCTTAAAATGCGGTGGAAGATATCCCAATGGTGTCGTTAGACCTACAACATCGAAAATAAAAAAATTTAGTTTAATATATTGAGATGATGTTTTCCCTTTTAAAAACCTACAAATACCGCAAAACCAGTTTCACGCCGGAGAAGAGTTTTTCTCTTATACAGGGTTGATGGGTTCAACAGACAAAACAAGAGGGTAAATTTGAAAAACACATAATTTATTAAACGAAAAAATTAATTGTGGAAATTTGCATCAAATTATTCTGGACAACAAACTTGTCTCGAACCAATGTGTAATATTTAGTGTAATGTTACGATTCAGAAATCCTCACCACATTTAATTTTTCAATTCAGAAGCTAAGTTTGGATTTCGAGTCGATCGTGTAAAAACATGTGTAAAAAAATCAATTGTAATCAATTTCAATAAAGTTCCTTTAATTAATCTGACGACAACACAAATCGTTGTACTTTAGTCAGATTCATTAAATTTAAAATTTAAATTTTCTACCTTATTGCGAACTGGTAAAATTTCACTAAACTTAGTGTGTTGCCGGATCCATGTGTTCAAACTCCTGTCAATAGTCGCCAGCTGTTCCAATTTGTTCAGATTCTCCAAATGTTTCACACAGCAGCCAGTATTCCAAATCCAAATACGTCACCAAATGTGAAGTCAACTTACAAATCGTTATGTTCACAATACACAATTTTTCACTAATTATGGAAAGTAATTAATAATTACTTAAAACGCGACTCTCGCAATTATTCGCTTTATTTAAATTACGAACCCTGCTTCCTGATTTCGTATCAGAAAACCCGATATGAGCTCCTTAATTTGAATTTATCCAGGAACTCCACGTGTTCCCGGTTTGAGTTTCACCAAGAGACTGGCTGTGTTTCTTGCTCGCCGACTTTCTGTGCCTTTCAGAGTTTTTCAAAATTGAATTTCTGTGGTGGGAATTTTTGTTCTTGTTAACTAAAATCGTACTTCTTTCCAGGTAACATAGTGCTGTTAATCGCTTGTGCACTAAATTATTATTTTCACTTTTGTTTTACAGGAATCTGTCGTTGTTTTTAAAATTAAAAATCATTCACAGGATGTTACACAAATTTTGTACTTTACAAATAAATTCAAATTTGTTTATTTTGTGTGTAGATTTCGTTACATGTAGTGGTTTTTTGTAACTGATGCAAATTTCACTTTTATGTCAGCCAAATCAACTGACTACTGACTTTGAAATTAAATTAAATTAAATTACTCCCTTACTTGTCTGCTTATATCCTTAAATTGGTCAAAATATCACAACAACTAACCCCCTTGTGAGTAATGCCATCAGCAAACGTTTTCCTAAAATAAGTGCGGCCTGTTGGTATTTCTCACACAAAATAGAGGTGATATTTTGAATCCTATCTACCTCATAACAAGTTTCAGCCTCAATCATAATCAAATTTACAGTAATAAAATCAAAAATAAACTCTCCTTTCAATGATTCACGTAAGTGAAATCATCCCCTAAATTTTAAATGAGTGCAATCTCCCTTCTAAATTGCGATTTAGGACAGACCCCTTCGTTAACTCACTAAACACGTCGGTTTCCACATTATCTTGTACCAGCTAAGCTGTGTTTCGTCCATGGTTTGCGTCCCAAAATTTTAAAAATCTCACCCTCATTCAAATTTTCCCCAAGTATCAAATTTACAACTTATCCTAATCAAATAAACTACCAAATATCAAATAAAACCTTTAAAATAAAATCATCCCTTCATCAAAAATGTTGCTATCGTCACCAATCTTTATCATCCTAATCAAATTTCAAAACTTTTCAAAATTATTTCGCACAAAATTCTAACTACCCCCTATGATTTCATAAATTTTCACTTGCAGTGATTCGATAAACTTTTCTTCAAAAATGCAAATCTTTTCATTTCAAAATTTGTTCAATAAATTTTCAAACTTTTATTTTTCGTCTGTGGAGTGGCCCTTTAAAAAACTTTTCCATAGTATCGTACTTGTGCAATTTCCATTTTATCATTCAATATTTTTATCCATTCCATTGTCAAATTCTTCATCGCGATTTAAATTTCATAATTTTCAAATTTCTTTTAAATTTCCATTTTCTTCAAAAATTTTCTTCGTTAACTGGCTACATTTTCTTTCTGAAAACGGTAGCAATTCATTACCTTCATCAATTCTTCTATTAAACGCTACATTATACCCTAACAAGCGGTAGCAATATCTCAATTCTATTCATTCACTTTACTTTAATTATTCAATCTTCAAACGGCTTAATTATAATTATCTTAATTTTTCGCAATGACAAATCCTTTTCTAAAACTTCAATTCATTCTTAAATAATTCCATTCTTCTTGCTTAGTACAATTTCATTTTCCATTTTCTATTTAATCAGTCCATTTTTAATTATCCGAAAAATTCATTTATTTTTAATTACTTTATAAAATTTTTAATTATTAAATTTGCTTCTGTTTCGAAGATTATTATTTATCGCCTTATTTTAAATTTTAATTTCACTGTTATTAAAGTTTCTTATTTATTCTTCATTCATTATTTCATGTGCGTAGCTTTAAATTTCTGTTAATTAAATGTTTTAATTATTATAATTGTTTTAATTGTTTATGATTTAAAAACTTCTTAATCTTCTCTTTGGTGACGATTCGCGTTTACTGTTTATCAAATTTACAAGTCCTTATTTACTAATTATTTACACTTTTATTTTCATTTTTTAACTTTCATCGCAGTTGGCATAAATTTTCCATTTCCCATCTTCTTAATTTATTGGGGTGGGTTGTCTTCGTCGGTAACTTTCCAACGTACTCGTCGATAGGACCATTTTTCTACAGAAAGTTCCTGCATCTTCACTACCCCAAGCTTCTCTTTCTTAATTTGAAAATTTCCATAAATTTTCTTCCTTGTAATTTTTAAAATTTTTCTTTTTTCAAAAATTCTTCTAACTTCGAAGAACCACATAGCTTTGTTTGACGGCATGACATCCTCATCCGTCACAACTTCCTCCAATTTATCACCCCCTATACTTGGAGTACTTTCCACCTCTTCATTTAATTTGTTAGAAATAATTTTCATTTCCATTTCATTTTTAATTTTCTTCGAGTAGTTTTGTTTCTTTAACCAATTAAATTTTCTTTTTGTTTTTAGCTTTTTGAATTTTCTTCTTCTTATTTGCCTCGATTTCGTTACATGTAGTGGTTTTTTGTAACTGATGCAAATTTCACTTTTATGTCAGCCAAATCAACTGACTACTGACTTTGAAATTAAATTAAATTACTCCCTTACTTGTCTGCTTATACCCTTAAATTGGTCAAAATATCACAAAAATATGTTTTTCCAGTCCGCCTCGATCCAGATTTTTAAATTTTTGTCTCAAAAATTTTTTATGACCGTTTAAGTGACGAGGTTGTGGTCGAAAAATTGTTTTTTGACTTTGAACCTGTATAACTTAAAAATAAATTAAAATATAAAAAATCTGGATCGAGGCGGACTGGATAAACATATATTAAACTAATTTTTTTTTATTTCCAATGTTGTAGGTCTAACGCCATCATTGTGATATCTTCCACCTCATTTTAAGAATTGCTTTTTGGAGTTCAGCTGCCCCCCGCGGCCATTTTGTAATATTTTGACTTGACAAAATTCTTAAATGTTTTTCAAGACTCTTACAATAATGTGTCAAAACCCAAATTGATCTAAATACATTCATTTTCTCAGAAAAAATTCACAAAGTTGGACTTCTTAGTTTTGCCGGCAAGGTGTACCCCCGCCTTAATTAATGGAGAACTCGAAAACTAGAACCAATCTTGACACACGGTTTAAAGATCTGAGTTCAGGGCATCAAATAACGTTAAAAATCGTTCTCATCTGTTCTGGTCCAAAAGTTGAGCTGAATTTGTAAACTTGTGTAATTAGTAGAAAGTTTAGATGTGTGCTTGGAATCATTGTCTTTATGAAAATTAAATTAGCTCCAATAACTCTCGTCTCGAAGGTAAAATATTCTCTTATAAAATTTATCTACAACCTTCATTTTTCAAAATTCCTTTAATTTTAATCAAATCGCCAACCATATTACCACCTAAACTGCTAAACAATCCCTTAATATCATAACCCATCCTCCTCCATGTTTAACCACAGCCACCATTAATTCTTCGGTCATGCTTTCTGTAAGTTTCCTGCGAATGAAAACCTCCGAATTTCGATTCGTCGCTCCAGAGCATCGCTTCCATTGTTCAATGGTCCAATTCTTATGGCATTTTGCCTTTTCAAATCTCTTGTTCTTAATTGCAGAACATATCAAGGGATTTTTTGGCGACTTTTCCATAAAAACTGGCTTTAACAATCTTATTTTTCCTGTGGTAACATCATTTTCTTTTGGCTGCAATTTTAAATTGAGCGGTCATTTCGAGGGCTGTCAACCTTCTGTTCCGCTTGCTAATGGTCACTATAATGTCGATTATCAGCAAATTATATCACCATTTGCAATCCACTTTGAATTTAATCGTTTTAACTAGCGGTCGGCAACCGGTGGTTCGTGGCGTAATTTTAGTGGTCCGCGAAAAAATTCTGACATTATTTAAATTTGCTGAGCTCGCTTAATAAAATGTTTAATTAAAATATAAATTGTGTTTAAGCTGTCTCCAGTGGCGGACTTTCGAAGAGGCCTAAAAATTTAGGGCTCAAAATAAAAAAAAATATTTTATTTAATTTTTAAAAAAGTGAGATATAGGGAAATAACATTGAAAATTAACCAATATAAAATTACAACTGCTTGGCTATATAAATTGTTAAAGGTAGAGTTAAAAATCAGAAAGAATCAACATTCAAAAGGCCAAGTATGAGGAATTTCAAGTTAAATAGCAACATTTGGTGAAAATTTGACCTTGAATGATTGGACCTAATGTTATGAAATGTCATATTGGTACTAAAACCAGGTTTTAATGTGTAATATTCCTACATAAAATAGATAGTATTTTTATCAAAAAGTCGCCTACGGCGCGAACGAACGAAGCCTCTCCGCCCGTGTACCGGAAGTTGGAAATCATTGCTGTAGGTTATAGGGGTGGTGAAAATATTTAGAAGGGGGCCTCAAAAGTTCTAAAACAGCCAATGGCTATACGTAAAAATATGTTCCTCGCATGTTGCTCGGAGCAAATGTAAGCGTGGGATTCAATAAGTTTGGTTAATTATGATATGATATAAGGTTAAAAAAAGTTAATTCAAAAAAATTTAGCTATCAAAGTGAACAATTAAAATGTTAGTGGTCCGCGAAATTTAAATTGCCAATTTAGTGGTCCGCAATACCTGAAAGGTTGCCGACTGCTGGTTTAAACTACCGGAGCTTGCATATTTACATATTGTTGATATTATAATCAATTGTACTAGGACACAATTTCAGTCGTCTGGTTATTTCACGAGTACCACTTGTAACATTTTCGTGTTGGGCAATGAGGATAGCACAATTTGCTAGTAAAATTTCTTTGGCTTTTCTCACACTTTTGAAAAACTCCATTAAGAGCTATGAAATATTGCAATAAACACACTTACAAACGTCTGGTACACAATTAAAAACGTTTAAAGTAAACGTGAAATAGTTTCTGCTAATTAAATAAAGCGTAAAGAATCTAAAACGTTAAACACACTAATCAACAACATTACATGTAGGTAACTAGATGAAATTACCTTTAAAAATCAAATGGTGATTTTTATCGTAAGCGCTGATGATGTATTTTCTATAAATTCCGTGCTGTTATGAAATAGTTTTGACAATTTATAATTTAAATGTTAATATGTGATGTTTATTTACAAAAGGGTAATAAAAAATTTGAATTTTGTCTATACATTTAAACTTAGGAAGCGAAAAAGATGTGCTTAAATACTTACGAGCGGTAGTATAAGTACCACAAGAACTACAAGAATATTTTTCAAAAATTCTTTAAATGTTTTCCAACACTTCTTTTGTATGTTTTAAAAATGTTAGCTTGTTAAAAGAGTTTCCATTGTACATTTAGGTATAATTATCTTAAAAATCACTTTCCCTGACCATTCATTTGGGGTGGCTTGGTTTTGCATATTATTATTCTAAATAGAAGACCGTAATAGCAACCCTAAGTATGCTACTTTACCTAATCCAAAAAGGCTTAAGTATTACAATAGTTATCTCATACTAACTTTTGCAAGCTAATTTACGAATAATATTTTTACAATTTAAATCCAGCTTATTATTATTTTTGCACACTTTACTTTTTCCTGTTTTGAAATTACAAAACAATTTTTGAATTTGTTAGAACTTGTAAAATGCAGAAAAATGCTTGATGTTATTAAGCATTCCATTGAATACCACTCAATAAATAAAAATAATATTAATATTTAAAACAAAATTGGTTATTTGCTTTCAAGTAAATTGTTGAAAATCTGGTGAATCCATACCGCTACGTTAGGGTTAGTTATAAGCAAAATGAGCTCCTACACCTAATTCAGGGGTGGGCAAAATACAGTTGTACCTTGGACTGAAAGTAGAAAGAAAATACACGATAACTTTGAAATTCAAAAGAGAGTGCACAGCCTCATATATTGTAAGTATCTCATATTTTAAATTTAAAATAAAAATTTCCAAAATATGAGATAGGGACAATGTTGAGACTGCACTCTTTTTTGAATTTAAAACAAAAAATTCATAGTCATCGTGCTCTTTTTTCTATTTTCGATTCAAAATAGACAAATGCATTTGCTCGCCTCTGACCTAATTTGATATACAAAAATCAATAAAAATATAGTATCGAATCTTACAAATAACGGTCTAATTTATTATTTAATATTAGCATTATATTTACATTTAGTGAGTAATTGCGAATAAAAGGTTAAAATAGTAATCAATATTATTTGATTAGAAATCGGTTGATGTAAAGGATCTGAACTATGCACCTGATGATAATGATTTCGAATCTTAAACTCCCGAATTATTTGTGCCGTGTTCGGTTTCCACGTTAAGCTATAAGTATTAAGTAATATTATGGCATGCAGGTTAATCTGCTAGTAAAACTGCGGCCTTGTAAATCGTTCGAGTGGTTTAACCCGAATAAGGTAATTTTTCTGTGAGTACGGGAAAATACAAATACTAGTTATATTTTCTCGCATCCTTGTCATTAGATATTTTTTAACAAAAATGTAACTAATTTGAACGTAAATAGATATTAAATGATGTGTCGCCATACTATTCAGTTATTATAATTAGTTTTTAACACATGATTCATATTATTTTATTACCCTAGAGCCTAGAGGATTAATTTGTCAACAAAAACAAAATAAAAGTTGTTCCACCTAAGCAAAAGTAGCACGCAAGTAGAAATTAAATTTAGCATAGTAAAAGGTTCACTCAATGATACACAAATTATTATAACGAAATCGGTTTTAACATTTAATCCAATATCGATTAGTGATCGCGTGATCTTGCTCGTGTTGGCTTAAGTTTATTATTAAAATTAATTTAAAAAGTTTAAATGAATACCGATAAATTTGATTGAATTAAAGCAAAAGTGAAGTAGAAAAGTTAAACTAATTGATATGTCACGAAGTAATTATTTGTAATTAGTCAATTAAATGTAAAACTGTTAACTTGTTATTAAAATCGAAATTTATTCATCACTTTATAGTACATAAAACATTATTATAAGGTATAAATGAATTGTAGTGGTACCACGTAATGTAATGCAAAATTAATCACAATATTAATAAAGGGAGCGCTTGTAAATGAACGAGGAATTTGCTAATTTCTAATATCGAAATTTTAGTTGAGTAATAAACTAATACAATTTTCGATGCAATGACTAGTACGGCGTCGATTTGACGCTCGTCTCAGAGGAAACTCCCAAATAATTGAAACTTGTTACGTTACGTTTTCGCCCAACTTTGCGTGGAAATCGAGCCTTTGGATGACTAATATATTTAGTGTCAATATCCGGATATGTACTGTCAGCTAGCCTAACGTGCATGACCCAGAGATCGCGGACCAGATGATTTCATCTTCTGTACCACCATTGTAATATTAATGTTATTTTTAGATATGACCGCAGGTGAAATCTACCAACTCTAAATCTTTTCGGCATCCATCACTCAGCACATGGACCTCTTAACCATCTAATACTAACGCGTCAATATACAACATAAAAACTACTTTGCATATATTATTATAATACTATACCATGTGTGTATGTGTCTATTGCATTATTATATTGCGTGTATATACTATGTAATATGCTTCAGATTTACACGTGTTTTTTGAAATGACGTATTTTATGTAAACATTATCAAAACTATGTCGTATCTACAATTATGTGACGTTACGTTATGACGTAGCCAATAAACATCCTAAAACAAATTGGATCACAAAAAAGTGCGAATTTTAAATGTTTATTATTTACTTTAGTCAGTGAAAGGATCAAATGTTTTATGAAAGTGCGAGTCGATAAAATTCTTAATATTTAATTATGTGGTACGTACTATGTATAATATTGCGTAAAATAGCCAAGAGTCTAACCTTCATAGTAAATTACTTATCAATGAACCGAAGAAAATGAGAGGGAGCATAATAGGTAAAAGGTAGACAGATACTTGTTTGTCAAGAAGTCATTGGAATATTAGCCAATAGAACATTTTTGTTTTACACCCCATTCCACAATTTTTGAAATTTTTAAATCCCTCCTTTAAATTTTCAAAGCAGGTCTTTCTTCAATTGGTTCAACAATTCTGTATTGCACCCAATTTAATAGTGTTTATTTTTTCATGCTAACTTAAACAATGTGGTTACTCCCTGATATGACGTCACATTGAACATCAATGAAACCTGACCCCCACCACCAATATTTTACTTATACTTAAAGACGATGATAGTAGAATCATGACATTATCGCATAATAGTCATCGTGTTAACCAGTGCAATCTTAGATTAATAACCGATTACATAAATAATAATAGGTGCAAGTTCTTAAATATATTGGTGTGTTCCTCAAACAGTGATAGTGTGATAATTGATTAGAATTGAATAAATGGCATTCTGGCTTAAATTGAAAGGTAATTAATCAAACTATACATCATAATCTTTAAGTCAAGTACATTTTAAATAATTGATGCTGTATGTATTTGGATTATCGATTCACAACAGTTTCTTGCCGCAAACTTAAATTCAGGATTGATTAGTCATAGGACTATTAAAATATAAATTCGCGGTTCGGTGGCGGTGTTTTTTGAAGCGAGCGAAACAAGGTAACCAATCGGGATTTTCGCCTTCCTGTTATCATTTACCATCGATGTTAATCATCGATGCGAACTTATTTCGATAGACATCATAACATCACGGATCCGACCGAAACATAAATAACGTGTCCGTCTAGAGGTATGTTGGTTCAGAGAGCTCAATGCGGGTGTTGAGGCTCAGTCTGTCCGTAACCGCGATACCTTGTGCGCCTTGCAAATTTACCACCGTTTAGTACCTATGTGCTTCATCTTCAAAACAATGTACAATAATATTTTCTGTTAAAATCGTTAATTTAACTAAAACAAAATATGTTGTATTTATTATTCAATATCATTTCTCGTTTAAAATGTAAGTTTTAATATAAAACTTTTACTTGCCGCTAAAACCACCTGTTGATTTATTCTCCGCGCGTCAAGATTTAATAATACTTATTTAATTTTTTGTTACAGATTCTATGACCCGCATTGGAGTTCTACATGCCTTAACGTTCTTAGTGTTGATGCAATGCTTATCATTGTGTCATAGTTTGCCAATTGATAGAGAAACTGGTAATGACAATCCCAATCCTTGGTGGTGTGAACCTTGTGAAGAACTGCATCGTAAAAGTCGGCACAGTCGACAAATTCGATCGGTATTAAAGGATCAGTTTGACACAACAATTCATGAATTTGAATCCAAGACAAAACTATATCAGGACGAAATCTTATTGAAAGTAAGTCATTGGCTATTATTTCTTTTACAACAACGAAACTAACTAATATTTTTGTACTTGCAGATTTCAAACTCGACTGAAACCCAGATTTTAATGAAAAAAATTAAAAATAAGTGGCTACCAAGAAAGAAATTTTTCAGTAAACTCATAAAGGGGGATGCTAAGGTAATGAAGAACAAAACTTTAATTCTATATGCAATGTACTAATATTATATTTTTTATAACAGATTCTTCCCGAACTTCACAAAAACGTTCAACTTTACGCTGCAACTATTCAACGACTGATCGATATGGAAATCCATACTCAAGATGTTTGGTTTCCATTAAAGTTTAGGTTAGGAAATTTCACCCAAGTAAAAAAGTTTCTAAATTTACTACGATGCGAAATTGAAGACGAAATATTCGAACAGCGACTCGAAACACAATTAGTAAAACTACAAAAGAAAGATCTGGATACAATTAAACTCCCGTACGAGGTGGACAATCTTCTTGAAGGTTTAGTAAAGGATTATACAGTTCTCAGAGACTACCACAATTTTTTAAAAAAGTGTCGTAATAAAATGTTCGGAAAGAGGCCTTCGCGAAGAAGTATAAAAGCTCGTAAAAATAAAAAAAATGCAAAACCCAAAAATAAACGTGTGCAAAGTTGATAAAAGTGTTTTGTGATTGGCGAGCAGTGCGTGTGAATAAGTTACGTTATTATCGAAGAGATCTCCTTTATACAGTATTTTAATTAGACTTAACCAAGTGAAAATTTTACGAGATCGTCACAGGATGGATGGAAAAAATGATAATTTTCGAATTTGTCGGAAAATAGTTCCTTATTATGGCGTACTAAAATTAATTGTAAACTTTGTAAATTTTTTACACAACAAGTACGCTTATTATACCTGTGATATTCCTTATTTTGTAAGAATTTTTTAACTATTTATTATATTTATTGTAATTTATTTTATTTATTAATCTTTTAAATCGATCCCATTGATGTGCAACGACGGCTTAATTCGTTGGTGAGACGAACACTTTTGTATGTAAATATGTTAAAAATTTGAAAATGTTGTAAATAATATGTTATACCTAATTTATACCAAATGGTTAAGCTGTCATCAGTATTAAAAGTTAAGGGATTTGTTTTTGGAAGACCAGTATTATTTATTTGATCTTATACTTACAATGTATAATTTTAACTGTAGTAATTTGAATCAAAAATTTTGTGATATTACTTAAACGACAGTGTATACACTTAAAGCCGCTGATGGAAACTTAATAATATAGGTAATTAATTTATTGTAGACGAAATAGCATAAATGTTGTTGTTTTTGTACATATTTTTTTATTAAAATTGTCTTGTCAAATAATTATTCTTTTAATCGTGCAAACCGAATAGAAAATTAACCGCACTGGAATTGTGGTAAATTTTAAACAGTTATTAAAATTGTGCGTTGTCTCCACTAAATAAGTATTTAAATACCTAATTGACTTCAAATTGGTTATTATTATTATATGTGAGCGTCCTAGCTAAATAAATATTAAAAATGTAATTCAGTTAGTCAACAAACTACATATATGGCATGTAATAAATAAAATACTTTCATCATATTTATTATATAAACCGAAGCAATAGGTAGATGACAAATTTAAAAAATAATAATTTATTTTGATTCATTCCTTCTTATAAATAAAAATTTAATCCTGATGTACATACCTACATATAGGTAGATACATTTGTTTTATATGGGTACCTCCCTATTAATACGCTTAATAATAGATTTTATCATTAACTTTCTACAATAAATAGTGAATGCTATTTATATTTGATTTTATAATTCATGGGTATGATAATAATCATTTAACATAATTACCTAGCAACTTTCAGAATCTGAAATAACAGTAAAGAGTGTTAAACTAATTACATATAAAAGTTAAAATAACAAAAATAAACAAAATTAGCAATTGGAATCATTTAGTCATAACAATAATCATTATGATTTCCAAATGCATCAAGAAGAAACTTGAAATATTGTGATATTTCCTTATAATAATTGAGTGATAACAACAACTGTAATATCGCACTTCAAACAAAAAAAGTTTAAACTATGTAATCTGTTTTTGAATTGCAATTTGAATTGTTTAAAATGAAAGAACATTAATTGTTAATTTAAGAAAATAATTAATTATTAAGTTTCGCTTTCTAAGTTCAAGATAACTCATCGGTTAAAGGTCAACAGAAAACTATAAACGGTAATGAGAGATAAGAAAAGCCGGAATAGGAATTTCTGTATTTTAAATTCGTACAAGTCTTTGACTTATTTGTATAAAGTTAAAAAAATTTCAGGGTGTAAATTATTCAATCAAAGCTGATTTATATACCAAATTTAAGTTTCACTTTCTAAGTTCAAGATAACTCATCGGTTAAATGTCAACAGAAAACTATAAACGGCAATGAGCGATTGGAAATGCCCGAATAAGAATTTGTCTATTTTAAATATCTAAAAGTCTTTGACTTATTTGTATAAAGTTATAAAATTTTTAACCAAAGCTTTATTATACTGAAAACTATTCAAAATTTCAATTGTTTGGAGGGCGAGTAAATTTCTGTCAACTGCATAGCGGCTTGAGTGGGAATGGAATAGCGGTTTTCCGCTTCTCAGACGTTGGATACACTTCATCAAGGATTAAGTAATAATTAATAAATATTATTATTATTATTGTTATTTACTAAACGTTCGTTGAACGACAAACAACTGCTACGTCATCAAGTTAGACGTACGAACTTTTTGCAAAAAAGTGCCATATTAAAATAATGTAAATAAAGTTTGTTTATGCTTAAATTAATCTTAAAATCATTGTGCGGTTGCCATTTCAAGTTTGACGCAAATAATTCAAATATAGTACACGGATTTAAACTCAAACGAGTTTGAACGTGTAGTAGTGTTTTCCCATTATACCGCATTATAATAATGATATTAGGATACAGTAAGTACGGTAAACTTTTAAACCATAGAAATTTTTACCCTGCTCTGACAGAAATTGTAAATTTATGGTACCTTGACTAGTGGCTGTAAATAACATATAATTTAGCTTTTGTGGGATTACCTTCATGTCATTAGGTTTATTGCAGGTTTTCAAATGCAAGTACAAATGAAAACATTATTGACAATTTAAAAAAAATTTATCACTTTATAATTGTTATTAATATGAAATTCTTTTACAGATAATAAAAATATTTCTATTTTTCAGGTATAACGCGGTAATTTCAAAAGATTCTTGAAAGTTCTTTTGATAAAAAGGAGTATGTTTTGTACCAAGTTATCCATATAGTAGTGATCATATTATGGTTCTTGTCCAAATTTCGACCAAGTACTGTATGTAGGTCTTCTTCTTCAACAGCCCTTTTTCCACCCACTGCTGGACAGGTAGTAATTATTATTTATACAAATAATACAATTCATTAATTTTATTTCATTTATCTTAAAAAATTATCAATTGAATTATTATGTTTTTTACTCGGATATTTTTATCCCGCATTTAAGTACATATTTCAAAGTTAAGTGGGTATAAGTATATACTGACTCATTATTATAATAGCAAACCTATACATAACTTACCTAAATAAAATATGCCAAAAGTCCTAGTAGTATTTATTATCAATTCTATTGATGCAATTAATAGATTACTTACTGTTTACCTACAATGAGATTTTATCTTGTTGAAGTGTTTCATAATTGTTATAATATTATTAAAAATTGAATTCCTTTATGATTCATTGCATTTTGTTTAATTGCTTTATAAATCACCGATTAAAAAATATTTGCCTTGATATACTAAATAACAAATCGAAAAAATTTAAAAAAGTACAATAATTATATGCACTGAAATGATGCATTGTGTAAAACTGTATAGTGAGGTGCATTTCCATCTCCGACATTCTTAACATTCTTTCTTCAAACGAAATTCCTTCCCCACGATGTTTAATAACTTCGGAAACTAAAATATTTCTGAGAATTACATATATTTTTTAACTAAATTTAAGTAGTAACTGTTTTTCTATAATACATTGCATATAAATTTCTACCTTCGAAATAAAAAAGAATTATTTTATGAAGAGGAAAATTTTTGAAATAAGATAAGCAGATACCTAGGTCATTTTAATTAATGAGATTCGTGTACTTTCAACACATGGGTATAATAATGGGAATCCTAAGTAAGTACATATTTGTGAACTGATAACAAAGTTCTTGATTAGATGCACATAATGTATGTTTCATCGCTTTTGTATTAATAGTAAGTATACAGATTTCCATCTTAAACAAATTATATTTTTAAATGTGATCAAAATATTTTTATTTACTTTTTATGTAATATGTGACATAAAATTCAATATTTGTATATGTGTAAGAAAGGTACCAGATTTGCACATCGTAAACGATAAACATCGTCTTATGAAAAAAAAAAAATAATAATAATAAATTTGAACGAATTTGATGATATTGAAATTAACCTATTTAATTTAATAATAAAAAAAAAACAAGTAAATACAAAATGTTAGATAAATATTGACTCACGCTGAGGTCTTACAGATGAAAAATGATGAGACATTTTGGTTTTAAGATTTCGTTTGAGTAATTTGACCACGATAATATTATAACACAATAGTTGTAAAAGTTATAATTGTATTGTGATATCATTAATTCAAAATTATGGCCGAGAAATGTTAAGATCTCTATTATAACTAGTTCCGGTGGTCAATTTGTTTGTTGCTTTAAAATACAATATATTAATCTTTTATCCATCTCGATGAAACATACAAAACCATAAGTAATAACATGCAAAAATAAACCATAAAAAAATTTATATCGAGCAAACAATTAATTAATAATTGAATGACCAATGTATCTACTGAAAGTGTTTTTAAATCTCGTACAAATTTAGATATGACTAAATAATCATTACTGGTTATTACTCTACTATAATTGGGTGACACTTTCGAGCATGGAAAATGCATGCTAATTGGCATTTTTAGACATTCCGAATGTTCGTTCAATGTACTACTAGTTGGAGAAAGCAATACAAATAGCAAATTTTGTTCAAAACTTTTTAACAACAATAGTCCCTGTTCGTAATATTTAGAAAACTACCAGTCGATGATTGTTTAAAAATGGCTATTTTCCGCTCGATTTTCCGTTTAATTTTAACGAGATATAACTAACGTCTCGTGTGACAGATGAGTCCTGTAAGGAAACCCGGCCTGTAACTCCATGCAATATCAAAACTTACTGTAACTTGAAAAGCGAAGGTAGCTCACGAATTTTGAATATGTAGTGAGTGTAGGAAGCCACAGCTGATTATTATGCTTTAGATAATTTTTATCTTCTTTCTTCTCTTTTTTGCAATATTTCAATTTTTATAATGTGTTTTAATAAAACATAAACAAATAACGGTTTTTCCTTATTGACAAAAACAGATAATTCTGAGTTTTTTCCTTCAAATTTAACAAAAATTGAGAAGAAACTTTTTTACACTTTTTAGATATGGTTGTGAGAGGCTCGCTCGTGCAAATTCTTTCCATTCAATTCTAAAAAAATTGATTAGAAGGTACCGTTAGTCTATCTTCGTCTCAAACTTTAATTTCCACTGTCGAATAAAAATCCAAAATTGATTAGGCACATTTGACTTCACATTTTAATGTACCTAATATTCCAATGTTAATATTGGCGATACGTCACACTCGTCATAATTCTGCTAGAATAAATGTACCATAATTATGTATTGACAACTTGCTCTTACTGAAGTTTGCTCTGAAAAATTATGTAGTTTAGTTTTCCGTAAAAGTAATAGTTCTCGCGGTATAAAGACAATAAGTATGGGGAGGGGAAAAAACCTTGTTTTTTTTTCAACAGAAATACAACCTTGCTTTGGCCGTCTCCCTAAGGAATGGCAAACCACCGAGGTGTAATTTACAAAATCTGCTTACAAAATGGGTCACTGCACTTCCTTCAAGAATCAAGCGATTACGAATAAGAGATTTCTAATAAACTTGATATCTTGATAACAACCACAAAAGTTATAATTTAGTGAGAACCAAAATAATATTTTCACTTTCTAATATTAGAATAGCTACGACGTTAATTTTTATAGCATTAACTGCCATTTTATTTACTGTTAAATACATGGTTAATTTTCAAAATGAAACAAACATTTTTTTCAAAACGCAACAAGTACATAACATTTTGGTCATTTTCTTTAAAAGTATACGCTGGATATTATAATGGAAATATCCACAAAACAAAAACTATTGTAAATAAAAAAACTTAATTGAGTATGTCAACTTATTGTTGAGAAATTCATTTTTGATGTTTATCTCGTAAAGGGATTTTTGGACATGTTGGGTTTTGAAAATAAGCTCCTCAAATGTATCTTAAGTGAATAAAACTTTAGTGTAAAATTCAATTTTTATTTATTTCTTTTTAATGCGATGAAATATCTCCCTGAGCTGCACGTTGGAACAATAACATATTTTATATTGAAAGGTATGCCAGTCGATACTATCTCGGTGTGCAACTCGATCTCAGGGGAGGTGATTTTAAGTTGGTAAAATGTTGGACCAATTGGGTTGTCGGATAAATTTTCAACGACGATCGATCAGAGTGCATCGCGTGTCGACTTCTAAAATCATCCCATTTATAGTGTCGGATCATAGGATTAGGCTTACTATTAGACAGGTTTTTCTTTTATATTTAAGCAGGCCCGGACTGGCTAGGTCGGCTAGTCGGTGAACGCCGAGGGCTCCTGACCCAAGGGGGCCCCGAAAGGACCTCAAAAAAGTGATTTATACTTGGGGTTAAAGTGATTTGTATTTTTTATATACTTTCCAAGTGTCAAAATAGCGGAAAATGTGGTTTTCAAAAATCTCTCCTCTTGGTAAGAGGCTGCCTCTTCAATCTCTAGCCGAGGGCCCCCAAAGGAGCCAGTCCGGACCTGTATTTAAATATAATGTCTTGTTTTATCTTGTTATGTTTTGTTGTATTCTGTTTTTTTTTGTTTGTTCTGTTATGTAATGCAATATTATATTCTGTTCTGTTCCGTTCCGTTCTGTTCTGTTCTACGCGTGTCCTAAGAAGGTGACAAGCTGCGTGCTGGAGGAGCAGGAGCAGCGTGCTGGCCTGTTAAAGTGATCGCAAAGGTAGATGAGACAAAATCCGGCGCATAGTAGACATCGTGTGACATCCAATTCCATCAATTGACACCAACATAAACACGATTGTACGAGTTTTGGTTTCTACGCATTAGCTCCACCCTCTCATCTTCTTTTGCGAGAAGTCTGGTATTGTGACTATTAAGGATAAGTTTTCGTTCATTTAATAATAATTAATTTATTGCTATTTTTGAGGTAGTAGACTAAATAATAATTAGATTATGTATCTTCAAAGTGTCGCTAATTTATTTTAAGCTTCGTCAGGAATAAATACAGAATTAATAGTAAAATACAAACTTTATACTTTATTATTTAGTCCACTACCCCAAAAATAGCAATAAATGAATTGTTAAATTGTTATTATTATATTGAGACAGTCATTAGCATAGCGATTAAAAGCAAATACTGCTAATACAGAGAACCTAATAGAGATAATAAGAATCTTATTCTGGCCGTCTCCCGGTGCTCCAGGTTGGTGGTTGAGGTGTCAGGCAGGTTCCCTGGCACTCGTGAAATAACGAAAATATAAATTAAACCTTGAAAATAAAGAAATGAAAAATATAAATAAATTGTATGTTACCATAAAGGACATAATATTTAAACTTTTAAGTTTTTAACTCATAATAATCAATAAAATAAATATTTTAAAATATATCGAGTTAACAAATGAAATATTTTATTTTATTTATAATAAATTAAAAGGATATAATAGGGTAAAGCGAGGATAGTTGGACCACCTTTTAAAAAACAGTCCATAATTTTTTTATTGATTAAAATAAAGGCATGTTCTTATACTGTACATACATGAAACAATGCTTGTCCTTTTGATAAACTTTAATAAACCAAAAATAATGCCGTAAAACTATAAAAATTAAAAAACTGGAAAGTTAAATTGGCTCATCTCTCCTCCACTGGGTAGGAGAGATGGGCCACGTGGGGTAGGAGAGATGGACCTCCAGTTTTTTCGAATTTTTTTTTGAAAATGTGGGTTGAAATCTTTTCCTCTGCATTTTTACCTAAAATACTGTCCGGGCCCAAACGATCGGTTTTCTCCAGATTACTAGTGACTACTATCGGAGTAAAAAGTTCTGACCCCTGAGTTTGAAGTCTTATATTTCAAAAAGTAATTGATGGAATTTTATGCACTAAGAAGATACAGATAAAGAATTTAATTTTGTATAACGCATTAAAATTTCAAAGTTATAGGTTTTATAGTGCCTTTCTGTTATGCAGATACTTAACAAAAGAGGCACAATTTAAGCAACAATTATTATGTACAAAGATAATATCGATTTATAGAAATCCACTTTTAACAGAAATTTGACAAAATTCAAATACAATTTTAATATTGCTAAAAGAGTATACTTTTGTCTATATACTACATAAATTTTATGTAATTTCAGAAGAAAATACGATAGTTGTAGGTATTTGAAGTTGCAACTTTTCGAAATGAGTGCTAACACTACACTTTTTGAACATTTTTTTAAATAATTTTAAAACGGCGTTAGTTAGAAGTATAAAATTTTAATATGACATTTAGCACTAATCAATTGATATCATATATTTTTTTCAAATTTTTTCACTGCAAAATTTTGATTTTATTTGACTTCAAACAAAGATGCTTCAAACTCAGGGGTCAGAACTTTTTACTCCGATAGTAGTCTACGTTTAAAAGTTGGTTTAGGAATGCCGAATGACCTGACAGCCTCATTTACGTTCATATTTTAATTTTTTAAATTTCAGAAGTCCAAGTGCCCCTCGCCATTGTATTCTTTTTACGTATATATGCGCTGGGCATTTTTCTGTAAAAAAACCATTGGTCCATCTCTCCTCTTACATGGTCTGGTCCATCTCTCCTCCAACGAGAGGATGGACGAACCAGCAAATACCCACGTAACCGTTTGTGATAATTTATTGCTTTTAGGTTATAATTTACACTAATACACATACATAGTGATGTCACGCCTAAATTCCCAAGTTAAACTTACCTGAACACACAAAAACTCAACAAAGGAAAAACTTGTAAATAATTTTTCACGTCCCTGAAAACAATTTTTTACGATATTTCAAAATTTTCAACTTTAATTACGCATTACTTATATATGTTACGGAAAAAGTACGTAACTGGAAAATGTACACATTTACAAGGTACATGTCACATGTGCACATTTACCGGTAATTGTAAGGATAGTGCCCTCTTTTATATTATTCAACGCACTTTTACCAACTCCCGTGGAATATGTACACATTTACCGGTAAATGTGTACATATTCCACGGGAGTTGGTAAAAGTGCGTTGAATAATATAAAAGAGGGCACTATCCTTACAATTACCGGTAAATGTGCACATGTGACATGTACCTTGGTAAAAGT
The DNA here is from genome assembly GCA_958510855.1 of Rhagonycha lutea. Classification (NCBI taxonomy): domain Eukaryota; kingdom Metazoa; phylum Arthropoda; class Insecta; order Coleoptera; family Cantharidae; genus Rhagonycha; species Rhagonycha lutea. The sequence goes on from OY294037.1 coordinate 53,561,835, forward strand.
GAGTAGGCGAATGCCGAACTGTTGTGATGTAATTATACCATTCTTCAAAGACTGATCTGATCATCTAATTTAAAGATTGTATTTATTTTCTATGCTTTCTGCATAGATCTATAAAATTAACCCCCAATTCCATAAAACTTTTAACAAGCTGTTAAAGTTAACGGATGAATTCTATTGGTCTATTAGTACTAACGAACGCTTTCTATTGGTTAGTTAAATTTAACACGTTGTTAAAAGTTTTATGAAACAAGGCATAAATCAGGCCCGTAGCCAGGATTTCATTTGGGGGGGGGCACTTGTAAAAAGCCTTTTGTAAAACGTAAAATTTTCGGTGGTTAATTAAATTAACTCATTATTTATTTATTATTTTATATCATTTCGGGGTGGGGGGGGTGCAAGTGCCCCCAAGTTCCCCCCCTTGGGTACGGGCCTGGCATAAATTATCTAAATTGTGGGGTTTTGTAAACATAACCTATAAATAAAGTGTCAACTACTATCAATATTTTAATATTTAAACGATAAATTGTTTTATTTATTATTATTTTCAATTAAATATAATAAAATTAATTGAAAATTAAGTGGGAATATAAATTATAATTATTTAAATAAATAAATATTAATATTTCTAATCGTTCGAAATTAAAAAATTTTCCATTCATTTTGGGACACGCTTTTAGACAACTAACTTGTTAAGTCTCAATATACTTTCCCAACATCGCTTGGTAAATGTGCACATATTCCTAATTCTATAGGGAAAAGTACATTGTATGTACATTTACCAAGAGCACCGGAAAAAGTGCACATTTTCCGGTAAATGTGCACTTTTACCGGTATATGTACTTTTCCCGTAACATATACATACATAACCTGCAACTGATGCAATTGCATATATACAGCTGAACAAAGCATTAATTATCGCAACAGTTTTGGAGATATTACGAGTGGTCCGTCTTTGGACCTGGTCCAACTATCCTCGCTTTACCCTATTTAATTATTTTTTTTTTAAATCAAATTTGCGCCCGCCACTATTTTTTACAACCTCGAATGCTCCAGAGCCACTTAAAGGTTGGGAATCCCTGTTGTAGAGTATAGAGAATTTGATGAATTCTGGAAGGTGGTGGATCATGTAAATGTCACTGATTTGCGACCCGACAAAATAGGCTCGGAAAGATATTTCTTTCTATGAGGGAGGATTACCTGATTGGTGGTTCCACGATTAATTTAGGACTGCTGTGTTTCTTGTGGTTTCTGTACTCGTCTGAAATAATTAAGTTAGTTAATGGTTTCTTGTAGCATGTATGTCTACAAACTTCTAGTATATTTGCAAGGTATGAGAATCTCGTCAGGGAAAAATAAAATTTCCGATAAATCTTCAAAAACCCAATGTGCACCTTTTATGAGACCATGTTGTGGTCAACTTAATTACGGATTATAATGAATAATTTACTATTTGATATATTGTTTATAATATGATGCATTGCGGATACAGAGTTAATTATTATAGTAAAACTTTCTACAACAGTACATACATACTACATGTATATAAAAATGCCGAAATAACGTGGGCAATAATCAAAATTGTAAATAAAGACCTAAAACCAAATGAAATTATTCCATTATAAAGGTCAACTAAAAATTAACTATTATTTCTTTTACAGCAATTCATCAGATGTTTTAAAAATTTGAATTTTATTCTATATTATTACAGAGTTCACTACCCCAAAAAAATTTATATTGCTGAATTTTTCACTTACTTTAAAATAGAAAAATAAATATAATCAAAATTAATTATTTTAATTCAATTTATCATTCAGATGGAATTAAATTTTTTTTAACACTTTTTGTAATATAATTTCCACTAATTTTTTAAAGAATTCGTACGTAAATATTAAAATTATTCTTAATCATTAGAGGCCCTTAGCCAAAGAAGGATACTGGCGGCATGCGTTCTCCTCCTTTAATAACAAAACCAATTTCTCCCAAATAATAATTTTATATCTCGAAATTTTATTCAATTTAGATTAGTTGACGGAAAATTAAAAAAAAATCCTACAGCACTTCCAATATTTACTTCTCTGAACGGCTTAGTAAAAAATCTTCAAAATCTACGAATGCCTCACCTGAAACAAAAATCCTGACTACGGGCCTGGTACGTACATTAAATTAAAAATCCACTAAGATTCTGAGGACGCAGTTTAAAAAGAAAACTTCCTTAAATCTCATCAGTTCATCACTATTCAGGATTATTAACTGTGTTTTATTATCGTACATGATCATTAAATATTAAATTAATTATTTACGGAATTGGACAATTTTACTATTTAAGAATTAAAATACTACTTTTTTTTCGACGATTCGCATAACTTTAAATTTTTGGTTTTTAAGCTTTTTTTAAGCTTTTTGTCTTGCGAAAGCATCAGTAAAGTTGTGCGAAACGTCGACAATAAAAAAAAGTAGTATAATTAAATAGTAATCTTAACAAAAAATGTTTCGTCTATTCACAAAATAAAAAAAATTTACAACTTAGTCATCGTCCTTTTTCAGATTTCCACACTAACCCTTACTGTGACATAATGTGTGATTGAAGCATCATTTTTATTAAAATTTAAATTTACGAAAATATTGCAATAATAATAACAAAACTGCAATATTAGAAAGGTCCATCACAACAGGTTTGGCCCGGTTAGTAAATGTTGACATGCCCATATGTTAAAATTTACTCTGGTTATAATAATGGAGAAAGTATGAGTAGGTATATACAAAAAATAATAATTTCTGTAGCATTCTATTACAAATTAATTAAGGAGAATTCCTTTAAATTTTACAATATATTAATAGGTCAGTGAAGTCTGCGTGTGTAAGCCGAACATTGAAACAGCCAGAATCGAGTATGCATGGACATTTTTGTGGTCCCAATAGTTACATAAAAGTGTCTGCTAATGTCGGAACCTGCTTAAAACGAAATATTATTTCAGTCCTAAGCGATTACGGATTTTGATAGGTTTCATTGCATATTAATTGAAAATATAAATAAATAAATTAATTACTCAATAAATAGAGGTCCATTTCCCCAGCCCCCCCCATTTCGAATTTTTAAAAAATTTTTGTGTCATTCGTTTGTGCATCGTTTGTGTAGGTTTGTGCAAACATTTTTTTCGTTTGTGCAATCTCCGTTCGCGAATTATTTAAGAAACAAGTTTGGGGGGCTGGGGAAATGCCAGCCCCCCCCATTTCGATTTTTGCATAAAATTTTATGTTAATCGTTTGTGCATCGTTTGTGTACGTTTGTGCATTCAAAATTTTCGTTTGTGCAAATACCGTTCGCGAAATATTTACAATTTTAGTGGGGGGGGGGGAAATGCCAGCCCCCCCCATCGCGAATTTTGGGTCAAATTTGGTGTCAGTCGTTTGTGCATCGTTTGTGTACGTTTGTGCATTTATTATTTTCGTTTGTGCAAGCACGGTTAGCGAAATATCGTTAATTGAAATTTCCGCGATCATTTCTCCAGCCCCCCCCATTTCGATTTTTGACATTTTTTTGGTGTCATTCGTTTGTGCATCGTTTGTGTACGTTTGTGCAATAATTTTTTTCCTTTATGCATTCACCGTTCGCGAATTGTTTAACAAATCAATATTTGTAAATCTCCGAGCAACAGTCGCCATAGTGTCTTAAGTTAGATCAACTTGAAATTAAAATTCCTGTTATGGTGTCAAATGTACATGTATTGAGAAAGTGTAATTTAGATTGTAAATGTTTCTTACACCTTTAAGATCTAAAAAAGTACCATTTTGTAATCAGCCACTGACATTTACTCAGGGGCGGCTCTAGCAAGATTTTCAGATAGTGCGAGATTTCATATTGACTAAAGGTAATATACGTTTCTACATTAATAATAACTTGGATCTACGAAAGGTTAGTAGTATATAGTAGTATTTTGGATGAGATACAATAACAGTAACATGAATTTAGTCTCCAAAGGGGGGGGGGCAAAATGAGATCTCACGCTACCTGAAAATATTGCTTAGGTCGAGCATAACTAAAGGTTCTGTCATAGTATTATTAAAAAATGTTACTTTTTAGATCTAAAGCCGGTATGACACAACATTAAATTTTGCATACATTTTCTCAATACTTCTATATTAAACACCATAACACGAATTTAATATTTTCAAGTTTAGCTAACTTAAGACACTATGGCGACTGATGCTCGGAGATTTACAAATATTTATTTGTTAAACAATTCGCGAACGGTGAAAGCAAAAACGAAAAAATTTATTACATACACGTATACAAACGGTACACAAACGAAAAACACAAAAATTGATCCGAAAATCGAAGTGGGGGGGGGGGAGAAATTATTGTCGTTTTTTCAATTGAAGATATATCGCAAACCGTGCTTGCACAAACGAAAATAATAAATGCACAAACGTACACCAACGATGCACAAATGATTGCCACCAATTTTGACAAAAAAAGTATTTGCACAAACGAATGACACAGAAATTGGTCAATAATTACCCCCCCCCCATTTCGATTTTTGAATTAATTTTCATTTCTTTCGTTTGTGTACCGTTTGTTTACGTTTAGGTAATAATTTTTTTCTTTATGCATTCACCGTTCGCGAGTTGTTTAACACATAAATATTTGAAAATCTCCGAGCAACAGTCGCCAAAGTGCCTTAAGTTAGCTTAACTTGAAATTTAATTTCGTGTTATGGTGTTAAATGTAGAAGTATTGGGAAAGTGTAATTTCGATTGTGAATAATTGCACCTTTAAAGCCCGTATGACACGACATTAAATTTTTATTAATTCGCAAACGGTGAATGCATAAAGAAAAAAATTATTACCCAAACGTAAACAAACGGTACACAAACGAAAGAAATGAAAATTAATTCAAAAATCGAAATGGGGGGGGGGGGTAATTATTGACCAATTTCTGTGTCATTCGTTTGTGCAAATACTTTTTTTGTCAAAATTGGTGGCAATCATTTGTGCATCGTTGGTGTACGTTTGTGCATTTATTATTTTCGTTTGTGCAAGCACGGTTTGCGATATATCTTCAATTGAAAAAACGACAATAATTTATCCCCCCCCCACTTCGATTTTCGGATCAATTTTAGTGTTTTTCGTTTGTGTACCGTTTGTATACGTGTATGTAATAAATTTTTTCGTTTTTGCTTTCACCGTTCGCGAATTGTTTAACAAATAAATATTTGTAAATCTCCGAGCATCAGTCGCCATAGTGTCTTAAGTTAGCTAAACTTGAAAATATTAAATTCGTGTTATGGTGTTTAATATAGAAGTATTGAGAAAATGTATGCAAAATTTAATGTTGTGTCATACCGGCTTTAGATCTAAAAAGTAACATTTTTTAATAATACTATGACAGAACCTTTAGTTATGCTCGACCTAAGCAATATTTTCAGGTAGCGTGAGATCTCATTTTGCCCCCCCCCCTTTGGAGACTAAATTCATGTTACTGTTATTGTATCTCATCCAAAATACTACTATATACTACTAACCTTTCGTAGATCCAAGTTATTATTAATGTAGAAACGTATATTACCTTTAGTCAATATGAAATCTCGCACTATCTGAAAATCTTGCTAGAGCCGCCCCTGAGTAAATGTCAGTGGCTGATTACAAAATGGTACTTTTTTAGATCTTAAAGGTGTAAGAAACATTTACAATCTAAATTACACTTTCTCAATACATGTACATTTGACACCATAACAGGAATTTTAATTTCAAGTTGATCTAACTTAAGACACTATGGCGACTGTTGCTCGGAGATTTACAAATATTGATTTGTTAAACAATTCGCGAACGGTGAATGCATAAAGGAAAAAAATTATTGCACAAACGTACACAAACGATGCACAAACGAATGACACCAAAAAAATGTCAAAAATCGAAATGGGGGGGGCTGGAGAAATGATCGCGGAAATTTCAATTAACGATATTTCGCTAACCGTGCTTGCACAAACGAAAATAATAAATGCACAAACGTACACAAACGATGCACAAACGACTGACACCAAATTCGACCCAAAATTCGCGATGGGGGGGGGGGCTGGCATTACCCCAGCCCCCCCCACTAAAATTGTAAATATTTCGCGAACGGTATTTGCACAAACGAAAATTTTGAATGCACAAACGTACACAAACGATGCACAAACGATTAACATAAAATTTTATGCAAAAATCGAAATGGGGGGGGCTGGCATTTCCCCAGCCCCCCAAACTTGTTTCTTAAATAATTCGCGAACGGAGATTGCACAAACGAAAAAAATGTTTGCACAAACCTACACAAACGATGCACAAACGAATGACACAAAAAATTTTCCAAAATTCGAAATGGGGGGGGCTGGGGAAATGGACCTACATTTGTTTGTTTGCACAAACCTACACAAACGATGCACAAACGAATGACACAAAAATTTTTTAAAAATTCGAAATGGGGGGGGGGGCTGGGGAAATGGACCTAATAAATAGTGCGGAGAGACTAATCGTAAATCTTATATTTTTTATTAATTTAAACTTTTACTATATTTGCAAATAAGTAAAGCATTGATAAATATTCCATTGTTATATTTTAAGAAATTATTTGGTTAAAATTTGTTGTATATGTATGACAATATATTTATTTCTGACAAAAACTGAACAGTAAATTTTTATTTTGTTACTACTCGCTCTATTGTACTTTTTTGTCCAATTCTCATAGACTTTTTTGTAAGTTATAAAAAAAATTTGGTTTGTATGTAACTTAAAAAAAAAACAGGAGTTGTAAGAACAACAAATACACACACTTATAATTTATCTCAGAATAAATTACTTTTATTTTTAATTTCACATGTCTGATTATTTGTAGTTTTTCAAGTCGATCGTATATAAGTTAAAAATTATCGATTAGTCATTTGATGTGTGGTTAATATTACAACTTGTAAACTTTTTGTTTGTTAATTGTTTTTATCACGGTGCTTAGCTTTTCAAAGATTTATTAGTATATCCGCTTATGATGATTAAACTTCTATGTAAAAACGGATATTTATCAGGAATGAACAAATTACTATAATAAGTTATGTAGGTATTAATATAATTATTATTATACTACTCTAGGATTATTAACATAATTCTTTTTAGATTTTACATGATTTTTTTAAAATAATGTCTCAAAGGACCTTACTAGACCATATCTAGGTAAATAAATATATAAATTTTTCCAGCCTCAGAGTGTTCCTGTCTGTCAGAGAGCTGATTTGATATTTGAAATTTGATATGCAAACCACGAATATCCGCTCTATACTCGATACGAATAATTGCACAGTATTAACATACCAAAATTGAATTAAAAGTATTTAACGAAAAGAATATGCAGGGTGATGGACTTATTTTTAAAGATGGACAGAAACCGTTAGTGAAGTAGGGTAGACCGGTGTCGAAAGTAACAGGGGGCATAAGTAACAGTCCCAAATTTCTTGTAATATAAAGATTTATAAACGTGGATTAATATAGTCATAAAATCAAAATAATCCTACGCCAAATAGGCCGCAGTATGCCAACGACCCAACGATTATGCTCAGTATTCTCAAGAGGAAATTTACGTTTTCTGTGATCTATATCAGCGGTCGGCAACCCTTTAGGTATTGCGGACCACTAAATTCACAATTTAAATTTCGCGGACCACTAACTTTTCAATTGTTCACTTTGATCGCCAAATTCTTTTGAAGGAGCTTTTTCTTATCCCTATTTCATAATTAAACCAACTTGTTGAATCCCTCGTTTACATTTCCTCCGAGCTACATGCAAGAAAATATTTTACGTATAAATAATAGAGCTTAAACACAATTTATTTTTTAATTTAAAGTTTTATTAAATGAGCTCAACAAATTTAAATAATGTCAGAATTATTTTACGGGCCACTAAAATTACGCTACGGACCACCGGTTGTCGACCGCTGATCTATATTATATAGCATCGTTTCTCAACCTAGGGGTCGCGACCTACAGCGGGGTTGCTAACAGGTACAAGGGGGGTCGCGGAATCTAGGTCACCAAACTCCATAAGAGCTCAAGAGCTGAAGAGTTCAAATAAGATTAAAACATAAGTCATAGTTTATATAAGTACATTAATAATTTATTCATGTCCGATAACTTGTAATTCATTTAAAATAATTCATATTAATATGATTATTACTACATTATTTTATATTTTATTATCATTATTTCCTCTATTTTGTTTAATTTTGCATCGCTTTTCCTTGTCTGTTTGGACTTCTTTCAGTTCTGTTTTAACGAAGTTCTTCATATCCTAGAGAGCTGAAATTTGGTACACAGCTTCAGTTGCGGCAGATTTTAATATACTTATTAGATTTTGACGGATTTACAAATGATTTCTCCAGGAAGGAAGTTAGCGAGGAAGGAAGTTCAATAAAATCTTAGGTAGTATGCAAAAACAGCTAAAACTCATGTTATATTTTTTTGTGGCAGTATATACGGACGATATCAGTTAAAACTATTTTTCACTATGCAAAACTAGTTTTAAAGTGTGTCATTGCATTTAATAATAAAATTTGTAACACAACGTTCAAGCTAGTGCAATAACAATATAATATTTTGCTATAGCAGAAAACATTTTTCTAACCTTGGATACAATATAGTTTTTTCAGTGTACCATACTTTGAAAGGACCTGCATTCTAATCTACGCTAAAGAAGGCTTTAAACTTTTAAGCGGCATTCTAATTTATTTGTAATATTTGTCTTATAACATTATACAGGGTGCGGCAGGGAAACTTCCTTATTTGAAACGCGTGTCCTGAAGAGACAGTTATTTCGAGGAGGGTGGGGTGGCGCAAAGTTTTTTGTCATGTAGGTTTAGTAACGATCATGCAGTGGCCGAGGGTGCAGCACGCGTTCGTCTTAGATACGTACTTTTCAAGCAATTCAAGCATTCAGGAATCGTGGGGTCGTGTTCCTGATCAGAAATCAATTCTTTTATGGATGGACAGCCTTAGAAGAACCGATGATGTTCAGAAAAACAATCCTGAAGGTTCAAGAACGGTCGGGACACCCGAAAAGATCGAGCAGGTTAGGCAGTAAATTTTGCGATCTCCTAGGCTATCTGCGCTCAAACATGCAACTGTTCTGGATGTCTGATCATTCTGTGAGACGAATTCTTCATAAAGAACTGCAATTTCATCCATACAAATTGGCATTGGTGCAAAAACGTAATCCACGCGATTTTCTTTCACGAAAAATTGCACGCGAAGCCGTTCTTGGCAATATGCCTCATGACGCCCTTGTACTCTTCAGTGATGAAGGTCATTTTCATTTTTCTCAACTTCGCTCAACTGAAGAATAATATTCAAGTTGTTATCGACAACATACCCGTCGATATGCTGGAAAGAGTGGAGAGAAGCTTCAAAACTCGACTATCTAAATGCATTGACCAGAACGGAGGCCACCTTAATGATAAGTATAATTTTTAAAACATATTATACCGGATGACCGGCCGTCGATGTGAACATAGGAAAATAACATAGGAAATAGATTTTTTTTAAATTCCTGCTTCCCATTATGACGGATTAGAATGAAAAGAGTATCAATTTAAAGAAGTTTATTTTCCGCGTCTAAAGACACCCAATCACTTGATGGTTTGTTCTTTGATCATTGTTAAAAACTCAAAATAAAATGACAAAGTAGCACTTTTAAATAGATATTAGATGCCTTGTTTAATTCATTGCAATTGTTTTTGTTTGAAAACTAATTTTAAACTTAAGTTTTGACAGTTCAACCATCCAAAGCAGGTCTGATTTTCAAAAATCGCTTATTTTAATTCTACATTTTTAACATTATTAAAGAACAAAACATAATGTTGGGTGTTTTTAGACGTGGAAAGTAAAACTCTTTCAATTGATATCTTTTTCATTCTTATCCGTTCTGATGGGAAGCAGGAATTAAAGAAAAATTAATTTCCTATGTTAATTTCCTATGTTCACATCAGCGGCGATAAAACTTTGTCTCTCAGAATATGGAAAAATAATTAAACTTGAATTATTCATTTTTAAAATAAGGTAGCTTCCCTGCCGCACCCTGTTCTAGATATTAACGCACAAAAACAATAAAATTTTAAGAGAAGAATTTTCCCTTCGACTTACATAATATAAAAAATTTCTTAATTATTTCATACTGTTATTTTCATACTATTTTTCAAAATGATTCATAATGTTTTATAAATTATAAAACTATTCAATCTTAAAAGTTATATAAATAATAATCTTCTCGAGTTATCCACATAGAAAAATTAACAGTTTTCTCAGTATTTAAACCCAGCAAAATTCCTTAAGTTATATAATTTAATGAATGTTGATATATTTTAAATTTAATAAAAGGAAGTATTAAGCATTTGAATGAAACTAGTACTACCTACAATCTACACAATAAAAAGTATAAAACAATTTTATTATTAACTGCTGGAAAAGCTTTAGCATAAAGATCAAAGATCTCCCAGTAGTGTACAATGTATAATAGTTAACTTAAAATTTAAGTTTAATATTCTTTCACATAATTTTTACTACAATTAACTAATATAATAATATTCGTAGAAATTTTTTTCAAAATTTGAATGTTTATAGCACTTCCGTGGTTCTAAGGTCACGTTAAACCAGGGCGGATGTCCCCTATATATTTTATATCGTAGTTGAAGAAGTGATACCTCGTAACTGCACTTTTATAAATTTCACAGGAGAGATAAAGAATTTAGTAGGTATTTCTTTAATAGATATTAAGGATGACAGAAAAGTATTTAATATTTTTTTATACATTTAAATAAATGTACATTTAATTAATGTATAACCTAAAATGAAATGTATTGCCACCCTTAATTTCTGAATGCGTTTGTTTTTCTCTGCTGTAAAATTTTAAAAAGTGCAGTTACGAAATGTCACTTTTTCAACTTCTTTATTATACATCTTACAGGTACCCATGTACCATGTACAAAGGAAAGAAAATAATTACAAGACATTCTGGTCTTACATTACGAAGAGAAGAGTAATTATAAAATAATAACTATTTGATACGAAACTATTTTTTACCTGCACCTGTTCATTTATCTGCGACAATAAAGTAAATATTTAAAATTAATAATAATAATATAAGGTGGGTTCTCTCTCGCAGACTCTAAACTGAAGCGGAGCGACCAATTGATATGCAATTCGATAATAATAGTAGATAATAATTATTATCATTAAAATGTAAATGCAAATAATAAAATATTTTAAAATATATTGAGCCATTAAAATGAAAATAATAAAATTATTTTATATTTAATTATTTAATCATTATTTATTATTTCATTTATGATGAAAAGCGTATGCACGCTTGATAGCTCAAATATAAAATTAAATAATTTTATTATTTCATTTTTTTTAACTTTTTAAATCTTTAAACTCATTGGTCAGGGATCGATTATTACACAGAAACCTAGTAGGCATCAATTTGTAGTCTGGATCCGAAACTGCTCCGAGTTACAAATGACAGAGCTGAGCGAAAAGCGGCTTGGTCATCACCTGTTTGATGTATAATTAGCCGCAGTGAACATATAACTGTGTGTCGGTGGACTGACTTTCCATCTGTTGATTATATTATAATGTAAAAATATTCAACGAAAGTGCAAGTTTAAAAGGAAACCAAGTACTGGACGGCTTAGAACTACCACTACTGCAGAGCGAACTGAAGCGAATTTGCAGAAAGACAAACAGGTTCAGTATAATAACAACCGTCCAACGTAGCTGTACGAAAACCATTTTTATGTGCAGAAAATAGAAGGAAGAAGCTGAACCAGGCCGGAAAACATTAAACTGGACTTGGAAGAATGAAAAAAATTATTGTAGAGTGATGAATTGAAGTTCGAGGCTTTTGGTTCTTAACGAAGAGTCGTTGTTCGAATATGAGCAATCAACATGATGGATGATTTATATGGTTTAGGGGTGTTTTGGTGGAGATTAAGTGGGAAATATTTATAAAGTTGAATATATCATGAGAAAATAGTAATTCAGTAAGATAACAATGACCCAAAGCATACGTCAAAACTATAAAACTATGCAAAGAATATTTGGATCAATAATCAAGCGAAGGCATCGTAAAAACAGTGATCTGGCCCCCACGGTGTCCTGATGTGAACCCAATTAAGTTATTGTGAGATGAATTGGATTGGTAGGTCAGAAAAGTTTGTCGTTGGAGATTAAACAGCTATACGAGTGATTTTACAATCAGAGTGGCAGAAAACTCCGTCAGCAACTTGAGTAAAACTAATTAATAAAATGTTAAGTTAATATAAAAAATAAAGAAAAATATTTATGTACATAGATGATATTCCTTTTTTAAAAAAATATTATATATTACTTTAGGGCAATTAATTGGATGGGCAAATACTTTTGACCGTAGTATGTATCTCACCTCGCGGGGGGGGGGGTCAATTAATTCAGATTTTTTGAGTTGCTTAGTTTCAAAGTTTTAAATATAAATTTGGGGAAAATTAATAAAATTAAAGAATAAATTAAAAAGAGAGTATTACGGAGTATTATTTATTTTTTTTATGCAATAAAATTTATCACACCGGTACATGTAAAAATGTTAGAAAATATAATAATTGATTAGTATAGATTAGATCATCATGCAGATAATTTTTATATAAACATCCTAAATATTTAAAATAAAAATTTTTATTGTTCATTACTACTATGGATTACAATTGCGAGAAATTTTTGTTTAAATGTTTCAATGTGTTTGATACCGGAAAAATGTTAGTATCTTAATGATTTTTTAATGGTGTGTCAGTTTCAATAAAATATAAAATATCGGTTTTTCAAGTTCAGCTCACAATAACATTTTTTAACTACCATTACAAAATAATAATAAATTATCAGTTCACCAATTTTATTCATAATAGTTTTATCGATTACCCATTTTTAAAAAATTATTAGATATATCTTTAGAAATTCGCATATTAATATTATTTAATAATAGTTAATTTAATTCGTACCTATGTATTTCATACCTATCCTATAATGTTTATGAATAAAGTGTCTACATTCAGCATCATTAGAAACTACCTTATAATTCTAATAGTTATTCTACTTATTCAATCGTTATTCAATAATTTTAAATAATATTCATTTTAAATATTTATAATATCGTAAATTGATTTAATGGAAATGCACCGCCATCTAAACATAGTAGTGTACACATACAAAAAACGATTTAAATAATTAAGTACTGATACTAGTTTCGCTATTCCAACATAGATGCCGCTAGTAATATTTACTTTCTATTTGCAGAAATACTGCATTATATTATTTGTTAAGTAATAATAATATTTTATATTAATAAATTAATTATACACCCACAAGATCACATGAAAGAACTAGATCCAGCTCAGTGCTAACCACCAATTCACAATATCACACTGAGGGATAATGTAGTCCTGATAGTGCCCAACCCCAATACTCCAAAATTTATTATATTAGTTCATGTGATTTTTATTCTCAAAAAGGAATAAATTATAGCAATGGAGATATCATTAGTTTAAATTTTTTATATCAAATTCACTCCCATTTTAGAGGTTCTTCCGCAAACTGTTTTTGTGTCCATTTTTGATAAATATTTTTGTAAACCAGGATATGCAAAAAAAGAACCGTGCGATTGATTTCCTTTGACGGAATCCTTGATTTAAAATTAAAAGTTCAATTCTAAAAGTAATCTAAACTAAACAATAATGAGGACTTTTTCAAAATCCAAAGAATTCAAAGCATTATAATATAATAAAAAACGTGTTCCCCGACGAATGATGAATTGATTCTGAAAAATTTTTACTACATCTTGGAGCAAAACTGTTGCCTCATCTAATACATTCCGATAATAAAAATACTTTTTCCTTCCTTTCTTAAAAATGTTATAATAAATTACTTTACGATCTCATGAAGCAATTTTAGTTAGTAGTCATAATCATACATTTCATTTTTAGTCCTTACAAATGAAACAGCTTATCTTGCATAATTCGAAAATTCTGCTTACACACAAAGTTTAGTTTCCATCCAGACACAAATTTTTCCCAGTCCAGCTGTGCTTAAAGGGCATGCAAAATCATTTGTATAAAAATGTGCATGTATATTTTATTAAGTGAGAAAAAATGTTACCCTTAGCTTTTTTTGGGTTGGAAAAAAAAATTGTACCAATAGGCAATTTATGCCTATAAAGGGAAGTCATGATCTATTGTTCAGATATCCTATTCTGGGTGACCGACCGCCGATCAGATCATAGGATAATAACATGGGAATTTGACTTTTTTTAAAATTTGAATCACTAGTCTTTTTAAAGTATATGTGCTATAAATTTTTTTAAATGAACCTCTGATTTATAGGAAATAAAATAATTTAAAAAACAGTGGCGTTTCGTTAATCTATTCATGCGCGTCACGCCCACTCGAAAGTTTCTGTTAACTGATTTCAATATCATTCAGATAAAGATTATGAATGTAGTCCAATAATTGGTTTAAAATGTGGTGTCACATTTAAATATTGCTTTTAACCTGCCAAGTGCTGATGTTAATAATGACATCGAGCAAGTCCCATTAATTCGGAAAAGGCACAATTCCAAATCTCTGTGTGTACATTGTTATTGGAACATAGTATTGTATATTATTATTAATACATACCCGCAATTTACATCTAACAAAGGATTTAATTAATATACAATTCTCAAAAAACGGAGGCAGATTATCCTTTATCAATTATTTTTAATAACGTTATTTTGTGTAAGTTAATTAATAAATATCAATAAAAATGCTGTAGGTAGATGAACTCATCTTAACAATGAATAGGTGGGGAAACCTTCAACAATTCGTGAATGTATAAAACAGATAGAAAGTTCTTTAGGTATGTTTAGATAAACAGAAATTACAGTGCACTAGTAAGTGGTTGGTGAACGTAGGAAGTGCTGTCATGAAGTTTCTGTTTGTGATTAGTATTACTTTAACAACTTTCGTTTTAATTACGAATGGATACCCTCATTCAAATAATCACGGTATGTATTAATTTATTCTAGTAGTATAATCTTATTACCATTTTTACATACAATTCCTTATTTTTAAATTTGATGATAATACTTATTATCCAATATTCAAATTTTGATTAAAACCAGTATTTTTAAATTGAAAAGTAGAGACAGCTAGATAATAGCAAAATGAACAAATTGCTCAAAATAAATCTGAAAAATGTCTTCAAAATATTGACCTAAAAATCACACCCAAAATAATTAAAAATTCTTTTATTGTTTGCTGTTATAAAATCCTTCAAATAATATTATGGCCTTACTCCTTTTTTTTAATAAATTCTATACAACAAAGAACGAATAATTATTAATGCTAATACGGCTTTTGTTAAAATTGTATAAACATTTTCATAAACGAAATGTAAACTTTGAATTTTTTTTAACAATATTAATAAAGCTTTCGTAAATACTATGAACGTTATAGTTGAATGAAACATAGTAGAAGTAAATTTTTCATAATATTTATTCATATAATTTATTGAATAATAATTTAAATATTTACTTCAAGAAAATGTTTTCTTATCTACCTAAAACAATGGATTATAAATTCAAAGTTACTGAAATATAGAGAAATATATAGTTAAGGGTTACCATAAGAGATAGGATATCAATATCCTATATTATATTATAATAATATGTACAGCTTATGAAACTTTTGTGGCAGCAATAAAATTCTGATGGGTATGCAGTCAAATATTTGGAAACAAATAAATTTATGTTGGATAGAAAAATAGTATTATTATTTAAAATTTATGTTTGGGTGTACCTACTTAATATTATATGAAAGAATTTTGAAACTCATTGGTTCGAATCATTCTGTATTGGACGGATCAAAAAGAAACAAGCCTATGTTTAATATTTTTTGGATTTTTCGGTGGGTTTTAAATCAAGTTCAATTTTTGTTAAAATTTTAAATTAGTACTTTTATTTCAATATCGATCACGTCGGGGTCATCAAATGTAGCGTTCTACACCACATAAATAATTCAATTTAATAATTCGTTTTATTTAACGATTTATAATAACATTTTTTACAAATACAGAATTAGAAGTTTGACAAAATATTATGCAGTTCATAAAAATAAACATAATAATAATAATCTATTTCCTGGCAACCAGAAACACAACAATCGAAATTTCATATTTTACATTAGATGCTAGATATAAAACTTGAAATTAAAATTTAACAATATTGCCACACTCTACACCCTCAAACTTTCCTTTATTACCTTTAGCTTAAAATTTTCTATCCGGTTGGATTTCTACATTCGGCGTTCCTATAAAAATAACCACTGATCAAGGTGATTTTGAATCTACTTTATCCAAACAATTTTCAATTTTATTTGGCTTTAAATGCAGTCAAAGCTCTCCCTACCACCCGGCATGTAATGGAATGATAGAACGCCTGCATAGATCATTGAAAAATAAAACAGAATTGCATTTTAAATGTAAAAGATTTTGTAGAAAACCTGAAGTGTACCACTTTAATCACGTTCTACCTGTACATCCTAAAATTTGCACTAACTTGAGACGATACAGTAAAATCAAGTTTAAAACCAGCATAATTATTTATTATTTACCCATACAATAATTCAGAAAAATCCATTTCCATAGACCTTTTAATACCAACATAATATATTTCTTGTTTTAGTTCAAATCATGAAAAAAATTTTCGCCTTCATGCCTTTCTTCTTACCTTTACATAGTAGGGGAATAGTGTGGCAGCATCGTTAAATTTTAATTTCAAGTATTAGATCTAGTCATTTAAAATTAAATACCTTTGATCTTAAGACGAAAAGTATACAATCAATGCGTGTTACCTGTTCTGACATATGGCGCTCAAGCCTGGACTCTTACAAAGAATATAGTCGACAAGCTAGCCAAGGCACAACGTGGCTGTGGAAAGACAAATGCTACACATAAAACTCCAAGACCAAATACGAAATGAACACATTAGAGAAAAAACAAAATTAATCGATGTAATACAATATACGACATCGACAAAATGGAGATGGGCTTGTCAAATAATGGGAACGACAGACGGACGATGGAACAGAGAGGTGCAACAGTGGAGACCATGGATGGATAGGAGAGGAAGAGGACGTCCACAGATGCGATGGGCCGATGACTTAAAGAGGGTTACCGTCTTCTCCTGGATGAGATTAACGGCGGACCGCAACAGCTAGAGACAAAAGGGGGAGGCCTATGTCCAATACTGGATGGAAAGAGGCTAATAAAGAAAGAAAGAATTTAAAATACAAAATTTTGATTTTTCTGGTTACTATAACTGCATAGATATATAAAAAATGTTATTATAAATCTATAAATGAAAGGAATTATTAAATTAAATGATTAAGTGGTTTAGAACGCCATTACTTTCAATAGATTTCTAAGTAAAGCGAAAATTAGAGCCATCTGTTGAAAAAGGCTTTGTTAAAGGTTACGAATAAAAGGTAATTTGAAAGTAAAGAGTTTTTAATATAAGCCATTTAAGTTAGGCAGTATAATATTATAGTATTGCATATAAAATATGTATAATTGCTAGAAATTTTTTAAAGTTTATTTATATTTTCTTTATCAATATATTCAAATATCGCATTAAAACCGAAACATATTGGCTAAGGGAGAAAACCCCTATAGAAAAACCCGGCCCTCCAGGTTTGGAGGTTGAGCGGTATGGTTAGTAGCCAACTCTCATAAAAACACATATTACTTTCAGTGCTCAGATAAGCCTCGGAACTAGGATTGGATTAGACAGAATGAGGCAAGAGATAGAGATGGGCACCGTGACAGGCAGAGAAACCTAATGCGGAAAGTGAAGAAGAAGAAGATATTAAAATATTTATTTTAAAATAAATTTATAACTACAAAAATCATATACGAGTAAATATTTTCCTTAACCTTTAATTAGTGGCGTGAATCTTTCCTACATACATTTCAAATGGGAACATTGTCTCGGAGGCACCCACGTCACTAATTAAAGGTTAATATCTCAACTATAGTATTTATTAATTAACTAGCTGCTGCCCGCGACTTCGTCCGCGTGGAATTCACTTTTTTGCGCGCAAACCTTTTTCCTTCCATCACTATATTCTATTCTCTACTCCATCGGTCTCTCTCTCCTGGTATGTTGTCCACAATTTCTCCATGCAGTCCTGTCCTGCACGCTCTCTTTCCACTCATCCACCTCTACAGCTCCCAAATCGTACCTCGCTTTATTTAACATTACTTTGGCACTCCATCCTCCAACTCCCATCAGTTCCCATTTCCGGCTACCTCCACCTCTCGTACTCTTTGTATCTTCCTCATTTTCCCTTCTTCTTTCCATTTCGTTTGACGTTTCATTTCTCTCTCACCACTCGCGCTAGAAACGACAACCCAAATCAACATTTCGGAGGTTCTCGTTCTATCCTAACCTATCTCACACTTTTATTTTTTAATTTCTAAAAGTTTATTCTTTTCCTTTCTAAAGAAAATTCCATGCTTCTGGACAGTAGACCCACCGGTTTAGGCTGTGCTTTGGTAACTTGAAGGACGTCGACAGTGGGAATCTCGTTAATCCATTCGCGCGCGTCACCACAAATTAGATATTATGTGATAAATCCCATATTTATGTATATTTTTGTTTATAAAGAAAATCCCATGCTTCTAAACGTAGACCCACCGGTTTAGGCTGTGTTTTAGAAAATTGAGGGACGTCGACAGTGGGAATCTCTTAGTCCATTCCTGCGCGTCACCACTAATTAGATAATAGGTGATAAATCCCTTTTAGATAGGATATTTATAAAATCCTTTCTTAGTGCTCGCCTACGTGATAACAGGAACCTCTGTGCAAAATTTCATCGCTAAGGACCCAGTAGTTTGGGCTGTGCGTTGATATATCAGTCAGTCAGTCAGTCAGTGTCAGTTTATTCTTTTATATATATTAGCGCGAGCCAAAAAATTGTGATAAATAAAATAATTTTCCATTTACTACCATTTATTCAGTTTATTACTATATTTCTGTTCGTTTTTGTATTCTGGTATATTATAAACTCAATTCATGACCACGCTAGTAATCTGGTAATGCCGACTTGGGTTGGCATTACCTAAATCAACACTTCATTTTAAATTATTAGTCAGGGCCGTATTTTATTAATGTCATATACAGGTCCGGGCCTAGGTTGTATGGCTTAGTACTCCTCGCTTATTCTAACATATATATAGATAGATTAAGATTCTACATTATTTACATTTTCTTTCAAAAATATATTGAACTTATTTTTAAAAGTATCATTTATAATTTTGACTGATGACTTAGAAATTGTTTTCGGCCAATATAATTTTGAAGATTGCACATATGATATGAGGATATGACATCCCCTAATTTTCCAATAAAATATTAAATAGCATATATTTACCGAATATTGACCATTCCTAATGTTATCTTCTAGAAAATATATGTCGTATTGTCATTTCTCAATTCAATGGAAGGTGAGAATTAATTTAAATTTTAATGTAAGATCTTCAAAAAGTTTACCACAATTTTAATTAGTAGAAATTAAGTTTGCAGTTATCACGAATCACGTGCCGTGATTGTGCCTATTTCTTGCTTAGCTTAACAGGGGATCTTTGACATCGACTTTAACATTTTACAAATAAATGCTAATTTAGGGCGCGAAATTCTTGATTCAGAAAGAATTGGTTCACTTGGTCCACAATTTACGTACAAGTAATATATCCGGAGGCATACATAAGTAAAATAAGAAATAAATAAATTGAACCAAAATGTCTGCGCTAATTCAAGAAATGTTAACAATAAAATAAGGATGACAAGAACACTTACCTTATTAATCGTCGGTCTTCAGATGTATATTTATTGCAAATAAATATTTCTTACAACTGATGTTCAACCAAAGTTAATAATATAAAAATTGGACTTATCCTCGTACCAAACTAGAATATTGTCTACCAAAAGTTACAATAATTATTGCAGGATTGGCACAAAACTCCCAAAATTATGCAGATCAATCCAAAACTGATGATTATTGTAAAGAGAAGTGTACCTGGGGTAATGGACAAATTCCTTATAGCAAAAACAAAAAACAAGGTAGTTGGATCTAAATCTTTTCCTATACTTCCCAAAAAATTAAATAAAATTTTCTATTTGAAGGTAACGTTGATTTTTTAAATTTTTTCAACAATCTATTGGGATGAGGAGGGATGAGAAGTGTACCTGGGGTAATGGACAAATTCCTTATAGCAAAAACAAAAAACAAGGTAGTTGGATCTAAATCTTTTCCTATACTTCCCAAAAAATTAAATAAAATTTTCTATTTGAAGGTAACGTTGATTTTTTAAATTTTTTCAACAATCTATTGGGATGAGGTTTAAGGTTTAAGTCGAGTTTTAAGCTACAAAGTGAGAATAATTGTTCTGAAATAAGTATAAAAATTATATAAATTAAAAAGAAGAAAAACTATTATAAAATAGATTTTAAATTACTTCTTCGCCTCCAGCTACGCTACATTATAATCTTTCATTACTACACGTAAATACATGAATTTACGTCTTCGCCAAAATTAATCATTATTTACAATGAAAATAATCTTTCTAGATAATACCTACAATTTGTAGGCGTTTCTAAAATAGATTGTTCCTGTTATTCGTTAGTTTACGAATTAATAGTAAAATTTTATGAAATATGACAAATACAATTACAGTTGTTAGTGCCAATTAATTTCTATTGTGATTAATATGGTTTGCATTGTAATTTTTAGAACAATGATGCAATTATAAATAATATAATCATTACTTTCCATAACATAGTAGAACATAAAAGGTTGAATAAAATTTTAACAAAATTCATAGGTACATAGATGAAGCAGAATAATTATTGCAATTTGAGCAAAAGTTATTTTTTGTTTGATTTCCACTTTCTGAAATAACAATTTTTGAAAGTTCATATAGTTTCAGATAAGATATCGTTCGTATTCATTAAAGCCGCTTAAATTATTACAAAGTAGACTGTCGCAATATATTATTTAATTTGTTTTTGTAGATTTCACTATTCAAATTGAAGCATTTATTTGAAAAACTACTTTATGTCCATGTTACTTTTCCTAATTATCTATTTGCATTCAAATAGATATTTAGGAAAATTAAAATAGACAATGTGTTTTTCAAATAAATATTTCAATTTATTGTAATCATTATTTTGCAAAATAGAAATTTTATGAAAATTTTATTATAATTTGTAAAGAACTTCTATGGTTACCATTCTTGCCTATTTATCACTAATTTTTCACCAAAAACTATTATTTATTGCCCTTTGACGTTGCAAGATTATCAGATCACGCATCAAGCTTTGAAAGTCGCATTAACTCAATGAACAAAGGAAATTTATGGCACTCGTATATTGGATTGTGAGGGGGGCTCTACACTAAATCGGTTCTCTTTTGGTTTTGATTTTATAAAATAGGTAGTATGGTTGATAGTTTTTAAATTAACAAGATTTATATATTAAAATGCAGAGTTTCTACTATAGTTATAAATGTATAATATTATGTATAAATTTTGACTATAGAGAAAATTTCCTGAGCATAATTATTATACAAATAATTTATGTAAGTAAAAACTATAAACATTCAAACTAAAAATTGTTTCTTTCTTTAAATAAGAAACTTCCTGTTTATTAGATATAGCAATAATATGTTCTTGGCACTGACTGGCTTGTATCAATGTCAATTTCAAACACTGACATTATAATTTCATAAAATTATCTTAGCAAATGTGTAGCGTAACCTCGCGCTTTCTTTTTAGCAATTTTGACTATTATAAGCAAAAATACTTATGAATTATAAATATTAAGAAAAAGTAACTCAAGCTACTTTTGTATACATTTTTCTTAAGATGCCGTATCCGTTCAATGAATGTTGGTTACCAACTTTTCTGCAGTCAAATGAATTGAAATTAATGAGGTTACTTTTATCGACCGATTTTAAACTTTAGATCACGGCAGTGGTAGGATCCATTAATAAGCAAAATTACATATTTTAAATTAAGCATATAGATGTTGTGGCAAGGGACGCTGTATGTTAGTAAGTGTCCAAAATTAATAACATTAAATTCTAGATTCAAACAAAAGGTATTCTTCTATTAACATTGAAAACAATAAAGAACATTACTATAGGTAATGTTGATGAAAGCTTTTAAACCAATGTATAAAATGAACACTGATTGGTAGCTTAAGACAATGAAGTTATTTAACCTTTACACGGTCATATAGTATTCACAACAAAAAATTGGCCAATTCTTAAAGTTTGTTTATTTTTATGTGTGTCAAATGATCATATAGTATGATACCTACTGGTAACCTCAAAATTTAATTTACAATTGATTACAACATGTACTTGCAAGAGCTCACCACGCTTCATGCTTCTTTAAATCAAACAGTACTAGTAGTTACCAAATTTGCGGTTAAATTTTTACAAAAAGTTATTAATATTCATTTGTTTTAAAAATTACTTTCCTTATTAGAAATTGCAAGTGCGCAATAATAATTACATTTGATTTAAAGAAAATGTATTTTTAATGCAAGGTCATTTAATTAAAACTTTACTACTCACCCTATTTCTTGCAATAATTTAAATAAATATCTACTTTGTAGGTTTAATTTTAAGGCGAGACAAGTTACATAACCATCTACTTTGGTGTGGCAAATTTTTCGGATTAATTTTTGCTAAAGATCAATGAACACTATACTTTTACTACCCAATGAATGCGTCAGTTAATGCCGAATTTATGTAATAATACTTGATTACTGTACACAAATTTCTAATAGAAGAATTACTTTATTACCATATAATGCCATATTAAATCCGCTAATCACCATGTTATTCTGCCTAAATTATCAACAATTTAAATAAAATCTTAGGTGCTGTGTACATTTCAAGTGAGATGAAATTAACCTATCAAGATAGTTCGGTTCAATTATAAGGTTCGGTTCGACCTTTAGATCGAAAGATATAGGTAGTTTTTGAATGCCAACCAAGTCCAAATTTACTTGTACCTTGGTTCGGAAACTCACAACTATACTGACTTGTAATTCGGTCTTGCGAGAAAATATAATTATTGTGATTACCTATAGATAAATAACAATTTTTGATTTCCAACAGGCGAATCCAATTAAATTATTACTTCTGATTATAATTGTGAATATCCCATATTAGATATACCTTTCCAAATATTGTATCATTATGTTGAAAATAAACCCAATATCATGAGAAGTAGGATCCACAGCTTTACTTGGGATCCAAACTACATACAAATACATTTTGGAGCCAGTAGGATTCGATCATGGAACTCTTAGTTACCGAGTCCTCAATCAATACTACTAGATTCTAGATTAAATTACCTGTACAGTTATATCAAGTTAAATAAATACATAATATTATATAACTATCCTAGCCGGGAGCTTGTCATTTGGACCCCGGTTAATTGGACGCGGAGCCATTTGACGCAAAAACATTTCACCGTGAAGACATTTGACCCCGGAAACAGTTGTTGTTGACTTTCTTGAGCTTCAGGGAAGAAGTGAGCGGCTTAAAATCCCGATTTTGCAGTTGCGTCGTTATTTATTCAAAGTGATCGAATTCAAACATCCATTATACCATTATAGAGTTGCGCAGGCTTCACGGATATTTCTTTTAAGTGAGAGGTTTTAGAGATCCCGGTTTTCGAGTTATGTGGACTTAAATATTCTAGTTTTTGAGTTCTGTGAGCTTCAGGGAAATTTTTATAAAACAAACAATAATACAATAATTATTAAATGGGATTTCAAACAGTGAGCGTCCAAATGACCGACATCAAAATGACGACGGCCAAATGTCATGTACGGATCCTAACCATTTCAAGTTAATTTAACACAAAGAATACAATTCAGTCAAAAATTTCCCATGTCGACTATAAATAAATTATAATTATATGAACTGATGGTACTGGCGATTATACCAAAATATTAACAAATCAACTTTTCACGCAATATCTGAAAATTCAAAAAATATCGGATGTAGTTGTTCAACCTTTGGCCTCGCTGGATGACAAATGGAGATATTTTGATAGGTCCATCCCATGACTTTACCACACATTAATCTTATGATATTATTATAACATCACTTAATATGTTTTACAAACTAATTCAATAGAGATTACATAAAATGAGTAGAGGTATAGATCTTCTCGTTTTACTTTTCACTTTATGCATTTGTCTCCAGTTTTCTCCGTCCTTGTTATTCGGCACCTGTGTGTGGAATACATTATTCTACCTGTAGCTCCAGAATTACAAAAATAAAACAATTTTTCAGAAAAGCAGTGGAATGTCGTTAATACATGCATGCGTGTCAGTTCCACTGTCGAGTTTCCGTCAAACGATTTTAACTAAAATATGTATTGAAATGTTATTTTCCAATCCTTAAATTTTTTTTATTTATTTATTTATATCAACGGATACACCAATTTACATAATATCAATTTATTATAATACACAATATATAATACAAAAACAAAATATCATACACACATAAAAAATTATTCATAAAAAATATATAAGACATTAGGTCATTACATCCATGTTCCACATGATGTTATTCTTGAAGCAAGTAAATGACCGCTGCTGCAGATCAAACTGTTCACGTCCATTAAGTCTGTTGACTAACCTGATTATCCTAGATATAGGACTATGAAGCCCATAATTTGTTGAATGCATATCGGTGACGAAGGCGTTCTTGTGCCCAGTATCATGTGAAGATGCATATGGTACAAAATAATTCAGCAGGCGTTGGCAGTTTAATTTACCATTAATCAGTCGAAAGGTAAAACATAAGTCTGCAATTTTGCGCCTATATTCTAACGACTTGGTGTTACAGGCAATGAGGCAACTTGAACTATCGAATTCCTCCCGAGTACGTCCCCACTTAAAGTGAACGTATTTGAGAAACTTGAGTTCAACTGCTTCCAGTCTGTCAATGTCGGTCCGGTAAAACGGGGACCAGACGCATGATGCATACTCTAATTGGGATCTAACCAGAGAAAAGTACAGCGTTTTAACTGTTTCCGCAGAAAAATGCCTGCTTTGTCTACGAATAAAACCCAAGGTTCGTAAGGCATTACCACAAATCTTCGCAATATGACTCTTGTATGTTAAGCCAGTATCCAGCCGAACACGTCAATCTCAATGACACGACCTAGTACATTTCCATTGATGTTATAACCAAATGCGTCAAAACTATGTTTTGAGTATGAGATTACTGAGCACTTGTCGAAATTTAAATATAGTGTGGTGATATTTTCACATTTAAAGGGTTAAAGCAGACAAATAAGGGAGTGATTTAATTTTATTTGATTTTTAATTCAATAATCAGTTAATTTGGCTGATATGAGAAACATTTGCATCAAATTAACAACAAACCGTTATTTGTAACAATTTACACATAAAACAAAACAATTTTGAAGTTATTTGTGAAATACAAATATTTTGTAACATCCTGTGAATGATTTTGTTTTTTTAAAAAAAACAACGACAGTTTCCTGTAAAATAAAAGTGTGAATAAAATTTAGAGCACAAGCAATTAACAGCATCATGTTACCTGAAAATAAGTCCCACCACACAAATCCAAATTTCGAACTTTGAAAAACACAAAAGGCGAGCGAGCGAGAATGAAGCCAGTTCCCCGGTGAAACTCAAGCGGAGAGGAGTTCTTTGGTGATCCTGAAAGAAGGAAGAACTCGCGAGACTTCTTATTGATCGGAGGATCAAAGAAGTGTAATTTCGTGATTTCACTAAAAAGTGAATAATTTGCGAAAATCAAATTTTCGCGTAGTTGCTAATTGCGATTCATAATTAGTGAGCGGTTGTGTATTTCTAACGAATTAAGGTATTAGTAAATTGGATACCTACAATAAAAAGTTAATTATAAAAATTGTACGCACGTGTGTGAAATTTGGAGGTTACCTCTACGTTTACTGGAAAATTATAATTGATAATTGATCAATTACTTACTGGAAGTGTTGTCTCAGGTAACAGTTGTCCAATCGATGAATAGTGAGAAGATTGGATTGGAAAATCACGATTTAACTGGAAATTTGATGCAAGCGGATACAGGAGTTGTACGCGAAATTCTAACAAGTGTTAAAATCATGGTCGATAAACCAGATGTTGATAATCGACAAAACAGTGGCGCACGAAAACTTTAAGAAGTTTACCATTTATAAGGTAAATAAATTTTATTTAAAATTAATGAACTCAAATAAAACAACGATTTGTGTTGTCAGTGAGTTTATTAATAAAACTTGTATTTACTGTTTTTACAAAATTACACTCATTACATAAATGAACAGATCTACACGTCTAGTTTCAGAATTTAAAACATTAAATGTTACGTGTATGTCTGAGTCATTACACATTAATACCTCTGGTTTGAGACAAATTTATTGTCCACATGAAAGTTTGATGCAAAGTTTATGATAAATTTCCCTTCATTTAATAAATTATGTTTGTTGCGAATTTTCATCTTTTTATTTCGTCCGTCGAACCTATCAGCCCTGAGGAAGAGAAAAACCCTTCTTCGGCGTAAAACTACACTGAGAAAACGAGTCTTGAAAATTTAGCAATAATTAAAATATGTTAGTAAAGTTTACTAACTAAAAAGAATAAATACATTTTTTCTTTTACTTATTACAAAACGTTTAGTAATATTTACTAGTTAGTAATTATTACTATACGCTGATTTTAAAATTTGCTATAATTGATGCATATATTGCTAATGCAATTCGATTTTTTGTTAACTAAATCGTAAATTTTATTAAAATTAATTTTAATAAATACAATCTATTCGAAAGTATATTTTACCATGCAATATAGTAATTTTTGTATTGTTAAGATTTAAAAAATTATTAAGCACATTATAAATTTTAGTATTCGTGAAACAAAATTTACAATATGGATAGTAATTATTACAATGCATTTTTAGTTGCGGAATGTTAGTTCCAATGTACAACAGATGGCGTTGCCCATCTATGCAGCTAATCACTTTATAACCATAGGTAACCATAAAGGTCCTGGTCGGTTTTTTTTTAAGCTCATTGATGCTTTATTATTCTCGTATCTACTGCTAACCTTCCCAATAGATACATTACTTTAAGAATTCGTGAAATTTTATGATTATAAAGTTAGCAATTAAAAAATAAAAATGATAAGTTTTAAATTAAATTAAATAGAAAATTTTACTATTCATATAATATAATAATAATACATAAATAAAGAATGCATTATTTCTTATAATTCGCTAGTTTTGATTTTTACTAAATGTATTATGAAATTTTATTTTATAATTTGCAGTTATTATTAACCTACCTTTTAATATTTGGTATTTGATTTATAAAATTTACTATACAGTATAGTAGTGACTCCAACTTAGGGTTACAGAAATTACTAAACGCATTTAGTAAAATATACTTATTTCAATATTAATTTTTAAAATATTCCTTAACCGTTTCCAAATTACAATGAAAATTTAGCAATTTTAACCCAAATTTTTAGTAAAAGTTACTAGAATTTTTTCTCAGTGTAGTCCAGCGGCTTTAGTAACAGTTTGTTTTGACTAAAACATCATAACAATAGTTTGTTATGCTGGCACCACCGATGAAGATTATCAAGATCTTCCTGTAACAACCAGCAGTCTTGAATAGAACTGATTGATTTATAAATTTTAAGATCATCTGCAAACAATAGATACGAACAGTGTCTGATAAATTTACCAATATAATAATTATAATAATTTTTTAATAATAATTTTTTTCTTTATGTATTCACCGTTCGCGAATTAATAAAAATTTAATTTCGTGTCATACGGGCTTTAAAGGTGCAATTATTCACAATCGAAATTACACTTTCCCAATACTTCTACATTTAACACCATAACACGAAATTAAATTTCAAGTTAAGCTAACTTAAGGCACTTTGGCGACTGTTGCTCGGAGATTTTCAAATATTTATGTGTTAAACAACTCGCGAACGGTGAATGCATAAAGAAAAAAATTATTACCTAAACGTAAACAAACGGTACACAAACGAAAGAAATGAAAATTAATTCAAAAATCGAAATGGGGGGGGGGGTAATTATTGACCAATTTCTGTGTCATTCGTTTGTGCAAATACTTTTTTTGTCAAAATTGGTGGCAATCATTTGTGCATCGTTGGTGTACGTTTGTGCATTTATTATTTTCGTTTGTGCAAGCACGGTTTGCGATATATCTTCAATTGAAAAAACGACAATAATTTCTCCCCCCCCCCCCCCACTTCGATTTTCGGATCAATTTTTGGGTTTTTCGTTTGTGTACCGTTTGTATACGTGTATGTAATAATTTTTTTCGTTTTTGTTTTTGTTTTCACCGTTCGCGAATTGTTTAACAAATAAATATTTGTAAATCTCCGAGCATCAGTCGCCATAGTGTCTTAAGTTAGCTAAACTTGAAAATATTAAATTCGTGTTATGGTGTTTAATATAGAAGTATTGAGAAAATGTATGCAAAATTTAATGTTGTGTCATACCGGCTTTAGATCTAAAAAAGTACCATTTTTTAATAATACTATGACAGAACCTTTAGTTATGCTCGACCTAAGCAATATTTTCAGGTAGCGTGAGATCTCATTTTGCCCCCCCCCCTTAGGAGACTAAATTCATGTTACTGTTATTGTATCTCATCCAAAATACTACTATATACTACTAACCTTTCGTAGATCCAAGTTATTATTAATGTAGAAACGTATATTACCTTTAGTCAATATGAAATCTCGCACTATCTGAAAATCTTGCTAGAGCCGCCCCTGAGTAAATGTCAGTGGCTGATTACAAAATGGTACTTTTTTAGATCTTAAAGGTGTAAGAAACATTTACAATCTAAATTACACTTTCTCAATACATGTACATTTGACACCATAACAGGAATTTTAATTTCAAGTTGATCTAACTTAAGACACTATGGCGACTGTTGCTCGGAGATTTACAAATATTGATTTGTTAAACAATTCGCGAACGGTGAATGCATAAAGGAAAAAAATTATTGCACAAACGTACACAAACGATGCACAAACGAATGACACCAAAAAAATGTCAAAAATCGAAATGGGGGGGGCTGGAGAAATGATCGCGGAAATTTCAATTAACGATATTTCGCTAACCGTGCTTGCACAAACGAAAATAATAAATGCACAAACGTACACAAACGATGCACAAACGACTGACACCAAATTTGACCCAAAATTCGCGATGGGGGGGGCTGGCATTTCCCCAGCCCCCCCCACTAAAATTGTAAATATAAAATTGTCAAAAATACCGCGAACGGTATTTGCACAAACGAAAATTTTGAATGCACAAACGTACACAAACGATGCACAAACGATTAACATAAAATTTTATGCAAAAATCGAAATGGGGGGGGGGCTGGCATTTCCCCAGCCCCCCAAACTTGTTTCTTAAATAATTCGCGAACGGAGATTGCACAAACGAAAAAAATGTTTGCACAAACCTACACAAACGATGCACAAACGAATGACACAAAAATTTTTCCAAAATTCGAAATGGGGGGGGCTGGGGAAATGGACCTGCGGTCGGAGCATAACGGTTAAGTACGTTGACTGTTGACACGAAATGCCCGGTTCGATTCCGGATAAGGTAAAAACCACGGTAAAAATTTTATTCTGGCCGTCTCTTATACAGAAAGGAGGAGGACCCCTACTGTATGCGTACTATGTCCCAAGAAAGCAGTATTCTCAAAAATGATAAGCAATTGCTCATCATGAATGCTGTCACGACGTCCAAATCGGGCAAAAACGACCAAGAAGAAATACTTCTAAAACAAATTCCAAATTTTTCCGCTCCAAATAATAAATTTTTAAACTCCGCACTTTTTTATGAAAATACAACTTTACTCACCAACTTTCCAAAATACTCCAATCCTTTAGATACTGATGGTTAAATGCCTTGTTGATAATGAAATGTAAGAAGTTTACACGAGCTCTTTTAGATTAGAGCGTGGACGTGCAAGTAATCGCTCTAATCTAAAAGAGCTCCGTGTAAACTTCTTACATTTCATTATCAACAAGGCATTTAACCATCAGGATCTAAAGGATTGGAGTATTTTGGAAAGTTGGTGAGTAAAGTTGTATTTTCATAAAACCAGTAAGGATCTGATGATAGAAATGTTACGTGTAGAAACGTAACCGATCTTGAAATGCATTATCCGTTAAGGAGTTTCTTTGATTTTAGAATTTTTTTGCTAATTTTTTGAATATACGTCGTATCCTAATGACGGCCCTGGTGTTTTGGTGCTTTTGTGTTTGTATTGTAAGAAGTAAATTTAAAATCTATACTTTTTGGATTATTCTAGATCTTTTCTCAACTATAATTTGTTTTATGTTATTAGAGGTATATTAAGTATTTTACATCCTAATGGTAGGTTCGATTTTTTGTCAAATTTGGGCATTAAGAGGGGCATTTAAATTTTGATGCGAAAACATGTTTCAAAAGATGGCGCACCCTAAAATATTCTAAGAATCTAAGAATCTTTTCACCAATACAGAATTCTAATAATTTAATATGAATAAACAATAACTAATTTAGGGAATGAGGAAGTTTGAGCTTCCAATGTTGAATATTTACAAGTATATTTCAAAAAGATATTCATATTTGAAAATATTGAATATTTTTAAAAATATTTAACTTTGAAAGCTCAAACTTCCTCATTCCCTAAATTAATTATCGTTTATTCATATGACTTTTATAAATTATTAGAATTCTGTATTGGTGAAAAGATTCTTAGATTCTTAGAATATTTTAGGGTGCGCCATCTTTTGAAACATGGTTCCGCATCAAAATTTAAATGCCCCTCTTAAGGCCCTAAATTGGATTTGCATGTGGTCGAAGGATGGCATGAGTTCTTCATTTGTGGTATCCAGGTCCTTGTTATTTACAGGGCGGTCCATATCCTCTAGATTTGAAAAGTAGGTAAAGAATCAAAGTGAAAGGTAAGTTCCCAATAATGGTGAGCTTGGCACTGAACCAAGCTGGAAGCTGATGACTTATCGCGCTGAATCGTAAACTCGAAAATAAGTAACAAACTAAATACAAAAGCTATTCTTTATTAATTTATTCCGAAATAGTTACAAACTTAAGTAATAATAACATAATACATACATTTATGTAGAAAGGCTGATTTTTTAAATCTGAACAATTTGTTAATTAGATGGAACAAAGCATTAAAATTCAAATAAATACGAAGAACACAAACGAAGTTATCATTTGTAATCTTTCAAACTGCTTAATCCTGCTCTCATAATTTCATCCACTAATAGTAAATTACTAGCAATAATGGTACAGGAATTAATGATTTGTTTTTTCACAACATAATTATCATAAATTCCTTCAGTTACAGGATCAATGGGTTCGCCTGTAACCAAATTTAACCCTACAGGTACAGGACTTAATAGAGACTGCTCTTGAAGCTTTACAAGAGTATCTTGTGCGTCATAACCGGAATTTGTCGCCAAAACTTTAGGTATGATTAAGAACGCTTCAGCGTAAGCTGCAATACCTAATCGTGCTTTTCCTTGCACAGTGTCTTTAAACTTCATCAATTCTTTGTGAACGGTGATTTCGAACGCTCCTGCACCTGGAATAACCACCTTGTCCTCAATTGCGTTATTGATGGCTCTGAGACCATCACGAATTGCGTCT
Source organism: Rhagonycha lutea (assembly GCA_958510855.1). Classification (NCBI taxonomy): domain Eukaryota; kingdom Metazoa; phylum Arthropoda; class Insecta; order Coleoptera; family Cantharidae; genus Rhagonycha; species Rhagonycha lutea. Next base: position 53,593,715 of record OY294037.1, read on the forward strand.
TTAATTTGATTCAGAGTGTGTTTATTGGGTGCCTTAATTAATATGGTAACCGACTTAGGAACTTTACAATCTTCCACAAAAGTAAACTTATCTTCGCCTAAAACGTGTTCGTAAACCAGTCCGGCGTAACCCAAATGAGATTCGTTTAAATCTCCCAAGTGATTCAGCGCCACACCTCCACAGGCCAACGCTAAACGTTCCATGTTACGCTTTTTTGCTCGCCTCAACGCGATTATATTTTCTTTAGCCAGTAAATCCAGACTCATTGGATCAATTCCTTTTTGATTAATAACCACAAATGACTTATCGGTATCATCACAAAGTTTCTTCTTGAGTTCGATCACCTTCTTAACGCGTTCTTCGATAAAGGCCCGCTCACCGGCAATGAGTTTTTCGCGTTCTTCAGAAGTTTTATAGAAAAGACTAGAATTGACTTCGCTCTTCTCGTATTCCATGCCAATGTTGCAGGTTAAAATATAAGCATTTTTCAGACATTTCGGCATGTCAGCGTGACGGGAACCGTGATCCAACACTAAACCCTTAACTAATTGAGTATGGATCGCAGTTTTGTGTTGCATTTCCATCAATTCAACCATATATAAATCAACTGGTTTATCATCTTGTTTGATAGTCAAAATTGCATCCACACAAACGTTAGTCAAAATTTCAGCAATTTTGGGGTGAACCTTGGTCATTAAGCTCGTCCTAGCGACATGAATTAAAGTTTCGCGATTAATTTCAATTGGAATTTTTACTTCATCTAAAATTTCCAACGTTTTCATTTTTGCCTTGTCAAAGCCTTCGGTTACAACCCTGGGGTGTAAACCCTCAGATATGTACCTATCGGCTTGTTTTAGTAACTCCCCAATTACAACAACAGTCGAAGTTGTTCCATCACCGGTGATTTCATCTTGTGCAGTTGACGCCCTTGCAATTAAAGCGGAGGTCGGATGTTTAATTTGCATCTCATGCAACAATACATTTCCATCTTTGGTTATCTTAATATCGCCGGCGCCCGAAACCAACATCTTCAACGTGCCTTTTGGTCCCAAATTTGTTCTCATCACATCTTGAATACCTTTCGCTGCGGAAATATTTATGGCTAAAGCTTGAGCTGCTCTAGCAATTTCGGCTTTCGGATTTAATAAACTAATTGCAGACATAATTAACTTAATTAAGATTTACTGTACCTACAGTTTGATTAAATTTGACAGTAAAACATTCGTATGTGATTTGTTTACCTAACGATCACTAGATAGTAAAGTTACACGATTTAATAAGGGAATAAAGGGAGTATTCGAAAATCATTTCTTATCTACTTTTTATTACTAGTGATTAAATCCGAATTGATTATAAACAGTGACAAACCATAATATTATAATTAAAAAAAAATTTGTTTTGTATTATTTTGACAATGTTTGGTTACGTCACGTAAGTTCCTAAATACCTATCCTCCTATCCAAATCTAAAAAGAAGAATTTTGAAGCTAATTTATCCGTAAAAGTTAACCGCAAACATTTTATAGATAAAAGTGAACATTTTATACACCTGGTTTTTGAAAAGATTCTTATAACAAATTTTGGATATAAATGCTGTATAAATTACGATCACGAAATTGTCACTATTGAATAATTGCTATACTGACACTTCACTTGAAAATTGTAATACAAGTCAGAAAATCTTTCTAAAGGTATGATTTGGATAAAAAGGAAGTTAATAATTATTTGATCTGAATTAGATGCGGAAGATATGTTAATTAATGACAATAAATATTAAAATCAGGTTTTTCTACAACTATTACATAATTGATTCTCCACATTATATTTAATTAGCACCATTATGATGAACACACGTTTCATTTAGAAACCTGCATTTCTAAAAAAAATTGTAATCATAATCGCTTTGAATATTTAAATACTACTTAACATTAATTATGATATAATAAGAACCTCAAATTAGGTGTATTTGAAAACTAAACTAATTTTCTCACCTTGAGTGTTAATTATTAATTGCATTAATTGCTTTATTTTTCTTGTGCACAGTAAAATAAATTAGTAGGTACGAACCATATTAACATAATACCTATGGAATTATTTGTCAACCAAGGCTAAAAACAAAAGAACTAACTAAACATCATGTGCATAATCTTTAATTTTAATTATAATATAGTGAATTGAAACAGTGAATAAAAAAATAGTGTTAATTTGTTCTTTGCATTACTTACTAGGGGAGCGCCACCTATGGCCATCACCTAATTGCGCCATTATTATTATTATTATTATGCGTGTGTATCATAAATAGGACTTCATCATGTGAAAATTTAAATTGTCGCAATTCGGACAATTTGGAGAAAATCTATTTTAAAAGACAAATTTATATTTACTTATTATGTCTTCTATAATTTGTACTAAAACAGATATTTCCATCAGTTTGTAAAGTTTAATTGCACGAAGCTAGGAGTCAAGGCAATAATCACACGAGAGATTAAAAGGAGAATGATTTTTGGGGTGTCGCGCGGTGTCGCGCTACTGAAAAGGTTGAGAAATATTAGTTTAAATAACATTTTGAAAATATTTGCTGTATAGAATGAACAGAGTATGGCGTGATGACAATTTAGAAACATTTAGTTGTTAATAAAAAGTTATAAATATAGTAGGTAATAGTAATTTAATGATTTGTTGAAATTTCATGTTTTTATATTACTAGAGCATCACTACAAAATTAAATAGAAATTTTAATTAGTAGGATTAATAATTATTGTAGTTTCCTTTTTGAATGAAATAGAAAATTAGTTTTATAAATTATAAAACATAAATAGCGATTACATAATAAATTATTAAAATAAGAATTTAAATATTTAAAATATGCCGGTAAATATAATATAAATTTAAAAAAAAGGACTAAAAAGGAAAGAATAATTTTTCGCTCTTGGAAACGCGAAAAACGGTTTTAGAAACCATTAAACAGGCAAGAGATGACCGTCTCCAAACAAAATTAAAAAGTTATTTATAAATAACATTTATTATAATAACCTTTTATAAAATAAAAGGTTTTTTAAATAAAATTTTATTTTATATGTTTTTAAAATCAATTTAATTCAAAAACTTGAAAAAAATAATTGCTACATTTAGTAACTTAACATATTAAATTAATTTTATATTATAGTAATTTAGTAATAATTTTCATAAACTAATAATTATCTTAAAACTTATAGTTTTTCAAACAAATTAGTTGAAGAAATTACTTCTTGATTTTTTCTTGATTGATTGTAAAAAGTATAGAATAAGCACTTTATTTTTAATTTACTTTCTCCTATAAAGTAATGATGTTATTATTACTCTTAATTATTTACTAACAAGCGTTATTCTATTTGATTAATTATTAAGCAAAACTAAAGCTTCCTAATAGTAATAGACATGATGCTAATAAAATAAAAATGCGGAAACATCTAAAATATCTAATATTACCACAATAAACTGGATGTCGCTTTCAGTTCATCATGAGAGGATAAAATTCGAAAAAGGATTATTGAAAACTGCCAAAGGGGTTTTGATTTGTTTATAAATAGAAAGTACTTTCGTTGCAATTAAAATTTTGCTAATTTTTAAGATGAACTAAATTCAGTAATTAAAATAATGAAAGTGACGTATCGCATCAGAAATCTTAAGAGATTTTTTATCTAAAAAAATTTACAAAAAGCTTTCAAATTGGATGTGTTTTACAAAGTTAGTTTCTGAACCTTTTATTTATTCATACAGCTATCAAATCTATTGTATTTGTAGCTATAGGTATAGAGAAAAAATCAATTATTTCTAGCATGCATTGGCAACTTGTGACCCATATGTCGCCTACACATGCATTTAAAAAAAAGTCCAGTGTGGAGCCCAGCGACCGGAGACGCGAAATTTTTGCGCTCTGACTGACGTCAAGTAACTACTTGACGATTTTTTTAATTGAGCTTTTTACCTACTAAATTTATTAGCATAATATTAAGTTGGCATATTAGTTGCATACAATGCGAGAAAAAGACCTAACTTTCTTACTCAACCATTAAAAAGCTCAAGTAAAATAATCGTCAAGTAATAGTTACTTGACGTTTATAAAAGGTGAAAATACCGGCTCTTAATTGTGTAAAATTGGGGTTGCAATTTAAGTAAACATTGTTAACTTATATGGAGATTATTTATATCTAAAATTGAAGAAGTTATAGAGAGTTTTGCTGATATTAATACGAGGACCTTTTTGGTAAGAGGTGTACAAATGATGACCTAGGTACCGAAAATTAATTGATGGAACGAAGAATGATTTTTTTCTTAACTTATATTACGTATTTCTATGTGGTTGAAAAAAATTGTCATCGATTAAAAATATTCTAAAATGTAAGAGACTCATACGGAATTCTACGACTGAGCCGGCTATTACAGAATTCTTTAAAACGTTTACTTTTTATAAAATTTCACTCTAGAAAATAAGACTTCATTATAAAGCCTTAAAGATATGTTCTTTCTAAAACGAGAAATCTAAAATCTGTTATTTGCGCAAATTCTGCACCTTTCAATTCAATGAACATAAAATATACAAATTCGATATGTACCCACACAACCATTATTTTTTTTTAATTCTCTACAGATTATTTATAATGTTTCCTTGATATCTCTCTCAAGGAAGAAGTACATTTACTGAACATTTCCCTAACATCATTTTACATAATATTATCATCTGATAACCATCAGTACTTGTTTCGGTGTAAAAGAAATTTTATTGATTTTTAAAACCACAAGAGAAAGTAATTTCTATATTATAAGCATACTAAAACCTTTAGGCAGTTTTTTTGCAATAATTTATTATTTTTTATTTCTTCCTTTTAAAGAAACTGAAAACACCCTGTATTTAGAGCAAAATTTATAATTTCTATTCTGAAGATTCTGTATGCAGAATATAAAAATATTATGTAAGTAATGGTATACCTCATTCCAGTCATTAAAGTAATATTTATTGAATATGATGCTAGTTTCTTTTATGATAATTGATTTTTATGTTAATCCGAAACATCAGACAAATCAAGTTTTGATATTATTGACCACTTCCTCAACTAACATAAAAACATACTTATTGATTCACAATGAAATTATGTATAGGTAATACTAATTTTGGATATACGAATTATATAACGAATTAACTTTCTTGAGATGATGAGAAAAGCCGGTCCTCGGGCAAAATTCTACAACCTACAGAATGATTCAACCTGATTTGCATTAAAACTTTCTATTTCATTTCGGATTCAAAGATTTAAGATAAAAGTGTAAAAGATTTTTAAAAATTTAAAATATAACTTTTATAAACAATTTTTCTAAATTCTAAAAAGAAAGAAGAAGAAACTTCTAAACTTTTTTGTATTACCAATGCAACAAGGATAATATAATTATTATGCAAACAGAATTTTTCATTTTCTACTTATTTACAAAGTGAATCAGCAAAAACATCCTCTGAAACAAATTTTCCTAATACGATAATAAATTTATTTATTCATTTATTAATGGATTAACCAATTTACAGACATTTTAAGTTGATACAAACAAAAACAATGCACTACATCAACAAACAAACAATCAATCAATCAATCAATCAACGATGAGTAACAAATCCAAGTTCCACATGATGTTCGTTTTGAAGCTCAAAAACGAGTGGTATAAATATAAAATGTCAAAGGCATCATTTCCATTCGGTCTCTTGACTAGACGGACCATCCTAGATACTGACCAGTAGAAAGCGATAGCCGGAATATACTATACTATAGATTGGAGCTGAAAGAGAGTGCTAGTACGTTTTTATAAAGAAACGGGCAATCCCATCAGGTTCAGAGCCAAAACTATCAGATAGATTACCAATAATTATTGCTTCTAAAACATTGTTTATATTTGCATTTAGGCTGCTGCAAGAGATCCCGTCCATGGCATCGCAATGAACATCACCAACGTCTGAGTTGCTATATTTAGACGGTAGAGAAGTGCTTGCCAAACTAATTAACACATTCTTGACCTGAATTGGAGACTTGATCTCCAAGAAACATACTCTTAGGATAATCATTAGCTCTCTTGCTATTAACATTTAACGTGGTTAGGCGTCGAATAAATGTACGATATACGAATAAATGTCAATAAATCAAAAGAACTGTCAATAAATTAATTATAAAAAAGTTCTTATATTAGTAGTTTACATAATAATTGGTGTAGTAGCACTTATATAACAGTAGCCAGCTCACACCAGGCCTACGGCCTCGCTATTGCACTTCTGAATAATATCTTTCATAATAATGTAAGTTTTAAAATTGAATATAAGTATTATTTATGTTATTTCAGATATAAAATTTACATAAAGTTTGCTTCAAATAAATTTGCCTCTACGTCACGAAATTCTGATTAAATAACATACTGAATGTAATTTAAGACGTCGCGTCGGCGTCGTTTAGCTTTATTGCTTATTGTCAGCTTACTGCTGACGTAAACCAATAATAGTCGTAAGTTACCAATATTGTACATTATGAAACCACACAATGAAAAATTAGTAGGTATGTCTCGTAACTAGGAATAGGTAGTACATTAAAAACTAAGAAAAGTGTTATTTCACATTACTTCAAATTGTGGTGACGGGAGAAAGTTATATTAAATTTAAAGAAACATGCATTTTAAATTGCACTTGTTTGACTAGTGATTTTCAGCATGATTTATAACATTTTAAACTATGACGTAGAGGCAAATTTACTTTGCATTTATTATATCTAATGTTTTCCTCTAGCTATTTACATGTTCTAGTTTCCCCACGTATCTCATAAAATCATAAAAAGATTGTGTTTTAAATAAATATATTTTCATAGAGAGGAAATGTATCTCGTAATCTTTAACCCTGTACTACCACTGAGCCATAATCTCATACATAATCTACTAAAAACCCTAAAAACTATAAAAGCTGTCCAGTAACTGTACATATTTGCATATTTTTACTATCATTTCAATTTTTTTTAAATCGGGTTGTCAGAATCAAAAATTTAAATAAGCAACGTTAATATGCAAGATCAAACTTACTGAAAAATAAATTTTGTGAAGAAATAACAAGTAGGAGAACAATGAATTTTATAAAAAAAAATTTGCTTAACTGTCCGATAACTATGTGGTTTACCCTATTAGCTTTTTACAACTTTTAAAGACGTAGAGCTCCAGCAACCTAACATGACAGGGTTTGGTTTATTAATTGCGCAGTATAAGTGGAGAGAGAACGTGTCGTGCTGTCATGTAAACAGACCGGAGCAATTTTCGTTTCTGCGCATTAGCCACACCCTGTCACGAATCACGATAGATTGTGTGAGCTTTACTGCATTTTATGTTATTCATTTACATACACGTGATAACAGAAATCTCGTGGTACAATAAAGAATAATTAATATTCAGTAGTGAATATTATTAAATATTATTTTAAAAGTTTGTCGAAATTCTCAGGAATTTGATGTCAATTTTATTTTTCAGCATTTCCAATTTTCATCTCGACTGTTCATTATCACCGTACGTCGGCGTCGGTTATAATTCAATTAATATAAAGAAATATATTAAATTTTTATTACAATTTAATGTATCTTTAATTATTGTTATTAGATATTATCATATTTATTGTAAGTGCATTTCAACATACTGACCTTGTCCACAAATTATGCATCTTGTTAGCATGTAGATACACTAGCCTACATACTTTACCTTACAGTAGACGGTCATTCGAGCACAAAAGAAAGTAAAAGTATACATCCCATGATTGCTACAAGATTAATACGAAGATCTTTTATAGATTATATAAATTAATATTTAAATGATGATTCCTAGTGAATAATTTGAATGCAAATTTAAATTCAATTTATTTTAATAGTTCCTAATATTAAAAGTGATACATAGTATGAATATTTATTTGTATTACATTGAACTGTTAAGGTGAACGAACACTGATGCTAAGCTAACATTTATTTTTTACAAAGTGGCCATCAGTGTCTTGGCGTATTCAGACGTAAATTATCAACGAGTGTCCGCTTACCTTTATTCTGTTATTATTTTTAATAATCACCCCTTTAAGATATTTTCTTTTTGTATTCTGTGCATTAATTTGCATTTAATCAAATCGTAACAGAAATATTTCATTATGCGTATATAGAGAATTATTAACTAACGAATATACATGCATACAAGATACTATGTGTAATACATATATGAAAAGTAAAGTAATTACAGTTGTTTTTATGGTAAATAAGTAGAGCAAAACATCTTAAGATATTTTACAATCTTAATATATTATTCTTAGCTCGACAAGTAATTGAAATGATTGTTCAGTCCTTGAATAAAATGGTGAGAATAAGAATGCAAAGGCCAACAATTTTACCATTGTTGTTTGCTTATGTATAAATTTCTACTACCTACTACTATTACTACAGCACGACCACTACTTAAATTTGTGTAAATAAGATTTCAATTTCTATTAACCTAATATGCAGTTATAAAAATTTTCTTTCTGGTGGGATCCTCATAATTACATTCTTCAGAGTTGGCAATTCTATATTAGGTGGTAGATCATCAGGGATGCGCAATCCACAGATTTCCTAAACCAAAAGTAACACTGATATAGAAAAACACGATAATGAAGATAATATTAAGTTTTTAATTAAATTTTAAAACTTTAGGTTCTTGACCCAAAATTATTTTTTCAAAATAGGGCGCATTAGAATAAATACTGAGACACTTATCTTTTCGATTTTTATTTACTTTCGTTAAAAAAAATTGTAGAAATTAGTTACTCATTTCATTAAGTTAGGTTCCCCTTGTCAGTGTAATAAAAAATAATAATATAATATCTTAGTTTTCCTATATTTGGCGCATTTCCGTTACATAAAACTAATTTCACACTCACTATAGGTAAAATTTAACTAAGCAGAACTTTTTGATTTACTATTTGTAGTAAAAAGAAAAGTATGCTGTCTATAAAAAGTTTATTACCTTAAAATTTATATTGAGGAATATAACAAAAACAAATCTATTATTACGTAATTAGTTTGTTTTCTAAACTTAGTTTTCTAGAATAATTAGAAATCATTGTCTTACATAATAAAATAAATTAATAAGGAATAAATAATAATGAAAATGACGAAAACTTTGAAATACAGCTTACATTAATGAATACACGTATTAGCAAACATGAAAGAGCTTTAAGATAATAAATAATTTTATTTCTTAAATAGTTTGCTAAAATTGTTAAATTTGTATTTTACGTAATAGTAAAAGTAAGTATTTGTCATTATTAAGCGATCATTGGACCATGATAATTAATCTAACTGGAGTAACATCAGAGTCACGTTTGAATAAAATATTCAATAAAATGAATAACTTTTTTATGTAGGTAGTTCATGTAACACTATTTTGCAAAATCAGGTACCCAAGAATATATTATATTATTCCTCAAACAATTTCCTAGATTTCTAATTTATTAAACCATAAATCACATCAGGTAATAGCTCTTAAAAATTTGCTAATGCATTATCTGTTATTTTCCGCATTGTGCGTGAAATACAACGGTATCTATTTACTATAATAAAATAAACTTATGATCCTAATGAAATGATATAAAGAATGTAAATTAATTAAATAAAAGTAATAAAGAAATTGCGATATTCTGATACCATTATTGTATTAAAAGATATGATCGTATAGTTTCTTAAAAAGGTGAATGGTTCGACTAAATTGAGGAAGTTTACTTCTATTCGGAATAATATGAAAGGAATTGTAATTTAAAATCTAACGGCACTGTCCAGTGCTAACTATACACTGAATAATTTATGTTTTGTCATTGAAACATTAAATTGTACAAAAAGTTTAAATAATTATTAGTTTCCACAAATCTTGAAATATCTGTTTATCCGAACATTCTAAAAGGATGATTTTACTCATTTCAATATCACGTAAAATAAAATTGAGAGTATGGGAATCCCCGAATTCTAGTTTTTATGCGAGCAAATTGGAATATTTTTTCATACTTAATTGTACGCACAAAGGTTAAAATATTAATGGAACTAGCAATTAATTAAAAATTTGTAACATCCTGGAAATAAATGACATTACACACGAATTACTTAATAGGTATTTTAATTATCATTGGACAATTAAAGTTTTATTTACGTGAAGAAGTACATAATTTATACTAGTAATAAAATATATTTAAGTATAAAATATAAATCAATCTAAACCAGCAAAACTGCAGAATATCTAATAACTATTTATTGATTATACAATAAGCAAACTTGTGAAGGTTTCATCTTATTGAAAATGGGTATTAAGTAAGTACCTACTTTCCGCATTCTTTTGTCATTCTTGATGTTTCAAGATTCACTACAACTTATAGTTACATTCATAAATATACTACAAAATTGACATTACTAAATATACGAGTAGATAGTTATCTATTGGTATGTGTTGCGATGTTAATGGTCTTTCCACCTAACAACCCATACTTACATTTATGAATTACAACTAGTATGCGAATTTGACTAAAAGTCCCTTCCTTCCTACCACAATCAAAAGTACTTCCACACGTTCTGCAACGACCTCGAAAAGAAACACCAAGATCGTGTCCTTCTGCTCCAGTGTAAACAAAATTTCAGATCTTGTGGATAACGACACGTGATTAAATTCAATATAACATTTTCTTTGCACTTCCAATTCTACCCTTTTCTAATTGAATAATTTACGACCAATTTGCCCCAATTGGTCATACCTTCTGGTCGAACAGCTTATACGGAGCTACTCTCTTAGGACGGATTATGACTATGAGTAACTACTTAATTCTACCACCTTCCTCTAGGAAGGACCAAACTTGACCGACTCTCTACTCTAACTACTCTTGTTAATTTTTTTATTAGTATTTTCTTTTCCATAACAACCACCATCTCCTAGGTATCTTCATGTTTTTTCCAAAATATTGTTTGCCACGATGGTAATAGACTAACTCGCAATTAATGTGGGTTTCGGAAAAAAAGACCGGTAGCTTGGGAAAACTCAAAAAAATGCAAATAGAATCAAATGCTTTAATTGACACACAGAACTTGAGAGATGTATCACAGTTTCAACAATTGCAATGTTTATGGCTGCGCTAATATGCACAGTAGCAAGGATATTAACAATCACAAAGTGCACCCCCATACTATATAAACAAGTACCAAATATATTACACAATAACCTCTAACGGTTACTCGTAATTGAACACAAAACCCATAAACATGTCGGTTCATGCCAATTGGAACAGATAAAATTGCTTACCTCGAGCTCTCGCATAAGCTTACAATACTTATAATGGAGACATCTGTTCCTCTCCAACCGCTTTCCCAACGTGTGCTTTCAAAGATGAAATCTGTAACTTCTTATAATTTTCAAAGGAAAACACTTGATTGATATTCGCGAACACTAAACACAGCTTGTGTTGGAGATGTCACGCAATGCTGGATCATTCAGATGATGAAAGAATTCCCCAAGTGATCATCCAAAAACAACAACAATAGGATGTTACCAACTTTAAGAAATCCACAATAGTCGTGCAACTTGCACACCACAATGTAATAGATGCCACATTGAGTTACCCTATCAGCCAGATGTTATACAGTGGCTTCAAAAACATTAGCCAGAGCCGGAATAACTTGCTACAAATTAAACTGGCCTAAAACGGAAGTCGTTAAACCGAAAAACATGCTTAAACACACTCCAAATCGGCACTCAGAAAATTGTTGCAATAATATCGTTCCACTCTGCTATTAGGTGGTCTGGTAACTAAAGATTACTACGCCGGCCGCGATCATTTTTATCATATTCAAACGTTTCGCGCAACCATCTGCTCAGCAAAATGCATTAAATTTCGATTGCATTTAAATAAAAATGCATGGGTGTACTCAGAAATATTGATCTGGTTTACACATATTCGGACCATATCCGAACTACATTTTTAGTCCGCCTGATGTAAACGTATAGGAACTACTAAGTTGGTCCTGCTTTAGTGCAGTCCTCTAAAATATGAGTACTGAACTAAATTGGTTCGACTACATCGACATCACTCGAGTATTTTTAATTCCGAATGCGCCCATTTTTAATTTTTATAGGTTATAAAATTAACTTAAATATAGAAATTAACTAAAATTAAAATCAAACAACTATTTTTTGTAGATTATATGACACATTTTGGTCCTCGGTTCTCGTGTACGGTGTAAACATTTGCGAACCACTTGCGAACTATATTTTGTCGCAATCGAACTATCCCCTCCGTCTTAGTCCGATCGGACCGAACCAAGCATTTTACGGTGTAAACATAGCCATTGTGAAATGATATGAAAAGCAGAACCAAGTAACAAATTGCAAAAATTCGTTACAATGTATTACTCTGTTGCCTGTTGCAATAACTTTTGAAAATTTACATATCATATAGGACTTCCATAAAAGAGAGTAGTCACGCATCAAAATCATAAGGTACTACATTCCAAAGGGTAATAAGATGGAGGTTGTTGTACTTATATCAGTATATCTGATTATACAGGTTACGGCAATAAGAGGATAATAATAACATCAAATAATGAAATTTATCTTTAATTAACTAATATGGTTAACTGATTAACTAAAAATTACATAATTAATTAAGTCGTATGCGGATGTATTTATTTCATGATTACCTTCACTCGATATTTTGGCATCTGGAGGTGATATCGTGTTTAAAGCTTCTGGATATGATCTGATCTGATTGCTTTCTTTGGTATAAGCTACAACTTGCATCCCACCTATAGTCAGGGACAAGTTAACTAATGCAATGAGTCAGTATATTATACTCTATTATCTATTTAATATTAATCTAGTAGTAAATACAAAAGCGTCGACTGGTAGATTGTGCAAAATCCCTCCAGTTCTTCTATTTTAAATTTTTTCAATAACTTTTACAACTTTGTAACAATGTTAAACTTAAATGTGACTATGTGACTAGCAATAAATTTATCCTATCTTCTTTTATATCGCCAATAAAATATCACTTATTTGGTAGTGCAGAATACATTCCTTGATTTAATTTTGCATATAAATAACATCCACCGTAAGAGAAAGCTGCCCGTATGCATTTAATGCTATAAAACTTAAAGACTGTTAAAGATGTGTAGCTAATTGACTTTCTAAAAATGATATTTAGTCGAAATAAGTTTTATAGAAAATTAAAATTTAAAAATTAATAAGGCAAGCAAATACAAAAATTCAATTTATTTTATTATCTTCTCCTTCTGCCCTTCATTTTTAATATTTATTTATGATGTTGTATATTATATACCTATAATATTAATTTTCATATTTTAAATAAATTGCTGTAATTTTTACACGATTATTAATAGTTCTTTTTTCGCTTTACAGAAACAAAAACTTCATTAACCCAGCAGTCCATAACAAGCGTTGTTGGTGAATCCGAACCTGTTATGACAGGTTCGGATCAAGAAGAAAATAAAGATGGTTTACAACAAGAGCAAACATTTTATCCAAGTTATTCGCAATTTGAAAATCAGCCATTAGGACATTCGAGACCTTACATTTATCAGCAAGAAGCTGCTTATAGTCAACGAGCTGTTTCGCCTTATCAGCAGCAATTATCTTATGATGCATACAGAGGAGGCGATAATTTTGGTGCGAATCAAGTTTCTGGAACACTTGGTCTTTTAGGTTCTGGTAATTTTGGTGTGATTCAAGGAGGTACTTTCTATAATGATAATGAAGGTGATTCATCAAACTATGAACAAACACAACATTTTAATTCGTATTATCGTAACGGTCATGGCAGGCCATCCGATTATTTTGGAAGAAATCCTCTACCACGAAAACAAGAACAATTTGCTAATTTTAGAGACTTTGCTGATATAAACACGCCATCTTATTCGGAATATGTTGTAGTTTATGCAAATAAGAATAATACTGAACATAATAAGAAACATCACGTAAATCCTAAAAATATTATAGAACAGTTAGCATTATTAGATTTGGATACCACAACTACCACTGCAGAAGTGCCCACTAAAAAATTATCTAAGTCAAAAAGAAAGTTAGCTTCACTCTTACCAGAGAAAAAACAAAAACAAAAGGAATTATTAAAAAAAGCACTTACAATAAGTACAGATTTGCACGAACCATTGTTAGCGTTAAGTTGAAATAACCAAATAGTTTAAATTATACTTAAGTGTGAAATGTGTTTGTTGCAACTATAATAATGTTCTCCATTTTTCCTTAAGAGTACCTGACTCCTTTAAGTGTTATTAGTGATGTGAATTCTAAGATCTAAAAGATATGAAAATTATTACTTTATGTTAAGTAATTTACCTAACATACACTATACTTATTTTTGATAAAAGTAGGTACCTACTATGCCGAAACAAGAATTAATTTGAGTTGTAAAAATATTGTTATTTAATATATTAGTTTTAAAATATTCGAATAAAATTTATGATTAGTTGATTATTATTTTAATTCGTAAGCATTTTATGAGTACGGCTGTAATCAAGCAGTAAAGCGTTTAATTGATATGCCATAGTTATAGGATCAAACCACGTAACCACGACTTAACCCTTCACTGCATCGTGATGTTTATAAACAACATAAATTTAAATCACCTGTAAAAATTTAAACTTTTGGATTTATTTGAACTTTTTTCTTTAAACAATGCCACGATATATCTGAGATTCTTGCTATCACATGCAAAAGGTATAAATTTCAAAAGATAAGCAGATTTCAGCAGATTACTCTTTCTAAGTCGTGAATCTAATGTGATTGCTTGTTAATGCATATTTCGCTCCGTATTAATTTATTAATTATTTTCGTTTTAAATTGTTTTTTTTATTGTTGTGAAGTGATATTTAGTTTAGAAAGGTATTGATTAACACATTTATTTAATTTATTTGTAAATTAGTCCAAAAGAAAAAATTTTATAGCAAATAACATAATTAGAAAAAAACATCATTTTATTCGATAAAAAAAATTCCTTGCAAGAAATATTTTTTTTAATATTTTTCCATATATCAGGAAACCACAATAAACAAAATATACTTTTTTTAAGGCAAAAAAAAATGTCATGCAGTGAAGGGTTAATACACCGGAAGCTTTCAAACCGTGTCTCCCTAACAAGGTATACTGGAAATATCTTTGAGGTGTGAAATGTTCATATTACTTCTTTGTAATGTTGAAGTGCAGGGTAACTGGGGCGAATGACGTACCCTCAAAAATTTTGATATGTGATTATGTAAAAAAAATATTGATGTAGATAAGTATATCGATAATTGCGAATTTGGGGTAATTGAGAACACCACAATCACATGTTGTTTTATTCGCAGTGGTCACAATCGTAGGCGTTCTTTTGGGCACATGCTATATCCGAGACAAATTTTTTCATTTTTTTTTTTCGTTGCATGATGGCATATTTAGAATTAGAATGTCTCTAAATCTAAATGATTCATTTTTGTTTCTTGAGCTGCATGCTTTTAAGAATCTATGGAATCATTGTTATTGGGTGTCGTATTATATTAGTGATAGCCAAATATTTGACCCTCTTTAACCCCCATATAATATCATGTACTAAAATCGCCAATAGTACAAAATTTATGAATGTAAGATTCAAATCGTCTAATTTTTTTATTCAACATATATTTCTAACTATATTTCAAAATTATTAGTCGTATTTTGAGTAGTTGACTAATATAATTATTAGTAGTAGATAATATGTAATTTTGAACATTTAGCTAAATTTTATTGGAAGCTTCATTAGGAATGAATATTAAAAATAACTGTTTAAAAATTAAAACATGGTAAAATATGACATAAAAGAAAAAATTGAAGTGGAAAATTATAAATTAATTAATCCATTACCCAAAACATACCAAATTTATCATGGACAAAAACTTATCATTAATATTTTTTCTTTATAACAAGGGTAATACGTAACTACGCAGCCACTTTTTATGTATTAGTATCACTTTGCAATTGAAACATAAATGATGCCATACCGAGCGACCATTTTCTCCTATACACTGTACACATATACCCTGTGTCTACGGCCATAGGAGAGAAGGATGAAGAAATATATTGAAATGTCATAAAGTCAATCAAAGAAGTCGGTTAAGGAATTTCTTTAAAGTTTAAATTTGTCGTTTGTAAGACC
This sequence comes from Rhagonycha lutea, assembly GCA_958510855.1. Lineage (NCBI taxonomy): Eukaryota > Metazoa > Arthropoda > Insecta > Coleoptera > Cantharidae > Rhagonycha > Rhagonycha lutea. The sequence continues at coordinate 53,609,951 of OY294037.1, forward strand.
CAGTATGGAGATAATTTTGAATAACTAGCAATGAAATTGTAACTTTAAACACATAAAACTGTAACAGATTTGATTTTCTTATAAGTGTGATGTGCTTCTTGCGAATTTGTGATGTGTACGCAGGTGTATCAATTTATTAGTTACCTGAAATTGGAAAATTTCCGTAATTTTGAATAAATGGCGCTAGGAAGTGACCACTTACAATTTTTGTGTTGTATTTTTGGATGTTTATGGTGGTATGGAGAAGTTTGATAAGGCCGTTTCCGTGAAGGTTGTCTTGAACCAGCCGTCTTGGGACACGTTTGATGCTTGCGGATGATTATTCGCAATTATTCCCAAAAAGACGAATTTAGTGAGCTTTTGAGTCACAAAAGCGATTATATCGACGAGATAATAAATCGTGAGTATTCTCCCAAGTAACATTTCAATCCTGGCAATTACCTGCAAAATCAAATTTTACCTGCCAAGCCTGCGCCAGGCCTGGCTGACTCCAAATAAATAGTAATTTACAGGTTACTTAGCGATACCTGAGAATGTCCTGCGCTTGGCTTGGTGCAAGCCAGTGTCAGGTTATGAAGCCATACCTGAGAATAACTTGCAGATCTCCTGCGCACTCCGGCGCCTGGCCTGTGTAGCCTCGGCGCCAAGCCACTCTCGCACTAGTTCGTAGATACTCGTTCGCATCGTTCGCATATGTTCGTATGTCAAAATTTTTTTTCTATCTCAGTCATTTTCATTATACTCATATCGCAGACTCATTTTTAATTAAAAGCTTTTATTTAACTTGGTGTGACCGTTGTCCGTCGTCCGTCGTCCGTCCCTTGGACTTTTTCGAGACCGTTTTTAACCAACTTCCCGAAGTCCTAGAGAGCTGAAATTTGGAACATAGCTTTCACTTGCAGCGAATTTTCATATATTAATTTTGTGTCCCAAAATTCCGCGAAATAAGCGAAAAATCGGGGAAAAACTGAAATACTAAAGCGCATGCGTGGCTGCGCATTGTACAATTTCACCATACAGGGTGAAAAGTAACATTACTAAATCGGATTCGCATTTTTAAGGACCGCATTCAGGGTGAAATTTTTTGTTTTAATGATGTATACAGGGTGAAGCATCAAACATCAAAACCACATACCAGAGGAATTCTGATAGGATGAAGCAGGAGCTGTATTTGACAAATATGACTAAAAAATTATTTATTCATTACTTACAGGACGTAGACACGTTTCCCCCTCTGTAAGTCGAATTTTGGGGTGTAATTGCTATCATACGTTAGAACCTAAATGAACATTCATTATTGGTTTAGGATTACATTTTGTAATCGAAACAAAAATTTTACGATCTGACACCAATTTCACCAAAAACTTCAAAAATATAACGAAATAGAAAAACACATCTAATACTCCCCCCCCCCAAGATTTCGCGAATAACTCCGCCACGGTTGAGGCTCAAACGAAAAAATGGAAGCTCAGTTAAACTATAACGATGCTTTAACGTTTGACACCAATTTCACCCCAAAATTCAAATAAAGAGGGAAATAGAAAAACAAGACCACGACCCCCCCCCCCAAATTACCAGCAAGAAGTTAATCGTTTGTAGAAGAAGGCAAAGCTGAAGTTCACCGATAAGAATGGAAAATGGGAACTTCCCGAAGTCCTAGAGAGCTGAAATTTGGAATATACTTAGCTTTCATTTGCAGCGAATTTTCATATATTAATTTTGTGTCCCAAAATTCCGCGAAATAAGCGAAAAATCGGGAAAAAACTAAAAATAATAAAGCGCATGCGTGGCTGCGCATTGTACAGTTTTACCATACAGGTTGAAAAGTTACATAACTAAATCGCATTCGCATTTTTAAGGACCGCATTCAGGGTGAAATTTTTTGTTTTAATGATGTATACAGAGTGAAGCATCAAACATCAAAAACACATACCAGAGGAATTCTGATAGGATGAAGCATGAGCTGTATTTGACAAACATGACTAAAAAATTAAAAATAAAAAATTAAATAAAAAATTAAAAATTTTTAAAAAAAACCTTTTATTTAAAATTAAAAAGTGCACTAAAAAATAAAAAATAATTTTAATAAGAATAAACAGAGCTTCTTGGAAACATCAATATAAAAGCGTGGGGCTATCAATTGCTTACTTACCTCTAAATAAATAGCCCCACGCTTTTATATTGATGTTTCCAAGAAGCTCTGTTTATTCTTATTAAAATTATTTTTTATTTTTTAGTGCACTTTTTTAATTTTAAATAAAAGGTTTTTTTTAAAAATTTTTAATTTTTTATTTTTTATTACTACCATGTGTTTAGGTAAGTTTTGCAGAATTAAACAAAATAATTTTATATTGTTTTGATTTCTTCTTCGTAAAAGGTAAGTAAGAATAATACAAAACCCTATCAATTTTTACTGGGTTGTATAATAATGTTACAATATGTTGTTGTCCAACCAAATCTTAAGAGCGTGCTGCAAATGTTGATGCAAAAACATGTTTCAACAGATGGCGCGCCCTGAAATATTAATCTTTTATACAATTCTTTTCACCAATACAGAATTATAAAGATTTCAAAGATTCGTAGAAAAGATTAATATTTTAGGGCACGCCATTTGTTGAACATGTTTTTGCATCAAAATTTGCAGCGCGCTCTTAATAAAACATTTAAATCACTTTAATTTACTTTTAACAGATTGAACCACGAAAATCAGAAGAACCAGGAGGACCTAGCAGTAGCGAATTAAAAAATTAACAATTGTTTCGAAGGAATAAGCCACTTCTTCTACTCAAAGTTTTTGTGTCTTTGAAAAAGAAGTAGTTTATCCCTTCAAAACAGTTGTCGATTTGTTAATAAATTACATGGGATTGAGCAAATATTGGCCGATATTGAAAAGGTATCTTCAAAATAATATGAACAAATAATTTATTGTTTAATAAAATTTTTTAATATTAAATCATTTTTGTTAATTTTTGGAGTATTCATCAATGTTCTTGCATCTTTTGGCAAAATTAAGTTAAAAGTATTATTTAAAAGTGCTAAAAGATCTTTAACAGCAGGCCTGTAGCCAGGATTTCATTTCGGGGGGGGGGGGCACTTGTAAAAAGCCTTATGTAAACTTTTCGGTGGTTATTACAAATAAATATATTATTTAAGAATATTTCCACTGAAACTAGGGCCACTGTAAATCACTTCTTCCACTTCATTTTCACTGATGTGCTCACTTGCAAGAGGCACTGCATTATCCGTATTGCTGTCGTCATCTAATTTTATCCTTTTGGGGGGTTTTAGTAAAAAAAGATAGCAAAGTACCATCTCTCTTTTTTCCACTCATTTCACACACACCTTGTTAAATTTGTTCCTTTTTTTATAATTTTCGCTACAATAATCACTACAGGTCAAAGTTAATTAAAAGCTGTTTGTATATTTTATTTTGCATACTGCATTGTAACAGTACCCTAATATATTGATAAGTTATAAAACAAGTATCAACCTGCAACAAAATAATTACATGTAGGAAATTCCAAACATTAGTAATACCGTTACATGGCTATTAAATTAAATAATTAATCCCATGGTTTTCAGGTAAAAAGGGATAAGTAGGTTTGACCTATAAGCCAACAATGAATTACGGCAAATAAATTTAGAAAAAAACTTAGTCCTACATTGCAAGTTGCAATTGAATCGGATAACGCAATCTCGTCTTCGGTTAATTGTGATGTTGATGGTGACGTTCGTTCACTAAAATCTTTACCAAAAAATATATTATAATCAAATTTACGATATAATAATTAATAAAAGATGCTTAAGGCCGTCCGGCACGTGTTTTTAAAAAATTTAAAAGATTAGTATATAGCATATACACGTGCCTTTAATTTAATTACGTAGATACAAATAATAAATTTTTAAATTTGTAAATAGTTCATAAGATTATAATATTATACTTAATTATTAGAGACAGGGTAGTTAGGCAAAAACAGATCTGACTCACCAATAGAGAAACTTTGTTACCAATATTTAAAACGTTTATTAGCGTTGCTAGTCAGTTCTGTTTTTGCCTAACCATCCTGTCTCTATTAATTATACAACTCAAAATCTACAAACAAAATTTGTTTGTGCAACATTTAATGTTGGTTGTTTAATCATCAATTTAAATTTTTTACCAATAACCTATATTTTCAAAAAATTTCAAAAATTAGTAGGTACACGTGCCTTTATACCGGGTGACGATCGCCGATGTGAACATAGGAAATTAACGAGGGAAATTAATTTTTCTTTAATTCCTGCTTCATAATTAATAACTAATTTTGTTGTTACTGTGTTTTGAACTCCTTTAATTAAATAGACAATATTTGATCAATCTAAAAAAATGTATATGATTATAATCACAGGTTTTTAAATCATGATTTTTACAACTAAACTTGGTGGCGTAGTGCATAACACTCCAGGTTATCGAAGTACAAGTGAGAAGGTCCGTGGATCGATTCCCAGCTCCGGTAAGATTTTTAAAATTTATAATTATATTTACAGATTTACAGACTCCAGCAGATGCAACCCGTGGATAAATTCAGGACCAACTATTATCAAATGAAATAATTAGGAGAAAATCGTAATTTATGAGTTCAACCATGATAAGAGAATTAAAAAATATAATAATAGATAATTAATTAATAGAGAAAAGAATACTAAAAAAGGATATTAAAAAATTAATTAAATTAAAATAAATTAATTTTTTCATTTTTTGAAAATTATTTACAATAAATTTTTTTTTGACACGTGGAAATCAAAACCGTTGCAGGCTTTTCTCAAGTATGCCACAGGGCTGCCTCAGGTAAATTCGTGCGCCAAATTACTCAGACAGCACCTGTAGCAGACTTGCCTCATTCCTGCCTCCGACTTACCCTCAATCTTGTCTCAGGGTTGCCCCAGGCTTTTGTCAGGTGTGCGACAAGCGTGGTGCAGGTTTGCGCCAACACCAGCTTGCTTTCTCCCAAGTGTGCCACAGGGCTGCCTCAGGTAAATTCATGCGCCAAATTACTCAGACAGCACATGTAGCAGGCTTGCTTCACTCCTGCCACAGGAGCAGGTCCTGGGTGAGTTTTCACTGACAGGCAAATGCCAGAAATTTCCCAGGTTAAAATGTTACTTGGGGCTAAAACGATTTTTATTACTGTGGAACGAAGTTTTCACACGTTTTCTGTGGGACGCAAGTAGATTTGACCACGATATTAAAATCTCAACATTTTGGGTTCGTAAAACCTGAAATACGGCGAGGAAATTAAAATTAATAAGTGATTTGTTATATGGACGAGTTTTATACCACTTATTACCGTCGATGACCAGTAAAATTGCCGATTATAAAATACCATATGAAAATTTTGAGGTTAATGGAAAAGTCGCACGTTTTGACTACTATTTTGGTTTGGAAGCCGCAGATATTCGTTCAAATCAATCTTTGAGATTTGGAACCACCACAGGAGAGATTTCACATGTCACGTCACTTATTTTCTGGATAAAATCACTGGTTTTGGAAGATTACAGAAGCTGTACTACCGTGTGTATGGAAGTAGGAAGCCATTTGACATTTGGGTGCGTTCTACAGATTGGAACCGTTGCCGATGTACGGAGTGCTACACAAATTGCGTTCAACACCAATTGTAATTGGTGTTTCACGCATTTCACGTAAGAAATCTGAACTCTTTGTATCAAAACACCATTGTACAAAATTATTTTTATTATTGTTACACTTTTTACATATACCAGGCGATAAATAAAAGTATAGCTGAGTTTTTGATAATAAATGATACTTTTTATTTATCGTTTGTACACTTTACACACCATATTGCGCATTGCTTGACATTTGTGTCAGAGATTATTAAAATTGTTCCATTTTTGAATTTGCTTAGTTTAAATAAACTGCCCTCTGACTTATTGAGATCTTTGATTGCCTTAAATTCATTGAATTCACTACCCTGTAAATATTTGTGGCCTCAAAATTTGCAAACCGAACTTAAATCTAGCTGGCATTCAATTGTTCGAGTGCACACATTAGGCGAGGTTTCATCCCTGACTATAATTAGGGGCGTCATTGAGCCGTGTTACACGACAATATTTAGAAGAAATTAGATTTAGGAGTTGGTAAGCAAAAATGTAAAATATTAAGGGGATACACTGCCCTGAAATTTTCAAAAAATCTCATATTTATTTCCCCTGGAATACGCCAAATTATTTATGGCACTGCTGCCTCCTGAAGCTTTTCCTCTGGGTATAATGAAATGACATCTCTCGTCTATCATACCTAGAAGCATTGTTATGATTTTTATCCCTTAAATGGATTTTCACTTCAGAAGGCCCCCAAAACTAGTGTATTATCGGAGTAGAGTTTTTCTCTTGCTCAGAGTCAGTGGATTCAGTAGACGAAATAAGAGGGCAATTTGTTGTAGACATAATTTATTAAGTGATAAAAGAAATCAATAGTAAAAATTTGCATCAAATCAATTTGGACAATAATTTTGTCTAAAACCAATGTGTTATTTCATGTGTAATAATTAAAACATCCAAATCACATTTAAATCCTCGATTTTAGGAACTAAATTTGGATATTTCATTATTGGTGTATTCATGTAAACAAATTATAATTATCAAATTTAATAAAGTCCTTTAATTAATCTAAAATCAACACAAATCATTGATTCACAATTTAGATTAATTAAAAATAAAACAAATCTTGTACCTTGTTACTTTTTACTTGATCTGGTGTGTTCCCATAAAACAGTTGGTAAACATCAGGTTGCCTATTCTGTCGGAAGCCATTAACGTCTTCACAGCTACCGGTGAATGCGTTCCAAATTTGGTGATTAAAAGTGCTGCTTCAATCCTTTAATTTTGTTAACCAACTTTTTAAAAACTGTTGGTTGAATAATCTTCGTGTTTAGTTACACTTCGGTAAGTAATCAATTAATTTTCCAATCTTAACCTGCTCACCACGTGTGAACACAACCTCCAAATCGTACCGATTGTACAAATATCTGTAATCCGCTTTTATTTCAGATATTCAATTCACGAATATCCAATTACGCACGCAATACACAACTTTCATCAAATATTCGAATTCCGTAAATTTATTTACTTCCGTTTAATTAAGTAAATTAATGCTTTGGTCTTTTTATACCAAAGAACCGCAATTGAGTTCCTTAATTGGGATTTTATCGAGAAATTTACACACTTTCTCAATCGACGTCTCCCCAAGAACTTCACGTGCACTCAGCTTGAGTTTCACCAAGGAACTCTTCCATAGGCGCCGACTCCATGGGTGCTCCGGGGCCCGAGCACCCGACGGAAAGATTTGTCGGGTGCGGAGCACCCGACAGAACTTTGCACCCTTCTATGACCACTATACTCATACTTTATTTGGAAGTCTTGAGCTTGTTGCGTACACCTTACACCCCTGGCAAGCAGCCCTGTTTAGCGTATTAACTTCTTGTAATTTATGAAGTTGGTATTGTTGTACTTTGATTGTATATATATTAGATTACATATTTAGTAATTTTCAACATATTTACGATAATAAAACACTGTGCGAGGTGAGGATTTGCAAAAAGTAAGAAAGTTTGAAAGTTTTGGCTTATAGAAATTTTATAGAAATGGATAAATTCGTAATAAGACTGGCGTCGACACGTACGAATACGATACCATCGCAATCAAATTCAAGTACTTGCACCACCACCAGCCCAAAAAAAATTCTGCAAACAACAGCATCAACATCAACGACAAGTAAGATGACAACGACCACGATACCAACACCAGGGCCTAATTCCACATCCCCAGCCACAGCTTTGAGTTCGAGCAAAAGAGTTTTTCAAGCACATTGGTGCTTGAGTTTTCCGTGGATATCCTACGAAGTACAGCTACAGAAAGTACTCTGCTCTACTTGTAAAAGGGCCAATGACTTGAAGGCTCCGTTACCAAAAATTTCAGTCGCTGATCAAAGAGTTATACAAACTTATGCAAGAGATGGCTTCGATTCGTGGAATAAAGCACTGGAACGGTTTAAAGTCCATGAAAAATCAGACGTTCATCGAGCCGCTATCGTATTCTGTCAAAATCTAGATAAGGGAACTAACGTACAATCACTTATGTCAAAGTCTAAAATTCTAGATATGAAAAATGCAAGAATATGTCTTGCAAAAATTTTCACTTCAATCCTATTTTTAGCAGCCCAAGGTATGCCACTGCGTGGACACACAGATGAAAATTCGAATTTTCATCAGCTCATTAAATTGAGAGCCGAAGATGTTCCACAATTAAAGTCTTGGTTGGCGAGATCAAAATATAAGTGGTTGTCACATGACATAATCAATGAAATACTGTCTTTGTTGAGCTTACAAATACAACGTAAATTAGTCAATATCCTGAAAAGCCAAAAATACTTTTCAATTATTGCTGATGAAACATCAGACATCGGTATTAAAGAACAAATGTCTATTTGCTTCCGAACTGTAAATGAAAACTTAGATGTTGAGGAACTTTTTTTTGGCCTATATGAAACATCATACACAAATTCAGAAACGCTTTATAAAATCATTATGGACGTATTGTTGAGGAATTCGCTTGAAATTAAAAATTGCAGAGGACAATGCTATGATGGCGCGGCAAATGTTAGTGGTTCCATTACAGGTTTGCAAAAGAGAATTAATAATGACGAAGCTAGAGCTATCTACGTACATTGCACGGCACATACGTTAAATCTCGTCGTTCAGGATGCCTTCCAAAAAATTCCAATCGTGCGAGATTTTTTGTCTTTGGTAAGGGACCTTATAACTTACATTAGGGATTCCCCAAAACGACTAACCAAATTCAAGTCTATTCAAGGAGTGGAAACTTCGTCAGCTTTACGTCCTTTTTGTCCAACTCGGTGGTGCGTCCGAATAATGTCGTTAAAAAGTGTTATACAAAATTATTCATCATTAATTGATTTTTTTCGTGAACTTGGTGTTGAATCGAGTGAAAGTGGTGCTAAAGCCAGTGGTTTTGAGGGAAAATTATTGTTGTTTGAAACCTTTTTTCTTTTCAAGGTATTGATTTTTATATTCGAACGCACGGAAACTTTGAATGCTGAGCTTCAAAAAAAAGAACTAATTTTCAGTGCAGCAAAAACCAAAATCTCTCTGGTTGAAGATTCGCTCAAAGAATCACGTGAGAATGGGTTTGATAGCTTTTGGCAAAATACATTGTCTGATGTGGAAGGGTTGGAAGTAGGAAGTCCAGTTTGTCCACGTCGTCGAAAAATCCCAAAGAAAATCGACAATAAAACAGAAACGGCGCACACTTTTGAAGGGCCTGAGGCATATTTCAGACGAATTTATTATGAAATCATAGACGTTGCAATTTCGAGTTTATCAACACGGTTTCAAAAACATCTTTCAGATCACATGATCAATTTAGAGCTTTTTGCTTTAAACAAACATGTAACCGCTGATTATATTCTTACATTTTACAAAGATGACTTTGATTGTTCTCGACTGGTTTTACATCGTGACATGTTTTTGGATATAACATCTCAAAAAAAAATGAAAATGCAATCCCTCTCAGATGTAGTTTGTTTCCTAAAAAATCAAAAAGAAGTTTGTGAACTATTACCAGAATATGTGAAACTGATTAAAATTGTTTTAATTATACCTGTCACCAGCTGTACTGCGGAAAGATCATTTTCTTCTTTACGTCGTTTAAAAACCTATCTAAGGACCACTATGACTCAAAAAAGATTGAATGATGTGATGATTTTGAATGTGCATAGGGACTCGGACAGTTTTAATAATATTAATATAGATGAAGTATGTGATGAATTTATAGGTCAGGTGAGCACAAGACTGAATACATTTGCTTTATCTAAAAATGTAAGGTAAAACACCCACTAGTTGAACAGTTTTGAAAGTAAAACCTATTTCACTCTAATTTAAGCAAATAAAATTCGATTAATTTGATTAAAATATGTTATTTATGAAAATATAGATAGTTTTGCATATAATAGCAAAGAAAAAAGGAATAATTAATAAAATTATCATATTTTTACAAGGTTTTTAAAATATACTTCAAATGCATCAGTAATTGAACAATCTCTTTGAATCGCAGTCGTAATTGAACACTCCGGTGGTGGTTGTACTTGAACACGTGTGAAAATAGTAAAAATCAGTCGAAATCAAACAAAAATCAAATCGATATTCTAAAGATACATTTGGCAACATTGATTTATTTATGTATGACAAACGTAATGGACAAACGTGATCATTTTATGCATTTTATGTTAGTTTTTTCGAGTTCAAGTTCATAACCTAAAAACTGTGTTTGCGCGGTTTACGGTGTAGTAACTTTCGATGGCAAAAGTAGCATGCTTATCGGCTATTCCACATTGCAACTTTCAAGTTAACAAAAATATAATTATTTCGATTTATAATTTAAAAAAACTTATAGAAATCAATTGCTAAATCATCTAGTAATTATAAAATACGGATATTACTTATTATGAATATTCCGTTTTTGCATTAATACAATTTCAAAAATCTGTTCAAGTGCTAGTTCCATTTCTTGCGGTGTTCAAGTGCTGGGTGTTTTACCTTATAAGTTTTATTTTTTTTACAAGAATGTTAAGGCTAGGATATTACAGTGTGTTCGAGGTGTCATGAAATTTTTAAATGATATGTATGAAACCCTAAGGAATGCGGTTTCCTATTTTTAAAATTTTTAATAAAATTTTTTTAATTAATATTTTTAAAATATCCCGTTTGTAATTTTTTTAGCGGAAATCAAGTTAGTGAAATTTATTGCTTATCAACAATTAAAATTTAAAATAGATATAAAAATACTCAAAAAAAAGGTGACCACGCCCATTTCCCCAAAAAATTTTCGCCTGCGGCGCGCGCCTTCGGCGCTGCTCGCTTCGCTCGCATTCTTTTTCCAATTTGCCCAAGCACCCGACAGATTTTTCTAAAGTCGGCGCCTATGAACTCTTCTCCGCTTGGAGGTCACTTAAGAACTCCTCTCTACTTGAGCTTCACTCGGGAACTGCTGTCTTTCTGCTCCTTTTCCAGTTTTCGAAAATTTTATTGTGATGGGAATCTTGTTGCTGGTAACTAAAATGGTCTTTCTAGCAGGTAACACAACGTTGTTAATTGCTCGCGCACCAAACTGATATTAACACTTTATTTGCAGGAATCTGTTGTTGTTTTTAGATTAAAATCACATACAGGATGTTACAAAAATTCTGTATCTCACAAATAAATTCAAAACTGTGTTTCATGTGTAATTAATCGTTACATGTGATGGTTTTTTGTTTTTCATGCAAATTTCACTTTCTTGTCAGTCACATCAACTGACTACTGAATTAAAAATTAAATAAAATCAAATTACTCTCTTATCTGCTCGCTGTCACTCTCAATTGATCAAAATACCACAACAGCATATTCGATCAAGTTGATCGTAACACTTTTTATGCTGAGCATACATAATATATTGTAGTGATATTTCCTTGTTTAAGAGATCCAGATGGATTGGTAGACAGATAATTGGTAAATTTATGATTTAAGTTCAGTAGTCAGTCGATACGACTAACAAAAAAAAAAATAAGATTTGCATCAAAAACAAAAACCATCCCATGTAACAATTAATTGCACATGAGACACAATTTAAGTTTATTTGTGAGATACAAAAGTTTTGTAACACCTTGTGAGTGCTTTTTTTTTTTATTTTGAATTTGATAACAGCTGCGGTTTTCTGTAAAACATAAGGTGAAAGTGTTAATATCAGTTTGGTGCGCGAGCAATTAACAACGTTGCATTACCGGCTAGAAGGACCATTTTAGTTGCCAGCAACAAGATCCCCACCACAAAAGCAAATTTTGAATTTTGGAAAAGGAACGAGAAACACAGCAGTTCACGGGTGAAGCTCGAGTAGAGAGAAGTTCCCGGGTGAAGCCCAAGTAGAAAGGAGTTCTTGGGGAGACGTCGTTCGAGAAAGAATAAAATTCTCGATAAAATCCCAATTAAGGAACTCAATTGCGATTCTTTGGTATAAAAAGACCAAAGCATTAATTTACTTAGTTAAACGGAAGTAAATAAATTTGCGAAATCCGAGTATTTGATGAAAGTTGTGTATTGCGTGCGTAATTGGATATTCGTGAATTGAATATCTGAAATAAAAGCGGATTACAGATATTTGTACAATCGGTACGATTAGGAGGTTGTGTTCACACGTGGTGAGCAGGTTAAGATTGGAAAATTAATTGATTACTTACCGAAGTGTAACTAAATACGAAGATTATTCAACCAACAGTTTTTCAAAAGTTGGTTGACAAAGTTAAAGGATTGAAGGAGCACTTTTAATCACCAAATTTGGAACGCATTCACCGATTACCAGTAGCTGTGAAGACGTTAATGGCTTCTAACAGGATGGGCAACCTGATGTTTACCAACCGTTTTATGGGAACACACCAGATCAAGTGAAAAGTAACAAGGTACAAGATTTGTTTTATTTTTAATTAATCTAAATTATGAATCAATGAATTGTGTTGATTTTAGATTAATTAAAGGACTTTATTGATTTTAATGTTATAATTTGTTTACATGATTACACCTAATAATGAAATATCCAAATTTAGCTCCTAAATACAAGGATTTAAATGTGATTTGGATGCTTTAATTATTGCACAAAAATAACACATTGGTTTTAGACAAAATTGTTGTCCGAGTTAATTTGATGCAAATTTTTATTAATTCTTTATGCTACTTAATAAATTATGTCTACAACAAATTGCCCTCTTATTTAATCTACTGAATCCATTGACTCTGAGGAAGAGGAAAACTCTACTCCGATAAAACGTTAGCTTCGAGGGTCTTTCTTTTTTGGGGTGGTTATTCTTAAGGTAAGAATAATCATAACAATATAGGTATAATAAACGAAATATCAAAATTTCTTAAGTCATAGAAGAGGTGCCTTCGTAATTATCAAAAATTTAAATTTTTAGCATACCTAGAATGCCACAATGCTTTCAAACACGAAGATAGTCTGTTGAATTGTATTGAAGTTTTAATTAAATCTTGAACCTTGCAAAGAAATTGGACTCGGGACCTCCAGCTTCGATCAACAACACATTCCATCTTTTTGAAGTTTAGTGCTCCTTGGTCCAATAAGGTACCTTTTTGTTTGAGTGTAGCAGCGCGAGTTTCTTTTAAAAAAAAAAGGTAATTTCCTGTGCCTAATTAAAAAAAAAGGAAAAAGTTTAAATAGAATCATTTTTGTTTACTTTACTTACAAAAATTTAATTATTGTTTGATAAATTTCGATAAATTTAAAATTTTAAAATAAACTTGATTTTATAAATTAAATTCAATAAATAAAATTTTAAAAATTGTTATTGACAACGCATGTTACTCGGAGCAAATGTAGGCGAGGGATTCAACAAAGTCAAAAATATATTCAAAGATTAAATCGATTAAATAAATTTTTTTTTTTTTTTTTCCTTTATTTTATTTTTCATTCTGTTTTATTTTTCATTTTTATAATTTCTTTAATTTTTATGTTTTCTTTCATTTCTTCTTTATGTTAACTTAATTTAGTTTGTTCTGTATTTTTGCATTTTATAGTTTCTTTTATTTTGTATATTATTTGTTTTCTTTCATTTCTTGTCTTTTTTATGTTAATTTAATTTAATTTGTTGTATTTAGCCTTGAAAATGGGTAATTAAAGAACCCGAAACGTCGGACAATATATTTGTTTCATTTATGACCGCTCCTCAACGATTTCATCTACAATTATAATGAAAGGTCAACTAACTTCTTACAACTTAAATAAAAGAAACCTCGTAAATCCATCCGCGCGCGTAATTTCTTTTGTACTTTTACATACACCTAGCTACTTTACTCTAATATTCTTTTTTTAGTAGCGTAACTTGAGGCGGAAAATTTTAGAACCCCCCGGGCGACAATTATTAATAGTTCCCTAGAGGTTGGCAGTGGTTAATGTGCAGAAACGAATATTCGTTTGTGTCAATTGGTGGAATTGGGTGTCTCCAAATGTGTCTCCCTCCACATTTGCCGCGCAAGCCCAAGTCACGTGCCAACCACTAACGAAAAAATTTCTACGCCGGCCGTACGCCACAAAGAAAAACGAAATTCGAAACAAAAATGTCTCGAAATGTAAAAATTAATGATAATTCGTTTGAAATGATCGATTCTAATGGTGATTAAATTAGTAGGTGTGAAACTTAAATGATAACAAATTTAATTTATATTAATAAATTATTAATTAAATGAAAATATTTTTACACTTTTTCAAAATTTGTAGTATATGCACTTTTCTTCGCTTTTATTGAAAATTTGTTACGGGTTCAACTGGCACTACGACACTCATCCTAACAGAAAAGTGCCAGCTTCACTCAGTCGTTATGCCGTGGTCCTTATACGGTATTTGGATGAGGTCGTATCAGTGCAAAAATGACATAAACAAGAAAAGATATTAATGGGCGCCAGAATCTAACACGGAAATAATTTGTAATTTACACACTCGGGGGAAAATGCAGATTCAAACATTCCACCGTGTGCAAATACAACTTCATCTTAAACATTACAAAAATACCTAAACCTACCAACTATGCTTTCAGGATCGTCTCTCCCAATGAACTTCTTACAACTGCAAATTAATATAAAAATAGAAAATCACAACCTAATGGTTGTGAAGAAAACACATCAATAAACATTAAATAAAATATAATGTAACCCAAATAATGGTACAATATAAAAAAAACACTCACTAATTTTCACCATAAGGTGAAATAATCTTAAAACTAAATCGCTAAATTGAAATGAATTGGCCAAAACGGAAAATCTACTTAACTTAAATAAAAATGACAAAGTAATAACTATTAAAATAAAATTGTTAACGAAATAATTAATTGTTCATAAATTCATGACATTAACAATGAAATCCAAATGCATTAAAAAAAATGATATGATAACCTGACGATAACTTCAAAAGTACTTTAAATTTGAATTTTATCCCGATAAACGGTAATCATCGAAGCACTCACTCTTAAAACTAGGTACATACTTGATAAATAACTTATGGAAGTTCCACTGGATGAGAGCATGATCTGGCATAGTACTGCATAACTTGATTCTTTATAATTAATCGATAATCCTCCAAATAAATGAATGTTTAATTCCATAACTAAATTTTCGCAACACTCCAAAACAAATCCTCCAAACGGAGCATGTGAATGATATCACAAAATTGGACGTTAAATGTTCACACGATACGATATAACTTTTTATCGGAAAATTTAATTTAAACTTCATACTCAAGTTTCACAGAGAAAGACCGATTCACGATAAAATTATGTTACTAGTATTATTTTTACTTAAACTTTATTTATCACATAGCAACCGGCAGAAATACAGGAAAATGCTTATATTTTTATGAATAAACATTTCCCCAATTTGTGAGTTCAACTAGTGCAGTCCATGGATGGTGGTTGACTAAAATTTCTGGACCACTATTCCCACGATTCCCACCAAAAACCACTACGTCTACGCGTAGGGTAATAAAATTTAACTGCTTAAAAATTATTTAAAAATGTCGTAAAATTTTAGAAAATGAATTGATTATTTTATTAATATTACTTACACGCGCCAAGAAAATTTTGAAAAATATACGAGAGACGTAAAAAAAACTAGCTCGTGTTTGACATAAAATTTATGGGGGTAATGCCGGCCATACCGTCATACCGATATTATACCCATACAACGCTGGCCGGAATTACCCCTAAATAAATCGTCGTCGTCGTCTGCTTCACGGTATAGGCTCAGGCCTGTTCCGATTCTCAGTCAGCCCATCGCTTTCTTGGACGTCCTATATCTCTCTTTCCTCTTGGGCAGTATTCCATGGCGCGTTTTGGCAGCCGCTGGTCTTCCATCCTTTCCACATGCTCTCTCCATTGACGTTTGTAGTCCATCACTCTCTCTTCTATAGAGAAGATATGTAATTCTTCTCTGATGTCTGCATTTGCCTTCATGTCCAACAATGTACAGCCATTCACTGATCGCAGGAACCTCATTTCTGCTGCCTGTATTCTAGCTTTCTGTTGGGTTGTTGTTATCCAAGTCTCGCTGCCGTAGAGTAAGGTGGGAACCGCCATTACCTTGTAGAACTTCATTTGTGTTTCTCGTCTACATTGCTTTCCTAGCGTTCGTCTAATTGTTCCACACATTCTTTGGAAGGAAGTTACTTTATTTGCGATATCGTTGTCATACTCGTACGATACGTCGCATCCTAAGTACTTGAAATGCGAAACCTGTTCTAGGCAGGTATTATTTATACATATTTTTGACCTAATTGGATCCTTTCCTTTAAAAGCCATTATCTTCGACTTTGTGATAGATATTTCGCAGTTATATTCCCTAGACAAGACATTCAGCAGGTGCATTGCTCTTTGCAAATCATCCTCTGTAGCTGCTATCAGTACTTGGTCATCTGCAAATAATATTGTGTTGACAAATTTAGCCTTCCCAAGCTGTATGCCATGTGGAACCATTGGCTTCCAAGTTTTTATCATATCATCTATGTATAGATTGAACAATATCGGCGACAAACCACACCCTTGTCGAACTCCTTGATTGATACGTATTACTTCTGTATCTTCGTCATTATTTATAATTTGTATAGCAGTGTGTTTGTATAAACTCTTCACGATATCTATTAGGTGTCTTGGGAAACCTCTTCTCTTCAACACTTTCCACAGTTTCTTTCTGTTGACCTTATCGAAAGCTTTTGTATAGTCCACGAAGGCAACATGTGTCTCTAAGTTTTTCTCTCTTCTTTTTTCTATTATTTGTTTAAGCGTAAAGACAGCGTCCGCACAAGAACGCCCTTTTCTAAACCCATTTTGCTCTTCTTCAAGGAGAGTTTCCGCTATTATTTGTACTCTGCTTGTTATTATTCTTGCGTATAGTTTGTAACCTGCGTTCAGCAAACTTATTCCTCTGTAGTTGTTAGTGTCTGATCTTTCTCCTTTCTTGAACAGTGATACTACCTTGGCTATTCTCCACTCTTGTGGTATTGTCTTGTAGCTCCAGCACATATTAATAAGATGTAATAGTCGGAATTCCAGCAAAGGTCCACCATACTTCAATAGCTCAATGTTCATATTGTCGGTGCCCGCAGCTTTACGATTGCGCAGTACTTTCATTGCATTGTGAAGTTCTTGTATCGTTATATGATCCACCCCATCACATCTGTCAGTTGCGTTGACGTCGTCATGGTTTTCCTCTGTGTTTTGGTCATACCACAGTTTCTTATAATGGTCGATCCAGACATTGGAAGGTATGGTGTTAATTTTAGAAGAGTCCTTTTCATCTTTGTTCAGGTGTTTCATTATTTTGTAAGCGTTTAGCTGTCTTCCGTGAATATCGTCTTCCATATTAGCGATATATCTTCTCCAGCTTTCATCTTGCGCCTCGCGTATTATTGTTTTTGTTTTATTTCTCAATTCTTTATACTGCTCCTCATTCTCTTGTGTTCTATTTTGTAGATATTTCTCATAAGCCTTTTGCTTCCTTCGGATTGCTTCCTTTATGTCTTCATTCCATATCGTCAAACCTCTTTTTTTGTAATTCTTTTTTCTTTTCCCAAGTACTTCACATGCTGCACTGTTTATTGCAATTTTTAGATTTGTCCACTCCTTATCTATATTATATTGGGTGTTCATATTATGTAGGTGCTGTGTTAGTCGTGTTTGATATAGATGCCTGATACTTTCTTCTTGCAAGAGGTATGTCTTGTATGTGTACTCCTCCCTTCTTCTCTCATTTGTCGATTTAGACTTAACCCAAGGTCTAGGTATCATTATTTTGCTTACTACTAGATAGTGATCTGAATGGACATCAGGTCCTCTATATACATGAGTATCTTGTACCAAATTAGCTAACTTTTTATTAACTATTACGTAGTCAATGAGACTTCTTAAACCTCTGGCTGTCCATGTGTATTTATTGACATCTTTTTTCCTGAAGAAAGTGTTTGTTACTTTGAGGTTATTGTATGTAGCGAATTGTCTCAACTCATGGCCGTTATCGTTTATAGTAGGCTCTCCTTGGGTTCCGACAATATTCGGTATAGGCGTTTGCCCTACTCTAGCATTAAGGTCTCCTGCTATTACTATGTAATTATTGCTGTTGACTTGGTTGTATACTCTTTGTAGTGTTTTGTAGAAAGTTTTGGTTTCTTCTTTCTTTCCCTCCTCGGGGGCATACACTCCTATGATTGTTAGGTATCCTCTCGCAGTTCTAAGATCTACTACTAGTATCCTTTCATTTATATTTCTGTAACCGTGGACCATCTTTTTGCATCTACCATTTATCAGCACAGCTACTCCTGCTTTTGCTCGCGTCTCCTGCGGGACTCCGCTCCATATGAGCATGTGTTCGTCTATATCTATCGAGCCTTTAAGTTTCTTTTTGGTTTCCGTTAACACCATCAAATCAATATTTCTTTGTCTCATAGTATCATCCAATTCAATTTGTTTAGCTGTCATCCCTCCTCGAATATTCCAAGTTGCAAAATTCAATGTTTCCGCTATCCATCTCGTCTTATCCTTTTTCTCGCCATGTTCATTACCATTAGATCCGTCCTTTTTTCCGAGGCTGACTGTGAAATTTCGAGTAATTTGGTTTACCGCCAAGTTAGATTACCAGTCTTACGTTGGCTGGATTTTTTATCGACCTTCTCTGGTCTAGATCCATCGTGTTTTGCTGGACAGGGCTACCTCTAGTAGGATGTGACTCTTCGCCACGCACGATGGTCTTGAGTAGGGAGAGGCTAAGGGCCTTACGGCGTCTATACTGTCTCGCTTCACCTACTCCTGGGAGTTGCACCCCCTCAGCCCCCATAAATAAATCGTTTAAAACTCAACATATACTACTTTAAAAATGCCTAAATTTACATGGGTTTTGAATAAACTAATAAGTGAAAGAAGACAGAATATAGTTCATTTTTTATACACACATACAAATAATTTTTACAACTTACCGTTATTGAAATATGCAGCGTTGAACATACACTTTTCTTATATCAGCAAGCGCTTTTTCAGAAAATTCTCTATAAAAAGTACAAAACGTAGATTAACACTGCCATCTATTATACATCCGTGACACTGCCTAAACGGCACTAACCGTTACGTTTGATGAGATGAGTGTGGAGAGACGTAAACCCCTCCATAATTTTTACTAGGATGGGAGAAACTTGATGGCCGGAATTACCTCGAAGGCCGATATTCCCCCAGTTTACCCTACTCTTCAAAAATGCATATTTTATTTTGCCTTTTCGGGGGGTTTCAGTTTTTTTTGCCTTTTTCACCTATTTTGGGAGGAAGAAATGTTAACTAGAAGAGATGGCAGGGCCGTAGATAAGAGGGGGGTTGGGGGTTCAAACCCCCCATGGGAGAGCGAGATATTAAAAAAAAGGGTCTAAATTTTTTTTTTTGCGTGACCCCCCCCCCATGGCATACAAAATACTTTTTTTTTCGGATAACCCCCCCCCCCCATGACCAATGTCTAGCTACGGCACTGAGAGATGGGTAGTTTTTAAATGCTAGTTTAAACGTGGTTTAAACCACGAGCTTAAACATAGTTTTATAACGGTTTTATCTTGGCGTGAAGTTGGCAAACATGCAAGTCTATACTGCATACAGTAAAAGTCGCTACGTGCGCGCGTGCGCAGTTACTCTCGGCGATTGCGACGTTGTACCGGTTGGTATTATTTAGTTACACTTGGTTAAACTTTAGTTGGTACTTCTGTAACCATTAATTGGAAGTTTTTTTTGATGAGGAAACCGTTAAAAGAGAGATCCACCAGTCAAGTTTAGGTTAGTGTTGAGAAACGATTATTTTATTGGGAGGGAGCACGATATAATAATTTTGTTGTACCATGGGGGACCGTTAAAAGTGAGATCCACCGGTGGACCTTAGGTTAGTGTTAGGAAACAACATTGTTTTTATTGAGGGGACCCTTAAAACAGAGATCCACCGGACCCAGCTTAGGTTAGTTTTAGGAATCGATTTTTATTTTAATGGGGAGACCGTTAAAAGAGAGATCCACCGATCGAGTTTAGGTTAGTGTTAGGAAACCATTCTTTTAATGAGGGGACTCTTAAAAGAGAGATCCATCGGACGGGCTTAGGTCAGTGTTAGGAATCGATTTTTTTAAATGGGGGAACCGTTAAAAGAGAGATCCACCGGTCGAGTTTAGGTTAATGTTACGAAAGGCTTTTTAATGACAGGACCGTTAAGAGTTAAATAAAGTTTTAGATTTGGGCCCCAAACTCTGATCCGGTCCTGTTTATAAAACTAAAAATTTAATTTTTACACACATTCGACTTGAGTATGGCGCATGCGCGCACTTTACATTTAAATACGATCACATTTGCCGGGAATTTTTGCGCGTGCGCACATTCGACGTGAGTAACTGCGCACGCGCGCACGTAGCGACTTTTACTGTTTGCTAGAAACAGTACACGTACTGCATTGATCCGCAATAATTTTTGAGAAGCTTATAAGTTATAACTAAAGACAGGATAGTTAAGCAAAGTAAAACCTCAAAAAAGGCAGACAAAAAGGCATTAAAAACAGGCAAAATAAAAGGAAAAAAGGCAAAAACGTTTTTAGTATGTAGTAGGGTATATGTATAGACTAGATAGATATAGACTGTATAGACTTTTGCCTTTTTTCCTTTTATTTTGCCTGTTTTTAATGCCTTTTTGTCTGCCTTTTTTGAGGTTTTACTTTGCTTAACTATCCTGTCTTTAGTTATAACTTATAAGCTTCTCAAAAATTATTGCGGATCAATGCAGTACGTGTACTGTTTCTACCTACTTGTATTTAAATTGTTTTGTCCGTTTTGAGCGAGTGGAATGTTAATTTATACTTTAATTACTTGGACGTAGGCCGCCTCTTTTAAAAAATATATACTTTTGTGCATTTTTTTGAGTAATAAGCAAAATAGCTAACAGCGAATTACTAACGATTCCTCTTAAATATTTTGGGTACTTAACCTGTGTTAACCCTTCAATGCTAACATAAATTTAAGTCACCTCTAAAAGTTTAAACTTTTGCATTTATTTGAACTTTTTTATTTAAACAATAGGTTTGTTCGTTTGTATGAACTAACTTGCTCGGTTCAAGTTAGTGCAATGTACTGTGTTCGTTTGGCTGCTCAGTTCATGACCAAACATGAATTTCTTGCTCGACCTCCATAGGAGGAGTAGGCAGTGCAAGTTAGTACACTATCTAAGTTTTGTGGTGGGAGTATTTTGTCTCGAAAGATAACTCAGTTCAAGTTAGTTCATACAAACGAACAAACCTAATGCGACGATATAATATGTGGGATTCTTGCTAGCACGTGCAAAAGGTATAAATTTCAAAAGATAAGCAGATTTCAGCAGATTACTCATTCGTTGTCGTGAATCTAGTGTGATTGCTTGTTACTCCGTATCTCGCTCCGTATTGATTTATTAATTATTTTCGTTTTAAATTGTTTTTTTTTATTGTTGTGAAGTGATATTTAGTTTAGAAAGGTATTGATTTTCTCATTTATTTAATTTATTTGTAAATTAGTGCAAAAGAAAAATTTTTATGTAAAATCGTACTATAATGTACATATTCACATATACAAAACAATACTGACTATCAGCTCATTCTAGTACAGACACGTGACTTTTTTACTTTCTAGTACACATCTGTCATATTAATCAAGATCTGTCATATTCATCATTAAAAATTATATAAAACATTTGAAGTGGTGACAGATCTGTACTAGAAAGTTATTGACGTATTTTATTATTTTATTGCTACCAACTTGATCATTTCGTTAAATTATTTCGTATAACATATTATTATTATCGTACAGTTTTTGTAATATATGTGCATTTTATTCTAATTTCACATAAAATTGTGTATGTACCTTGTCCTTAAAGTGCATTTACGTGGTTATATAATTTTCCACGCTCATACCAAAAAGGTGCACTTTCAGGACTAGATACATAAATAACTATTTTATGAGCACTCCAAATACTTTTTGAGAAATTGTTTATGTCGATGCAAACTTCAACATTAAATTTACTTTGGTTGTTTTTTCAAAAATTAAAATAAAGTTAGATCTTTAATTTATTACTAAATTAACAATTTATTATTTATCAATGATTATTAGTAGTATTATTATCAGGGCTCGGAAGTTCTAGCAAATGCATATTTTTTCTGGAGAGTCCTAGAATATTCGAAGTAAGACACAAATTTGTTTCACACTTCCCTGATGCCGTATACGAAATTTTATAATGCTAATTTTTGCATATTTAAGGTTTTTAATGCTATTTTGCTATTTTTGCGTTTTACGTGCTATTTACAGGCATATTTTTACATATTAATTTATTGAAGAAATAAACAGAATGTTAATGAAAAAAATTTTTTTGGCCGCATACGAATAGGCCAACGAAAACAAACATGTAATACTATTTTAACACGTATTATGATTTTCAAATAATAGGTATGTACATATTCCAAGAATTTGCTTATTTTAAAATTATATCAGACGTATCGTATAATCGGATTCGAATCGGTAGAATCGGAAATGTTCCAAAGCCTGACCAAGTACCTACGTGTAGTAGTTCATAAAATCCTTACCATCATATTATTTTATATAATACAATGTATTCTATAAAATTTATTAAATTGAGAAAAATCTAAAATTCATTTAACCCTACAGAACATACGTGAGGCTTGACAGGCATACGCTTTCATTTTTGTGTACCGTACGATGGGGCAACATTGGCCCTTTAAGGACAACATTGGCCCACCTGACAAAAAATGTTTGTTTGTAGTATAGAGATCGTAAATGCAACGATAATTTTTTAAGTTTTGCGTCAGCAGATAGGAGAAGACCGCAAAAATTCGGGGAACCACAAATTGGAACAGTACTTGCTGTCTGCTTTCTCGTTTAGGTCGTGAAATCGTCAATCGAGTTATTCATCGGTAATCGACACGTGGCAACTTCTTCCTCAAACGCAATTATTAAAATTAGGAACAACACAGTAAGCATTAATATCTTATTTTAAGTTAGTAATTAGGTGATTTATCAAGATTTTTCAAATTAATTATAATCCGGTGGTCTGTGACCTTAGTATGTGACGAATGAATAACCAAGATAAGGTAACATTGGCCCAGATATTGGGGCAACATTGGCCCAAGCTAAAATCAATTTAAATTCTGATGAAAAAAGTGAGACATATTCTGATTTGGAAGAAGTGATAGAAGTGGTCCAAGAAACCCCGAAATTGAGGATAAATCCCAATGGATTAAGCATCGGCGACTTTGTTGTGGATTTGTTTAACGGAAATAAATACCCTGGTAAAGTTATTGCTATTTCAGAACAATGGCCAACAGTTGACTGTCTAGAGAAGAGCCTGAAATTTTGAAGGTGGCCCCAAAATAAGATGCTATCAATTACATCTGGGATGATGTTATTGACCTATAGTTATTACCAGAACCCATAATGGTTTCCAAAAGAAATCAATATAAAGTCCCGGAGCTCGATAATTATGTTTGAGCTGCAGTTATTTTTTGGGAAAGAAATAGAAAAATTATATAGGAAGAAGAGTTTGCGTTTAAATGAAAAATATTTTCTTTTTACTATTTTTTAAAAAACTAGGTACCTATTTAGAATATTAGTTTTAAATAAATATTAGTACTATTTCTAAAGTTTTCTTTAAAATGCAATTTGCTTGACCGTTTTCTCTATATTTTTCTTACTAATCACATAAAACTGTTTTTTTTAATTACCTACAGGGTCTAGTTCAGGGGTGGCGAACCTTTATGTATCAACGTGCCATTTTTTCTAAAGAAATGTTTAATGAGGCCATAGACGTGCCATCAAATAATTAAATATAATATTTAATAGTGTATTTTTTGATCGGTGGCGTGCCCAAAATATTGAGTCGCGTGCCATCAATGGCACGCGTGCCATAGGTTCGCCATCCCTGGTCTAGTTGTTTACAAAATCAATTTTTAGCTTTTATTTTAGACTATCTTTAACACAAGCCCCGAAAAACATGTTTGGGCTAAAGTTACCCCATGTCAAGGTAACTTTGGCCCACTTCAAAAACAATTTTTTTTTTGCAATTGTGATATGAAAAAAATAAATTGAACTTTAAAACATATAGATATACCCCTACCAATTAATTAAAAAATATTAGATGCCTTGTACAGTTGTTGCTGTATAATTTATTACTAAATATTTCAAATAATTTGTATAAAATTGGGCCAATGTTACCCCATTCGACGGTACTTACATGCGCATGTTACGTAATAATGCCATTTGTATTAATTTGTAGTTACTTTATCACAAATATTAATAAATATTTTGTTTATAAATAATGTCAATTATCGATTTCTATATAAAAATTTTCTTAAAAATTCTCAAACTATGAAAAGAAGACCAGTTAAAGTATGGGCCTGACAAGTCTCACGTATTCACTGGTTTGGATTTTTTCACGTGTGCTCGTAGGGTTAAAAATAAACAAAATTTTGATTAATTTTTATTAAAATTTTTTTAAATTTTGTTGGTTGACAATTTTATTTTGCATATTTTTTATTTTTTTAGTGCTATTTATAACGCTAATTTTGGTGTTTTTAAGTGCATATTAAAGCGCTAAAAGTACACTTTTTTAGTGCTATAACTTCCGAGCCCTGATTTATTATTATTAGGTACCTACTTAAGAATCAGAATTTCATATTTAGCACTAATTGTTTCCCTCGACACATTATCGCTAATCAGTGGCCGGCTCGTGACATTTGAAGCAGGTGTGCTGCAATAGGGAACTTCCAACAGGGTGGGGGGTTGGCAATTGTTTTTAGTAATTATTTAAATGATTTTATCGGAAAATATACGGAAAACTGTACTTTCCGAACCTCTTCCTGAGGTCGGAAACGTATTCGTATATATTAGAAACTATAGTAGAAATTTACCAACCACAAAATAATTGGCAGTTCTGCAGCACATAGAGAATAACCGCCACTGTCGCTAATTCTGATTATTTTAATTTGTATAGAAGAACCCTCCATTTAATTTACTTGCTCCTATTTTTAACCCCCGACCCAAAAAGAGGGGAGTTATAAGTTTAACGTGTGTGTGTGTGTGCGCTCTTTGTTTGAGGACACGTATCTCCCAAACGGATTCACCAATTTGGCTAATTTTTTTTTAAAATGTTCTCCATAGTCCAAGGATGGTTCTTACGGAGAAAAATTAAAAAAGTTGGCCGGAAAATTAGAAAAGAAAGAATATAATTTTTTATAGCCCACATAAACAAGGAATTCCCAGTAAGCCGCATCTAGTGCGCATGCACTACATTCATTATTTGACATTTACATTTAAAATTTAAAGTTCAAACCATTATTTTATATACAGGGTGGAGTAAAAATTAATATATTATATTGAACATCGAAAAATAAAAATTATGTACATAATAGGTGGGAGTAATATATAAACTTTAAAAAGCACTAAATAAAAATTAAATTAAAAATTTAAAAAACCCCCAACCCAAAAAAACTCTAAAATTAAACCTCTAAAAAGTAAAATAATAATTAAATCGATCTAACCGTCGCGTCGTCGTGTCGGGGGCCGTTAAGAGCGCGCTGCAAATTTTGATGCAAAAACATGTTTCGACAGATGGCGTGCCCTAAAATATTAATCTTTTATTGTTATCTTTTCACCAAAACAGAATTCTAATAATTTATAAAAGTCATATGAATAAACGATAACTAAGCTAGGCAATAAGGAAGTTTGAGCTTTCAAAGATAAATATTTTTAAATATATTCAATATTTTCACATGTGCATATATTTTTGGAATATACTTGTAAATATTCAACATTGGAAGCTCAAACTTCCTTATTGCATAGCTTAGTTATCGTTTATTCATATGACTTTTATAAATTATTAGAATTCTGTTTTGGTGAAAAGATAACTATAAAAGATTAATATTTTAGGGCACGCCATCTGTCGAAACATGTTTTTACATCAAAATTTGCAGCGCGCTCTTAAGCAAATATTAACAATATCAAATCGTTCTGTGTAAATCCCGTTGGTCCCCCGACACGACGACGCGACGGTTAGATCGATTTAATTATTATTTTACTTTTTAGAGGTTTAATTTTAGAGTTTTTTTGGGTTGGGGGTTTTTTAAATTTTTAATTTTGTTATATGCCAACGTATTTTCTTTATGGACCACATCGAGAGGTTGTTTGAACAGGTACAGGAATTTCATCCTCCATTGCAAGAACTTCCTCCTCCTCGCTTCAGAAATCTAATATCATTAAGTCCTGTTCACGGTTATCAACAATTTATTTGATTGATAAGTAAAAATGATTTTCATTGGTGTGGTTGTCGTTTCAGGAGTACCACCATAGCCATATTACACATAATCGGAGATTAACTATTAACATTCAAAATGTAACAATTGATTACTAGAACAGGGAAATATGCAACAACAGACCCTAACAAAGTAACCAATAGAAAACTTTTATTAGCGCTAATAAACATTTTAAATTGGTAATTTACATTTTCTATTGGTTAGTTTGTTAGGGTTACCTTAAGATCGGTCTGTTGTTGCATATAATTCCCTGTCCTACGATTACTTTACTTACTTATGCTTGATTACCAAGCATAGTACTGCAGCAGTGGTTCTAAAAGTGGGTGATAATGGGCATGAAAGAATTTGGGGGCGGTGGAAATGACACCATTTTCATAAAAAAAAAATATTAATTATCAGCTTTTTTTTAGCCAAGGGGGCGCTATAAAAAATATATATACTAGAGTAACTCTACAGGATGTGCAGAAATAAAAAAAGGTCCAGCGAGTTGAATATTCAATTCTTCTGATCACTTGGAGCAAACGCAGTTTCTTTCTCATATACAAATATGCTCATTGTCCCTCTTTTGGTCCTAACTGCTCTGCTTACAAGTCGGTATGATACAGTGCATCTACATAATATCAAATACAATAGACTACTAATACGTACAACTTCGTCAAATTTGAGGAATATTGCACAAGTGCGCCTCTAGCGGCAAGGTGGTGTTAAAACCATTGTGTTGTGAAAGAGTTGTTAGAACCTGTTTAAATCCCGTGTGCCCCAGCGCCATAGAATAAAAGATCATAAGAGCCCACCACCGACAACACACCAAATGGCGTGAGACATTTTGGCTGTAAGACAGCCAACTCAATGCAATACAAATAAAAGATGGTTATAGAGTTAAAATTTTATTTCAAAAGTCAATATATTAACACAACTTAAGCTTGACCCTCGGCTTCTAATTTCTTCATGAAAGATGCCTTCTTTTGTGCAACACGATTCTTACGTTCAGCCAAAGTAAGCTTAGCCCTATTCCATCTCTTTTTATTAACTGGATGTTCTTTAGGTTCTTCTTTCTTAACATGAGTAGGATCAGCACGAATTGCTTCATGAGCATTCTTGTACATGGCTTCAATCTAAAATACAAATTTGTTACAATTTGTTAGAACAATGCAAAAGTGCATATAAGTAGTTGTTTTCACGAATAATGAAGCTTACATCACAACAATCTGAATTAAGTACAGACACCCTTTTTTTTAAATTAATTGTAGTAACATAGGTGAAACAAAGACACACTATATTAAATTATTCTTAAATGTCTGTACGTCGAAAATTATCTGATACCCAACGCATGAGATAGAAAGAGATAAGCTGAAATAATAAGCTGCAGCGTGCATTTTAATAAAAGTAAGTTTTATAGTGACTGATGCTATAATTTTAACAAATTAGTTTTATTTCCATTTCATTAGAGCAGAGTTTCTTAAATTTTTTGATTCTCCAAACTGTTTTGGTATGAATTTGATCGTAACAAAGCTTCAGTACTCATGCAAACAACTGTATTTACTAATTATGCCCATATTAAAATGTTTGTAAATTAAAGCAGGAAACAACCAAACAGTTATCTCCTTAAATAAATAATTTACATGATTTACTGTTGTCCAAATGCGACACCACAGAATTATTTGATGAAAACTGTCGTAATTTATTGGACGTGTATATTATAAATCTCAAGAATTACCTGATCAGCAACAATGTTGTTCTTAATGTATTGACTGAATTGGCGCTTGAATGCCTCTGGATCCTCTTCTTCTAAACTTCTCATATAATCGGCAACATGTTTACCAAAAATGTGATCGCGATGTACTTCTCCTTGCAATTCTTTTGTTTCAGCAGAATACCCAGGGAAGCGTTTCACAGAGTGTGGAATGTTCAAACCTCCATCAACTGCACCCTTCAAAGCGCCAAAAACACGTGCCCCGGTGGTGGTGCGTGTTAAACCAACATCAAGGTAACATCTAATAACCAAAGGATATAAAATTACTTACTAATAAAAACTACATAAATGAATTTGTAATTTAAAATTAATCAGAGACACATTATAATCATTTTGGTAAATTTGATTGCAAACTAAGATCGCCAAATTTGTAAAACACAAACTCAAATCACTCAAGAATGGAACAAAAATATCAATAAGATGACGCGCATGTGTCGGTAATTCATCATTACAAATTAATTAAGAGTAAAATTGATTGAAATTATTATCCTATTTACCTAAAAGCACCTGGACCTTTATCGAGACCCTCAACATTGTATTCTTTGCCATCTACTTCGGTACAGCCTTCATACAACTTGTCCAATTTTAATTGGCGCAACAAACGACGAGCCAAAAGTAAACCGGTGCAATAAGCTGCAGAGTAATTGGTGAGACCAACTTTGATTCCATACCTAGGAAGCTCATGGGAATAAGCAGCGCACAAAACTTTATCTCCTTCGATGCGCGAATAAGCAACTTGACAAGTAATGTCTTTGTTAGATTTACGTACAATCAAACGATACTTGGGGGTGTTGTACTTATTTTTATCTTGAGCGATCAAACGCTTACGGGCATAATAATCGGTCTTTCCTTGACGACGCCTCTTGAATTTAACTTGAAACCGCTTGAAGTATTGTTTATTCTTCACCACCTTAACGAAACCCTACAATAGAAAGTAATACTTGTGTTAGCATTTTAATATTTTTGTATTACCATGCTCACATGGCAAAGTGATTCTAACCTAGAAGTTGAAATGTTACAAAAGAAAAATATATCAATAAAAATACGTGATAATACAAAATTTGAACTTTAAAACAGATTTCGAACCTGATGGTTTGCAAAATACTACAACAAAACATGTAATTGCAAAGATGATTCTAATGTTCACGTTGCAAAAAACTTCACCTTAATCCGGTGCCATCCAATTAACAGATTTTAATTTTAACTAACAAAATACGTACAGATAATCGTCCAAATCTGATCTATTAGAAAATATATATATTTTAGCAATAAAACTTACCATTTTATTTATCGATTTCTTCTGTGAGTGAACAACGACCACTAAAAACCGAAAGAACTACGGCAACTTTCCGTGCAACGATGTGCAATGTTCTCAACCACCGCTAGGGGAAAACTAAATATTACTAATATTTTTAAATACGGAAAATTTAAGCGGCTATATTAAACATGATTATTTTAGAAATATCTAGGCGATTTATCAAGAAATATTTGGAAATAATAAAAAAATTAATTAAACACGCAAAAGTTTTAAAATGAATGCTCATCTTTTGCAAAAATACAAAAAATGTTAAAACTAAGAGCATGAGCGCCGATATTTTAAAATTTCTATGGGGGTTCGTAAATAAAATTTTCCTATATTTTGTACTATTATTTAAATACTAGCTAGAAGGCCCATCCACGGACGGGCAGTTCGTCTAGGTTGACAACTCGATCCCATGGGGGGGGGATTTTAACTTTTAAGTTTGTACTACCAACGACCAATCAGAATGCGTTGTGTGTCCTAAAAAATTGACACGCTGGAGGCGGCGGCGCGTGCTGGTCTTTTATAATGTTTGATTGATTAATGCATTTTTGTTACTTTTAAATTTTTTTATTTCTCATTTTATTAATTTATATTTTTGTGGCGTATCCTTCCGTAAAGCATTATTTGTCTTGATCTAGTACTAGATCTACCTTGATATTTCACTTAGGGCCACTTGTAAAACAGAAAGTAGGGTGACCATACGTCCACGATTTCCGAGGACAGTCCCCAGTGAAAATTCCTAAACTCAACCAATTAGGACAAAATCGATTTTAAAGAAACGAATTCGTATGATTACTGTATAAATTGCATTATGCCTCATCCTGTACTCTAAAGCTCAGAGCGGTCCACTTACTCTGATTCTGTCCGTTAATACAGTCGGTGGCCAACGAATTAGAAACTTATTGTAAAATTAAAAATTTTTTACATACTTAATATAAAAACAAATATTTTTGTTTTAAAATGTTTTTAATTATATATTAATTACTTAATAAAATTAAACAGATAATAATATAAACTTAAAAAAATTTACATAATCTGTAATTCCTCCCTTTAATTTGTAATTTTAAACATAATTCTAAAAATTTGAAGGAAACAAAGTGTACAGTTTATTATTCATTGAAATTATTTAATAATTTTTACCATTAACTATTCTTATTAAATAATTTGTTGTAAGTTCAGGTAATAAGTTTCTTATCGGCTCCTGCGTCCTTCACATTGAGGTATTAAATTTACTATCGGTTACTTCCATCATCCTTTGATAGTCCTTCGCGTACGTTCACGTTGAGGTAGAAAATTTATTATGGGCTTCTTTCATCAGATTTCCTTTAATATTCCATTATGATCATTAAGACAAATTAATACAGCAAAATTTATCTACTTCATAAAAATTATCTATTTTCATTTTAATGGCTTGGAAAGGGGAAAGATTCATAGGGATCGTTTCGTAGGTAAATTAGTAATGGTAGACAAATATCTATAAGCAAATGGACTTACCATACTACCAAATTCTTTGGTGCAGCGTCGTCCTTTGGGGTTGTACCTATATAAATGAGCTTGCAATTTAACAAATCTTGAAAAATCTGGGGGTAAGAAGTTGTCGCACAATTTTATAAAATTTTTCAGGCTCGTTGTATCTCCTATAGGAGCTGCCCTAGCAGTTAGGTCAACTAGTTGACGTTTCAACTCTAAATTACGTCGTACCAACTGCAAATTACGACGTTGAACCATTTTTAACTTTTTCCTCAAATTTTCTTTTCGTGGTGTATGTGCAGTCATCTTTTGAGGAGTTTGTGTTTCACCCGAGAGCATTGGTGATCTAGATCTCTCTCTGGGCTCTGCTTTGCAACTGCTAGGACCTACAATATTAAAAAAAATTTGATTTTGTGCAATATTAGGATTAATTGGTATGGTATTAGTGTTTGTTAGATGAAAATCCTCTTGAAATGGATCGCTTTTTGATGTTGAAAGGATTGCTAAGTCGGTAGTTGCTGTTGATTGGTAATCAATGGTTGGTTGATAGATAGTTTCAAATAAAGGAATTTCTGTTGACGAGGCTTGAAGTATGCACTTTAAAGTAGGTACCGCATCTTTTTGGAGATATTTACGTGTGGCAGTTTTGTACATTTCATCTTCAAAATGCACACTGCACATTCTAAGGTACGAATTGTGAAGGCGCCCTATTTTCATCCCTAATAAATTGGTATCACAAAATTTCACCCACTGCTTACATCTCTCCAGATCTTTCGGAAATGTGTGAAGTGTAACGCCCATTCCATTTTTGTTTTTACAAAAACGAACAGCACACGACAAATTCATGTTTTCCAAAAATATTTTTATTGGTAATAAAAATTTAAATATTCGCACATATATAAAAATTTATCGTAATATAAGTACGCCACAATATTTTAAATAATAAATTCACTGTTATATTATAATAAATTATATAAGTTATATATTATTCGGGGGAAGTTCATGTTCGGGGGTCAATTTTTAAAAATTAACCTATAAATTCGTATGTCAATTTAACAGACCGCCAAATAAACTGCGACATCTGTGAACTCCTGTATTATAATACTCAAAGGCGGAGAAACGAATATTCGTCGGGTCCGTTTACTTACTCCGTTTACTACCCCAAGTTAATATTTTTTCTCAAAAAGCTAGCTCTTGAATCCTCATAGCAAGCACCGATGTGCACCCAAATATAGAAGTTAGCACCATTATCTATAGTTTTTCCACAAATCGATATTGAAATCTGGGGGGGGGGCAAGTAAACGCTGGCCCACCAAGTTAATATTTTTTCCCAAAATCCCCCCTCCCGAATCCTTATAGCTACCACCCCTCAAATCGATTTTAAAATGGAGGCACACAGTGGTTCAAAATCCCATAAACTCGGTCATAATATGAAGGTGTTCTTCAATTTGAATGAAATTTGGTATACTAAAGTAACTAGTGGTCGCTGATTACGACTAAAAAGTTGAAATTCCAAAAAACAAAATGGGGGTTCAAATATGGCGGACATATGTAGTATTTAAATATAACAGATATAACCGAAATTTTGCGACGGGGTGTTTTTGATGTCGCTAATAATGAATTCAAGATGATCAAAATGACAAATGGATAGCAGTTAATTGCCCCCTCCCCCGGCTTCAATATCGGCTTGTAGAAAAACTATAATGGTGCTAGCTATGAAGATTCGGGAGCTAGCTTTTGAGAAAAAATATTAACTTGGGGGGGCCGAGTAAACGGACCCCGTTCTCCCTCCACATCTACTGCGCAGAAATTTGGCTCCACCCAGTCACGAAAGAAAAATTTTGCTATAAAATTGGACCTTATTGATAGCCACTGCAGTCAAAACTCTCTAAATCAACCTCCTTTTAATTCGAAATATTCTCCAAATCGAATTATTTATTTGGTACATCCAACTAACTTACAATCCAATTCTTACTCTCTAATTCGAACAAATTTTAATACATTATGAGAATTCGATTTAGAGAGTTTTGACTGTATCAGGTAAGGACGGCAAGGTTTATTACTTTTGGGTGCTAAACAATATGAAATATATAAAGGAAATTTAATATATTATTATTGGTACTTTAAAACATAAAATGCAATTACTTATAAAATGTAAAAATTTACAATAACAAATTCTATATACACCTACAATTTACATAATAAAATATTTAATCCCATTCAATTTCATCCCCCCAACCTTCTTCATGTTTTTCAATTTCAACAACTCCAAACTCTAATCTTTTAGTAATAGAATTTTCATTTATCGACACACTGTTACTTTCACCAATAGGAAGTATATAATTTTTGGAACTTTCAATGACAGGTTCCATATCTTGAAAGAAATCAAACTCATCATTTGTAGTTATAGGATCAATTTGGTTTTTAATGTCAAGGTCCATAATATCTACCAATTTCTTTTTCTTCACAGAGGAATATTTTGACTGATTTTGAGAAACTGATTTAGACGATTCTTGATGTTGTATTTCAGGGGTATCTAATAAATAATCCTCATTATCTGACCGCCCCACATCATTTGTAGTTATTGGAATATTTCCACCAATATTATTTCCTTCATTTACATCCCAATCTTCCCAATTTTCTAAATCATCTTCAGCAGATTGTTCTAATTCAGTTGAAGTTTCACCTTCCTCGCCATCAGGACTAGGTCTTTCTGGCAACTCCAAAATTTGGTTTAATTCAACCGATAAATTAGTTATATCTTGAAAAGCAGAAGATTGCAAAGTTTCATTTTGAATTGTATTACATCTTCTTGAATTCCTTCTGGAGTTCCTGGCAGGATGTATAATTGGTCGACCGTCATTAAATAACTTTGCACGTTTACCCCCAATAACTGTCGTTGCACCCAGAATTGGAACAATGTCTGCCAAAGCTCGCAACGTTACAGCTACTAATTGATCATTTGTGTCTTTTATTCCTACAAGTAGCTAATAAAAAAAAGAGGTTAATATACAAAGTCAGACCTAAATTAACATATCGTCGCTCCTGTGAAAATTTTCATTTTTGAGTTATGCGCACTACTAATCTGGAATTTGAACAAATTATCTATTACAAAAACAGCAAATGCGATCAGGCAATAGAATTCTTTAGGAAAGTTTATTTAAGTTTCAAAAATGCAGTTTCAAAGTCTTTTATCTCAAAACTACAATTTTGCACATTTGTCATTTGTGCATAGGAGCGACAATATCGACAAAGTGCAACTTACTTCTGGTAATATATGTGATTCCAATTCATCAACTGTGAAACATCTGATATAGTATTGAAAATATTTCAAAATTAAAAGTCGAATTTGTGCATCTCGAACACAAAATATTTGTAGTAATCTTGGTATCATATGCTTCCTAAAATTATTAGCTGAAAATAATCCACTTGTCGTATCATCCACATCTAAAACCAATCAATTACACACAGTTAAATAAAAAACTTTAGTTTTATATTATGCTAGGGGTTGAATCTTTGATAATTCAGTACCCAGGGTGCCCTTAGATTATTATCCTTACCCTGTCGTGGAGACAATACAAATGGCAAGAGTTCTTCTTGTGCAGTTTTATCTAGAAGAACCATACGTGACAATAATAATCCACCCAATTGAGTGGCAACCACAATTTCGTTAAATGCACGCAATTTGTTTGTAATTGTATTAAAAAATGTGACCTTACTTTCGTCACTTTTTAGTGGTAATTCCGTGAGGTAGGAATAAACGATTATAAAATCATGAGTGAAAAATTCATGATCCAATAAAGAAGATAACTTTGGCCGTAACAGAACATCGGCATTTTGAAGTTGATCCTTACAAAAACTTTTGAAACTGTTCAAAAATGCAATATCATCTGTAACAAAATACTCAAAGTAAAAACATTTTCTTTTTAGTTTAGAAAAAATGAAAAGCCTACCGTCACTTTTTTGCAGTAATACTTCATTTACCAACACCCCATATGCAAAACAATCAATAATGTAAGGGTTTTCACTATTGGTTTTAATATTTTTATTCTCATTTTGATCAACAGCATTGTTGTAACGGTACTTTCTAGTTTTAGATAAATAATCATCAGTCAAGTCCATATATCGACACAAATATTCCATGCCTCCGAGTCGCCAATTTCCATCACTTGTAACATATATAGATGAAATGCAAACATTATTATGGGATGCATAGGCAGTGTCATGTAAAAAGCAGAGAGCTTTTAATATTGAATAAAGGCCGACACAAATTTGTAAAGTATTTTGTGAGGCTAACACCAAAGATAATGGTTTAACCTCCTCGACAGCTAAATAAAATTTAGAAGCTTTATGCCAAGAAGATATATATTTCAATATACAGGGATGCCGATAAAGCATTGTATTCTAAAAAGAGCAAAGTGCAAATCTTCTAGCTTTCATTAATTATTTAACAATTTACTTTTGCTGCTTTTTCTAAGGGGGTTTTGGACATCCATAATGATCCTCCAACTAATGGTTCCCCAACTAATACTGAAACTAAATTTCCACCGTTGATGGTGGCAGTGTGTTGCGACCAAAATTCTGCCACTTCTACAACCCTTTCGTCCAATTCCAACCCAGATAAATTAGATTGATCGTGTCCCATTTGCTTAAAATAACACACACGGTCTACAAAACGACATTCTTCTGTAAATTTATTATAATAACGTACAATAATTCGGATTAACTGGATTTACTTAACCTTAAAATCTTGTAAGAAGTGTGGCAGTGGCGTGCATAAATCTGTGCATTGGCCGCGTTTTCTAACTGCTGACATGTCAATTATTCTATACTGCTGACAGAGTTAAATGTGGGTTGCACTTTCAATTCCAAACCGGGATTCAGAAAGAGTCAATTGTAATTCAGATTATCTAGTACTTCACCTTACTGAATTTCCAGGAGTATCGCAGAGCTAGCCATATGAGTTTATGAGTTGTGAGGTCGGAAATACTACCTAATCCGAATTACAATAGACACTTTATGAATTACAGCTGAAAATGGTGTAGTATATAAATGGTAGGTACGCCCAAATAAAGCCCATGAAATTGACACGCTAACCGCTCGGGTTGTAGTATAGAGATCGTAAATGCAATGATAGCCTACGACCGTAAAAATGCGGGGAGGCACAGGTTGGAACAGCATTTGCTATCTGCTCTCTCGTGGAGGTCGTGAAATCGTCAATCGAGTTATTAATTAGCCAACAACACAATAGGTATTAATATCTTATTTTAAGTTAGTAATTAGGTGATTTATCAAGAATTTTCATTTTAATTATAATCCGGTGGTCTGTGACGAATGAATAACCAAGATAAGGTAACTTTGGCCCAGATATTGGGGCAATATTGGCCCAAGCCAAAATCAATTTAAGTTCTGATGAAGAAAGTGAGATATATTTTGATTTGGAAGAAGAAATAGAAACGGTCTAAGAATACCCGAAATTGAAAATAAATCGTAATGGATTAAGCATTGTGGTGTTGTTTAACGGAAACAAATGCCCTGGCAAAGTTATTGCAATTTCAGAACAAGGTGGTGCCAAAAAAAAAGAGATGCTATCAATTAAAACTGGGATGATGTTATTGACAAAATACCAGAACCCATAATGGTTTCCAAAAAAAATCAATATAATAATCAGTTAAATTTCCAACAGGCGAACCCAATAATAACAGGAAAGTGGATCTCATGAGCCCATTTTGATATATTACTATAATTTTACAGAGAGCAGTGCATAAGCACCACCCAACGGGACCTACAGTGTTTAAAGTGGAATTCGAACCACTAGACAAAAAGAAAATCGTTCAGAGTAGGATTCGAACTTAGAAATTCTATACTTACTAACTAGCCCGGCACCTACCTTACTAATAAGACCAACTTTCTGCCTTATATATTGCTGACCAATATAAAGTCTTGGATCTCGATAGTTAGGTATGTTTGAGCTGCAGTTATTTTTTGGGAAAGAAATAGAAAAATAATAGGAAGAAGAGTTTGCGTTTAAATTAAAAATATTTTTTTTTTACTACCGTAAACTGGGGTAACTTTGGTACAATTTTTATAGTTTTTTGGTTATAAAATCGTAATTAGTTATCAAATTTAGTTGGGAGTAGGATTGTATAAAAGTTCTACTGGGACTACATAAAATCTACATAGAATTTATTACTTTATCGTTTTCACAACTGAGAAAATGGGCCTTAAAAGTGTCCCAAAGTTACCCCGGGTAGCGGGGTAACTTTGGGACAGGAACTTTTTTTATGGATATCTTTGTTTAAAATACATTTTTATCAATTATAAACCTAACTATGATAAAGTAGATTAAAAATTTGATTTCGGTAGGGAAAAGTTGCATTTTTTTAATCGGTAAAGGGACAAGGAAACGGGAAATTAGAAAAATTGTGCTTGAACACATAATTTGTTTTATTAAAAAACAAAAAACAACATTTTCTTTATTAAAAAGGAACAAATTAGGTAGACTTAAATAATATAGGTAGATACAACACCTAGGTAACTTAAATAATCTCCATTCATTCTGGAACATCAGCCAATGAGTCGTTTCTTTACTTTAAGACATGTA
The DNA here is from genome assembly GCA_958510855.1 of Rhagonycha lutea. Classification (NCBI taxonomy): domain Eukaryota; kingdom Metazoa; phylum Arthropoda; class Insecta; order Coleoptera; family Cantharidae; genus Rhagonycha; species Rhagonycha lutea. Next base: position 53,647,537 of record OY294037.1, read on the forward strand.
CCAAAGTTACCCCTGAAGGTTACGACTTTTTATAAAATTATTTATATTTAACATGTGTTTCAGCTTTTAAGATTTTTCTCTATTGTAAAACTGTGACAGAATATTGAATTTTTCGATCCTCTTACCCGAATTTAATTAATGTTGTTAGTTTCACTCCACCGATAGAAAATATACACACTATGCACTAAACACCTGTTTCTGTGAAGGTCAGTTTTACACCTCTAGGGGATTCCTGCTAAAAATAAACTGTTGCTAAATCACATAAATTAAGAGTTAATACTCTACTTTTGGTGATAAAATGATAAAAGGGCCGATTCGTACTAGAATTACTGGTATATAGAGGGAGAAATAAAAAATAATGCGGGTGTCCCAAAGTTACCCCGTTTTACGGTATTTAAAAAAAAATACGTAGATAGTACCTATTTAGCATTTTAGTTTTAAGTAAATATTATTATTTCTAAATTTTTCTTTAAAATACAGTTTGTTTGACCTTTTTCTCTGTGTTTTTTTACTAATCACATAAAACTATTTTTTTAAATTACCAGCATAGTCTAGTTGTTCAAAAAATCAACTTTTAGCTTTTAATTTAGAATATCTTTAACCCAAGCCTTGAAAAACATGTATGGGTTAAATTATGAGTGATATACTCTTAAATATATACTGATAATAAATTTATAGTTTTAAATAAAAATCCGCAAGTAAAATAGTAATAAATATAATTAGTATATAAAATTATGCATGTTGATCTTCCCGAAATATAAAGTACGATTTTTAATCCAAACTAATCACAACTGAAAATAAGACTGACCTATAACTACCTGTTATCGGGTTCTGTGACAAAAGACCTATCGATAGAAATCGATCAATAGGGTTCCAGGAAGGGCTGGTGGGGATATCGAGCTATATTTCGAAACTATACCTGCGTTACCATATGGTAACGCCAGGTCATAATGGGTTAAATTACAGCTCGCTCAATGAATAAAAAATGTTCATTTTTTGCGAGTAAAGGTTCATTCTATTTTGGTACGCGATTAAAATTTGGTAACATGTATTGATTATGATGTAATAAGCGCTGGAAGTTTATCATATTTGAAGACATTATTACTACGAAATTGATTTTACTTTCAAAATTTTAAGCGCCTACCAAAATAGATCCATGTTTTACCTAATTAACTTTCTTAATCTTTTAAAAATATTGATTATTATTAACAGCACAAACTGAACTCATTCAAGGCACTGCATTTAAAGCAGGTAGAGAGACGCCTTAACTCCAGCGAGGATTGTATAAAGGATACACTCGATCATACATCAACTTTCCTACCCAATATTTTCACCTATGATACAATACGCGTGGTCTGCTACGCAATTATGCGATGATACCATACTTAATATCCCATATTTTTTTTATCTTAATGTGCTTAATTTCTGCCATGACATCACAGATTTAAAGCTGGTATAGTTGATTGAAGTTCCTCATTGACTAATCGATAGTAAATCAATCTCAATTTCTTGTAAAACAAGTGGTCCGTCAGCAAGGACTCTTAGCTTTGTATGTAGATAATGAAACACAATTTTTAAAATATTAAATAATAATAATAATATATTGGCACTTAATTTTACATTAAAACATTCAAAATGATTTTAAAATGTTTTGCCAAAACGTGTTGAAAGAGGCGTTCGTTTTGGAGTAATTCTTTGGATTGCAAAAATAAATAATCTTAGTTAGTGTCAAAATGTACATGGCAAAACACTAAAATTGTCATGTAGACATCATTTAGAAATCCGTATAGAGATGATTATTTCATATATTACTTTGAAGTACTCAACATTTAATTGGGATATACTTAAATAAATAGAAACGATTTCCAGCCAAATTTCTTTAATAAACTTTTATCTGTCTAATTTGTGCGTAACTCGAAGTTTGGCAAATCATTTTAGAACCACCCCTTTATTTCACATGATTACTAAATGTGGGTGCATCACTCAAATCATAATAATTATTACATATTTAAAACTATAAATTTATAGATGTACTGAAACTATCATTAAAAAAACATTTCATAAACGGATTTTTTCAACTTACATTCCAAATGTCCGAATGCAATAATAATAACAACATACATATTGAAGGAATATTATTGTTTACTTTTTGGCAAATTCTCAGATATATTTTTAATACTTTGTGTACCTGGTAAAATACAGACTATTAAAATTTATAAAATTTAATTTATTTTAAATCCACGTATGATTAAAAAACCTAGGAGCTCCAAAATTTATGGCACTTTAATTGCCTCATGGCAATTAAGTAAAGGCGGTGGAAATATACATGTGTGCATGTAATACAAATCCGGTTTTGGCTATTTCTTCTGGGTGCATTGTAAACCTGACTTCTGGTTTAAACAATTAAAACACATTTATATTCAAATTTGAAATTATATACTAAAGATATGGCAAAAAGTAACCAAGCACTAGAACTGCTTTGCAGATTGATAAAATTTGACTTCCAACTGACGTCATTGACACACAAACGTTTTGCCCTTTTGGTATAGCGTCATTCCCGAGATGTGCCATTAGTATTAAATTTCTATAGATACAATTGATCAGGATGTAATTTACAGCCATATTGATCACGAAAACAATTGTTACAAAATGATTAGTTTAGCTTGTTATTAATTTTTAATTTAATGGTAACTTTTGAATTTATGCTTAACAATGAAATGCAAAGTGAAGATTAGTTAAGATTAACAGAATATTTCGTTCTTGCCATAGAATTTTGTTGCGAAGTCATCACACACAAAGCACCGCCATTGACTATCCAACCAAAGCAGCTTTCGTCATTTGTTAAGTTGTGATGATGTAACACCCTTGTTCCGTGGCAAAAATTATACATAAGAACTTGATGAAACCCTTCTATAAAATTAATGTATCATAAACTGTTTTATAATTAATTATATGTAATACAAAATAATAGGTATATAAGTACATAATAATGATATATTTAAATTTCAGGCCAACTGAAAATTTAATTTTCAATTTTAAAAGTCATTTTATTCCAGTGGCATGTGTGAATGAATATTCCATGATTATATTATGATTTAATAAAATATTCTTAACGGAATTAAAATTATATTTACTAAACTGAAATAAATATACACAATAAAACTAAATCGTCATAGAAGGTAACACTTAAAAAAAAGCTGTGACTTATAAACAAATAAAATATCACATTATTTGTATAGGTTAGGCTAATTAACAACCAACTATACCTCACAAAATTAAATAAAATGATGAAATGTACAAATGACACTTTTTAAAATATACTTCCTTTTCTCTAATATTCGGTATAAACTTCTAATTGTAATAATTGGTATTAAAATTGTATCTACCTATGTGTACCCATCTGGTACTCAAATTATAAATATTGTATAACACAGTCTAAATGCTAATCACTTCTATATTTTTATGTTTCACTGTCGATCACAATATTTTTATTTATTGCCTTTCAGCTGTAAAACTGTAATCATAGTCCTTCATTAGTTGTTGCATGGTTCTTATCTTAATGACAGGATATTGTGGCTGAAAAATTATGTTTTAAATTAGGTTTACATGAGAAAATTTATTCTATAGGGTGTTTTTTTAGCTGCATGAGAACTTTCAATAGGGATAACAATTGAATCAAGATTGCTATGGAAACAGTTTTTTGACATTTGTGTTTAGCAAGGTTTGGCAATTGATAATGCATAGATTGACCATTGAACAACGCTACCAAATTGGGCTCACAACCAATTGGAAGTGGATCCATTTTTTTACCGTAAAATTTTGTTCAGTGACGAGGCACATTTCTGGTTAAATGGGTATGTGAACAAACAAAATTGCCGTATATGGAGTGAGACCAATCCGGGACATTATCTTGAGACTTCATTGCATCCATTAAAATTGACTGTTTGGTGTGGAATACACGCCAACGGCATCATTGGTCCATATGTCTTTCGAAATGAGGAAGGAGCTATCGTTACGGTGCATGGTGTGAGATATCGACACATGCTCAATACATTTTTGTTTCCAAAACTTCAAGAGCTAAACATTGACAACTTATGGTTCCAACAGGATGGTGCTACGTGCCACACAGCCAACGAAACCATCAATTTATTGAAAGGACAATTTGGTGACAACATTATTTCAAAACGTGGTCCTATCAATTGACCTCCAAGATCGTGTGATTTGACACCTCCAGATTATTTTCTGTGGGGGTATGTTAAATCCATGGTTTATGCTAACAAACCAACAACTCTAGAAGCATTGGAGGCTAATATTCAGCAAGCCATTTATGAAATAAAGCCAGAAATATTGGAAAAAGTGGTCAAAAATTGGACTGAACGGATGCGCTTCGTAACCCGTGGTGGTCACATGCCGGAAGTCATGTTCAAATCATAAATGCCTTTAACTGTACTTTCATAAAAAAATTATAACCAAAACATTCCGTCAGGTTTTTAATGTTTTATTTCATTTTGAAGTTCTCATGCAGCTAAAAAAACACCCTATATTAATTTTTGTGTGGTGCACCCAATTATGTTTTTATTGTAATTTTTTTTTCCAAAGTTTGATATATGAATTTTCCGGGGAATTTTTGCTTTAGTACAGTTCAAAAATGTATATGTGACCTAGTCTATGAAAAGGGGGTTTAGGTGTCAAAAAATTATTTTCCATTTTTTTGCCGATTCGGATAGAGTATGAGACGCTCTTTCAGATGGTGAAAACCAGAAAGTCATAATTTGTGGAATTACCAGGCAACGCAGATAAACGGGAACACCTAATGCAAAATTGATGCAACGAGTTGTTACCTTTAACTGCTGTTTTCTCGATAACTTATTTGATCATTTTCCACTTTTTTGCCGATTTTGATATAGTATGAGACGCTCTTTCAGATGATGAAAACCAGAAGGTCATAATTTGTGGAATTATCAGACAACGCAGATAAACGGGAACAACTAACGCGAAACTGATGCAACATTGTTTCCTTTAATTGTTGTTTTCTCGATAACTTGATTTCGCACGTAAGCTCCCTTTTCATAAACCAGGTCACATATTATGATTATGTTGATTAAGGGTGCGATTTTAAGAACTGTTTCAAAACTTCATTTACAGCTCAAAATTGGTTATAGATACAGCAATGCTTTTTTTAACGGAGAGGAGAATTTTCTGAAGGTCATGATATAATTTTTAATAGGTTTTGATAACGGATTAATATTTTGATTATGTTAATTAGCGATTTTATATCAAAAACTATGTCTTTAATATTCTGCATTAAAATTATTTAAATTTCAAGTATTGTAAGTACTGTAAATGAAGTTTCGTTTCGACCATAATTAAATGATTTCAAAATATTTGAATTTTCTTTTCTGCACATTATAGTTCCGCCTAGTCACAATCTTAATTTTTCGAAATTTCAATTTTAGTAACTATGTACGTATTCTAGTTTTGTTTATACTGTATTAAACGTAAAAACCATTTAAAAAAACAGAATTGAGTGTACATAATATAAAATTATTTCTTGAATTATGTGTACAAAGAAAAGTGTAATCCTGGCAAAGAAACACTTTTAAATACTAAATATGACTGAACTTACCCTATCAGAATTAGAATTTCTAAATCTTGGATTAATAATAAAAGGCACCCCTTCTATTCCATTATGGGTTGATATTAAAGTGTGAGTTGACTGTGCCGGTACAAGAGGTGCTGGACGAGCTGGAGCAGGTCTAGCTGGTCTGTTATTGTAATCAGGACTAAGAATTTCATAATCGTGATCCCCATTATCCAAATTGGGATAAACTGCAGAAGGTGGAGAAAACTGTTGGGCTGGTTTTGGAGGTAAGTCTGGTGGCTTATATTCATTTTCTGTATCTTGCACATTCCCCATTTTGTAACAAACAATAACTCCGTTTATTTCACTAAAAATTAGATTTATAAAGTAAAATCAATAAAATTTTAATTGAGAATTAGTAACGTCCATTAGAGACTCGTGTCTAGAGACAGTATATTTTGTTTTTGATCCTGAATCCTTACGCATGCGCATTTGTTTCTTTTTTGTACTTCTGAAAATCAAATGTAATTTTGACAGCTGTCAAATTTTGTCAAAGTAGTACGTTTATTATTTAAATTATTTCCTTCTATAATAATAGACCGTAAACGGTAATACTACTAATTGTTTAGTAGTGTCAGTGTGAAATTTGTGATTACAAACGTAAATAAAAGGACAATAATTATTAAAAAAATCACTTTAGAACTCATACAGGCGAAAAGCCGTCTTTAAATTACCACATTTAAATTACTATTTCCCTCTACAATAAACTGGCGTTCATAATAATTAATTTTAATTAAATTTTAAACTTCCCTAATGTGCACATTTTTTTATTGTCACAAATTATATACTTAAAAACGGCTTTTCGCCTGTATGAGTTTTAAAGTGATTTTTTTAATAATTATCCTTTTATTTACATTTGTAATCCCAAATTTCACACTGAAACTACTAAACAATTAGTAGTATTACCGTTTACGGTCTATTATTATAGAAGGAAATAATTTAAATAATAAACGTACTACTTTGACAAAATTTGACAGCTGTCAAAATTACATTTGATTTTCTTAAGTACCAAAAAGAAACAAATGCGCATGCGTAAGGATTCAGGATCAAAAACAAAATATACTGTCTCTAGACACGAGTCCATTAGAGGCGTATTTTGGCTAGCAATAGATTAGTCATGTGGTAAAAGACAACCTTTCTCGCAGGGAGTCGGCAACTTCTGGCTTATTTTTGTTTATGTATAGATACACATAGTTTAAGATAGAATGGAAATGATAAATTTAAATGATTAGTGTATTTTGTCTCTATCGTGTCACTCTATCTTAAACTATTATTATTATTATTATTAACAAAAACCGCTTTATAATTTAGTGCCATCTGTTGAAAAGTTTTTGAACTTTTTTTGTTTTAGGTGTCTCCAAAGTTGATCAAAAAATTTAATAGATGTTCCATGAGGGATTCACAGCCATAGTAGACAAAGTCACATTTTTAAATTGACATAGTCCATATTTATAAGAATACCCAAGTCAATACTTCAGCCAATTGTCATTATGCGGCATCTGTGTGAATGACAAGTGAAATGGTTTGCCATTAAAGTTTAATTTGGTCTACTATGGCTGTTAAGGCGAAGCATCACCACGTTGGTGTAAAACCTTCTTTAATAAGATTCGTTAAACATGTTTTTCAAGAAATGTTTATATATTTTTGGAATTTTATAAATTCAGCTTCGTAGCTCAATAGAATAATTGTTTCTAGATACTGTCAACTTTTGGTAATTCTATTTAGTAATAAGTATATTAAAGAAATCTCGAATTCCAATATTCAGAATTTTCAAAAAAAGGAATGTCAAATTTCTTTTCAAATGTAGTAATAAAGACAATTATTGTAATACTTTAGTTTACAGAAACGATTATTCTATTGAGCTACGAAGTTGAATTTTTAAAATTCCAAAAATATCTAAATATTTCTTGAAAAACATGTTTAACAAATCTTTTTAAAGAACGTTTTACACCAATATTTAGTCACGTGGTGATGGTTCGCCTTAACCCCTCACATAATATAAGAATTATGAACAAAAATTAAAGTTTTTAAATTTTCGTTTTTTCTTTATACTTAGTTCTTGAACTAGACGGAACTTTTTAAATTTTTAAATAAAAGAAGGAACTATGTATCTTTAATAAAAGGTTCGCCCAATTACACGTTTGAGAGAGACTGGGCATGTCCTATTGAACAGAAACTTTGGACATAGAAGATTGAATTAATAACTAGCTCCACCCACTGAAACTGAACATTGCCGCTTTAAAAAAAAATAACTCATATTAATTTATCAGCTGACCATGATTTTAATATGCAAGCACATAAATATTATAGCTTATAGGTTTAAGCCCACTTGTACCACGCGACGCGATACCACATCGAGCGACATAAAATTGTCTCGAGAGAGAGAGAGAGAGATAGCTTGTACACCTCAATGTAGCTGTGTGCTTAAAGCTTATAGAGATTATTTCGTCGCTGATCAATTTTATAATCCTGCTGACTAAGTAATAATTTTGCTTCATGATTATTTATTTTGAACACACATAAATATTAAGCCTAAAGATATGTTTACTTGCTGATAAAATTTTGTTTGTTTGCTAACCACTTATCGAGCCCGATATTGTTTCACTGCCAACAAAAATATAGTATGATGTCCAAATGATTTAATACGTAGCTAATTTTTCTTGCTGGTCCAATATTCAAATTGCGAATAATTTAATTAATTCTCTTAAAAAAATGCACCAAAAAGAAATGGGAGAAAAGGATCCCATAGCATAGAGCAGGGGTCGGCAACCCGCGGCCCCCAAAGGGTCTTGGTGCGGCCCGCGGACTCTAAAATGATTGATTTTTTTTTAAAATAAAGCTCTTTTTAGTGAATTTACTTTTCTTTTTTTATTTATAAAAGCTTTTTTCAGTAGATATTCCAAGAAGTGCGGCTCGCACTAATCTCAAAGTAAAATATTTGGCCCCTGTACAACAAAAGGTTGCCGACCCTGGCATAGAGCATAGACCAAGGCGTTAAAATGGAATTAACTTAATCACAGTCTCAACCATTGTGGTACGGATGGTCACCTTAGCTTACAGTTATCAAACTACTACTGTATTATGCTTTTCTATAAATTTTCGTTTCATTATGTACATTTTCGTTATTGTGATAAACTACTTAATTAAAATTTGAGATATTTTAATGTCTAATTTGTGACTTCCGCCCTAAACTTTTTTATATACTCCCGGGACTTAAATAGCAACTTTAGTCCCTATTATCAAAGACTTAAGTGGGGTTGATTCTTAAAGAATAAGGTAAGACCCAAGTTTCAAAATCAAAACTATGTTCATAAACGATCGTATTACACCCAATTTTTATGCTGAAAGTTAAAATGTGTTCCGTTACTTTTGCGTCACCTGTGAGATATGATTTCATGATTTTTTCAAGATAGAAATAATCCATATCTTTAAAATAATATATTATTATGAGCTATTTCATTATCTTCATCTTTATTACACCTTTTAAGGATGCACTAAATTAATTTTCATGACATCAATAATTGATGTCATCAAGGATGTTACTTGTATCCATAAAAAAAATTGAATTCTTACCCTGCAAAAATAAAACCTTCCGGAGCTTTTTTTAAACGACTACACACAATTATATCAGTCACAACAAGACGAGCACTTTTACGTTGAACTAATTTATAACACAATTGCTTTTTACGCCAAGCTTTTTGTTCCGAATCGATAGTTCTTGATATCAAACTATACCCTTCGGGAGGTATTTTATCGTTTATTACTATTATTTCTTCTACGACGTATCCAGGAAGGCCTGTCCAATAAAAATGTATGAAAACTTAAGAACATACAAAACGTGTTTTTTAACTTACCTTGACTTTTAGACAAACACAAGTACCTTTCAGACTTTCTTTTTAAAAATGAAGCTTCTCTCCACAAATCTGCGTCTTGGTCTTGATCATAAGTTCTACTAATTGCCGTAAAACCTAATGGACATCTTTCTAAATTTTCTACTATCTACAAACATTTGTAAACATTAACAATTCGGCTTTACTTGTCAAAATTCAAAATAAATATGTTGTTTTCTTTGTGAATTACAAAATTAACTCCCCCTCCACCATTATGTAATGAATTGCAATATTTACGATGTAGGTATTATTTAAAATTAACGAGTTGTAAACTTACTTGTAACCCTGTGATAGGTCTGTCATCTGGCAGTGGAATTGATAAAATATTAGCTAATTTATTTTGATTTGGCAATTTGGACATTATAGGTTAGAATTTCTAATAAAACTAAAATCAAAATAACAAAAGAATCATTATTATTTTATAGACATTTGATAAATTATTACAAATTTGTACCTTTCATCCTGTACAACAGAATTACAAATAAAATAAGTTATAAAAAAATATCGATAAAGAGATAAGACCTATGTAGTAAACACGACCAAAAATTAAAGTGAATAAAACATATATCAACAAAATAAACATAAGACCATCACCTCTATTTATGGAAAAGAACCAAATAAGAGTTAAAAATTCCTAGATTCGTTTCGAACAATGCTGTTGACCTCACACATTGATCCTCACACATAAATTTTAAATTTACAACAGAAACTAAAATAAAATGATAAGTACTTACCGATAAGATAAGAGATATGTATTATCGATTCTTTATATCTATTTAAAAGGCATTTGGTTACATTGATCTTCACAATTTGGCTTTAAACTCTATTATTTGGTACCGGGTGTACAGGAATAAAACAAAAATTAGTCATCCACATACACCAATGGTAATTAATTTAATTTATTATGGAAGGCATGTGCTTCGAATGGCGGGTTATTTAAATAAGGCGTATGAAGATATTATTATACTAACTAATTAACAGGCGCATGTTTATTGTCTATTTCCATTAATTCTTTAATCAACGCTATTTCTCATTTTTTTAAATTTTAAAGTAGATCTAATTTTTTCTTATCTATTCAGTGGCGTAACAAAGACTCTTGTGTCTGGGCTCAAAAGATCAACATGAACCCCTCTGTTTCTTTGAATGAAAATAAAAGGAATAAATACAAGTCAAAAAACCTAGTTTTGCAGTAGTAGGTTTTTTGTTAAAAGTTTTTTCAATATGGCTAAAATTTAAATTATGAAGTTTCATTCTGAATAATATTATGGAAAAAGAAAAAAATTCAAACAGATAATACACCTTAAATTAAAACCAATAAAAGGTTGAACAATTCAATCTCATTAGACACGTATTTCAATCTTATTAGCTTTCATCAGTACTGTATACATTGAGAAATTGCAATCAAGGGTGACAAACCCCCCAACTTGTTGCAACTTCCTTCCTTTCTCTTTGTTATTACATAGAATTTGTTCATTATATAAATTAAAAGTATTTATACCTTTTAATAATTATAAAATTGTATACCATTTTTAATATTCTTGTATGTTACGTTATCTCCATCATATTCTAATAATTCTCAATTATTCGTAAATTATTAAAATATTCCTACTAATTTATTATCACGAATTAAAAACTAACCAATTTAAAAAAGCAATTATTTATCAGTGAAACCCGCCAAATTTAATTAAATTAAATTATCAAAATTCAAATTATAGCAATATAATATTGAAATGTCCTCTCTCTTCTTGCAAATCTTTATAAATTTTCATTCAAAAGCTGTTCATAAAGAACCTTGTTTTTATTCAAATAAGTTGCATGGGTTTTGATAGTGTGACTTAAATTTACTTTATCTAAAAACTGAAGAAAAGTGCTATAAATAAATTGTATAAATTTGGTTAAAATATGTTAACATGACAAAATTTGCTCCTAAATTAGTTTGGCCGTTACCGTTCACAATACCCAACTTGAATTTGGTTTGTATTTCGTTCAAATTCGATGTTACCAAGCGTATAACAAATTGCAAAAATTCGTTACAAATTTCTCTTCTGCTGTTATTCTTCGTTAGCGACTGTGTGATGATACCTTTGTGATAAATTCAATGAAGGAACCCCCAATTTTTTTTAATCTCAACCAATTTTTATTCGAATTACCTGACAACACAACATCTGTTTTCTTAAAATATAGATATCAAACTTTCAATGATGGAGTTATATTGGTTTATCCATTAACAATAATTTCAGCTTACATGATTTAAAGTGATCAATTTCTTGGCTTCCAAATTCGGTTTGCACCTGCTACCACTTCAATAGGAAATTTATGAAAACTTATAACGTAGAATTTTTGCTGTGACATCGATTACACAGCAATTTGTATTATTTTTCTTTAATGCCATTTTATTTATCAACTATTTATTGCATTCTACCATATTTACTTTCTCAACTGATATACACCGCATACAAACACAGGTTATTACACATGAGGGGCTCAGAGGAAAAGTATGGTACAAAAGTGACATTTTGGTAAAAAATTAGAAAAATAGTACAAGTGATAAACCCGCATTCTACTGACTTCTATGAATAAGTAAAGTTACAATCTTTTAGTAAATTTCCTATCTTGATTATACTTTAAGAACAATTATCTCGAAACAATTGAAGATGCACTTGTACCACTTTTCCTCTGAGCCGTTCACATAATAAAAAAAATTTAGTTTGAAATTATTCCGTGTGGCGGCGCTTTATTAATGTAAATCGGGAAATTACTCGTTTCTTTTGTCATTGCTGTAGTTGATTCGAAGTGAATAGTGGGGGTATTAAAAAACGACGCCAGCGTCCGCTGCGGACAAATTGTGCAAACAAGGTTCGTAGATGACGAGCGACTAACGGCAGCCGGGTCTCAAAAATTCGTTTTAAATTTGACGTTTAAAAATGTAGAAAGTTAACCTATAAATTAATGTTGTCTCTAATCATTAAATTTTGACGTTTAATTATTTATAAATTTTAAAATTAAAATTCTGTTTCAAATTCACGATGAAAACAAATCAACACCGTATTTATAATATAAATATATTGTAGTATTTTGAAATCATCATAGAAATTTTAATTATAAATTCAGTTGATTTTTGTTTTGGTTCCGTAGTTTGCCACGTGATGGCGTGGAATGTACAAAGTTTTGAATTATTCTCTTTTTAAATAAGTGGAAGGAGTTTAAAAATTTAATTAATTTTATTTGTTTATTAAAGACAAATCGACATGAATATTTCTTAATTTCATCAAACAAATTTATTGTTTTGTTGTTAATAACCAATAATTGTTAATTTAGTAGGATAAAATGTTAGATAATAAGGATTTAAATATTTTGGTGATTTGAAATTTAAAGGTAGTTCCAAAAACAAACGCGGAGTGCGACATAAAAATTTAACTTGGTGAAGAGGGGAGAAAAAGAACGCTCTCTTTCCTGGGACGCCTGCAAGACACGCTGCGTTTTTGTGGTGCGCGACATAAAAGTGCATAAATTAATATAAAATGTGCAAAATTCAGCAAATTTAATGCTGTGCATTAGTGTATCATCAAGATCGATTGATGGAAAAAGTTTATAAGCGGTGAAAAGCTGAAAAGCCAAAATTTGGATGATAAACTGGGAAGCGTCTTTTTCAACAAACTAAGAAGATTGAAAATTGCGAGACTGGTCGACCGCCAACTAATCAATTGAACAAATGATGCTAATCAACTGTAATCCATCCAGGAAATTGCTGGAAAAGAATAAAATTACCAAATTAAGGTAAAAAAATTTTAATAGTACCACATGTTAAAAAAATTTGTGTCGGCGACGATAATCGAACTGCGCCTGCGCAAGCCATCTGCTGTAACGCATGGCGTAAAATTTTGAAGGCCACGAGGAACTACACAAATAAAATTTTAAATGCAGTGCCGTAATGAAATATTTTTGATAATTGAAAAATTTTGTAAACATTAGATTTTAAGAAAAATTTTAAGGTATTATTAATTGCAAGTTACAGGGGGATGATAATAGTAAATGTGTGAACTTGGAATTGGTAATGCGTATTCAGGTTTAACGACTACAAAATTAAGAAATACGAAATATTGGATGATATGCTTTTGTTGTTAAACATTATTTGAACAGAGATAATAAATTAAATTGTTTGAATCGTTTATAATACGTTTAATTTTGCATTCTGAGTTAGCTGTGTGGCGGATTATGTTCCTTTGCTGAAGTCAACTGAAAGCATAAGTAAATAAGATAAAGGTTGAGGTAGGTAGAGGACAATATATATACTAGGGGGGCTCCGCCCCCCTGGCCGCTGCCGCGGCCCAACCCCCCAGGGCCGCTTCGCGGCCCTAATAACTTCAAATTATAAAACTTATTTCCATACAACATTTTTTATGTCGCTTTCACTTTGAATTTGTATTCCATCCTTCGCTCGACATCTTGATAATGCTACATATAACTGTCCATGACTAAACAAAGGCCTATCGATGTATATTGAAGTGTTATTTTCCACCCTTAAATATTAAATATCGAATTTTCAAATCTTCTTCGTAAAATTCCAATTCGGGCGGAGAAATCACCTTCTTACCCGTCTGGCTCAATCGGTTATCTTTCAGTATCGCCCACTATCAAGCGACCTTGCATACCTTTTCCGAAATAATTCCACTTGCATTTAGTATAATTCACAAAATTTTCTCTTCTAATTTCTCAATCTAAAAGAAATAACACTCCTTCAAACTTTACTTGTCTTTTATTCTCAAATAAATCAAATTTTTACAACTAAAAATCGTCAGAAATCAAAATAAGATAAAACGGAATTTAATCGAATTGCAAATCACCTGAAAAGTGTAATTCGAGAAGCAAAAAATGAGACATTTAATAATTACTTAACTAATCTATCGGTGAAGGATCATACTATTTGGAGGGCCACAAAAGGATTCAAGAAACCGCAAACTACTACCTCCCCGCTAAGAAAACCAGAGCAATCATGGGCAAGGTCAAGCATCGAAAAAGCAGAGCTTTTCTCCAAGCACTTGGAAGAAGTATTTAAACCTTATTCTGATGAGCCAGATGAAGAAGTTGAAGAATTTTTACAATCACCACTTCAAATGTCCCCACCTATAAAAAATTTTACTTTTCGTGAAGTTAAGAAAGAAATCGGGAAACTAAATAAAAAGAAATCTCCAGGATACGATCTCATAACGGGGAAAATACTATTTGAATTGCCTGGGTTGGGAGTAAAGTTTCTTACGATGCTCTTCAATTCCATTCTAAGATTAATTCACTGGCCAATACAACTCAAGTTTGCCAAAATAATACTAATATTGAAACCTGGAAAGCCACCAACAGAAGTCACTTCATATCGACCAATTAGTCTGCTGCCATTGCTGTCGAAACTATTTGAGAGACTGCTGCTAAACTGTATACTCGAAGCAGATTTACTAAAAAATTGTATACCAAATCATCAATTTGGATTTCGAAGACATCATTCTACCATCCAACAATGTCATCGAATTATAGACAAAATTTATAGAAGCCTTGAAGAGAAAAAATACTGCGCAGCGGTTTTTCTGGATATCAAGCAGGCATTCGATAAAGTATGGCATAGGGGTCTCCTATATAAAATTAAAAAAAATTTGCCATATCATTACTTCTTGCTTTTAAAATCTTACTTAGAAGGACGTTACTTTCGAGTACAACAAAGTGATGAAGTTTCAGAGATCCGTCCCATATCATCAGGAGTCCCGCAAGGAAGCGTACTTGGACAATTCTGTACCTGCTCTTTACTTCCGACATGCCAGTAACGGATGTTACAGAGACAGCAACCTTTGCAGACGATACTACGATTCTATCAGCTAATAGTAGTAATACTGAAGCATCCGAGCAAGTCCAAACGCACCTCTTACTTCTTCAGGAGTGGTTGCTTCGATGGAGGATAAAAGTAAACGAGACAAAATCGACATTTGTAACTTTTACATTAAACCGTGGCGTATGCCCTCCAGTACATATAAATCAAACACCAATACCTGAAGAAAAAGAAGCTAGATATCTGGGACTTCATTTAGATAGCAGGTTGACATGGAAGAAACATATAGCAAAAAAAAGAAAGGAAATGGACATCAAAATGAAAAAAATGTACTGGCTTATTGGCAGGAAATCTATCCTCTCAATCGAAAATAAAATTCGCATATATAAAGCAATTATCAAACCAATCTGGACGTATGGCCTGGAACTGTGGGGATGTTCAAGCAAGTCCAACATTGATATTATCCAACGGTTCCAATCCAAAGCCCTACGTACGATGGTAGATGCTCCATGGTACGTAACTAACTACACATTACATAAAGATCTGAACGTGCCGTTTATCAGTGAAGTTATTCAAAAAAGAGCGGAAAAATACCACCTCAGGCTGGAAGATAATCCCAATCCCAGTGTCGCCAGATTGTTGGAAGATGGTATCATCAGACGGTTGAAAAGGAAATGGCCTCGTGACCTGCTGGCACAACCATAAGTTAATGACTGCGGGATGGTAATCCCCTACACCGATAAAGTTATCAAATCAGCTTATAGATTATTTGTTTTCTGATTGTTGATATGTACATTAATTAAGTGAAATAAAAAAAAAAAACTTGTTACATTGGTTATTATTAACTTGTTCGAATTTCTATTGCCTTTTATTTAATTATGATTTTCAGTTTTATCATGATGTGTAGTTCCTTCTTTAAATTTTAATATTTACAACCTTTTTTTTAATTTTATCAAAACACATTTAGTTCCATTCATTTTCCATTTAAATCGCGGTTATCCTTAAATTTGTCAATCTTCTTTATTCGTACGTGGTTACTTTTCATATTTGATTAGATTAACCACCCTCCATCTTGATCCCCGATACTGCCACTTTTCCAAAATGACCTTCATTTTGTTTCCCATGACGTATTCCTTTTAAAAATACGTTTCTTTTCACCAAACCACTGTTTCTTTATTTTCTTCTTGAACCCAACTCTTCTTTTTCAAAATACCAAATTACTTTGTTGGACGGCATATCCTCTTCATGCTTTATTTCATCCTTCCAAATTGCTGAACGGGGAACATCATTTCCATCGGAAACCATCTTGGATGAAGTAATCATGTTCATATTAATTTTATTTTTCTTCCTTTTACAATAATTATTGTTATACCTTCTTTCAAAATTACTTTTTCGTCCACGTTTCATCTTTCGCCATTTCATTCGTCGCATCTGTGTTCTGGTGAATATCCGGGCTTTTTTATTAATGCCGCCGGTATGACCCGTTTCTTTATTTACTTCTCCTTCCATTTTTTCATTTCTCAAGTCTTCTTTATTTTCATTTTTCTCAATCTCTTCCGATAGTTGCACTTTTTCTGCTAAAGTTTCTCCTTTTATTAAACTTATTTCTTCCTTCTTATCTTCTAGTTCTTCCTCATTTTCATTTTTTTCATAATTGGACTGCTGATTGTTCTGCTCAATTCTTCACAATATTTTACCCATTCTTTTTTGTCCTCGATCCTATTCTTTTCCCTCTCTCTTTTATCTTCTATTCTATTCGTTCTCCTCTCTCTCCTGTCTTCAGCCATTTGCTCTATCAGCTGTTGAAGCCTCCAGTCAATTTAGCCAAGTAGCCATGGTCAAACTTTTCTTACTAAAAATCTCAGGGTGGCAGCCGGTTCTGCGGTGAACATTTACAACCATAAACTAATCATCCCAAATTGAATTCAAAAAAATGTTCACCAAATGCCGCACGTTCGGGTAGCCAAGTTGAAGTGTTATTTTGCACCCTTAAATATTAAATATCGAATTTTCAAATCTTCTTCGTAAAATTCCAATTCGGGCGGATAAATCACCTTCTTACCCGGCTGGTTCAATCGGTTATCTTTCAGTATCGCCCACTATCAAGCGACCTTGTATACCTTTTCCGAAATAATTCCACTTGCATTTCTTCACAAAATTTTCTCTTCTAATTTCTCAATCTAAAAGAAATAACAATCCTTCAAACTTTACTTGTCTTTTATTCAAAATCAAATTTTTACAACTAAAAATCGTCAGAAATCAAAATGTCGACCGTCCACGACTTGGACGGCGTACGCAAGTCTTCTTCTTCACTGCTCGCGCTCTCTCGGCTTCTCCGAAACCGCGAAACATACAAAATTCAAATTATTTACAAAAACTCAAGCAAACCATTTCCTTATTCCAAAAATTACACGACAGCAAACCAACTTTGTTAAAGCTCTGCTAGCATAACAACAGATCCTATTTTGAGTTTTAATTTGTGTACCGGAAACCCAGAGAAATTCAACGAATTTAAATATTCGACTTCATATTCCAACCGAATGTCCTCATCTGTTTGATCGACCCCTCGATGTTTAGCTGTATCTTCAATTAAGTAGGTATGAATCTTACCCTCGACCAAATTTAATATTTTATTGTTAAGTATGTGAACATCATCATTGTGGCAGTATTATTGTACAATAGTATTATTGTACTTTCAATAATATAATGCTGCTTGGCCAAATTGATGTTGACTATAAAGTAAAATTGACTATTTCCACAGGTGAAGCGTATTTTATAACAGGTAAAACTTGACGAAAGTCACCACCGAAAATAACAAATTTGCCACCAAACGGATTTTTGCATTTACATAAATCTTTTCAATCTTTGTGTTTTTGCGTCGCATGGTTTTGTTGCCTTGCTTTGCGTTTACTTTTTGCTCTTGCTTTTTTGCATTTGCTTTTTTGCATTTGCTTTTTTGCATTTGCTTTTTGATTTTTTGCATTTGCATTTGCTTTTGCATTTGCATTTGCTTTTGCCTTTGCTGTTGCTTTTGCTTTGGCTTTTGCTTCGGCTTTTGCTTTGCTTTGCCTTTGCGTTTGCTTTTGCCTTTGCTTTGCTTTGATTCATCCGTTGATGTGATTATAATGTTGATTTGGTGTCGTCCAATAGCTGTTCTCAGCGTTGCATAAAAACGTTGCATAAAACGTTGCACAAAAAAACGTTGCATAAAAACGTTGCATATTTTGTCTTATCTTTTTATATATATAGAGTAGATATATATTATATAGCTTATCTATCGCTTTTAAACGTTCAAGTTGCAATAAAAGCGTTTGATGAATATTTCATAATTTTTATTAAAAAGTAACAAATAATAATTTACAAAACAAAATTATAATACAGCTCCACCAACGTTAGAACCGACTTTAGGGGCGTGTCAGGCGCTGCCAAAATTAAAAATGTACACTCAAATGAAGAAGTTTCTCGGCGCGAATATTTAAAATCCATAAATTATTTTGTCAAATTGCAGTCACGAAATATGTAAAAAATGTTACCGCAAATATTAAATAAAGCACTTTTGGAATAAATTTAGTAAATATTAAATACAAAAAAACACGACAAATGTAAACACACGCAATGATTTGTAACTTTTACAACAGAATGTACTTAAGAAATAACTCAACGTTCATTGGTTCATTCAAATTTTTAGCAAATTAGTTGGCATATTTGCCGCGTCCTTTCTAAGCTTGGTGGAGCTGTAGTAACGTAACTTATGTTTTATTTTTTATTATAGGCGTATTTTCGCGAGGCATAAAAGTTAACCAAAAGTGACCAAAACTAACCGGTGTCATTTTCGCGACGAACGGTTAGAGGGGAGGTAGTTTTTGGTTAAAAAGTTACCCAACCAAAGTTAACCAAAGACGACCGCTCAAAAGCAGTGGTTACTTTTTGCGGTTGCTTTGCTAGTACAAATGTGTGCCACAATTTAAATTTTAAAGTTGTAAGTGGTTCTAAACGTTCTAAAGACGAGGATTTGAGGTTATGTTAAATTAGAAATTGTGGTGGGGGACTAACCAAAGTTGACCAAAAGTAACCGAGCGGTACTAACCGGGATCCTCGCGAAAATACGCTTTATGAAGAATTACGTTTAAAAGCGATAGATAAACTGTTAATATAGTAAATACGGTGTTGATTTGTTTTCATCGTGAATTTGAAACAGAATTTTAAAATTTATAAATAATTAAACGTCAAAATTATAAATTACAGACAACATTAATTTATAGGTTCACTTTCTACATTTAAACGTCAAATTTAAAACGAATGCGCGCGACGTTAGTTCGCTCCTATTGGACGGAGATTTTTGAGACCCGGCTGCCGTTAGTCGCTCGTGGCCTGTGCTCGTGGCCAGATGTCACGCACCCAGCGAATAGACTGCATTTTGTTAATATAAGATCGATCTTGAGATCTATTACTCTGTGAGATCGATGCACGCCACTGTTATCCATCAAAAATTTTAATTTACGGTTGGTTACTAATTTATCAACGGATGGAGTTGCTAGTATATAAATGGTAGATGTCACTATTTAGTGGCGATAATGTAAACATTTTGGTTTATATCACGGATTAATTGTAGGTTAATTTGAATTATAATGGAATTAAATGATACAGAAAATGTTGTTGAGGCATCAAAACTATTTAACAATGATAGGTAATTACGCAAGTAATTAGTAATTACAGGTGCATTAACGATAATATGATTTTAGGTTAGGTATGTGCGAGGTATGTTCCATCAAAAGTGCTAAATACACTTGTCCGAGATGTGAGGTAAAAACGTGTTGTTTAAATTGTGTCAAGATACACAAATTGGAATTGAAATGTAATGGTGAACGAAATAAGGCTAAATATATCGCAAAGAAGAATTTTACCGATCTTGATTTACTCAATGATTACAGATACTTGGAAGAAGTAAATAGAAGTTTAGAATCTCTTTCGAAGGATATGAAACAAGCTAATCATCAAAATTTACCAACCGTAAGTGTATCTAATTAAACGTTTTGGCATTAAGATAACGTGCAGTTTTTTTTTTAGAATTTATATAAATTAAAGGTCGCTGCTACAAAACAGAATATTACATTAAAATTTTTACCTAAAAAATTTTCAAAGCGTCGTAATAATACTTCATATTTAAATTATAGAACTAAAGTAATATTTTGGCACATTAAGTGGGTCTTTACAAACGCTAACAATATAACGTTTACCGACACGGTATCCGAAACTAGCAAATTAAGTAATTTATTAGATAAATACCTGGTTGAACCACAGGAAAGTGAAACTTTACAAGAACAATTTAAATATTATCAATCACGTAGTATGAAACAATTAAATATTTTGTTATATGCTGACGAGAAGCCTGGAACTAAATATTATGAATTGGACGTTTCAAAAAGTTTACGGGATAATTTAAAAAATAAAACTATTATTGAACACCCTGTAATTTATGTTCTATTCAGTGAAAATGTGTATTCGTCTTCAATTATAGAATCAGGTAAAATTATTTCATAAAAGTTTAAAGGTCTTTGATTAACAAATTGGGTTTTAATGTTTTTAGATGATGAATCCGAGAATACGGGTAAAAACGATGAATTAAATACTCTTTTAAATTATCATTGCGACAGTTCCAGTGGTGAAAGTGATTAATATTTTATTGTAATAAATTTTTACATTATGCATTTTAATAAATTAATATATGTACATAAATTTATTGTCATTCAATGATTGCAAGGATTAATGAATTAAATTAATATTAATTTGAAAAATATTCCAACAAGAATTTTGAAAACGGAGTGGTATTTTAACAGCCAAGTTGCAATCGGGATAAACCTGCAATAGCGAATTACAAGTTGGTAGTTGTTGCTTATAGACTAATTGCCCAAACCACAGGAATAAACGATTTTTTATTAGGTAAGAAAATTTAATATGACTAAATTTTTATTACAAAGGATTATAATGAAATGTTCCAAATTATAAATAACCGAGCTCCATATAATATAAAAATGTGCTTGCCTTTTTTTCAAATTGGCCAATAAAAGTTGCAGTTCTGTCACCTCTTGGAAGGTTAAATAAATGGAATTGTATGCACTTTTTTAAAAAATAAAATTGCTTATAAAACCCAAAAATAGAGGAAGAAAACTAAAATCACTATACCAGCGGCAGCTGCTTTGACATACATTGATTTAGTATTTAAGAAAGTTGCATCTTTTTTGTATTTCTGCGTTAACATAGATAAATTCTGTGTTTTTGAGTCCAGTTCTAAAATAATACAAAAGATTAAAAAAAAATTTAGTTACAAAGTTATATAATTTTACCTGATAGTACAGTTCCCCTCTGCAGCACATCATCAATATTTTGTACCATAATTCTTTGTACATCTTGTAATTGATTGTTAATAGCACTCATGTTTCGTCTAGCTCTGGAATCTGTAAATATTTTTTTGGCTTTTTGAATATACGTATCAAATTCGATATATTTATAAGGCCTAGTTTCAGTATTGACCCTTTTTCCATATTGCACATGAAATTCTTGTGCAATATCTTCTAAATATGAGTATGCTAATCGTTTGGAATAATTTTTTTCACACAAAACTAAATAACAAACATCATGTTCGATTAGGTAACTGAAATGCAGTACAAAATTGTAATTTTAGCATACAAAAGA
This sequence comes from Rhagonycha lutea, assembly GCA_958510855.1. NCBI lineage: Eukaryota > Metazoa > Arthropoda > Insecta > Coleoptera > Cantharidae > Rhagonycha > Rhagonycha lutea. The sequence goes on from OY294037.1 coordinate 53,669,573, forward strand.
TGGAACATATTAATTGACTCACTGAAAAAAATATGGGCCTGTTTCGATTGTGCATCGAGGTGGTGACTGTTGTCCCAACTTACGAAATAACATTTTTGCTTGATTTTGATAATCCAATATATTTCGACCAGCCTACAAATTGAACATTAATTAAGAATTTCCAATCAAATTTCTTGCTTTTACTTGTTCGTTCTCTGGCATTGTAGCGGCTAACGGTAAACCATCTGCTACGCGAGCAATCATCGTCATTACAACCATTTTCAATGAATATGTGCAACAATTTTAAACTTCTTTATAAATATAGGTAGGTATTTACAAAATAATTACAATTCTAGAACTTTTACTAAAAGTTAGGTTATACACGTCAATTTCTACACGTCATGTCAAATTTAAAGACCGATGTTGAAGGTTATTATTTTTACATTCGGCTTCATGGGCGTCCCCAGAAATTTTTTAATGGCAGGGCACCTTAAATTTATTTAAATATTAATAATATAATTAACACAGCCGAAGAGGGTGATTCTGTAACAAAGTGATTGATTGTTCCAAGTGAATTCACTGAATCGTATTTGGAAAGTACTATCCAATGTATTTTTGAGAACATTATGGTCGAGTCGATTAACTCGCGCATAACAGTACAATCAGTTTACACAACCAACCAAAACAAATAACAATTAACAACAACAATGAAACATAGAACTGCAATCGTTCAAAGTATAAGTCCAAACGATTTTTAAATGGGTTGAGCGACGCACAGTGTCGTGGAGATGGACAAACACCATTTTCTAAAGTATTTTATTTTGACTTTCTACTAATAGAATCTTGTTAGGCACATTTAAAGCAATCACGAGCACAAATTTTTTTAAAAAATTCTTACAGAAAGAGTCGAAAAGCATGAAAAAGTGGGATTTGGCATTATTTTAAAATTATTGTAAAAACACAACATAGGCTTCAATATTGCTGAAAATAAGATTGGATGTATATTACATCAGGAACATACATTTGTAATGGTTTGCAGGCCCGAATTAAGAAAGGCCAAAATTTTTTTAAGGTTTCCACTTCTTTTAAACTTTTAGTAGTTGCGCCAGGTAGCGCCAAACATGAAAAAATTTTGTGGAGTACATTGGCACCTCACGAATTATCCCTCCAAATTTCAGCAACCGTCTATTACCGTCTCCAAACTCAGGAGCATTTTTAATACTGTTAGGTACTGAGATCAGCGATGGGATAATAGGATAATGAGAGTAAATCTTTCAATATTTTCTCTAAATAAGAATACTTGCAAAGTAAATTTATTCAACAACCGAGAGTTTACTCAGAATGGTAATATTTAATATATCAAATCATAATTTGTGCAATATCTTGTAGGAAAACGCAAGATCTTCTCAACCCAAGCCGTCCATCATCACTAATGAAATAGCGAGAAGGAATCCTAATTTAAATGTAGATCATCTTCGTAACATTAAATTCCTAATTATTAAGAAATTCCTGAAACGGTACAATGAAAGGTGGAATAAAGCTTACAAGACAAGGTCAACATTTATTAAGTGTAATGCTGATTGGCTGAAGGAGAACTTTACAACAGCTGAAATTATAGATAAACGAGCATCAGCATCAACTAAATCTACTAAAGCGAAGAAAGAATTTGCTGAATGTTCTGAAAAGACCAAAAAGAGAAGAAGTGATGCAATTTTAAACTTATATGGCGCAAATCAAGTTTTGCATGCAGCACAACGATCAAATAAAAAACGTTTCGCGACATCTATTGACGACATTTTCTCCTCTTAATAAACGGACATGTAATTTAAAAAATTTTCTGCTCTATTTTGTAATATTTTTTTTATTCTATTCTAATAAGGATATAGTGAGGCATCTTCCATATTTTTTCAGACTTTTTGCAATTGAATTGAAGGCTGTGCATCTGTTTGTCCAAAAATACCCGGTTTCAAGACACTGTGCGACGGGGGGTTAACAATGTCGTCAGGCAACGAGTTTCAGTCATTAACCACATGCACAAAAAGAATGTTCTGTCGGGTCGCGCTTTGAAACTTCCGGTGCACCAGCTTAAGAGAATTACCCCGCAAATGAAAATTATTGTCACTAAACTCAAACCTCTCACACAACGAACACTTCTAATGATTGCTAATTATTTAGCACGGGTCTTCGCGTCTTCGTCTATCCCTTAGAGATGGAATCTTCAACCGTGCAAGGCATTGCTCGTATGGCAAATCTTCTAAACCCGGAACCAGTTTGGTACCCCTACGCTTAACCCTCTCAAGATGGTCTATTATATCTTTAATAAAGTATGGGTTCTAGGACGGGTGCTCTAAATTCAAGTATGGATCTAGCGTATGCCTTGTAGATTTTCACGAATACATCAGGCTTCAGACCCTTAAAGGATATTTTTATCAGATAGAGCAAAGAAGTTGCCTTCTTAACACTTGAGATGTGTGAGGTCCACTTGAAATTACCACTCGTTAAACCACCAAGATCGGTCTGATCATTAACTCCCCTGAGCATCACGTCATTTAGTGCATAGTCAAAGCAAGGGTTGTTGGCACCAATATGGAGAACAGTACACTTGTCGGTATTTAGCGTGAGCAACCATTTTTTCGACGAATCACCTATTCTATCCAAATCGGACTGTAGGACTGATTTGTTGACGAGCGGATTGTTGTAGATTTTTAAATCATCTGCAAAACACACTTTTGGGAGAACGGATGCATTCGATAAGGTCCGCAACGTAGACAAGAAAAAGGATTGGTCCCAGTACAGATCCCTGTGGCACACCGCTAAGTACTGGATGCGGGGCTGACAACGAATCTCCGACTTGCACCTGAAAGGTACGATCCGTTAGAAAATCTTTAATCCAATTTAATAAATTGCTTCGAACACCATAATGTTTGGGGTCCGCGAGTCCCATGATTTAGTCCAATTGTCCACATTCATCAGCAAATTTGAAATCACCGATCTTCCCGGAAGAAAGCCCAGTTGGCAATGTAACATGCAACATGCACATGTTCTTAAAAATACAAAAGTGTCTGGAAAGAATAATTTTTTAGTCACTTTAAATTTCGAATGTAAAAAAAAGTTTAGTATTGAATTCGCCAAGTTACATTTGTGTGTTTAGGAATTCAACATAAAATCGTCTCAATGCAATAATATGCTTTTGTATAAATAATTAATTTTGTAGCTTTCGTTCAGAATAAAGCATTAATTGTTTTTCTTCGTGGTCTCACATCGATCTATCTTGTAAGTTTCAACGTGTTAGAAATCTCTCTAGAAGTCTCTATATAACTTACCCTTCCTGTAGTATTTCATCATCATCATTTCCTTGATGGGTTAGGTAATTGACCTGTTCCGGCTCATCTTTTCCTCGGTCGTCCCACATCTCTGTGTCCTTGAGGTTGGTATTTATAGATTTGTAAGGAGATTCTGTAGTTTTCCATTTTCTGGAGCTGTTATTTCCATTTTGTTCGGTTTTCCACTATTCTATCGTTCAGGTTAAAGACTTGCAGTCCGTCTCTTATAATATAGTCGTTTCTTATTCGATTAGTTTTTTTGTCTGATTTCATATACTATTATTTTTGCATGGCAGTATTTCTTAATAAATTTTATATTTATTAATTTATTATTGGCTTTAAACCCTGTGTGCATTTCAAATATGCGCAAACGTTTTGAATTTCCAAAATTTATCAAAACTGTCATTCTTCTAATTTAAAAGCCACAAATGGTGTATTTTATAAAGTATTCATCTTTTACCTTCAGTTTTACAGTGGGTATGAACCGAGCGGTCGATTTTTGTTGCGACAGTTATCTGATTGCCGATTTGGAGTGTGTTTTTGTTAAACCACTGGTTGATCGTCCAGTTTAGTTCGTAATATGGTTTTCCGGCTCTGGCTATGTTTTTGGTGCTACTGTATAACATCTGACAGTAGTTAGGTAACTCAAATGTGCAGGAATCGATTACAGTTTTTTTCTTGTTGGTGTGCAAGTAGTGCGACCATTTTGGATTTCTTCAAGTTGGCTACATCCTATTGTTATTGTTTTTGGATGGATGAGCACTTGGGAAATTCTTTCCATCGTTTGGAAGGTTCCGTCTTGTTGACATCTCTACACCATCTCTCACTGGTCCAGGTTCCAGCTACAAATCTACAAGCAGAATGTTGAGTGTTCGCGATTATAGCAATCGAGTGTTTTCTTGTGTGATTTAACAAGTTACAGATTCCAACCTTCAAGCCAGTGGTCAATGTCGAGTAGGAAGATGCGTTTGTCAACATCTAAGTTTGTAAACTTATGAAACGTTTATGTAAGTAAATTTTATTCTATCTTGCTCGTCTGACCGATGTACATTTATTTGGCTTTTGTATATTAATTACTGGTAGCCCATAGCGGTTACTGTGTGTTTTGGTACTTGTTAAATTTAAACTGGGTGCACTTTTTGATTGTTACCGTAATCTTTCAGTTGCTACTGTGTACATTGTTGCAACAGTAATTTACATTGCAATTGTTGAAACTGTTGATACATCTCTCAAGTTCTGTGTGTTCAAATATAGCATTTGATTCTATTTGCGTTTTTTTTTTGAGTTTTCCCAAGCTACCTGTCTTTTTTTCAGTAACCCATTGACCCGTGCCTTCGCATAAATCATGGCTAGTTTATTACCATCGTGGCAAAACAAACTGGAGAGGTTTGGTCTCCGGATTGTTGCAGATCCTGATCTCTGTAGGGGTCGACTCTCCCATTAGGGGTCGTGTTTGCAGAGGGATGATTTGTTGACATTACTTGCACACCAACAAGAAAAAAACTGTAATCGATTCCTGCACATTTGAGTTACCTAACTACTGTCAGATGTTATACAGTAGCACCAAAAACATAGCCAGAGCCGGAAAACCATATTACGAACTAAACTGGACGATCAACCAGTGGTTTAACAAAAACACACTCCAAATCGGCAATCAGATAACTGTCGCAACAAAAATCGACCGCTCGGTTCTTAGGTACTCAGGTAACTGTCCTAAATACAAAATTCTACGCCGGAAATGTTCCTATCAAATCGAACGTTCACAGTTCACCACCATCTGCCTAACAAAATGCATTAAATTTGCGAGTGCATTTAAAATAAATGCATGGGCGTACTCAGAAATATTGCGAAATGATATGAAAAGGAAACCAAAGTAAGAATTAATAAAAATTCGTTACAAATTTACATGGATATTGAGATGCTATACCGTCGCAGGTGAATTGATTCTTGTTTAATTGTATGCAGTTTTTGTTCTTTCTAGCTTTACACCTAAAGCTCACAAGGGCAAGGCCAACCTTTCCCGTCACAGATCTGCACCAAAATTTGTATACGATTACAACCCAATTAGAAGTCAACTTGATGAAAGTTTAAAGCTAAAATGTTTTAAAAAATTTTTAATATAAACCATCGGTAAAGTTGATAAAACGTACCGTAGTTCAAATGTACCGAACATATAGATATTAGATGCCTTGTTTAAAATTCATTGCAATTGTTTTCTTTTTTGAAAATTAATTTTAAACGCAAGTTTTGACAGTTCAACCATCTATGTTCACATCGGCCGGCAGCCGGTCACCCGGTATACTATAATTATTGTTATCATATCATTTAACAGTGTTGAATTTCCGAGTTTATTTGGTTTTTGCTTAGAATTAAGTTAATTATAAAAAAAAAGTTTCTGTTGATTTCATTAAAAATTTATAAAATGTTTATTATTTACCTAGGTGTTTTTTTATTATTATTATTTACCTAGGTGTTTTTTTTATTATCATTATTTACCTAGGTTGAGAAATATTACTTCTCATTAGAGGAATGGAGTAAATAATGGTGATTTCTCATGTTAGTAGTAAAAAAAAATTTTTATCAGTGATGTATCATAACCTCAAATAATAATTAATAACCTCGACATGAATAATAATTTATTCAATATAACAAATTTAGTATTTCAATTTTGAAGTAGTAGGGACCTATAATTACACACGGTAAGCAAAATTGAGTGAATTTTGTTTCGATAATTTTTATTTACATTGCAGTTTGAAAAAATAGTATGATTTATTACAGCACTACAAAGCACAAACTATTACAATAAAAATTATATTCAACGCTATAGTAAGTAGGTATATAATGATTTATTATTATTTATTCACTCTCAATTTCCTCAGTGACAAATTTATGCCAACTGCTGTTTGCCGACACAAAATTTAAGTTTAACCAGTATTGTCTGTAATTGGTTCTTTTGGCTTGTATCTTGGGTGTCACTACCAGTAGCGTGTCTTTTAGGATTCATCTATATGTACAATATGGTGGCTTACACATATGCAGTCATTATGAAGAAACCGTTGAAGTGTGTCGAATGACCCCAGGATTGAAGACCGTGCACCATTTTTCGACTGTTGTTTTTATTCTTTGTATTGCAAATAGGGCTGTGCCTAGTGAAATTAGTAGGTTTTCAGTATTGTACCGATTGTTATTTATTAGACGTATTTGTAGTAAACGTTATTCTTTTTGTCTTCGTTGTTTAGTAGTAGTCGATTTGCTGCAAACCATTATGCTGCAGTGTTTATCGCTTGTAAATAGCTGAGCATGTGCTTTGTTACTGTCCAGCGCTGACTTCAATGGGAAGATCGATGCAGTGGCGTAACAACGTGAAATTTTCTTGTGTGCCAAATTGTGGAACGGGCCCCCCTCCCCCCATACTCAGAATCTTTTACTTAGAAATATTATTTAACGAAAAAAAAAAATTACTAATTAAATTAAGTATTAAAAAATTAAAGTCAAATTAAATTTTATTTTAACTTTATTTAATTCAAAAATAAATAAAATGTATAAAAGTACTAAATGAAGCATTATTAAGGGTGCGTTCCACTTACAGCTCACGACGACCGCGACGTAGTCCCGTCAGGCCCGTAGCTAAACTGAAAATGAAGGTAGGATAAACAGTTTGTATGGCTGGGCAAATTTTAGCGCCATGGGTGCGAGGCGGGTTTGTGGAATCCTTCCAAGCGCCGCAGGCAAAAATTTTAAATTTGAATTGCACTGATTGCTTGCCATTACTCTATCTTATACGTCAGCAATACTCGAGGAACTCGAATATGAATGAGCGGATTCAGGCCCGTAGCCAGACTGAAAATGGTAGGGCAAACGGTTTGTATGACCGGGAAAATTTTAGTATTATGTGTGTGGGGGGGGGGGGTTGGTGTGATTTTCTCCAAGCGCCACAGGCAATTTTTTTTGAAATTTCAAGGTCAACGCGATTTAAAAAATTTGAATTTAAAAATAAAAAATACAAAAATCTACAAAAAATAAAGTTAGTGTTACCAGAACTATTAATTTATTTGTGATATAAACTCTTATTTGGTTTTTTACTCCATTCTTTGATATAAGATATAAGAGATATACTACCCTGCGTTCGGGGGGGGGGGACACGTGTACTTACTTTCTGTTTTTTTTTTAATTTGTAACAGTCCATTGTTCAATCGTTTATATCTTATATCAATCATTCAATTGTTCACCCAATCAATGGATAGTTACTAATTTTTTTTTAAAATTTTTAAAAAATGTAAAAAAAAATAGTACACGTGCGTTAAATAATTTAATTATAATCATAAAAATTAATCCCTATTCTCAAAGGTTTTACAAAATTTTAAAAAGGTAATCTTAAAGTAGGTAATTTCAATAAACTGTACATTTTACATAATAAAGAATAAACTTTCTGCATAGCTATTCATAAAGTACCTACCTGTTAACAATTAACAAAGGGAGCTACGTTACAAAACCCATCTTAACTATATGGTTTTACATTTTTAAAGTTCGTAATCTTTAATTTATTCAGTTATTATTTTTTACTTATAATTTTTTTCGATAGCTTCAGGCCCTTTGGGCCCCTAAGACTGACGGGCCGTGTGCATTTGCACACCGCGCACCCCGGTAGTTACGCCACTGGATCGATGTTGACATGGCCAGATTCAATGGCAGATTCGGGAAAAAGCTGAAAATCAATAGTAGTACAATGAGCTTGATTTGGATGCCTAATGCATGTGAATTTAACTTACCCTTCACAACAAATGCGCAAAATTCACTCAATTTTGCTTACCGTGTGTAATTATAGGTCCCTACCATGAACATAGAAGTAGAGGACTGGTAACTGCCTTTGAATTTGCGTGCGCTTAACCGTATACCCCCCAAGTGGAACCACTAGGCGGCGCTGGAGAAGAAGATGGTTATTCTGTTTGAGTTTACTATGATTAGATTACAATAAAATAACATATTAATAATTTAAAAATAAATTAAACAGGTAAAATAACTGTGTTATAAAAGAGAGAAGTTTAATTTATATTGTGATCGAAAATTGACATAAAATAAGTGATTTATAACATTTTAGGAGTGTAAATAAGAGGTAAGTAATTTATTTGTTGTAACTTGAAAAAACTTGTTTTCATTAATTTTTCTTTCTACTAGATTAAATATGGGTTATGTGTGTATAGTTCATAATGGTAAAAGTGGTTACCAAACTGAAGAAAACATACAAACACAATTTTACCTCGATAATAATTATTATTACCAATTCATTGTCGAATAGTTTCAAACAATCTCTAAAATAATTTCGTTGTTTTCAAGGGCTTAATTGAGATTGCTAACTAAATCGCTTTCTTCGATAATAATTCATTCTTCGATAATGTTGGTATAGTCTTTTCGGTTAAGAGAAATATCCACTGCTACAGTGAATAATTTGTGTTTTATGTCATTTATTTCCAGGACGTTACAAAAATTTAAATAATTGCTAGCATTACAGAATCTTTCAACATTTTTTTATGTAAAAACGCTAAAGGAATTTGATTTACTTATTTGAACATCACGGTTGAAAGGGGGGGGGTGAGATTCCCATTATCTAATTTTCGAATAACGTGGTATTCCAATAAATAAATCAACTTCCTTTAGCGTATTTACAAGTTTACATAAAAAAAGTGTTGAAAGATTTTGTAATGCTAGCAATTATTTAAATGTTTGTAAGCTCCTGGAAATAAATGACATAAAACACAAATTATTCAAAAAGCAGTGGATATTGCTCTCTACGGCCTAGATAATAAAACCAAAAATTATTATTATTAGTAGTAGAATACCCTTAAAGATATTCGTATGCTATTTTCCAACAAATGTTATACAAACTATAATTTTATACACTAAAATACAACGATTGGTAATAATAATATTATCGAGGTAAAATTGAGTTTGTATGTTTTCTTCAATTTGGTAACCACTTTTACCATTATGAACAATACACACATAACCCATATTTAATCTAGTAGAAAGAAAAATTAATGAAAACAAGTTTTTTCAAGTTGCAACAAATAAATTACTTTACCTCGTATTTACACTCCTAAAATGTTATAAATCACTTATTTTATGTCAATTTTCGATCACAATATAAATTAAACTTCTCTCTTTTATAACACAGTTATTTTACCTGTTTAATTTATTTTTAAATTATTAATATGTTTTTTTATTGTAACCAACTCATAGTAAACTCAAACAGAATAACCATCTTTTTCTGCAGCGCCGCCTAGTGGTTCCACTTAGGGGGTATACGGTTAAGCGCACGCCATTTTGGGTAATTTAACAAAGGAGATACCAGAGTCCTCTACTTCTATGTTCATGGTCCCTACTACTTCAAAGTTGAAATACTAAATTTGTTATATTGAATAAATTATTATTCATGTCGAGGTTATTAATTATTATTTGAGGTTATGATACATCACTGATAAAATTTTTATGTTCGGTACATTTGAACTACTGTACGTTTTATCAACTTTACCGATGGTCTATATTAAAAATTTTTAAAAAAATTTTTGACTTTCGCAACTTTAAACTTTCATCAAGTTGACTTCTAATTGGGTTGTAATCGTATACAAATTTTGGTGCAGATCTGTGACGGGAAAGGTTGGCCTTGCCATTGTCAGTTTAAACGATGCATTAATATTCCAGAGGTTCCAAAAGAATTGAGATGTTGAATCGAACGGGTTGAAGTGGAAGGGTAAGTTGAGAAGCAATTATTGTATTTAATTTTACTTGATGATATCTCCTGTGAATGTGTTATTTGTTTTGTGTCTCCTATTGGAATTTTGTAATCAAACATTGTCAACCCCATCTTTTACCTAAAATTTGTTTTCTGAATAAAACCAACTCTTCTCTACTTCTGTGTTTTATTTAGGGGACTGGTGCTCGGACATTTTCTTCTTACAAGTGGACATTAGAGTGAGTATGTCGCTAATCGAGATCCCAATTTTTTTGGTGATTCTAGTAGCTAAAAAATTATCACTTTTCGGCTTTTTGTCGATTGCCTTTTAGTTCTTGAGTTATGAATGTTTGAAAATGGGCAGGTTTACCATAGGTTTTATAAGCACACTTTTGATCATTTTGAGTAAATCGCAAAAAACTAATCAAAACAAAAATAAAATACAAAGTAAAAAGGTAGTAACTTTTAAAGTTACGCAAAGTACAATAAAAAATTTTATTTTGCTTGTGTTTATGCAAGAAAAACCCTAATTTCTTGCAGTTGACGCATTTTTCATATTGGTTTTATTTTTTTTTATATCTAGAACTGCTTTTTGCATTGCAAGGTAAATAATCACCTCACAACACATCAAGCTACAGTAGTAACTGCTTATCCGTTCCCATTTCCCAAGTCTCTTGCGAGGCTTGGTCATGGATCAATGAGCTTTTTAGTTTTCTTTACAGGTGATGAGGAGCTGGCCCATCGCCCCGACTCCCAACCTGGAGGACCAGAGAGACGGCCAGAATAAAGTTCTTACTTCACCCGGATTCGAACCGGGCATTTATCGTTCATAGTCAACTCGCGTGACCACTATGCTCCGACCGTCTCTATTTTATTTTCTCTATTCTATAGTCTCTATTGGTTTTATTTAAAACTTAAAAAACTTTTGCAAAATCTAATTACAAATATTGCGATGTTAATGTCTTTTTCCACTAACACCGCATATTTACCGTGACTTGTCCCAACTTAAATTGTACTGTTCACTTATCCTCTTATTAAATCTCTGACCACAATCAAACAATCGGCTTCTCCAATCTGCAGAAACCTCAAGAAAAACCACCAAGATTTTGTCCTTCTGATCCAGCGTAAACAAAAGTTCAACGTTTGTGGATAATGACAAGAAGTGATTAGATAACAATATTAATTTTATAATAGAAAAATATTTACACAAATTCTTTCCCAAATAAACGTTCAATACAAAAATAAATAAAACGATAAAACAAGGTACCAGGTTGGTACCTTTATAATATGCTGCGATGATATTTAAAATTGCGCTATATATTCGCTATATATACAGAGATCACAGATCAATTTGACAATTTGACTAATGCCAAGGATATAATATTTTAAATTGAGTAGTTATAATATGTGACCTGGTCTATGAAAAGGGAGCTTACGTGCGAAATCTAGTTATCGAGAAAACAACAGTTAAAGGAAACAATGTTGCATCAGTTTCGCGTTAGTTGTTCCCGTTTATCTGCGTTGTCTGATAATTCCTCAAATTATGACCTTCTGGTTTTCATCATCTGAAAGAGCGTCTCATACTCTATTAAAATCGACAAAAAAGTGGAAAATGATCAAATAAGTTATCGAGAAAACAGCAGTTAAAGGTAACAACTCGTTGCATCAATTTCGAATTAGGTATTCCCGTTTATCTGCGTTGCCTGGTAATTCCACAAATTATCACTTTCTGGTTTTCACCATCTGAAAGAGCGTCTCATACACTCTACTCTATCCGAATCGGCAAAAAAATGGAAAATAATTTTTTGACACCTAAACCCCCTTTTCATAGACCAGGTCACATATAAGTAAAGAATAATAATATGTAATAATTATATAAGTGTGATTGCATGTCAAACTTAATCAATGTTAAAATATGGCTTCAGATTTCATGGGTGTCGGAAGTTTTGTGCAATTTTTAAATAATGATTTTTTTAAGTCTAAGCCTGGAGATAACAAAAAAAGCAATTGCGTAATTAATTTTTTTCTAAAACAGATCGAAAACAGATAGTAAAGTTTTCTTTTATGTTGCCGACTTTTTATAATAATTGCATCAAAGGTTTGAGTTTTAAATAATTTTTGTTAGATTGAAAATTAGTACTAGCGATATAGAAGAAGGTAGGGAAATATAAATTAGGGCTTTACTCTTCCTCCAAATAGATGTATGTGTCGCTTTGATGTGATATTGTGGTTAGTTAACTCCATCTCAGACCGCCTATAAGCCCTAATCTTATTACCGTTCAATACGTGCCCGTACTTTTCCCACTATGCATGTACGTTATCCTAATAGAGTAAGCATTTACGACCCCAAATTAAGTTGTCCTGATACAATACATCTAAATTGACAACCAGATTAACAAAGCTTACTACATATTTGTATTATGGATACAATCTTAAATTATTATCGTAACTATGTTACGCTTTCGAATATTGTGTAAAGGTTGGTTTACGTTAAAATTTAGTTAGGAAGTAAAGCGAATAGAATATAAATAAACCTTTTGTAAATTATTATTTTAAAAATTCATTGTTTGCTTGCTAGTTATTGTAGGAGTTACATTCATGCTATACTGTAAAAATTAATAATAATTTAATTTATTGGTTAATTATTTCACGGGGTTAAAATAATATATTCTTTGTTCTTTTATCTAAAAAAATTACAAAAAACCTAATGCTATTATGAGCAGATGTATGTACAACACAAAATTAGTTTTGATAAAGTCTAAGCACATACGACAAATTAAAGCAGGGTTAATTAGTTTATTTCTGTTTAAGAAATATTAGCCCTAGGATATTAATCGGTTCAAGTTATGACCAAGTGACAAGCGGCTGATTGATGAAGCTTCCAGTAATTACATTCACATTATTAACTATTAATGTCCAATCTTACTCAGATAATAGTATCTTGATGTGAGTGCCGCAACTGGCCGATCAAAAAATTTAGGTGTGCACTAATTTATTCTATTATCTTAAAGACGAAAAAGTTTAAAATTTAATTAAAGTAAGAGTGTAAAGAATTAAACAATCATTACCACATTAAATCAAATAATTAACACCTGGTGAAACTTTTTAAAACTACAGCAGGTAGGTAATTAAAATTTTTATGAAGAATGTACATTCAGAAGTTGTAGTTTATTGCAATCACGTTTCTTCGTTAACTTTTAATTTTATTACAATTTTTTTTTTAATAAATAATTCCAAAAAACATTGTTAGATGGTTCTTTAAAAATATTACAAAAAATATTGATTTTGAGTTTTTTTCTCTCAATAATTATTTTAATATGATGTGAAAATGAACCATGATATAATAAGTCGACCATGTTATACACAAAGTATAACCATTGGTTAATTTTGGTAATATCTTCTTGATATCCTATGACTATAATTTATTCTAAATCTTTCTACACTTGTAATATAAAGTTTTCCAAAGTCATTGCATATTTTGGCAGATTTTAATTTAAAACCATTTAAGTGTTAACATAATTTATGTGATAAAACAGAGTTTTAAAAAGTAAATAAATATACGCTATAGCTTTACTTAATTTGAATTTTATCCAGTTCAGTGCAAACTGATTACATTTTGATAGGAATTCTTTGATTAGAAATAAGCTATCAGCTATTGCTTCATCGCGATTACGTTTCGTGACTTTAAATTAACTGCAGTCTTCTTTGTTATTAAAATTTTTGACACGCAACAATAAATTCATTTACAGAAAATTTAACTGCCAAATTTGGGTAAGTGAAAACGAAGACAAATTTTATAATTATTATAACGTACAAATATGTAGTACCTACAAGTTGAAGTGTAAAGTTAAGAACATATTTTCTAATATAAACGTTTAAAAACTACATTTTTGTCGAAAAAGTAACTTTGTAGCACTAGTACCATAAAGTGATTATTTGGCACGATTTTGTTTATTAAAAAGAAAATGTTTCTCTCAAAGCATAGAGTGAATTTTATCCTTAGGGTATGTTTATGTTGGAGCTGTGATAAACGATACTAGCGGCGATAAGAGCATAGCTGCGATTTGAAAACAATGTATTCTGGTTAAGGTGTTTATGTTGGGGAACCTACCAACGCTTGAAATTTTATAAGAGCTTCGACAAGAGCGAAGAAAGCATTTGAATAGTAATTCTCCGCTCTTATAGCATGGATGTGCAAAGCTTTATAAGTTCAATTTTTGAAAAACCAGCATTGTGGGACCAAAAAAATAAAAATCACCACAATAGATTTGTATTAGATAAATTATGATCAATCTGTCCAAGCGTTTTTCACTTTTTACTCTTAAATGTCTTGAAATATCGGATTTATTTCGCATTTTTGCAGCTTCAATTTTTTTTGTTGAACTTCTCGCTCATCGTTAAATTTTAACTTTTATTGTTATAAGTTTTAAAATAATAATTATTGTAATTATAAAATAATAATAATTTTATCCTTAGGGTATGTTTATGTTGGAGTTGTGATAAACGATACTAGCGGCGATAAGAGCGCTGCGACAAGAGCGAAGAAAGCATTTGAATAGTAATTCTTCGCTCTATAGCATGGATGTGCAAAGCTTTATTAGTGCTATTTTTGAAAAACCAGCATTTTGGGACCAAAAAAATAAAAATCACCATAATAGATTTGTATTAGATAAATTATGGGATGCAGTGGCTTTGGAATTAAAAATCAACACTATACAGGGTGGCCCTCTGAAAACGAAACATAAGGGATTGTGGCCAGTAGAATTTTTTTTCAAGAAATGCAAAAACAAGTCAATTTTATCATCGACGGGAACAACTTTTGCGACCAATGTCACTCCCGTATTGTTTCATCCCTTCGCACTGTGATGACAACCCCTGAAATGTTAATAGGGATGATATAGCAAATGACACCTCATTTGAAAGGTCTTGCTTCCCTGAATTCAGCGCAATAATTTTTTTGAAGTTTTATTAATTATTCAACAAAATAATTGAAGCTACAAAAATGCGAAATAAATCCGATATTTCAAGACATTTAAGAATAAAAAAGTGAAAAACGCTTTTTTTTTAAAAGTACCCCCTTGAAATTAAAATCAATCTGTCCAAGCGTTTTTCACATTTTATTCTTTAATGTCTTGAAATATCGGATTTATTTCGCATTTTTGCAGCTTCAATTTTTTTGTTGAACTTCTCGCTCATCGTTAAATTTTAACTTTTATTGTTATAAGTTTAAATAATAATTATTGTAATGTTAATACTAAATAAATGTTGTTCTCTCTCTCTCATAAGTTCGTACTATAACCTGCAATTTTTATAGCGCTATTGACATCCCCAGTATAAACACATCAAAGATAGAAATATTTTCTATGCTCTTATCACAGCTAGTATCGTCGCTCTTATCGCAGCTAGTATCGTTTATCACAGCTCCAACATTAACTGGGAGGAAACAAAAACTGGCGCAGTAAATGTGGAGGATGAGGAGCTTGCCAGTGCCGTAGTAAATTTCATTTTCTTCTGACAGAGAAATACATTTCAATTTTATTATTAGCAGAATAATTTAATAATGTAAATTGATTTGAACGAAACGAGACGGTCATTGCTTTGCAGCTAACGCAGTTGGATGCGAATGCGAATGAACCGGGTTCAAACCTGGGGAGAATCAAACTTTCTTATGAATAGTCTCCGTGCTTCGGAAGGCACGTTAAGCTGGTGGTCCCCTGAGTTAGTGAATTTCCACCATTAACATAAAAACCAGGATACATGGCACATCTGAAGGCAAGTCTAGCAAGCTACCTAATGGATTAAAATATGTATATGCTCACAGAACTAACACTGCCAAAGAAACGACGCAGATGTTGGTAATAACAAGCCTTACGGCTTAAACTATGTTGAAGAAAAAGAAGATTTGAACGAAACTATTATAAATATATAATTTTATTTCAATTTTATAGCAACGTTAGATATAAAACTAAGAACGTAACATACCCTGTTACGAACAACGAAATAGTAGGGTTATGAGTGCTAAAATTTAATACTCCCTGCTTGCAAATATGGATTCGTCCTGACGAATATTCGTTTCTACACATTAGCCACCCCCAACTACTAAGAAAAAAACAAGATCTATTACATAATGCTCACTACTAAAAAACTTCAAAACAAGATAAAAGCATATGAAAAATGAACGTATTATGAGATGAAGGTGATTTGGTTAGAAGAGACTAAAATTAACAAATACCCAACTGATGGACGATTATGGCATTGGAAAAAATCAGAATCCTTGCAAGTAAAAGATTTAGTTAAAACAGTTAAGCATGGTGGAGGTCTCATAAAATTATGATGTTATATGATGAGATATGGTGTTGGAGCATTGCATAAAATAAATGGAATTATGAATCAGAAAATATATACAAATAATTTCACCAAACATTTAGGTGAAACTGTGAAAACATGCCGTAGGGGAGAGTCGGGTATTGGTGCGCACCTAAGCCAAAATTGTAATATTTCTGAAATGACAAAAGATTGGACTTACAGGTTTACTATCAAGATTCTTTAACGGTTTGGCTGTAATATTCTGTAGTCACTTTTTAATAAAAATGCACATTGCGACTTTAAAATACTAAATTTGAAAAAATGGCAACGCGCACAATTACCCGACGTATGCGGCTAATGGTGCGCATAGGTAGGATAATCGTGCGCATTGAAAAGAGAAACAAATAACACAATTAATTAAAGCTAAAATTATAGTTATTTATTTAATAAAGCCTATTAACCTATAATTTAATAAAAAACTAAACTATAACGAAATATAAAAAATATTATAAAATGAAAATAATAAAAAAGGTTATTAGGTGTCACAACACACAACATGGTGCGCATACTGCGCCCGATTAACCGAAAGTGGCAGATTCGCTTTCAAATTGTATAAACCAATAAAAAGCGCTTTTTTTTGCCTAAACTACATATATCAGTATAAAGGGAACTCATTAAGCAATGTATTTACGCACGCGATTATTAAAAAATGTAAAAATGGAAATACTTACGGCTTATTTTCTTCGAAGCTCCTACTAGAACAAAACATACATAAACAATAAAGCGACCATTATAGGTAAATAAAGTAAAACGATCCACCTGACTCATATGTCATAGTACATAGGTTTGTCAAGAGATAGTGCCTGAATACCGAATTTCAAATTATATCAGCCGGTTATGGACATAAAGGCATGCGCACGATTAGCCGCCGCACACAATTACCCGACTCTCCCCTATTACACAAAAAATGAAGTAACTTTTAACTCGACAATGACCCCTAGCATACTGCAAAATCAGTTAAAGCTTGGCTATTAGTTCTTCAAGAATGTCAAGCTGGACAGTGCCTGCACAAAGCACTGATTGACGCGATTGAAAATCTATAGATAATATACCTACCTAAAATGTCATATTGTTCATCAGTATGATACAGCCCACCATCGTCTTTTAAGATTTTATTGGAAAGTGTAGAAGAATGGCAGAATAAATAGAAAAATTAGTAAAGAGTATGCCAATTCGGTTACTTTCAGTTAAAAAAGCTAAAGGTCTTTGAGATATTCGATAAAAATCAAGATTGTGTAATAGCCAATCATGTGCAATTTTGGTTTTGTTGATTCCGTTCCGGTAATTTCGATGTCAAAGATGCAGCAAATGTCAGATGTTGAAAATGTCGATAAAATGATGGAAATGATTAAGTTAGACCGGCATGTGAGCAGTCATAGCATTACCCTTCAGCTAAAGATCGACCACAAAACTATTTTGAACCATTTGAAGAAGGTTGGATTCAAAAAGAAGCTCAATGTTTGGGTGCCACACGAATTGACTCAAAAAACTTTAAAAACCGTATCGCCATGTGCGAATCCTTGACCAAACGTCAAGAAATCCAGCCATATCTAAAGCGCATGGTGACTTTGGATAAAAAATGGGTCACATATTACAATGTTGTGTGAAAAATATCGTTGCCGAAGCGCGCCAAAGCCGCCGAAACGGTGACCAATCCTGGATTGACAACCAGGAAGGCTATGCTGTTTGTTTGGTGGGATTGCAAGGGAATCATCCACTATGAGCTGCTCTTGTTTGGCCAGACACTCAATTCGAAACTCTACTAACAAAAATTGGATCAGTTGAAGCTGGCGATTGAACAGAAGCGACCAGAATTGGTTAAAGGGAGAGGGTCGTCTTCCATCAGGACAACACCAGGCCACACACGTCAATAGTGACTCACCAGAAACTTCAGGAACTTGAAGGGAGATTTTAATGCATCCACCTTATAGTCCGGACCTGGCACCAAGCAACAATCATGTTTTCCTGTCCATATCAAACGCTTACTGGCCTCAAGGGAAGCCTGTAAAGATTGGTTGTCTGAGTATTTTTGCCAATAGGGGTTTTATGAGAGAGGAACAATGAAATTACCATCACAATGGCAACAAATTATCGAACAAAACTCCGCATATTTGGCTCAAATCGAAAGGTTGTAACCATGTTAAATAAAGCATTAAAGTAAACACCAAAATAATGGATTTCTTTTTCTCCAACCTGATATAAGAGGAATTTTGCACTTACGCACTTATCTCATATATTATTGCTTATGAACAATAAACAATGCATATGAATATTCTAGAGATGAAATGTTTTACTTTTCATCACTAGTGATCTAATATTCTTTTAAAGACGTTTCGTAATCCAAATTGATTATGAAAATTTATCAGAATTAGAAAATGTAAGTTAAAAAATAAACATTTTGAATAGTTTGTTTAGTATGTTATTTTTATTACCTATACTAAACGTTTATATAGTTTTCACACTAACTGGTAGTTATTTATGACATTTATTACTAGGTATTAACTTTCTAATAAATAATTTAAAGCTAGTATGGTAAATAATTATATTAAAGGATATGCATAACAAAAAATAAATCTTGCAATTTAGTTATTTAACACAAGTTTATAAATTATTGAAATTCATAAATCCGTAGCAAATATCCGTTTTTCAAGAACCACTCAGAACACACCCACTTAGTAATTGACAATTTGCATTCAAATCCCTTTCTTGTGTAAAAAAACATTAGTACATAAATCACAATATAATATTCATTTACTCCATGTCTACTATATAATATAAAATAAGTAATGTTTATATTAACTTTACGCTACATTGCATTTCAGAAGTAATTTGTTAGTGTCTTTCTAAAGCTGTACAAAAAGAAATGAAGACATCAATAATAACACCTCATCTTTACAAATTGGCTAAAATATTTTATTGTGAGAAGAAATATAGGGCGGTCATCTGACGGTTATTAACTGTAGTAATCTTTTGAAATTAAAATGTTAGTTAAATTTGGAAATGTGTTAAGATAAATGTATATGGGTGTGTTAACCGGTGCTGTAGTATACAATCTCATTTCACATAATCTGTTTTCATAAAATTTTAAACATTAGTAGAAGAACTTACAGTAAGAGTTTATAATAATTAATAAGAGACTAAACAATATAATTTATCTGTATTTAAAAATAACGGAATAGGTAATTATTATCTATCTACACTCATTGATAAAAAGAACATGATATTATTTCCAGTGCAATAATAATAATAATAGTTTTTACTCATAAAAAATCAGGTTTGGTTTATAATGGTCCAATGTTAGAAGGCTTTACTCCTCAGCGAGACCAAAGGCTGAGCAACGAAATCCGATTAGTAAAAATATAAATGTTTCTTATTTGATTTGCTGATCAAAGTATCATTTTTAGAGTCTGTATTCAAAAGAGAGTCCACTGCTCGTTAATAAAATATTGATTCACAAATAATTACCTGATAATGATTTTAGTACAAAACCACGAATCTAATAAAAAGTTGTAAGTAAAGTACACTTTTTGTAATTGATAATATTAGGGAACCGTTAAAAATCATAAAATTTTCGAAAAGTTAAATTGTGCTTCGAAAGAGATTAGATCATTTTAATATTATTGTTATGTTTATTGTAGTTAAACCGAAACCCGTAGAACATACCGGAAATTTATTTTTTGAAAGTAAAGTAAATTTTGAATAAACGATAGAAATCTGATTGACAAATAAAAGCGGTGGAAAGTAACTAACATATACTCAGTATTGTTATTATAACTAAACTCTTTAATGTGCATTTAGCGTGCTAAACAATTTCTGCAAACTGTCGAGTTGAGAAACAGATAATAAAAAAGAAATCAAATATTGGTAAAAGTGCGTGACATAGTCAATTACTAAATATTAATAAATAGTTTTTAAGATTTTATCAAAAATTATACAGGGTGGTATATCGTATAAAATATGTGTTATACTACATATAAATATCTTGTATTCTATCATGCTGAATAAGGAAAAAATGCAAAACATTTCACCTATAAAATATTTGAAACTGTTTTAATAATATTGACCAAGATTGATCAGACACTATTTTATTCTACTTATAAATGACAAGGAAGAAGTATATTTCTTTAGCATTTTAGAATAGACACTTTGGATAGACATTGTCAACATTCAACTGGCTATCCAGTATGGCCTGGCCATACGCTGCTGGGACCCCATTTTGTATGTCATAGAATAAACTAGAAAAGTAGTAGATTACTTTTCTCAATTATTATTTCACTTTAAAGATGGATAATAAAGTCCAAAACGTTTAAACCAAATTATAATTTGCTGGAAAGCTCCTCCTCCGTGTCATTTTTAGGTAAACCTCTAATCGTTTCGATTATTTATTACTAATTAAAACAGTTTGCCATCAGCATATAAAAAAGTTTACAACCTACAAAATGACACAAGCATCTGATTTACCACAATTCCTTTCAAGAGAGTCCGAAGACCTATGTTTTATTCTTCCTAAGTGATGCTGAATAACCACATCAATCGCGTAGTAGATGCAAGCTAGTTTAGGAATAAAATAAATAAATAAAGTACCAGTATAGTATGAAGGTATTTTCAAAGATGCTGGTTTTGAGTCAAAAATAAAAATACATATACTAGGTACCTACTAATTTAGAATGTTTTATCAAATATCATTGTTAAAAATGTTTACCCTTTAATAAATCACACAGAATTTTTAATAGGTAGTTATCAAAGTTTTAATATTAATATATCAATAACATTTCTATAATCACATTAAATTAAAATAACAGATGAAGACTTAGATACAGTTTCTGATGAGGCCTCTTTCTGGTGAATGTTTTGTTGTGGATCGTTGACTTGAGATGAAGTAATAATTAATAAAAAGTTGATATTAGTGTGGGCCTTATATGATAACAGCGAATATCTCCGTGTGAACGAACGTTAGAGGGTGGGTAGGAGGTGCGGTGCCTTCAGTTTAGTTTAGACAATAGGTAACTAATGATGTTTGGAGTGGCGGCTACTTTGCGAGACCGCTTTGTGTTGCCGCGCGGGAGCCGTCGACTATTAGGCCCCCATCAAGCCACAATGGCCAGTCAGAGTCGACTATAATTAATTAATGTCGACACACAAAACACTCAGCGCGATAGAGTTTAAATTAAACTCATTTTCATCGAAGTAAGAATGCGCTGCCAGCAGGGTTACTAACAATTGAACAACTTATCCGCTCCGACAATGAATTGCTTAATTGAACAACTACCTAATTTTACGAGAAGTTCAATTTTTGAATGATAAACGTATGTAGGTGTAAAAAATGTATCTATTTTGGACGAAAAGATTTTCTTATCCATACTATGATCAAGTCCGTTAACCCTCATGTTACTGAATAAAAAGACAACATATATCACTCGAACGAGGTACCCGGTACCCCGGTATAGTTTATATGTAATTCAGTGTTTTCTGTACTTTTTTTTGCAATTATTAGGGTTTTGCAGCTATTATTTATATTTTTAATGTGTATTAATATCATATTACGCCATTTATAATCACATTCTTGTTTATAAAGTCTGTGAAATAAATAAATAAATTAGCTTAGTACTTGTAAAAATGCCACTCATTTCCTACATAATTGGGCAAGTACATTCAAATTTGAATAATTTTTATTTGTAAAATAGCAAATAACATTTCAAAAAGTAAGAATGAGTGTGCCCTACTTTCAAATTAGCTTCTGGAAAAATGTATAGAAACACAGCTCAAGAAAATAAAACCAATATACCGCGTGTCTTCTGCAGATATGTAAATCTGAAAAATTTGATCAAAAAAAAAAATGAAAGCCCTTTTCGACAATAATAAGGAAGAAAAATAATTTGCATTTGAAAGAAGTAGAAAGAGAAACGATTGTTTTATGTCCAAGAAAACTTTCAAATTAAATTTACAAATGGTAGTATTTCACTTACTATAATATTTTCGACTTAAATCGAAATGTAGTCCTTTCAGAATTATTGTTTATCTACTCTTATTATCTGTTATTCTTGTCATTAAATATATTGGAAAATATTCGGAATTTAACTTGTATAACTGCAGTACAGCTTTTAGGATCGCTTAAAGATGGACATAGTAGACAATTACACAAAGGTGTCAATCATCTGTGTAAAACGGATGAAATAGAATTAAAGAAAACACATAAATGTTGTACACCATTGTAACAAATCTGTATAATGATCAGTACATTCAAAAAATTTTGTAAAATTTCGTAGAAAAAATTTTGTAAAAATTTCATAAATATTTTTGAATTTGAATTTTTAACTGTTGAAAACATTGTTCTAATAAAAAAAGTATAAGACTAAATACATTTTACTTTGTTTAAATTGAAATTAGTTACCTGTTTTAAATATAATAATCCGTTTTTAGCTCAAAATTATGAGAATTTAAGTTGAAGGTACCCGGTACCCCATTCGAGTGATATAGGTATACTTTTTTATTATCGAAAAAAAAGTGCATTTGCTAAAATGTAGTAACTTCCAAAATGGCTTTAATACGTTAAGAACTATTTTTTATAAGATGTCACGAAGTCGCAGGTCGCTGTGACAAATACAAGCAGAGATATTCGACGGCAAAGTCGAAAAAGTACCCGGTACCCCGATCCAGTCGCATGAGGGTTAAGTAAAAAATAAACATTATTATTATAATACACAAAAAATGCTTTACTTACATCAAAATTAGAAAAAATATTAATCATTATTTTAGAATAATAAGAAATATTCATAAGCAGTTTGAAAAACTAAAATGTATAAAATTGCATAATATTATGAACACACTGTAAGTCAGGGGCGCCGCGTCCTATTGTGCACAGTGTGCAAAACACACGGGCGGCCAAAATTAGGGGCGGCCAAAATCAGTTTGATTATATTCCAGTAACAAGTTGCCAAATGACTAATTTACATTTTAATTTCGTCTTGAAAATATTATAATACTATTTTAGTATAAGAAAATCTGACTAGGTACGTGATTTTTAGAAAATCAAAAAAATCAGAAAACTCTGTTATTATTTCGTATAACTCCGGCGGTTTATCCGTGGGCGGTTGCATTTCGATAGTATACTTGGTAAAATCGAACGTCTCTAAATCTCAGCTTACTTCAGAGCTGCACTTGGATTATATTACATGTGTTTAGTGTATATTATTAGGTTTGTTCGTTTGTATGAACTAACTTGCTCGGTTCAAGTTAGTGCAATGTACTGTGTTCGTTTGGCTGCTCAGTTCATGACCGAACATGAACTTCTTGCTCGACCTCCATAGGAGGAGTAGGCAGTGCAAGTTAGGACACTATCTAACTTTTGTGGTGGGAGTATTTTGTCTCGAAAGATAACCCAGTTCAAGTTAGTTCATACAAACGAATAAACCTATTGTTTTGTATAGGTATTATGAAATTTCGCTGAATTTATTGTTTTGAAAAAATGATATCTATTTTAGTAGGAATGTGTCCTTTCCTTGCAGGCCCATAGCCAGGGGGTGGCAAGGTCGGGCAACGCCCGACCTTTTAAGAATGTTTTCCCGATCTTTTAAAATAAAAATATGTAACAATAAATTAACAGAAAATTTGCCCATTTCACATTGGTCCTTTTTGTACAAGAATATTTTTATTTTTAGTTCGGTATATGCTTTCAAATGCAGTTCGCAAAATTGAATAATCATAATAATCACAGTAGGTACATATTTACCTAGTCAAAGCTATAGATAATTTTTTTCTTTGCAAGCGCTTATTTTATATTTTTTGCGTGTGCGATACTACGATAAGGGGTATGAGCGATAATACGACTAAATAACTATTTTTAAACCGCGTTGACTTTGAAATTTTAAAAATTTTCGCCTGCGGCGCTTGGGGAAACCCCGCAAATCCTCCTCACTGAACTGTGTTCGGCCATACAAACCTTTTGCCCTACCTTCATTTTCGATCTGGCTGCAGGCCTGTTTCCTTGTTGTGGTTTGATTGCAAATCTATTGTTTAGTAGAAATTTTAACAACGAGCATACAAAACGTCACTTATTACATATTATTATTATATCAGTGTTTTTTTTTAGAAAAAATTTTTAATTCGGTGTTTTCAATGAGTATTGGAAGTTTTAAGGGGCGGCCAAATCAAACTCTGCACACGGGCGGATATACCCCTAGCGGCGGCACTGCTGTAAGTATGATTTTCATTCATTAACTAGTGCCCGTTTTTTAACAAAAATAAACCAATAAAAAAGAAATTTCTGACTAACCTCGAATTAGTTCAATCAGTGGCGGATTTCCGAATAGGCGCAAAATTAAGTTTTTCTTGGTTTGGGATAGTGAAAATATTTAAAGGGTGGGGTTTTAGAGAATTTTTTTTGGCACAGGACTTAATCCGTTTTTTTTTTAATTGATCGGCTAATGTTGCTTCCCAACCATTCTTGTAAACTAATTGAAGGGTCCACTGGAAAAACGATGAGGGTCACATTTTTAAAAAGTCGAGTAAAACGAGGTTTAAAGTTTCACAACTATTCAAAACGCGTAACGTTACATTGTGCTGCCTATTTTCAACCGCAGTTTTTAGTGGAATTTCATTGTTTGTTTCCTGTGAGAATTGGTATGTTCATAGCTTATGTTACAAGGTAAGAGATGCCGATAAAATATCAATTTTGAAAAAAAAATGGAGCCTCATGGTTTTTCCAGTGGACCCTTCAATTGTAATAAGATTGACCACAAAGTTTCAATTGGATGAGCTGCAGGAAATTTGGCGAATTTTCATAAGCAACAGTTTGTTTTCAGAAACAAACGATATAAATTATATTTTGACCATATAATATTTTTTTTTAAATAATTGCAAGACCCAAGGATCCGGGTAAAAGATGATTTTGTCATCTTGATATGGTTTTTGTTTATAAAATTAACCATTTTTGGTAAGCATCTTGTAATAAAGTTTCTGTATTAACAGAAATAGTAACTTAAATTTGAACAAGTGGTCTTTATTGTATTGACCTTTTCCTTTATCATTGGAACTTTGAATCCTCGAATCCCGTCATCTTGACACACCAAGAGTGGTTTAAATCATGCCGTCAGTGTATGTGAGTTTTCTATTCTCACAATCAGAATTATTACGGGGAGGTTCTCTTCAAGCGACCAAAAAATAAGGAGATTTTCTTGAATTTTTTTTTCATGGAAGGAAGTAAATAAACAACTTAAGGTTTTTGACACTTATTTATTGATTCTTAAAGTACAAAAAATAATTTTTTTTAAGAATAATAAAGTCATGGAAAATCTTTAAATGCGTTTATTGAAAAAGGACGTTTTTTATATCTGTCTCCACGATAACTCAAAAACTACTTAATAGATTCACAATTTTCTTTTATTGTTTTGAAGTTCATTTCATTTATTGGAGGATAAACCTAAATTCAGATAATATTTGCTGTTTATGTTCTTTTTATAACCCTTTACAGAGCGAAAATAGCGTGAAAACATGGTTCCGAAAAATTACAAGTCCGCCATTTTTTTAATTTTCGACTTTTTATTGATATTATAGGTACAACCTCCAACAAATATTATATATTTTATAAAAAATTTTGGATTTTGAATAATTTTTTTAAGTGCTACAGTGGAGACCGATAATAAGTCACCTTTTTTTTGAGACGGCCACGTTCAACACGAGTATAAACATTTCCCATGACGTTATTATCCTTCAAAAAAAAATTATTTTTTGTACTTTAAGAATCAATAAATAAGTGTCAAAAACCTTAAGTTGTTTATTTAATTCCTTCCATGAAAAAAAAATTCAAGAAAATCACCTTATTTTTTGGTTACTTGATGAGAACCTCCCCTTAAGTAAAATGTCAAGTACCGTAAAAAATGTAAAGTATCGTTTTTACCGGTAAAGGGACAAGGAAACGGGAAATTAGAAAAATAGTGCTTGAAAAAATAATTTGTTTTATTAAAAAACAAAAGCCAACATTTTCTTTATTAGAAAAGGAACAAATTAGGCAAACTTAAATAATATAGGTAGGTACAACACCTAGGTAGTAACTTAAATAATACTCCATTCATTCTGGAACATCAAACAATCCACGATTTCCACATCGTGTTGGCGTTTCCAGCGTCATAATAATGTCTTGGTTACTATAAAATATTCCATCTTTGCGCTCAGGCTATTTCCATTGTTTTCCATATCGTCACCCTAATTATCAAACCTTGTAACTCCAAATTCATACTTTTGCATAAAACACAAAAACATTTTAAATAAAAAATTCAAACAAATCAATTTTCGTATCAATGAAGATACGAGGTTCTATTTTTTCTATTTAATTCTATTATGTTCTATTCTATTTAAGTTAGGTTCTATTAATACTTAAATATTAAACAAATAAAAGTCAATTTTGTATACAAGCGTGTCTGTTACATCAAATATTTGACAAAATTTTAGGTTAGAGAACATGGAGTTACGAGATTCAATTGAATCCTCAAGACGGAATGGAGTTGAGAGGTTTTCTAATCTTTCACTTATATAAAAACAAAATGATGTGCAGTTACAAGGTTTTCTCCATCTATAGCAGGGTTTCTTAACCTTTTTGTAGTCATGGACCCCTTTCAAAAAGCCCATGGACCCCTCCCGAAAAGATAAAAACAACAAGATTTAACTTTTACCAGGTTTTATTGTTTGCGAACTTTACATATATGGCCGGTTTCAGCAACCTTAACTTAAATTTAATCTCAGATTAAATTAACCCAGGTTAAATATGAACCAATAGAAATCGGTTTTATGACTTTTAGTCGTTTTCCATTGGTTCATATTTAACATGGGTTAATTTAATCTGAGATTAAATTTAAGTTAAGGTTGCTGAAACCGGCCATTAGTCATATAGATAGTGTGACGGTTGTTGCTGCTTATAGAACGTCAAATTGAGGAGCCGTTTTGGATAACGCAAGAAGCATGTCATTTTTCACTTCTAACCGATTCCGCTTCTTAATTTTTATTGATACTAAACTTGAAAACGCTGCCTCGCAGAGATAATTAGTTGCAAACGGAATCAGAACTGACATAGCTCGTTTGACAAGTCGGTGGTAAGCTAGAGCTAAATGACACCAAAAGTCAACAATGTTTTTGTGTCAAATTCCGCTCGCAAGACTTCTTTTGATCTCAAATCAATGAGATCATCCTTCACGAGGTCTTCATCGTCAATTTTGTTGAGGTCAATCAAAAATGGACTTCGTACCCATGTTTCCTGATTTAACTGTTCTGGACAAAAGTATCCTTCGAAAGCGCTCTGAAGTGTTTCCAAATGCTTTGACATATTTTTTTGAATTTTTTTCGACAAAAAAAGGCTTAGATCAGGAGATGGACCCAATTATTATATTATTGCATTATGTTAGGGCAGGCTCGCCATGGACCCCCGTCGATCATTACACGGACCCCAGGTTAAGAAACTCTGATCTATAGAGTATTTTTTTCTCCAACAGATGGCATCAAAATCTCATTTTTGATCAAAAATGGAGTTACTAGGTTTGATAATTAGGGTGACGATATGGAGCCTTAACATTTACAATTGCACCTTACACACCTGGATAATACTTGCTGTTGTAATTTACAGCTGCGTATTTACCTATACAGAATTGTCCTTTTCCGCTGCTCTACTACCTGTAAATTATCATCCCCTACATTCAATTATTCTTCAGATCCTGGTTCATAGGGACTGTAGCTGTTTTCCTCATATGGTATGTTGACTTGGTCGTCATCTCATATCCATTGGGTAGTGGCTGTGCTGGCCTTCAAGATGTGCATGTACTGTGGTTTTTATGTTAACGATGGTAATTCATTAAACCAGGGGGTCCAGCTGCATAATGTGCCTTCCGAAGCACTAGTCATAAAAAAGTTTTATCATTCGCAACTGATCGCGTTAGTTCTTTCCTTCCTCCTTCCTCTTCTTAGTTTAAGCCTTAAGGCTTGTTATTACCAACATCTGCGTCGTTTCCTTGGCAGTGTTGGTTCTGTGAGCATATACAAATTTTACATCCTTTAGGTAGCTTGCTAGACTTGCCGTTAGATGTGCCATGTATCCTGGTTTTTATGTTAATGGTGGCAATTCACTAACCCAGGGGACCACCGGCTTAACGTGCCTTCCGAAGCACGGAGACCAGTCATAAGAAAGTTTGACTCTCCCCAGGTTTGAACCCGGTGCCCCGCATTTGCATCCAACTGCATTAGCTGCAAGGCAATGACCGTCTCGATCGCGTTAGTTGCAAGTAATAATACATTAATTATATTAATTGTTGACCTATTGGTATTGGTACTTAGGGGTCGATTGGCTACGAGAGCCTTTCAGAACTGCAACCAGTATTGATCTTTTGTTCATAACCCTACTAATTAGGTGTTCAGGAATTCAATTTCGCTAGCGAAACACAGAATGCTCCTGAGAGGTTTGCTTTTTACCTCTTTGGGCGTCAGTTGTAACTGTCCCAGATGTTTAAGCCTGAGTCGGCCTAAGGCATCACAGTTACAGAGGATGTGCTCGGCCGTCTCCGATTCACAAAGTCTGCACCTGTCATTATCTTCTAGTCTCATTTTTTTGAGGTGATATCTCATCGGGCAGTGTCCGGTGAACAACCACGTAATGAGTCTAATTTCATTCTATGTCAAAAGAAGAAGCTTTTTAGACTCTGCAGTCGAGTACTTTATAAATTTCTTCGCCTGTCTTTGTCCTGGTGTATTATTCCAGAGAGTTTCCTTGTTCTCTGCCTCCCATTTTTGGACCTCTAGCCCCCTGTGTGCTTTGGTTAGCCCACAGTATGGTTCAGGTCCAATCGGGGGCGTTTTTGAGGCTGATCTAGCCAGTCTGTCGGCTATTTCATTACCCTCAATTCCCTCATGAGTATGTATACGCAATTGGCTATTTATACATACTTTGCCGAGTTGGACGGACATAGGGGATATTTTTAATTAATGCTTCGTTAGTCAAAAAGGTCTTGAGCATCCGGATGTAAAAAGGTGATGTAAAAAGCGGAGGGCGCGGAAACTTTTCCGTCTTATTGTACCCTTCTTTCACGCGGTGCCTTGATTATTACCAAAGAAAAAAGTTACTGACATGGTTAATTAAGCTGGCGATTTTATTAGGCAGCCAACTTTTATTGTCCAGTGATTTAAATATTCGTAGCCTCTACGAGATAACGAAGTTTGATGGTTAGGTTCCTCTGGTTTGTCAATAACAATAGCAAAGATGCCACTAACCGTAGGAGATCGGAAATGGTTGTCAGACTTCCGCACCAATACTGCGTACAGCCTGAGCACATAAAACTCACACTAGATGTTATATACAGGAGTCAAAACCATAAGCGATAGCTAGACCACTTGTCATACACGACTTGGCATATTAGCGTCGAAACTAAAAAAATATTCGCCAACGCAAAACTATTGGTACTTCACAAAATCACTGTGACCAAACAAAAATGGGTCCGCTCTTCGCTGTAGATATCGGAAGACTGAAAATTCAAGGTCGCGTTCACGCCAGGATTATCAACATTTGCACGTAAATAGCAATTCAAGGAGGAACCAAATAACAAATACAAAAATTTGTTACATTCATTTAGCAGAACTTAGCTCATATCCAAGTGCCTTTCCGGAAGAACCTTCTAGCAGAACAGACGCTTGGACGTTCTATCATTACCATATTAAAAGATTTGAAATCAATTAGATAAATCTAGAAACACCGTGGCACACAATACTTCCAATTTAATTAATCAATTATTATTTGACAATAATCCTTTCAATTCGACCGAGGTACACTTAACTTCCATATTAATTTACTAAATTATTATGTTCATACTTTTTAACAAAAGTTTTGAATGGTTTTATGTATAGTTATGCTTAAGTTTATGAAAAAAAATTCCGACTCCACTCCAATTAGTGGAGGTAATAGGTTTCATTAGCGTCTACACAACTACCTGTCTTCTTTGTACCTTTAAAATACTATAACCGCCTTCTCATTGTCAGTACATTAAAATGAACTTTTTTGGTTTAAATTTCTTCATAGTAATCAAGCAAAATGCGTAATTGACACTTTGATTATCTGGCTTGCGCTTTCAGATAAAGTTTTTTTTGTTATTATGTAATACATCGAATTATAAGTATCGAAATGTTTAAATTTAATGATACTTCAAATTTCAAGTGCTTAAGAAATTTATTTATGTTTTACTGTAGTCATAGTTGTAAGTATATTCTAAAATACAATTATATCAATCCTTAATATACCCATTGCTAAACTGTCGATACGTATACTAAGTACATAGCTTTGTATAATAAGCATCCATTACTTACTTAGAATATTATGGAATATTCCATTCTAATAATCCCATATTTTTTCCCCAACCATTTGAATGTCGACATTCTTATTATTTTCAAATTTTTATCTGAATTTGCACGTGGTTTATGAACAATGACGTGCTCACGGGGTTGTCAAAATCAGTCAAAATTTGGTCAAGTTGGCAAAATCCGCTAAACCGACAATAGGAAAAATAGACAATTACAAAAAGTTGGCAATTTTTAATTAATTAAGTTGGCAAATTCCCCCTTCAAAAAAGTTGGCTGGGCACATCCCTGTTTATGAATGTTGATAAATTTTAGTTTTTAAATTTCTTTGTGCATATAACGCCAAACCAGCTGTCATTTAGTATAGTGTTCTAAGTTTGAGAAGATTATATAACAAGGCGAGTCATATTTTTAATTTTTCGATGGTTGCCTTTCGGCTGTAACTTATTAATTTTTTTTACATAGTATCTACCTACCTTGCAGTTATAAGTTTTATTATTATCATTATTTAAAAAAAAATTATAGGTCCATTTTAGTATCGCGGTATACCTATACTGTTTTAGAGATGTTACTAATACGCGTTGTATCCATCTTGCCAAAGAGGTAGAAATTTGGGGGTGTTATTTGTATCATCTCATATCGTGACCTATCTTCTAATAATTATAGTAGATGACCTAAGTGGCAGGTGTAAACTAAAGAATGTAAATTAAAGAACTTCAATCATGAAGTAGGATTAAAAAGTTATTGAGAAAAAATTGAAAATTATTAGGTTTAAAAAAAAACGTCATAAAATCAGAAAAATATGAACTAAATCGAATCAAATAGGCGCGATCGAGGGGTAATTCACTAAGGTTTAAACCGTACAATGGATTGCAGTCCCTAAAGATTGCACAGAGATTTTTATAGATTTTAGAGATTTATGAGATTCATACATGTTCGCGAAGATTAGTGAAAAAAGTAAGATTGTGTAGCTTTTGTTACGGATTTTGAGATTATTTCAATTCTAATAAGGATTGTAAGGATTTATTTTATATTTTTGAGATTTTTGGGATTGTTTCGCAGATTTTAAAAATTTTTCTGAGATTTTAAAGATTCTTATTAAGATTATGAAGATTGTTCGGGATCTTACAGCTTTTATAAAGATTGTAGAGATTTTATAGATTGAAACAAGGATTGGTAAGATTTCTACTGGATTGTAAAATCTATGCGATTTTTAGTGAAGATTTTATAGATTATAATCTGGAATTTGCCTTGGTGTAAAACAGATTTTTGTAGTGATTTACCCCTCGGGCGCGATCGACCGGGTGACGCATGTTGCTCGGAGCAAATGTAGCGAGGGATTTAAAAAGTTAAATTATGAAGAGGGTTAAGAAAAAGGTTATTTTTTCAAAGGGTTTTGTTTCACTTCTTGTATTACAACGTTGTAGGACGGGACAAGAAAAAGTGGTCCCGCATTCGTCTCTAGTGTAAAAGGACTGACATATCAAGTTGGAAGTTTTGTATAAGCGGGAAGACAATAAATTATTTTTTTTTAACAAGAAATTTTATTATCAACTTGAAAATAATAAATTACAATTAACAAATTAATTCTATAAAATTTACATTTAAAATAATTAACAATAAAATCTATTCATCATCGTTGATAAATTTCTTCTTTTTTTTAGATGGTTCGAGCCCACTTGCATACTCAGAAGTTATAAGACTGTGGGGACGTTTCTTGGGTTTTTCTTTCCGTTTGATTTTACTTCCTTCAGGTTGATCAACCCTGTAACGTAATAATATAATAATACTCTCATAATATGTTTCCACTTGAACCACGAATTTATTACTTATCGAATTCGAAAAGTATAACTCCCCTTCATAATAAATAAATAAAAAAAGCTATTGTTTAAAAAAAATGTATAAAATGAAAAAAGTATTTTATAACCACATATCACATGGAAACATCAAATTGATAACAAAAATTATAAATAACAAAGACATAATAATATAAAGTGCGGATGCGTTGTGTCACCAAGCATCAAGATCCGAAAATCTCTGCTAATATCTTTCTTTAGATTTATTCTAAAGTTATAAAGTGAAAATACGACTTCTAATCTTTAAGACAGCTACATCAGTGGCTTGATGTGATCGCTGATGTGAATTGCGGAGTTTACAGATTTTCTTAGCTTGGCCCTCCGGTGAACATCGACATGTTGTGAATTTAAGGGGATACTGCTGCTTGGCTCAAAATTAAAACAAAAATAATTAAAAAACTCAAATGCGGCAAATTATTCAAAAATTCGTCTGTATGATTTTAAATATTTAAATTAACTTAACTTTTAATTAGTGGCATGGGCGCCGGGCGCCTCCGAGGCAAAGTTTCCATTTGAAATGCATGTAGGAAAGATTCACGTCACTAATTAAAGGTTAAGAGATGATAAAGAAAAAACACGTATAAAACAATTCTGAAGCTATCAAATAAACCAATTGAGTCAGTTAGTGGTGACGTCACAACGCCTAGAAATTGGCAAACCGTCTTACGCGAATTGACTAAGTGGTTTGCGTCCATTTGAAAAAGAACATAACACGAACATGTGCAAACACGAAGATCGCATCAAGGAAAGTGTCAACAGTTTCAACATAACCCTATTTAATTCATTTAATTGAATAATTTCCTATACTTTTGAGTTTTTAGAGTTCTTTTTTTTTTAGTTCGCTCCAACCATAACAGTAGTACTCCTGTAAGACTTCCTTCAATATTATCATAGGATCACATAAGTGGTCAACTTATAGAAGGTTAAGATAAAAAAAAAAGATATTACGCAAGTTAACTGAAGTAAAATAAAATTATTATTAGGAATCATGACGGAAGAAATACGCGAAGTAAAAACATAGGAAAAACTATTTTTATGTTAATGCTATTTTCGTTAAACCGGACGTGAAAGTACTATTTCACGACCCGATTTCAGGTATGAAAAGTACCTTTTTACGTCTTACGTTCGTTCAGTCCTAAAATTGTTCAATCAGAGGGCGGCTTAACGAAAAGTGCATTTCCTCAGCGCAGACGTAAAACGCTTTTACATTCTCGGGAGCGATCGGTCGCCCTCCCTATCCGCTCCTCGGACGTAAAATTGCATTTTCCGTCCTCGTGATGAAAAGTACTATTGTAAAAAAACAATGCTAGATTGTTTTAACATTTTAAGTTTTAAAAATACACGTTTTTAGTATGGTAATTTGATGGGAAGTTAAAAAAAAGTTTCAAATTAAATTACGCAGTTTGATTTTTTAAACTTTCCGATGTTCATCGTTTTGCATGTACATTACAATATTCAGTACTGGATTAGCCACAATAGCAGACGTAGCAAGTGCTACGGGGCCTCGCGTGCAGCAGAAAAAAAATTGTTTTTATTTAGCCCAGGGCAAAAATTTTTATTTCTATTCCTGAGAGGGCCGTTTAAGAATTTTTTTTCTTGCGGGCCCCGCGCTGGCTTAATTCGGCACTGATATTATTATGTGTTTTTATAAATACTTCTGCCCATGTTCCTTTATTCGTCGCATGTTTAAATTTAAAGAAAAATGAGCTGAAAAGGACGTTCGAATTAGCAAAGAATAGCATGTTCGACAACAGAACTAGTGCACAAAGAATTATTATTGGCGGTAAATTTTAAATCGTAAATATTTTTATTTTTTAGATTCAAGAACTCCAGTTGATATATTACAGAGAGAAGAATCATAAAAGAATAGCAAATAACGCGATTGTTGTTATAATAAGAACATTTTGGTGTAAGTTAAAGTAGCCATCTTGTGTTATCATAGTGAAAGAGGCGGCAACAGTTCTATTTTTCAAACCATCTGAAACTTTCAGTGCGTAGCGCCGTCGGTAGTGAACGTAATCACGTATAAATGTAATTAATGAATGTCTGTGATTAATCACTGTTCTTTGCGAATAAAAACCTATTCCGCTCACATTAGATTTATTACTTTTTATACTTTATTACTTTTCTTTCAAATTTACGACGTACAAGTGAAAACAATGAATTACAAAGAAGATTATTTTATAATATGGGCGCATGTATGTAGATTTTGTTTTGCTTTATTGCATAAGCATTCCAAACTTTATTATCAGAAACCACCAGGTTTAGGATTCCGTTTTTTAAAACGAACCTTATTTTAGCAACAATATTTCTTCATGTCTGCCCGGGCTCCGGTAGTTGCACTAATTAATTTCGTTATATCTCAAATTTGGCGTTATATGGCCATTCAACAGGAGAAGTAATTTTGAATTTCGCGGTATTTTCGTTTTGTAAATCCGACTTAATCTTGAAACGCTAGAACACAGTTATAACTAGTGGAAACATTACAAAAGCGGTGAAAATTTTGTAGACAATTCGCGAAATTCATGTAAAGTTGAATAGTAGAATAAATTTTGTGACTAAAATCAGTTGATGAGGATTTCGAAGACATTGTTGTTTCAACAGGACGAAGCAACATCCCACACAGTGTTCTAAATTTTAAGAGTGAAGATAATATTCTATGCAAAATTGTTAAAACCCGTTTCATTTATGCAAAACCAAATACTATGCAAAACTGACAAAGAAAATTTGTCAAAAGAACCCTTTTCCCTCCCTTTGAAATGTGTTTCCCACTTTGCTTTGTAACTTTTTATTTACTATCTATTTTTACACGCATATTTTGAGAAAATTCATGCTATATCATCACTATATCGGCAATGTTATAAAGTTCTGCAGTTTATGGGTAATGGTAAATTGCAGCTTTTTATAACTGCAGCGTTTAAGGTGGCGATCTAGCCCATATTATTGCAATGTTAATTGTGGCGGTTTTAGTGTCAAAAGGCAGCGCTTAAGCAGCAAAAACTATTGGACTTACAAAAAAATGATGTATATGTTACGGGAAAAGTACGTATACCGGTAAAAGTGCACATTTACCGGAAAATGTGCACTTTTACACAAGTGAAAACACTTGGTAAATGTACATACAATGTACCTTTCCCTATAGAATTAGGAATATGTGCACATTTACCAAGCGATGTTGGGAAAAGTATATTGAGACTTAACAACAAGTTAGTTGTCTAAAAGCGTGTCCCAAAATGAACGGACATTTTTAAATTTCGAACGATTAGAAATATTAATATTTATTTAAATAATTATAATTTAAAATGCCCACTTAATTTTAAATTAATTTTATTATATTTAATTGAAATTTATAATAATAAATAAAACAATTTATCGTTTAAATATTAAAATATTGATAGTAGTTGACCCTTTATTTATAGGTTATGTTTACAAAACCCCACAATTTAGATAATTTATGCCAGGCCCGTAGCTAAGGGGGGGAACTTGGGGGCACTTGCCCCCCCACCCCGAAATGATAAAATAATAAATAAATAATGAGTTAATTTAATTAACCACCGAAAATTTTACGTTTTACAAAAAGCTTTTTACAAGTGCCCCCCCCCAAATGAAATGAAAAAATGATTTATGCCTTGTTTCATAAAACTTTTAACAACGCGTTAAATTTAACTAACCAATAGAAAGCGTCCGTTAGTACTAATAGACCAATAGAATTCATCCGTTAACTTTAACAGCTTGTTAAAAGTTTTATGGAATTGGGGGTTAATTTCATAGATCTATGTAGAAAGCATAGAAAATAAATACAATCTTTAAATTAGATGATCAGATCAGTCTTTGAAGAATGGTATAATTACATCACAACAGTTCGGCATTCGCCTACTCACTTTTACCAAGGTACATGTCACATGTGCACATTTACCGGTAATTGTAAGGATAGCGCCCTCTTTTATATTATTCAACGCACTTTTACCAACTCCCGTGGAATATGTACACATTTACCGGTAAATGTGTACATTTTCCAGTTACGTACTTTTTCCGTAACATATATATAAAATAAAGTAGAAAGATTGATCTACATTGTAAGCTAAATTTAAATGCTCAATTATTTAAATTAACTGATATACGGCATGTTAAAAATTGCAATTTAGAAATCACTTTTATACACACGATTTTTCTATATATTTCGAGCAAAAATCTAAATTCTGATATATACAAAATGTTCTATGGACTGTTATCTTTATTTTAAAACTTCAATTTCAAAATTTATTTACATATTAACGTCTGCTCAAGCGCTCCCGTTTTTGTATGTAAAAATTTAAATTCCGACATATTTCTTCTAATCCTAGCTACTAGAAGATAATTTCCTGTAAAAATCGGTAATATTAAACCAGAACTTTAGTTCAGATTCCGTAAAAACACTAAAAACGCCACAATTAACATTGCAATAATATGGGCTAGATCGCCACCTTAACAAACCACTTTATGAAAATGACTTATCAAAATTAATAAAATTATTGCTAAGTGCAAGAAACGGTGAAGCCAATAATACTTGATGCAAAAATTGCAACTTGTGTTAATAATTATGTTTGTTACATTATTTTATGAAAAATTAATAATAATAGTTATTTAAAAATCGACTATTGTATCTAATTGTTAAATAGCAATAATCTTTTGTACAACTATTATTGCTCATTATTTTTAAGTAATTATACCAAAAACGCTTCTAATTATGTATTAACATTCTATAATTTTATTGCTAAGTAATGTTATAAGCTGCTGATCAATTTAGATATAATTTCTTCCTTCATTATATATTATAACAGAGGTTCCCAACCTGTGAAGACTGCTCTGGGGTTATGTGGATATTTTTTAAATGGTATCAATTTTAAAAATATTATAACTGGATGCAATATAATTTATGGCATCAAAATGACATGAAATTGAAGAGTCCAGCATTTAAATTCCACCCGATTTCAAATTGATCTGTTCCGGTGGTTCGGATTTCACGTTAAGCTGTAGGTCCTTGTTTTTGCAAATATTTTAAGGATTAAACTGAGAAAAAATAACCATTGTAAGATACCAAATATGACCAATGTTTTAATTTGAAAAAACATTAAGAATGCATTTTCTTCCAATATTGGAAGTGTAGAACAAAAAATATTATAGGTACTCAAAAAGTATTTATTTTTTTAATTTAAAAATTGACATTCGCGTAAGGTTTGCTAAAAATGCGAGCATTTATCTTAGGTATAAACTGTGATACATTAAGATTGGTATAATTAAATAAACAATGATATTAAGAGTGAAATTAGTTCCAGCTCTCTATAAAAAAATATAAATAAAGAAATAAATAATTAAAAATTAAATTTCTGGATAGTTTGATTAATGTTTTAGTCATTATCGCGTTAAACCGGATCGACCACGAATCGGTTCAGTTAATATGTTCAGCCGCCAAATGGTAGCTACACAAAGAGACATAAACACATAAATAATTCCTCTAGTTAGATACACATTTTATTACTACTGTATCTTTTGTATGCTCATTTTTCATGGTCAATTTGTGATAGGTCTTCTTTGTCTTCAATACCATATAAAATTAGTAAAGCTTTCATTAAATTCATTTCTAGCGCACTTAAAGTCACTCTTGTCTCTATTATGCTGTGAACATTTAATTTTCGCAAACAATTGGATGGGTACTATTGTGTGTAAATAACTTGAAATATGTGCGTTAATTTATATCATTAAAATTATAAATTAATTTTAAAAGTCGTGCTTTCAAATTAGAACTCGATGAAAAGTATAATTCCATTTTTTAATGCAATAATGCGTGTTGGGTTTAATTAAAATGGTATACTTACACTGAATGATTCGAAAGTTTTGTGTTGAGTTTTGGGTCTTCCATTTTGTCAACTTGATTTCTGACTACTTGCGATATCTGTGATGGTGTATCTCGTAAAGCAAAGCTAGTAGCATAATGCCCTAAGTTAACGTTTTTGAAATCGAATATTGCGCGCATTTTAGTGGGGTAGCTGTTGTAAAATCGGGACCAAGTTGAATAACCTGGGAACATAGATTTAAAATAATGTTAGTGTTACTTACCTAATTTAAATACATTAAACATTTTATGAACGCTTTCTCAGTGACATTAAAAATATTATTGATTCGATATAATATGTATTGTATTATAAAAATGTCGAAATATGATGGATAGTTAAAATAAGTAACATAAATTAAATGGGTAACAAATACAAAACTGAGTTTAGATGCATAATGGAGTGTTGGACGTGAGAGGGCAAAGCGCGTGTTGGGTGAACTGAAGTTGTGAACCGTGTCGAACACCCCACATCGGCCTGACAACCCCAAGTGGCTTTCTATGTCCATTCGTATCACATACGATAATTGCACCCTGGAAAGCTAGTAAATGCCAGCCACAACATCAGTTTACCGGTCATTCGTTGGCCATTTGAGTGAACGATCAAAACTTTTTCGTAAAAGTACGATTTTAATAAAATAAAAAGAATTTAATATAACAATTTGTTATATTAAATTTCACAATTTAAAGATAATATAATAAATTATAACTTACCCATACAAGCAGAATTATGCAGAGATTTAATTTTTGTAACAGCCGTTTCATAACGACGCTGAAGAGCTTCAGCTGCCCGTTCGTGATCAGGTTCTTGCATAATTTTACACAGATTTTTTAAAATATCTTCTGTGGATCGTTGCTTTAGACTAAATTAACAGAGATAAAAAGAACAATTAATTTAGTAACTAGTCAAAACTATACAAAATATAATTCTTTGTAACAAATAAGGGAACTGAATCTATTACTGACAAATTTTGGTGATTTACTTTTAAATGGAAGTACATAGAGAGAAGATCGAATGCACTTTATTTTCGGGAAAAATCACATTTAAAGTTATTTATATCGGCTTTGATGAAAGACGTGCTTGAATGGATTAACGAGATTCCTATATTTAAATATCTTTAAATTTTTACAAACATCGCAATAGATCAAATATCGAGATTTGGCACAGTTGGTAATCATAGGACTAATAAATGCAGTTACTGCAAACATAAAAAACTTACTAAACTCCAAGTTCGGCAAGTTCGGAAATATATTCTTGTTCTTCATGAGTTAGAAAAATTATTGCAGAACCGTGTTGTCCAGCACGGCCTGTTCGACCAACGCGATGCAGATAATCTTGGTTGGTTTGGGGACCAGTATATTGTATAATACAGTCAGCTAACGGAACGTCTATACCACGAGCAGCAACATCCTAATGATGTAAAAAAATGTGGTAATTTTTTTTTTAAATTAAATTTTAAATTCAAATTTTTTGAGAAAAAGATGTATTTTTGTATTCTCGAATGCTTAGAAAACCTCGGTTGCGCCTCAATTTCCCAAATTGCATTTTTGACAACAAAATATTACTTACGACCATCAAGGTCCACTTATTATGTAATATAACTATTATTATTATTTTAAATCTTCAAAAAAAAACAAACAATATATATATGTATGCAATATGTACTTACCGTACACAACAACACTCCGGTTTTGGCAGCTCTAAATGAATTGAAAACTTCCTTTCGCATTGCATGATTCATATTTCCATGTAATTTAAAAATTTTTGTATTGAGTACAATTTCTTCTTCATCATCATCGTCACTATTGCTTAAGCCTACATCATAAAGGACCACATTACCCGTTTTCAGCTTACCACGGTTTACCGGCATCTTCACTAAACACTCAGTAAAAAGTTCGTAATGGTAATTTACCATTTGAGTGCTTGCCATAAACACAAACATTTTTGATTTTTTTTTCACTTGTGTCGCTATTAAAGCAGAAAGAGTAAAAAGTCGATGCTTTACATAGGTTAAAATAAATTCTTGTTTTACAGTATTAGGAATAATTAGATTGTCGCACATGGACACATCACTGTCAAACGCGTCAATAAAAATGTGGTCCTTCATAGCAAATTTCGCTAATTCACTAACTCCTTCTGTTAAAGTTGCTGATAATAATATGGTCTGACGATTTTTACTCTTTACATCTCGTAAAGAAAATTCAGAAGTACTCGCAGGTTGGACCACTTCTTCAGAAGTAGCATTATTTTGTGAAGATTTCAATATTTGTAATGGATTATATTCCGAATTTAACTTTGCATTCGACAGAGCTTCAACTAAGCTAAATAATAACAATGTATAAAAGTTATGAAAAATCTATCAGCATATTTTATTCGTTATCCTGTAAAATAAATAATTCTCTTGTTTTTATTGAGCTCAGCAAATTTAAATACTATCTGAATTTCTTTGAGAAATATTATAATGAAAGAATTCGTGGACTAAACTTTCCTGTTTTCAAGTGAAGTTCATTATAAGCGGAAAACACTGTACCTAATTTCGCTTTTAATCAACGTCAGCTTTCTCTGGCTGGTACATGTTTGCGATTATCAAGCACAACATTTATTTGTACCACAAAGTTAATTTCGGATAGAGAGTGATGGTTTCAAACACAGATTGGACAAAACAATTTTTTTCAAATGCAGCTATCGATTATATTACTTTCATTTTACAGGATAAGGGAAGAAAATATGCCAACCTAAGTTCTACTTTAGACCATTTAAACTTATAGACTATCTCTATCCTTCCTTGAAGGATTGAAGCAAACATGTGCGACGTCACACGTGGGATTGTATATAGATTTATGTTAATTGGTAAACTAAAAGAAACAATTTTCTTCATTTATAGTAGGTATATACTGCTGTATAGTAGCATTTAATCCACGTGTGACGTCATTTATGTTTATGTCATTAATGCTTGAAAGTCAAGGCGTGTCTAACCATCTTACCTAATAATATCTTTCCTGAAACCCATATCGAGTAACCTATCAGCTTCATCTAATACTAAACAACGCACATTATCCATTTTTAATGATGTAGTATGTAAAACATGATCTAGTAATCGGCCTGGAGTTCCGATTAGGACATGTAAACCTTTTTTTATTCTTTTCTTTTCCGATTGTCGATTTTCACCTCCACATAAGTGACTACATACAATCCATTGAAATGTCTAAAATATGAAAGATGAAAATCCCGAAAAATATTATTAACTATTTTATGACCACTTACATTAATTTTATTAAATAGTTCTATGGTTTGCAGGGCTAATTCACGTGTAGGGACAACGACTATTGCTTGCACACCATCATTTCTCTGTAAACGAGGTGCGATGCTTTGTAAAGCATCTACAATGGGAACTGCATAAGATAAAGATTTTCCAGATCCAGTTTGTGAACGAATCTTAAAATATTATATTTTTATGGATACCGTATTATTAATAAATATTAATTAAAACAATAGAATCAAAGACCACCTTAGTATGAACATAGACACATAAAAGGATTCCATAGGGTTGGCAAATAATAAATAATTATAATTGGAATACAAATAACATTGATGTTCCGATGAAGATATCTTCAATATAAATATTCACAGAATACTTTAAATCGGTATG
Organism: Rhagonycha lutea; assembly: GCA_958510855.1. Classification (NCBI taxonomy): domain Eukaryota; kingdom Metazoa; phylum Arthropoda; class Insecta; order Coleoptera; family Cantharidae; genus Rhagonycha; species Rhagonycha lutea. The sequence continues at coordinate 53,711,668 of OY294037.1, forward strand.
GCTTACCAGTAATCGTTACATATGTAGGATGTATGTGTTAGTAGTTATTTTTCTAGTAGTACTTTTTTTTTTATTGTCCTCAATTAATATTTACAATCTGTTCGTTTACAAACAATAAGTAAATTTGATGAATTGTATATGATATGTAGAAGTGAATCCAATGATGTTTATAACTTAACAATTATTTAGTAATCCGATTAAATTGTGATGTGATAGATAATGTAATTGGTATGATAGATAGCATAATTGTGGTATGATAGGTAAGACACAGACTCAAAATCTCGACGGCAAATCTGAAGGTCTGAACTTTTTTAGTCTATGCACTGCACTGTCACTAGTCAGTTTAACTGCCAGGTTGTTAGAGTGAACACTAATAGCCAGTTTCATAAAACTCTTGATCAGCCGACCCTGATCATCGATCAGCTGATCTCCGATCACGTTGATCGGAGTGTCAAAATCAACGGGTTTCATAAAGCTTTCTCCGCTTAACAGTAACATTTGACTTGCGCTAACTTCATGTTTATTTACTTTTGGTTGACATTAAATTATTTTTGTGTATTATGTGCATTTTTTGTAATATTAACCCTTGTTGATAACGGATCAAATGATTTTAAATCAAAATATCTCATTTTTTGTTGTTCAAAACAATTTAAATATGTTTTATCAGTACTTTAAATTTTAGGTTAGAATATCATGTTGATCTCTGATCAAGCGTTTGATCCTAGAAATTTGGGTGATCAAGATTTGACAGCTGATCAAGTGTTGACAAACCTTTATGAAACTCAAATGTGCACTTAACGGACGATCACCGACTGATCAGCTGATCAAAAGTTTTATGAAACTGGCTATAAGTCTTTCGAGATGGTTTCTGCTAAAGTTTGTGATTTCATCTTGAACTGAATTCACTTGGAGATCACGCTGTATCAAACTGTTGGGCACATACCACGGTGCATCGACAATAATCCTTAGCACTTTGGACTGGAACCGCTGCAAAATTTCTATATTAGATAGGGAAGCTGAGCCCCAAAGTTGTATTCCATATGTCCATATGGGTTTCAGTATGGATTTGTAGACTAGCACCTTGTTTTCAAGTGAGAGAAGAGATTTTCTTCCCATCAGCCAGTACATTTTGGTGAGTTTGCAGCCAAGCTGTTTTCGTTTGGTAAGTATATGTTTGCTCCACGTGAGTCGTCTATCCAAGTGCATTCCAAGATATTTTGCGTCACTACTTTGTGGAAGTTGATCTAGTAGTACTAATAATGGATTGGATAATGGATGAAGGCAACCAATGCGGTGATAAAAATTCCTTTGGTTAATTCCATTTAGCGTTAAGAGCAATGTCTAGTGCTCCAGAATATTTGTGTCTTGTGTAATTTATTTCCAGGACGTTACAAAAATTTAAATACAGTAGAATCCGCTTAATGTGATCACGGATAATGTTATCAGTCGGTTATTGTGATCATTTTGACTAGGAACCGGTCGCTTTAATTACTTTACGTTTCAATTCGCTTATTGTTATCAGCCGGTTAATGTTATCAAAATTTCTTGGCCCAAAGTGATCACATTAAGCGGATTCTACTGTAATTGCTAGCATTGCAGAATCTTTCAACTTTTTTTTATGTAAAGTTCTAAGTCACTAGTCCTAAGCATCTATTCGCTCAAAAAATGACTTCTTCCCCCTTTCAGTAATTGCCTAACTCAGCGGTTCCCAATTAATTTTGGCCGCGGAACGCTTGGGCGATGTAAAAAATTTGGCGGAACCCCATGTCGATTTGTTTACTATTTTTATGAGGTCAAGTTACCCGGTGAGGGAAAACTTAGTTTTACGCCATTTTGAAATTCTTTTTGGCGGAACCCTTGGATTTTTTCGTGGAACCCTATTTGGGAACCGCTGGTCTAACTATTATAATCTTCCTTAATGCAGTTAATTTTTAAAAGGTACTAGATAGTGCTGCTATAGTGTGCGGCCTACCATAAAATTTCTGCTATAAAAAATTGGGTTGTAATTTTTGGAAAAAGAGATCCATCCTCTTATCATTAGTATACTTTGCAGGACCGGTCTAGGGGATTTCTTTAGTTAGTATAGCGATAGTCAAAACGACTCGGAGCGTCCGGAACGTATGGTGCGAAAATAGCCAGTCAGACTTAAATTAACTCGCCATTGTTAAACATCTTCAAAAAATATACTCCTCCCAACTCCCTAAAGTAAACTTTCGGCAAATGCTTCCCCTCCAACCGTAGTTTGACCATAATTAAAAGCACCTCTTAATAAAAATCAAAGTGCCTTAAATTCACGATTAAAAATTATATGCACTTTGAAAGAGGGATCTAAGTAAGTCGCAGAGATTTCTGGAAAAACGATCCAAGTTCACCTAATAAAAGTTTGCATAAAACTGCAACTGCAATCTTGTTAGTTTCCAGTGCAGTGATAGACGATCGTCGTCAGTTCTGTTGTATTATTATCAAATTATCATTATATCAAAAATAAGAAACAAAAATTAGGTAGACGCGAAAGTCGAGTTAATAAACATTGTATTTATATGGAACTTTTTTTGTGTTTTACGAGTTAAATACAGTATACTTACTTTGAAATATATGAGTTTTACAATATTATTTAGAAAATAAACCAACACCGAGTCTTGAAACTTTCAAAGCGTTATAATCTCGGTTTGCGCAATTTGTGACTTTTACATTGTTCTTTCCCAGATCTCTTCAAATAGTTTCTTTACAGATAAAATACATAATTGTTATACAATTTTTCAGCTGCTTTTAATTTACAGCATAAATATGCATAAAAGAAAAAAATCTGATTTCTAATTATGTAATATTCATTCATCTTCTTGCGCATTGCATAAAGGTACATCGCTACCTCAGAGTCAAAGTGTACTATGTCCATAAATTTTAAAATTGAGATATCAAGCCAATTTGTTCTATGTCCTTCAGGTCGTGCATCACTTTATATTTATTAAATCTTTATATTTTGTCGTTTGCTTCATCACTCTATTGATTTTTGAGTTTTTTTTGTTCTATGTCCATAACAACTGTTAATTTCCGAGCAAAAAAAAACTTATTTTCCCTCTAGTCAAAAATTATTATCGATTATGGACATAGAACACTTTGGCTCTGAGGTAGCGACATGTCGCTGCCCTCGCAATAGAATTTAAGAAAAAAAAATGTAAATGTTATTTGAGTAATTCGCGAAATTCTCTTTTCAAAATTCAAAACTTGTAAAAATACAAAATTTTTCTATTTTTGTTCTTAGTTTGAATCTTTTTGTGAAATCGATGTCTATCGATAGAGCTTCCATTCAAAACATTTCAATTGCATTTTCTGCAAAGTTAGGAGTATTTCAAATTATGAGTCCTCCGAGAAGTTTCGTATGATAATTCACCCCAAAATTTCACTTGAGGGGCCAACGTGTAGGTATTGTACCACGGATTTAGAGCAGAAAATTTGGATTTCAGGGGAGAACCACAAACTACCTATGTCCTGATAAGATAATAAGGCTGTTACAACAATAGGAATGAAAAATAAGAATTAAAAAAGCATCCCGAAGTTTCCTTGCACTTGTCAGTTGCAAAAACTCAGTTTGATTTAGTAAGTGATAATTTCTTTTTGCGCTATATTTGTTAGTGTAAATTGCTCTTATCAAAGCGAATATGATTAAAACTGAAGTGCAAATAATTATCATCCATAAATATTCTTTATTTTAACATCACAATTCAAATTAATTGAGTAGCTAAAATTTATGATAAGTAGTAGGTCCTATTTATATACAATTGCTTCAATAAATAAATAAAAATGAGTTATTCTTTAAAAAGGGCCTTAGATTAGTAGTATATCGTCAACAACACAACAATGTTATAGGTACAGCTACTACGGGAGGTGGTACAAACAGAAGGAAAGGAAGTTTCCAGTTTATGCTTCCTAGCGCCGATATTTGCACATTTGAATATCTTTCCAATTAATTGCTTACTTTCTGTGCGTAATCAGAAACAAGCAACATGCCTACTTTCTGTTCGTATCTTTAATCGAGTCATTCAGTATATTGTAAAGACAAAGTGGCTGCACTGTACTTATACAACCTATTGTTACTCTCGGGTGTCTCTTGAGGGACTTACTATAAGACTGAGTTAACATGAAGACTGTAATCACGAAAAAACTATTCGATGTACTATGTCCCTTTAGTATGTGTTTAAAATAAACTAAATATCGTCACCTTTCTGTGAATAGTCAAAAAGTCACGGGTTAACCTCTTTCAGTTAGTTACTTTATGCATTAGAAAGTATGAATTATATTTATCTCTGGGTACAGTTAATGAAATTTGACAAAAAAGACAATATGAAGCGTTGCAAAGCTAATTGATCTAATAAGTGCCAAAATTTGAATTTTTTGTTTTTTGCATTAAAATGATCTAGATACCAAGGCGAATGCAGTGCTATATGATCTAAGCCACATTTCAATTTATTTACAGTTTGAAATGCGATAACATGTGACGCAGCGTCTTGTCAACGCGCCTCAGTCTATAGTGTAATTAATTCATTTCCAAATTTGTTGTTTTATTTTTTCATTTAAATTTCTCCTGTTGGGTTTAATATCAAAAATGACTTTTAGTTACTTCATGTATAATGTCAATAAAAATTAATATCATATAAAATATAACATTTGTTTTATTACTTTCTAACAACACAGTTTACTACCATTTACTATGTTTAACACCATTTTCCCACAAAAGTACCTTTTGGCGCTTAGATCAATTAGCTTTGCAACGCTTCATATATTGTTATTGAAATAACATTTTGTCCAAGTGAAGATTTCATAAAAGTTCATTTTTGGTGTGTAAGTCACAGAAAACTCAATAATTGGGTTATAATAGTTTTAGAAATAGACATAAGATAGAAGAATTGGTTGTTTGTTGTTAATTTTCTTAAAAAAGATACACTCGAGACAACATCTGTTTTATAATGGCTTCTCATATTTCGATACCTTGCTTCCAATGGCACGGTAAGTACAATAGGTTATTTATAATTATACCAGAAGTAACATGTAGTTCGCTCCAGTTATTTACTCATCTATCTAACTAATGTATTACGATAATCATGAATACATTTGCAATACATAAATGTTTCAAAGTAATTATAATTTATTATTCTAAATAATAAAAATAAGTCACTTACCAATACGTCTTGACCAGTTAATATTACTGGTATGGCTCTTTCTTGTACTGTAGTTAAAGTTGTAAAATTGATTTTTTCCAGGTTCGACACTAAATGTCGATGAATTTCTAAGTCTGAAAATTTATTTCCCGAAGTAGTAAACACATTCTCTGACCATGATTTACCAGTGCGAGTGTTAACATGCAACTCTTTTTGAGGTTCGTTAAAAAGAGAATTCATTTTCAAAGGTAATTTATGAGACGATTCAGATTCATCTTCATTATTACTTGCTGCAGTTACTTGGGATTTTTGTTTATCCTTCTTGTGTTTACGTTTCACATTCGCTTGGTATGTAACAGCTTCTTCGATACTTTTCCTGTCTTTCTTTTCAATTTGTACATCTTTATGTACATTCGGTTTATCAGTTACAAGATTTTTCTTTGTAAAATTTGAAGTGATACTACTCCCCTGACCTTTTGTAAGAGCAATTCCTTTCGAGCGTGAATCCTTTATTTTTAAAACCTATAAATTAAACGTAAAAATGTATTTTTCTGTGAATGATTTTAATGCCAAGTTATTTACCTTTCCTTTCTGAATATTCTTCTTATTTAACATCATTTTGAGTTTATATAAAATTAATAGTTTTATTATAAAGGTTAGCACTGCAACACATGAGAATTTAAAAGATGTTAGGTTATGTTTACTTGTTACTCGTGTTGACGTTTGTCAAATTGAATTCTCTTCTGACATAATTCTCATATTTACAAAGTTGGTAGCAAAAAAAAACTGTAAAATATAAAGAGGGATTCAACAAGCAGAAAGTCAGGGACGTAATGACAAGGACATCTTAAACCGTTTATTGGGCAGCAAAGCTTTTTAAGAAATGGTATAAATTTATTGAAAGTCCATATTTTTCTTTACAGCAATAATAAATTATTGATTATTGTTTATTACAAAAATTATTAAAAATTTAATAAGGCCTCTGGAGGATGGTCCTATATCCGATGTTAACTACCTTACACCAAACTTACACCTTAGACCAGGGGTGTCAAACTCATTCTCGCCGCGGGCCATTTTCTGACAAACAAAATTTCCTCGGGCCGCACTGATGACTTTTGTTAACCCAATCTCCATTTTTGAACGATATATTTATCGTAAAATATACAATATTCCTATAAATAAATTTTTTTTATTATAATACAAATAATCACCGAAGTTTATTCGGGCCGCAGAAATGTACGTGGCGGGCCGCCAGTTTGACACCCCTGTCTTAGACCATTTATAGTTATAGACACACGCCTATAATTAAATAAACTATTTTTTTTACTTATAGTTATCTACTTACTTTATTCATAATAATAATATATAGAACCAGCGGCGGCTCTAGCAAGATTTTTAAGTGGTGCGAGATCTCATTTTGGCGCCCCCCCCCCGTCGAGTAAAACGTAAAAAGAAACAATATTTATTTGAAAAGGAGTATTTAAACAAATTAAGAAAGGAAAATTAACTACAAAGCCACATTCCTCGCTTTTGCGCTTGCAAATTTCAAAAAAATATATTTTTTTTCCCAAAAGAAACCCAAATTATTAATTTTTCCGAAATATTTTGTCATTTTGGCGCCCCCCTTAGGATGGCGCCCGGTGCGATTGCACCGGTCGCACAGCCCTAGAACCGCCGCTGTATAGAACAGATGCGAACAAAGCTCGCTTATCTCCTTCATCTAACATTTGACACATGAGGCGTATTTTCGCGAGGCATAAAAGTTAACCAAAAGTGACCAAAACTAACCGGTGTCATTTTCGCGACGAACGGTTAGAGGGGAGGTAGTTTTTGGTTAAAAAGTTACCCAACCAAAGTTAACCAAAGACGACCGCTCAAAATCAGTGGTTACTTTTTGCGGTTGCTTTGCTAGTACAATTATTGTGCGCCACAATTTAAATTTTAAAGTTGGAAGTGGTTCTAAACGTTCTAAAGACGAGGATTTGAGGTTATGTTAAATTAGAAATTGTGGTGGGGGACTAATAGAAGTTGACCAAAAGTAACAGAGCGGTACTAACCGAGATCCTCGCGAAAATACGCTTATGCTAATGATACTGAGAAAATGTAATTGAGAATTTCTGACCCGTAATTGGCGTTGAACCTGATGCCTGCCTTGAGAAGTCAGAAGTCACTTATAGTTGGTATATACAGGTTTATATACAGGTTGTAACCCACCAGAGACGTCTTTTATTTTTGCTTCACTGCTTGAAAATTCTTCCTACTCGTCATCACCTATTTCGTTCAGATTTACAGTATAGGTAGGGCTTGACTAGGAATGAAAGTGACGCTAGTGGGAGCACATACTGGCCAAGCGTTTGGAAGATAAACGTCCCCGCGCGGAAACTTTTTTTTGCTTCTTTTCAATTTTTACGATGAATATGCATTATTTAGGTCCATTTGTGGTGTAAGTATCGTAAAAATTGAAAAGAAGCCAAAAAATAAAAAGTTCCTGCACGGGGACGTTTATTTGAGACTAAGTAAAATCCCCTGGATGAAAATCCCGATGGAGAACCTCAATCAAAGACATCAAAACATATCCAGGCAAAGATTGTGGAACTGACCATAATGCATTTTTGTGACGGAAATATGCTTTAAACTACACGTGCCCAGGAAAAGGACGACCTTGCAAAACAGATGGCACCTAGGAGACGAAATGGAATATATAACAGAAGCTACAAAAAGTCTGACAGAGATACCAGTTGAGGAGGCAGAACGCGCCAATCCAAACGAGCTATGGAACTGAATGAAAGAGAAACTGGAAGTAGCGGCAAAGAATAGTCAAAAACAAAAGCAATCGGAGCCTAGGAAGCCATGGATAAGTAAAGAAACGTGGGAATTAATCAAAAAGCGACAGTGTGTTAAGATTGGGGGACTCAGTATGGAAGCATACGAAACATATACCAGACTAACGAGAGAGATTTCCAGGGCAGCTAGAAGAGACAAAAGACAGTACATTTCCTCCATATGTGACGAAATACAAGCACACGCCAACAATAATGAGCCTAGAGACCTATTCCGTAAGGTTAGAATGCTAACTAAAACCTTTACACTACGGAGCCTACCAATAAAAGAAGAATCAGATAAAATACTAACTACGAAACCTGAAACCATAGAAAGATGGCGCCAATATTGTGGAAATCTGATGGCTGCTGATAACGATGGAGATGACAATGAGTGCGAGCGGCATGTCCTACCAGATAAAGAAAATATAGAACCTCCCATATTAAGAACGGAGATAGAAATGGCTCTTAATAAACTCAAAAACAGAAAGTCGGTAGGGGTAGATGGAATACCAGCAGAAATATTAAAGACTTTGGGACCGGAAGCAGTGGATATTCTACACATTATATGCAATAAAGTTTGGACAACAGGAGTCTGGCCGAATGACTGGACGGAATCAATTTACATTCCTATACACAAGAAGGGCGTAAGAGACAACTGCGCAAATTATAGGACAATAGCAATTATGTCCCACGCTAGTAAAGTTCTCCTCCATATAATTCATGAGAGACTAAAATCGTATCTACACCCCCAAATTCCTCAGGAGCAAGCGGGATTCATGCCGGGTCGGGGAACCAGAGAGCAACTTATAAATGTGAGGCAGATGATAGAAAAGTTCTACGAATACAATGTACCAGCAATTTTCTGCTTCCTGGATTACACCAAGGCCTTTGATAACTGTTAAGTGGAAACATCTATGGCGCACACTACGGGAGATGGCCGTTCCCAGAAACTTAATCTATTTGATAAAAAGCCTATACAACTCCAATAAGGCCTACGTGAGGGTGGATAACAACTTATCGGAGAGCTTTCAAATAGAAAAAGGAGTAAGACAGGGATGCATCCTATCGCCTCTGCTCTTCAATATATATGGGGAATGGATAATCAGGAAAGTAATGGAGGGCTTTGAAGCGGGCCCATCCGTCGGGGGAGGAGAATATCTAACCTACGATACGCGGATGACACGATTATTATAGCCAGATCAGAGGAAGAAATGGCTGAGTTCCTACGGCGAATAGAACTTGAAAGCTTAAAAGTGGGTCTGAAACTTAATCGAACTAAATGTGCACTGCTGGTGGTCGACCGAGCAAAGATTCTATCACCTCAAATGACTGATATAGGAGATATTGAAAGAAAAAGCGAGATTACATACCTAGGAGCACGCATATCGGAAACGGGAGGTTCCGAGGGTGAAATTAGAAGGAGAATCGGAATGGCTACGACGGCGCTAACAAAACTGACAACGATATGGAAAGATCATCATATCGGAAAAAATATCAAGAAAAGGCTGATTAAGACACTGATATTCACCATTGCCACATACGGATGTGAGACCTGGACAGTGAAAGCGGCGTGCCGGAAGAGGATAGAGGCCTTCGAGATGATATGCTATCGAAGAATGATGCGCATTCCCTGGACAGCCCACAGGACTAATATATCAATTCTGCGAGAGCTTAACATAGAAACTACTAAACGGCTGTTACCAACAATTCAGAGACGCATAATGGGTTTCTTTGGACATGTCATCAGACGGGATGGAATGGAGAAGCTTGTCATACAAGGAAAAGTTGATGGCAGAAGAAGGAGGGGGTGGTCACCCAACAGATACACTGAAAAAAACAGTCAATGAATATTTCATCACGATGATGAAAATAAACCGATGAAATAAAATTCATTGTATTGATGAATCATTCATCATTCTTTAAGGTGGCCGAGAAATTGGTTTTTTTTGTTCAACACAAATCTTAAAAACGAATAAATTTAGAAAAATTCTGAAAACAGATTCAAAAAGCCCAAGTTTGAAACTACAAGGTGAGTAATTTTCAAAAAAAAATATCGCGAAAAAATTATTTTTTTGAGAATTTTTACCTATATTTTTTTCATCCTAAATTTTTAAAGCCCAAATTTGGATTCTAGTTGTAGCGTCAACTTTGAAGAACATTTATTTCACAAAGTCGGTATGCTAAAATTTTCTATTTTTTGAGTTTTGTGTCGAATGGAAAATGTCTTTTGAAATCCTCATAGTAACTCATGTATGTATGTTTTTCTTAAAATAACCTGCTGGATCCCTAAAGAAAGGGATTGTTTCAAACTATGGGTAATTTCAACCCCTCAGCTGCTATGGATAATTCGCGCTACAGTCGCGGCACCTAGCGGATTTAGTGTTTTTAAGTGAATTTCTCGGCCACCTTAAACCTCATCGATGACTTGGTACAGCACATTGATGATTATTTCATCTCCATGATGAAAATAAATTGATGAAATCAAATTCATTATTTTATCTAAGTTTTTGTACATCATATTGATAATTTCGTCATCATTACGATGAATTTCACTTGATGAATGGTGTTCATCAATATGGCGTCACTTTTTCTTCCAGTGTATATTGACCAACTGGCGAATCTTACCAGTGCCAGAGATGATGAGGAAGGCCGAGGATAGGGAAGGCTGGCGCACAGTGGTGTCTGACTAACTGGAAATCATGCAAGTCACGACGTTCGAATACGAACAACGACTAAGAAGAAGAAGAAAATCCCCTAACTAGGGGGGAGTGAGACAAAATTTCGGACGTTTTTTATGGACGACTGGATTATTATATTGACCACAAAATTATTCTAAAGATAAACAAAGTTCGAGAAATAACATAAAGTTCCATCCATGAAAAACGTTTGAAATTTTGTCTCCTCCCCCTAACTAAGAGAGTTGACCGTTTATTTTCCAAACGTTTGGCCATTGTGCGCTTCCACTTGCGTCACTTTCATTTCTAGTCAAGCCCTACATAATATACTACTGTGAATCCGGACGGAATCGGTGATGACGAGTAGGTCCTTCCTCGTAAGTTAACCACTACTACTGTCCTTTACTTAAGGACAGTAAGGAGGATTAAAAACAAAAACAACAAAAACACCATAAATAAAATACAACGTACAATGTGGCTGATAGTAAATGTTTAAAAGTGCTTGAAAGGCGAATTATATTGGTATTTCATTCCGGTTCGATTCGTACCAGCCAATTGGACGTGTTCTCAAGAAATATAGATACGATGGTGTAGAAACTAGAAAGGACGGTTGGAATTTGTAATAAAAATATATTAATGAGTGTGACTTTACTTTGTGTTACCTAACCAAAGTTAACCAAAGACGACCGCTCAAAATCAGTGGTTACTTTTTGCGGTTGCTTTGCTAGTACAAATGTGCGCCACAATTTAAATTTTAAAGTTGGAAGTGGTTCTAAACGTTCTAAAGACGAAGATTTGAGGTTATGTTAAATTAGAAATTGTGGTGGGGGACTAACCAAAGTTGACCAAAAGTAACCGAGCGGTACTAACCGGGATCCTCGCGAAAATACGCTTCTAGCGAGGATGAAGGCGAGTTCCCTCGGTGTGACTTCGGCGATGCACTCCTGCGGCCCTATTCTCGAACTCATACGAATATATTATTCGCATACGAAAATAACCATAAAGTTTGGTTTACACTTACAATTTTTGAATTAATTAAATTGGTAATGTTCGAAATGCGTAATGCGTAATCGTAATGCGTATAATACTAGGTCATAGTAAAACTTGACGGTTGTTTTCGTATGCGAATATAATCTTGCGAGTTCGAGAATAGGACCCCTACGAGGGGGCACTGTGTTCAGTGCCGGCTTCACGCTTCTTTTACTTCCCGCATTGGTCGTCTTATTGGTCGGCTTATTGGCCTTCTTTGAATGCCTTGGTTTATCACTTGTTTTCCAGAATTGCCGAAAAACAAAATCAATATATAAAAATTCGTCGCAAGTGAAAGCTTTGTACCAAATTTCAGCTCTCTCGGACGTCGAGCAGTTGGTTAAAAATTGGCTAAAAAAATCCACCCACACGGACAGCGGACAACGCTCACACCAAGTTAAGTAAAAGCCCTTAATAACACAATTAATAGTAATAATAATAATAATTAAATAATAAAAATAAAAATTATAGGTACTAACAATATTTTGGACTTTGGTTTATTAGTTTTAGGTGTGGTTTTAGGCCATGTAAAACTTTCAACAATACCTTTGACACACTGAAAATTAATGATAATTAAATTTTGTGTGTGTAAAACAGAGATTCGCGAATAATTTAATGTATTAGGTATACAGCTTAAATATTAGTTGAGTCCACGATGTTGAGTCAATAACAGAACGAATAGTAATTTTAGTATTTTTCATATGTAGATCAGATTCGTAAAATTCCGCAGGAAGGGATCCTTAATGATCATTTACTTGTCAGTATGTCAAACGTATAATGTTCTTGCAGACGGTAAACCTCAAAGTTATTATTATTATTAGGTAAATAAACATTTGTACCAAATTTGAAACAAAATACATTACATTTACATTAGAATAAAAAAAAAAAAAATTAATAAATAAAGAATAAAAACTTTAAATTTAAGGTTCAATAACTTCCCAAGGAAGGATATTTTATGAAATAATGTTATGTTAGATCGGCTTATAAGAAAATCAGAAGTTTATAAGAATAATATTTATACCCAAGAATGTGTAACGAAAAATAAAATTTAAGTGTTTTTGAAACACCCTGAATAAATATTAGAGTAAGATAGTGCTTACAAAATATTTTTTAAAGCAAGTTTCCTTCTTAATTACTATGTCGAGATATTATGGTTATCATCTTCGATCATATATATTGTAATATATATGATCGAAGGTTATCATTAGAGCACGGATTCTAGGCAATTTGCCTTTTTGTCCTCTATTTAGGCAATTCAAAATTATAAATACAGAAATGCCGTTCAAACGATTTTGAAAATTTTGAACCCTACTTTTATTTGCCTAAATGCCTATTTTCGATGTTACTGACCTAAAATAGATTTTCAATGCCTAAAAATCCTAAACCAATGATTTATCCCGTTTGCGTTACTAAAAGTTAAAAAAAAATGGTTTTTATGTTTTTTAAAATTTGTATCTTTCAGTCAGTGGCGGATTTAGCACTTGAGAGGCTCCAAGCGCAATTTAATTTTGAGGTCCTCCTCCAAAATCCCAAGAAACGGTTTTTATAGATCTTCTAAATATTTTCACTGCCCCTACACCCTACAGCAAGGGGTAAGCCGCTGGCCAAAAAACGTACAAAACTTCCATTTTTGTGGAAGTTCTGCAGAACTTCTACAGATTTCCATGGAATTCTACGAACTTCTACAGATTTCCACGGAATTCTACGAACTTCCAAGAAATTCCATGGAATTCCGTGGACTTCCTTGGGTTTTGAGCCAAATTTCGTCAAATTAAATAAGCAGTGTTGAAAACTAAGACCTTTTTATCTTAATTAATATAGTGATATTTATTTAATTTAGAGGCCCTAAGTTGTGTAAGTATTTCTACATTTGAAATTTGATAATATTTTTTCGGCTTAATTTTTTTTTGTTGGCAGTACTAATTTGACGAAAAGGTAATCCAGGAATGTATGATCCAGGATTCACCTATAATAGTCTTCGTTTAGATAGTAAGTAAAATAAAACAATAGATTGCTAAAAAATACTTTTACAAAAACAAAAACAAGTTTATAAACTAAATAATACTTTTAATTCTTTGGGCTAAATAAAAACAGCATAAACTAATACTATTATATTTAGATCTAAAAACAAAAAAATATATACCGGGAGACCGGCCGCCGCGCCGGCCGTGGTGAACATAGGAAAATAACATAGGAAATAGATTTTTTTTAAATTCCTGCTTCCCATTATAACGGATTAGAATGAAAAGAGTATCAATTTAAAGAGGTTTATTTTCCGCGTCTAAAGACACCCAATCACTTGATCAGTGGCGTAACTACCGGGGTGCGCGGTGTGCGAATGCACACGGCCCGTCAGTCTTAGGGGCCCAAAGCTACCGAAAAAAATTATAAGTAAAAAATAATAATTGGAGAAATTCAAAATTACGAACTTGAAAAATTTTTGATGTAAAAAATAATAACTGAACAAATTAAAGATTACGAACTTTAAAAATTTAAAACCATTATAGTTAAGATGGGTTTTGTAGCGTGGTTGTACCTTTGTTAATAATTTTTAACATGTACTTTATGATTATTCTTTATTATGTAAAATGTACAGTTATTGAAATTATAAGTACCTACTTTAAGATTACCTTTTTAAAATTTTGTAAAACTTTCGAGGATTAGGGATTAATTTTACAGGTAAAGAAATATTTTATATAGGTATAGTTAAAAAAAATTAATACTTTTTCAAACACCATAATTTGAAAATGATTTAACGCACGTGTACCTACTAATATATTTTTTTTCTAATTTTTAAAAAATTTAGTAACACCCATTGATTGGGTGAACAATTGAATGATTGATATAAGATATTATAAACGATTGAACAATGGACTGTTACAAATTAAAAAAAAAATTAGTACACGTGTCTCCCCCCCCCCCCGCCGACCCCCATAGGTATTGGGTGTTCGTGTTTGGCTCAAAAAATGTATGGTAAACTTAGCTTTACAGTATACATTTTTGAAATTTTCTCCCTGAAAATCTCAAAACTTAAATCAAATCTATGGTTGGTAATGTGGATTGTAATTTAATTATTATACCATGGTCTTATAAAGGTCTTAATTATTATCCCTGCGTTCAGGGAGAAGCTACTTTCGCTACCAAGTATTTCTTTTTTTCCTTCTTTCGAGCTTCCAGTCGCTTCCAAACACTTTGTCTCCCCACCAAAATGTGTGTAGCGTTTGTAGCGACTGAAAGAGAGGAGCCAAAGCGTTTGGAAGCGACTGGAAGCTCGAAAGAAAGAAAAAAAGAAATGTGTGGTAGCGAAAGTAGCTTTTGCCCGAATGCAGGGTAATATATCTCTTATATCAAAGAATGGAGTAAAAAACCAAATAAGAGTTTATATCGTAAATAAAGTATAGTTCTGGTGAGTTGCTTCGTAAACAGAAATTTGAAGAGGAACAAAAAAAAGCAAAGTTCCAAAAATTACCAGTTTCTTTACATCCAACTCTGGCATAGATGATAACATTGAATTCGCTCATTCATACTATTCGAGTTCCTCGGGTATTACTGAAGTATAAGATAGAGTAATGGCAAGCAATCAGTGTAATTCAAATTTAAAATTTTCGCCTGCGGCGCTTGGAAAGATTCCACAAACCCGCTTCGCACCCATGGCGCTAAAATTTGCGCATACAAACTGTTTTCCCTACCTTCATTTTCAGTTTTGCTACGGGCCTGACGGGACTACGTCGCGGTCGGGTCGTCGTCGTGAGTTGTAAGTGAAACTCATCCTTAATAATGCTTCATTTTGTATTTATATGCTTTTTATTTATTTTTGAATTAAATAAAGTTAAAATAAAATTTAATGTGACAGTTTTTATAAATTTTGTTTTCGTTAAATAATATTTCTAAGTAAAAAAATCTGAGTATGGGGGGAGGGGGGCCCGTTCCACAATTTTGCACACAAGAAAATTTCACGTTGTTACGCCACTGCACTTGATGGTTTGTTCTTAACTATGAGCATGGGTATGAGTATAATTGAAACAAACTCCCCTTTAATAATAATGGACTTGTCCAAACTTCCACGGACTTCCAAGGACTTCTACGAACTTCTATGGACTTCTAAGGAATTCTTAGGACTTCTGTAGAACTTCCTATAACTTCTTGGACTTCTACACCAAACGTACAAAACTTCCACCTGCGGTTCACCCTTGCCCTACAGTGTGTATTCTACGTGCACGTTTTACTATGTTTTTTACTCTATACCAGTGATCTAAAAAAAAAGAATTTTTTCTTATTGAAGTCAGCATAGATAGAGAACTAGCAGTAGTACAGTTGAGTCAGCGCTTCGTATCAACGCGTATTAATAAAACTGTGGAAGTTACTTTAGCCCAAGAGATGGCGACAGATTTCAGAAATCCTGAATGGATTTAAGTTAGATAGGTACCCTCTAAATACAAAACCGTAAATGGCAGAGGTTCTGCAGACCTGATAGGGGGGGGGAAGGAGGTGAATTTTCCAAACACAAAACAACTCGTAAAATTTGGTAACTTAAAAAAAATAGTAACCCCCCCAAATTAGTAGCACCATATGCAAATAGAGGAGAAAATTAATAACACCATCTATTTAGGAGGGAAAAAAGCTTACATAAAAATTTGTATAGTATTTTCCATCCTTATAGCTCTTACTCGTATATCGTTATTAAAAATTTTTTAACTAATTTTTTTAAATAATATTATGTTTATAAGTTTCTGTAATGAAAAATACATATTGCCTAAAAACCCTTAAATTCTTAATTATTGCGCCTAATTCAATGATTTTTATAGCCTAAAATTGTGCCTTTTTTAACATTTTTTACGTCCTAAAATCCGTGCTCTAGTTATCATATTATACTATTTTGTGATAATAAAGATAAGCGTTTCTAAAGTTTTCATTGACAACTTTTATAATAAAAAGAAATTTGTGTGCAATTACAACAAGCATTTAACTATAATTAAGTACAATGTAGCTAAATACGTGGAAAACAGAAAGCTTTATAGAAAAATTGTAATAGGTTTCGATAAATATATCAATCACTTTGCACCCTCACTAAAAGCTACGCTATTCAATGGCAAATCTCATTCTTCATGGCTTTGGAACTAATAATGCGCGCAGACTGCAAACTGCCCTCAACTTCTGACCATTAATGGACCTCTCTAATGCTTTACTAATTCTTTCGCCCCATTCATTGTCTGTAATTGATGCTGATAATCCAACTTAGCGGTTAAGTCTTATATAGCTATCCTTAAAAGATCATTTTATTCGCGCCATAGAGTCAACTAAAATTAATGATACATTTATAAGTAGGTATTACGTTTAATGCAGTTTTTATTATTTAATAAGAAAGCATACGAAGTACTTAGTTGGGGTTATTATATTCAAAAAGCATAAAATGCGTCACAGGTGTAAAGAAGGGACACAGTGAAAAATTATTTAAAATATTTACAATTTTGTGTATTCGTGTATGACCTTATGGTAAGGAATTAGTTGGAACTCGATTGGTGTACTACTAATTATTATAAGCGTGTAAACTTTTTTATGGGAGATTTTTGAAAATCACATTTTCCGCTATTTTGACACTTGGAAGGTATATAAAAAAAATACAAACCACTTTTACCCAAAGTATAAACCACATTTTTTCGGGACCCCCTTGAGTCAGGGCCCTCGGCGATCGCCGGCTAGCTGACTTAGCCAGTCCGGACTTGGATGAGGACTTGCTCAAATAAGTAATCTATTCTGATCTATTCATCGCCTGATGATGTCATCGTACGAAATACATTGAACTACAATGACGAAATACATTGAACATGAAATACAAAATGGAATATTTCGGCAAGGAATTACGAATGTCGTATAGAAATTTGGGCAAACTGGGGCAATACTCAACATCAAAACTCCTCAGCATATTCGGCCAATTCTTTCCGAAGAAAGACATCAATTCGTAGCCGATCGTAGCAATTCGCTCTTCGATACACCTCAACGCAACGAATTTTGATGAAGGTTCTTTCATTTATATCCTTAATAAGTTCCAATAAACCTGATGAGAATTGGACACAATGATAGAAATTGCCGTGTTATCTTGAGAAACGACGATATTAGTTGACCGCCTGAATCCTGTGATATAACCTCCTTAGATGTTTTTCTCTGGGAGTATTTGAAGAACAAAGTATACGCTAACAAGTCCAACACAATTCCTGAACTGAAACGGGAGATTCGATGAGAAATAGTAAATGAAATGAGTAGGGGAGACTGGGGGAATACCGACCCCTTAAGGAAAGTCTTAAATATCTCTATCTCTTTATCAGCCTTTTCTGTCCACTGCTAGACATTAGCCTCTCCATTTTATGGAGGTTGGTTTGGCCATAACTCACCACGCTGGCCAGACGGGTTGGTGAGTAGTCCGCAGATCGATTTTGGACTATAGTTGTTTTACATCCGGTAGCAGCTTGCTAGGCTAACACTCAGATGTGCCTGTAGCCCTGTTTTCTGTTAACGGTGGCAATTTGTCAACTCAGGGGGACCGCTGGCTTAACGTGCCCTCCGAAGCACGGAGACTTGGTCATAAGAAAGTTTGACTCTCCCCGGGTTTGAACCCAGTACCCCGCGTTCGCATCCAACTGCGTTAGCTGCAAGGCAATGACCGTCTCTTCCAAGACCGAAAGTCTTGAATATCTCGGAGATTTTATGATTTAAAGAGGAACTGGTGTAGGTTTAAATGAAAGATTAGACGTTAGGGAACAAAATACCTGTAAAAATTCGAAAATAAGTCAATTATAACCAAACCACAACAACGACAGACATGTTTCGATCTTGTTAGATCTCATCAGTGACGTACAGTTATGGATTTGGTTATAATTGACTTTAAGTTTTTACCTATATAGCATTTTGTCGACAAGATTAATTGAATTATCCGATAATCCAAAAAATGACATCAACAATTCGCGCAATGCTAATAAGTATATAACGACCCGTTTATATAATAAAATAAACACACGGATGTGATGTGGAAGCACTTTTCCGAGAGGTCGTGAAGACATGTCATTACGACAGTACTAAATATGTTGAGGATAACCAAATCCATAATTGTACGTCACTGATGAGATCTAACAAGATCGAAACATGTCTGTCGTTGTTGTGGTTTGGTTATAATTGACTTATTTTCGAATTTTTACAATTCTTGGCAACTGGTTAAGTTGCGCCATTTTGACCTCGCGAAGGGTCTTGATTGAAGGTTTATCCTCAACATATTTAGTACTGTCGTAATGACATGTCTTCACGACCTCTCGGAAAAGTGCTTCCACATCACATCCGTGTGTTTATTTTATTAAAATACCTGTTTATTAGAACCGAACGAAACAATTTAAAAAAAATACAAAATGATTAAACAAACATATAAGTGGCCGGTATTACCCTGAAGCATGGGGTAATATCGGCCGGAGGCAGCAATTACTCATAATTTTGATTATGACCAACGGCTTTAAACCGATTTTCCAAATTATTGGATTTGGCAAAAGTGTAGACGCTTTGTTGAATTTGTACCGGTATACTTCCAGAAAAGAGCTTAGCATGAGTAATTATTTGCTCCGATAATTTACGCTCCTGTTCTTCAGTAAATATTGGGCGTCGTCCCAATTTAGGCTTAGATACTCGGCCGTCTTTACGTCGATTTTGAAGAGTCGCTATTGGGATGTCAAAACTTCTCGAAATTTCCCGAATTGGACGTCGATATTATATTACACACAATGGTGGCCGGAATTACCCCTAAAGCAATTATCTAAAACCCAACACATATTTTAAAAATGCCTAAATTTACGTCGGTTTTGAGTAAACTGAGTGAAAGAAGACAGAATAAATTCAAGTTGGATTACCTTTTGTATTTAATATTTAAAAATTGTGTAAAACTAATAAAAATTATTTTACAACTTAACGAGTTTGTGATTATAATAATTTATTACAATAAATCAATAATAATAATTATTATTGATCAATAAAATGAAGTGGCCGATATATTATTATAATGTAAGTATCGACCTCAGTAATAAAATAAAGAAATATACATTTTAATACATATTGAATACTATAAATATAATATCATAAAGTTAATATTTAATAAGAAAGTAAATAAAAATAATAAGTAATCAATAAACGAATAAAGAAATTAATTTGTAGTGGTTTTACAGTTTTGTAACAATTTGGTTGGCACCCAAGCGTTGCTTGTATAATATATTAACATCGAATCAAACCATTTTCTCGTATTTTCGGCAAATTTATATCCAAGACTCGTCTATAAATCTTTGCATTTGAATAATGGCCGAGTAAAAATTGGATTTAGTCCAAATGGAAAACGTACAGTTGAGAACTTTTACTGTGTTCAGGAACTATATAATGTATTTTGGTTGTATTTGTACTACTTCACATTCAGACATTGTGGCGTTTATTGACAAAAAGTAAGAAAAATGAGTTTTTGCGTTGTTTGCTTATTCTTTTATGCTAAGCACCTTTCGTGTACATACTTTTTCGCGATACTTAATAAATTTCATTCGGCTACTAAATTAAACATTTCATAAAATTTATTATCTGTTAAATATTTACATTGTTTATATTATAATTTAAAAAGGCTTCTATGGTTGTAATTCACATATTTCCTGATAGAATTTGAAAGTTACTTTATATAATTTTTTAAAATAAATTATGCATGATCAGTCCATTCTTCATAATAGATTACATACATTACAATAATGTATATTACAATGTTTTCTCTCGTTCAGTGCATTATTATTTTTAATACTTATATTGCAAGTGTGTACTCTCGTTTTTCTTTTGATTTTATTGATATTTCATTTAAAAACTCTTTATGAATAGATATAACCTTTGTTTATTAAATATAATTTGTGTGGATGTTAGTACAAACTATATAAAATTTCACAAAAATCTCGCAAAAACCTTATGTCCTCGCGATTTTCTTCAACTTTTTCCAAATTGTACAGGTATCGACAGAAAATTTTGTTGTGGTTAGTTTTCTTCACCTGCTTCCTTATTTGCAATTATTTGATAAAAAATATCTTGTCCAACATATTTCCATCATTTTATGTCAACATAAATTGATGTGTATAAAATTATTATTAAAGGTGTAACGTTGCTTACTTTATGTTACATACTTAAATAAAAATTTAAAAAAAAAATTCCTGTCAGGATTCGAACTTCTAATTTAGGGGTGACAAAATGTAAATTCGAGGTTGTTGTTGTGTTGTGTCAAAGTCACATGAAAATCCAAAGTTGCACGATCACAATTTAAAAAACGTTTAGTTTAAAAAACCTTTATAACCTCGGGCATTAGTAATGCAATTAATCTAATTTTACCTTTGATGCAATTTTGAAAATATTTTTAGTTGAAATGATGTAGTTTGAGAGCCATAAGCATGTTTAGAAGATAAATATGTAGCAATTTAGTATTGATATTTTTGACTGGAGACGCTTATTGAAATATAAAATATGGAAATAGGGTAAAAGGTTCCGCCTAACTTTTCGAATGTTTGAATTTACAGCAATTGTATATTGTCGGTTCATTTCCCAAATGATCGAACTTGGTTTAGTAGGAGTTCGAATTTTTATGTCCTTATTTAAAATTGACGAAAACAATTTAGAAATTAATTTATATTTTAGTTATTACAAGAAGTACAATTTTTAAAGCAAGTAATTTTCCAATCTAAATATTTATTTATAAAGCTACGAAAAGATGCATTGGTTTGTTTTTGAAAACAAATTAAAATTAATCAATTTGCTCTCGAGTGGTTTCATACACAAATTTTTATGTCGGTAATATCCTGTATCTTGATATTTTGATAAGTTAAGTCAGTGAAGACTCTTCGCATTATGCTTATGTTTACATTCATTTACATGCCTAATATTACAATTATTGCTTCATGTATAGTAAGTAAGCAAGTGAAGATTTTATTGCAAAAAAATAAGCCAGCAGATCACTACTGGACTCTCAATTTGAGACTTTTACTACTTAGGAATTTCTTGCAATAAATTCTATAAATTAGTTAAATTTATTTTGTTTATTTTCACCTTTTTAGCGTCCAATCCTTCCAGATTGTCAGCATACGTCTATCTTTGATGCAATAACACGATGTTATTGGGGTCGAAGTCATACCTTGGTATTCCGTGATATGATTTGGACATTGTACTGGTATTGACGGCCAAACCTAATTTTGCAATGTACGCAAAATAAATTGGAAAGACCCCTTCCCCTATATTATGTGTAATTGAATGGCCGGACAAGCGATTGGCCGGAGGGGGACGTACGGAAGTATGTTTCAGGATTTTTTTTTGAAAATTTGGTGCAAAATGATGATTTTCAGGACTAGAAAACTTTTTATTAAATATGGACAATTTTGTGATGCCCGAAGTCACACGCGAGGCCGTACAGCGCGTACTATTTATGCCACAACTGCATACTAGTGTAGAAAAATCAATTTACTTTCCGTTTTGACTATATCTAAATCGTGATAATTGATGCGTGTACAGATGGAGAAACTGGACATAATATTCATTCAACCATCGTATAACGTATTGCACATGTTACAGTTTACTTGGAATATCTCTCTGTTAGCAAGCCGGTCATTATTTGCTCTGTTATTTGATAACAAGTATAGTTAATAATACTAGGTGATTTTAAGACTCCGTTGTTTAAACATCTCCTCTTCTTATCGGTTTCCAACTTATAATTAAACATTCGTTTCGATAAAGTTGGTTTGTTGGCCGTAGACTTCAAAAGATCTAAAAAAAATATCGGAAATTACACGATCAGGAAATGATTCATGCAGTAATTGAATTGTTTTTCGGGCTGTATACAGGGTGTCCCCGCACTCACTTTACATAACTTAGGTGGTGATAGAGGACACTTTTCTAAGAACAATTTTTAACAAAATTTTTTTTCTAAATTCAAACCCTCGAGAGTTAGGCCTCTTTAAAGCATTTTTTTTAATTTCCACCTTCACGTGGCCATGGCCCCGAAAGTATTGATTTTTAAGTAAAAATGGTTTAGTGAGTTTTTAAAGAGCGTGAAATAATCTACAAACTAGATTCAAACCTTTTGTTGTCTAAAATCAACGGCTTTCGAGTTATGAATTAAAGTAAGTTAAAAAATGTCGAAAAATTTTAGCTTTCTTTTTTTCTAGTTTTTTTGAAGACCCTGTATCTTTTAAACGAAACATTTTACAAAAAATCTGACGCCCCATTCCGGATAGGAAATTTAACGGACTACAACTTTTGTCTAGTAAAAATTTTTGAGAAACCAATCCATTTCACAGAAAATCAGAAAATAACAAACGAGGCAGCTACAAAACATAAAATTTAATTCACAAAATTTTTATTTTTTTTGAAAAATTATTTTATTAATTAATTTTAAACTATTAGATTATTTAAGTAAATGTTGAAAATGACCACCCTCATTTTTAATACACAGTCATGCTCGTTTTAAAATATGCTTTATAGTATTATTTATAAAATTTCCTTTTTTTTTAAATCCATTATAGCAGGGGTGGTCAACAAGGTCGACGGATTGACCGGTCGATCACGAGGCCAATTTTGGTCAATCCGTGAGTGTGAAAAGTGTCAAAAATTCGAATTTCTGCGATTAAAAGTGTCGAAATATCGCCTTTTTTCGATTTGTTTCGACAAACATCTTTTAAAACAATCACAACTGTGTATTGAAAATGAGGATGGTCATTTTCAACAATTACTTTATTAATGTAATAATTTAAAATTAATTAATAAAATAATTTTTCAAAGAAAATAAAAATTTTGTGAATTAAATTTTATGTTTTGTAGCTGCCTCGTTTGTTATTTTCTGCTTTTCTGTGAAATGGATTGGTTTTTCAAAAATTTTTACTAGACCAAAGTTGTAGTCCGTTAAATTTCCTATCCGGAATGGGGCGTCAGATTTTTTGTAAAATCTTTCGTTTAAAAGATACAGGGTTTTGAAAAAAACCAAAAAAAAAGAAAGCTCAAATTTTTCGACATTTTTTAACTTACTTTAATTCATAACTCGAAAGCCGTTGATTTTAGATAAGAAAAGGGTTAAATCTAGTTTGTAGATTATTTCACGATCTTTAAAAAAGTACTAAACCATTTTTACCGCAAAATCAATATTTTCGGCGCTATGGCCACGTGAAGGTGTAAATTAAAAAAAATGCTTTAACGAGGCCTAACTCTCGAGGGTTTGAATTTAGAAAAAAATTTTTGTTAAATATTGTTCTTAGAAAAGTGTCCTCTATCACCACCTAAGTTATGTAAAGTGAGTGCGGGGACACCCTGTATAGCATATTAGTTAGTAAAATGCTAACAAACCAAATGCCAATTCGCAAGGTTGGTAGTTAGGTATCGGATAACGTCGCAAGACGTTTCAAAACCGACTATTATAATATGTTACCGGCAATCCGCGAAATCAGTCAATTTGCACAATGCCTAGATAATGTGCAAACCCACCAAGTCGTAAGATATTGTGCAAATTCACTAGTACTTTAGGTAATCTGCAGAATGGCTACGGTCTTTCAGGCAATGTGCACATTATCTATATTGTTAGTTAATGTACTTTTTAAAAATGTAACAGACTCACATTGACTAGACATTGTGCGAGATGCGTAAACTAGTAGGGGAGAGGCTTGCATGTTGCCACCGCTTGCAGGTTGCTACCTTAGCTACATTTTGGTATTGGACCAATGTCATAAAGTAAACTTTGACTTAAATCGAAACTAGTTCTAGAGCGGACAGAGCCAATAAGATAGTGTGTGTTGAAGAAAGTTTGAAATCTTGTATCTTGAAAATTTAAAAATTGAAATTTTGCTTTTGTTCTGTGCTGATAAATTGAACATTTTTATCGACAAATCAACGTCAATATGTCTCCAGCCCCCCCAAGTGTTTCGCGAATAACTCCGCGATGGTTGAGGCTCAAACGAAAAATTTGGAAGCTCATTGATGCTCAAACGTTTGACACCAATTTCATCCCAAAATTCCACTTGGGGGCCAGCATGTCTCCAGCCCCCCCCCCTAAAGTTTTCGCCAATAACTCCGCGACGGTTGAGGCTCAAACGAAAATATTGGAAGCTAATTGATGCTCAAACGGTGCTTAAACGTTTGACACAAATTTCATCCCAAAATTCGATTGGGGGGGGGGGCGACATGCAACTCTTTTTCATTCAATTTACATAATCCTGACAAAATTTCAAACATATCATGAATCGGCAATCTTTTTCTGTATAATTCTAAAGTAGCGTCAAAATGCAGGTTGCCACCCTTTTCGGCTTGCAAGTTGCTACCTAATATTGTTATTGAGTCAAATCAAAATTGAAGTGTTTTTATTGCATTTTACTGATATTTTCGGTGATTTTTTTTACATTTCCGTTCGCTCAAAATGTGCAGATATGCGGTTTAATGTTTGCACTTGCCCTAATTGTGATTCCGATAATGATTTCGAATGATTTCATTATAATTTTACAAAATTAAATTTGGAAAATAATTAAATTTCGTTTTTTACATTGCCTAGTCAATGTGAGTCTGTTACATTTTCAAAAAGCACATTAACTAACAATATAGACAATGTGCACATTGCCTGATAGACTGTAGCCATTTTGCAGATTGCCTAAAGTACTAGTGAGTTTGCACAATACCTTATGACTTGGTGGGTTTGCACATTATCTAGGCATTGTGCAAATTGACTGATTTCGCAGATTGCCGGTAACATATATATAGCATACTATGGCATGGTTTTTTTGAAACCACATGTCGTCCACATCCATATCTTGCAATGTAGGCACAAGAAATTGGATTATCATGTCGCGATAGCGAGCACTAAACTGTTATTGCCTGACCAGCCGAATTTTCAAAGAAGAATGGTCTGATGATGCATTCAACCCAAAATTCGCACCAAGTAGTGATACGTTGTGAATAGATTTGTTTCTTAACAATCACTCGTGGATCTTCTGAATCCCAAATGCGACAAACTTTCATTATTTTTAAAATATTGCTCAACAATGAAAACGCGTTGTCTCTTTGTGTGACGCTCCATTTTTAATATCCACGAATTGTCAGCTGTCCCGCTGTTCTTTTTTTGTTGACAACACTTTACCACACAAATAGTGCAAAATTCAAATTTTCTTGAATTTTAGGGCACTCTTTATAACGAATGAACTTTATTATTACAGTCATAGATAAAAATTCATTCCAGACGCAAAATTCATTATTTACAAATCCATACTTAAATTAAGCGAGTTATAATTTAAGTTTTAAGTATCTTCCAAACCAGGTTGGCCTTTAGGTCCGTTTATATATAAACCATTATTCTTGTGTATTAGTTGGATAGATATTCAGAATAGTAATTATATTTTCTTAATTTGTAATGGTAAACTGCAAACGATAATGGAAACTATTAAAATACCAACAATAAGAGGAACTAAGAACAATCTTGCAATGGATGCGATGAAAAGCGGTCCTCTTTAAAAATTTCCCTAACTATATTATTGGTAATTATTGTTGCAGAAATTCGGGCTTCCTATACTGTGAACGTGCGAACATCTGATGAACACTGAACATTTTATGGTAGAGTTTACCTTAAAAATATGTTATTTCCTTGATGATTTTTGACATCGTTTCATTTCTCTTTAATCGTTTTCATTACAAATTCGATAGGTAATATTAGTATTGCAAATATAAATTTGATGTTGAATGAAATAAGTTAGTAAAACCGCTGTTCTAATCCTGATTGTGAATCCTGAACAGGTGTTTGCATTCATTTAATGATTTTTTAAGTTCTTGCTAATTTTTAAGTTTAAAAATTTAGAAATCTGGATAACCCTGACTGTTTATTAATTTTTGTAATAGTTCTATGTAAAAGATCATTTCTACGTTGTAGATATTTTTAAAGATGAATTTTTATTACGAAGTACCAATAGAAAGTCAGGAAAAGGCAGGGAAGAAAAATAATATAATAATTAAGATACTTCTATTGAGGAACGTCACAAAACTAAAAGAAAGAGTTCAGTCCTTTAGGCAAGAAGAAATGGCAATAGAGGTTGATCCCAGCCAAGTTTTCGAGATACGTAGACAGGGAAGAGCCACAAAAATATACATAGATAGTGATATGACAGAAAATGAATTGAAAATTCAAAGCAAGATTAGAGAGGTAAAGAAGGAAAACAAAGTAAGAATGGTCTACCAAAAGATAACGATTGACCAATCGATTAAGGGAAAACTAGAAATAACAGAAATGCTGATTTAGTAGTAGAGGGAGAAGTAGATAGGTTGTCAAAAAATTGATTATTGAAGATGTAGTGACCGGTAGGTCTCAGACAGAAACTCCATACATCAAAGAAGAGACACATACGATGATATGGCAATTCAAAAGAATACATGAAATGGTTGGTAGGTACATGGAATGTGAAGACGTTACTAAAACCAAGAAAGATGGAGGAAGTAGGAAATGAACTAACGAGATATGGAGTGAAAGTAGCGGCTTGACAGGAATTGTTATGGAAAAGGCAGGAAGAAGTAAAATATGAAAAAATATATACTACGATGTCATAAAGGAAGAGAAAGATAACAGGAGACTGTAGACTGTAGACTGTAGGTAGTCAAGAACTTGAAAGAAATTAATGGGGAATGATCTACCCCAGAAAAGGGATCTAGAAACATCAAACGATGGGGCGATATTCCGCAAGGAATGGAGTGCCGAAGAAGAAGAAGTATTTTTATTTATTCTAATTTTTAAATATTATCACAAATAATACTTTATGATAAATTATTATTAACAAGTTGATTTTCCCTTAATTCAAAATTATAATTGAAAATTGAAATAATTTAAAATTATGTAACATGTAAATGAGGTATTCTTTTAATAAGCAATGAATAAACCGCAGCAAACGATAGAAGAAAATACTTCAATCTGATTGGTTCTTGCCAGCTTCTATCTAAGCAAGGCAAGATAAAAATCTTAATGTATTAAACACCGCTTAACACGTCGATCCTGAAATTTTATTTATCTTTGTAATAATTGCATTACTTTAACTGTTCAAAAATTTTATATATTTATTTAGTAATAAATAAAGTAAATGTTTAAATAAAGGAATTAAAGCTTGACTTTGAACTCACAACTACGTATTCGTAGTCATTTACGTTTTATCCCATGCCACGTTGCTGGGTTGATTTATTACTTTATTTTGTTTTCATAAAATTACATTTATTTTATACAATTACATTGTAAGATTTGAACAGTTATACATCTTCATTTTCTTTATCAATTTATATTTAATTAGGATCATCTATCTGGATAATATTGCAATATATTCTGTTTTCCCCAAAACAACCGAATGCGTGCAACGATTAGGTGAACAAGTTTTCCATTCTTGTGAATTTTAGATAAATTACTAATGTCACTCATGTAATAAAATTATTTTGAATAATTTTAATAACAATAAACTGCAATAACATTGGTGTAAATGTAAATAATAAATGCTACTGTTTGGAGTACTAAATTAAACTTTTCAAAATGTTTTCTAAAAAATAATGAATTCGCAAGTGGTCCCCATCTGTAGTGCTTTACAAAAGCATGAATAGAAAAATGATTTATAATATGTTTACACATCTATTTAAAGTTTAAAACGTACTATTTAAAATTTGTGCAGAATCATGTAATAACAAAAGAGCTCGCTTAAGGGCGGTATTGTGTACTTTACATATTAAATGTTGGATGGATGCTATCATCATTTACTACAATGTTAATATCATAACTCTTATACCAACTAAAAAATTACATTTTTAAATTAATGATTTATTGATGTAGTTCAATGTAATAGTCCTCCCAGTGACTTCTCCTTTAGCTCAATTAATTACAAATTTTATCAATTTTCCACATAAGTAAAATCTACCATATTATTCAAAATTGTCTAATTAAATACGATTGCGAATAATAGTGTAGGCAGTAGAAGACTAGAAGTAATGCGAACATTACGTAGATTTCCCTGTCTGCGGAAACTTTTATGCATGGACCATAAACCCAATGAATGCTAATAGCATTATCTATACCCTACTTCCTATAATAATAAAAACCTTGCCCGCCTGCAGTGATTCATTGACTTGAACAAAATATATTTTAGTACACTCCGTATAGCTAAGTTGAATTATTTAAAAATATTATCGATACTCTTTATAGAATAGACTAAAATAGTAATTTTTGAAATAGTATATTACTTTGCGTTTAAATTTTTTGAATTTATTATAATATTGTAATACCCAACTACCGCACTATTACTATTATCTACTATTATCCAAAATAAATATTATAATATATTTGAAAAAAAATGTTCTAAAAGAAAACTTATACGTCAAAGAACTTCAGTCTGTCTATTCATTAACTCTCATCAATATTTTAGAAACTTGGTGTAGTAAGTATAATTACCGAAGCTATTGAAACTTGAAAGTTACACTAATTCAATTGAACAATATCCGAGTGGCTTTAATTAATATCTGAAGGGGACAGATATATATATATACCTTTAATAACTGAATTCGACGGATATCGCCTTGATTAACTCAATGACAAGTTTGTTAATTACGATTGAAGGTGCCGCTACCGTCTAAGTTAATTAAAAGCTTGCAAATGTACGTTTGTATTTGGGTATTTGTTATTATCGCATTATACTACACCTATAAAATTTAATTATCCCTTTTATATTAAAAATAATTAATCAAATACTTAATTTAAATTTAACAGTTAGTGAAAAAGTAAAAAATTGCAGTTTTATTATGAAACTTTTTGTGCAGAGCATTATAAACTCAAATCAAATGTTTTGTTAGTTGCGAAGACAAATCTTCTATATAGGCCAATTTGTTCAAGCATAGTAGGGGAGAGGCAGGCGAGTTGGCATATCCAGGCAAGATGACACATCAGGTGTATTGGAAAACCTATGGTGCTATTTTCATTGATAATACTATACTACTATTGTAATTGTCGGTAAATCAGTGGTGAACTTAATCTATTTCAAGAAAAGTGTACTGTGTGAGTTAAAATTGATATTTTGTGAATTTTAACCATCTCAATTCAATGTAGCCTTTCCTTTCTTAGCCTCCAGTTTCACAATTTATTTATTAATTGATATGGTTTCCACACACACATTCTTACACGGCTTTTTGCATTATATGCCGTAAAAAAAATATGTATTATTATAGGTTAAATATTTCTTATTGACGAAATTTCAAGTTCACACCCAACCAGGCAAGATGACATAGTGCTATGTCATCTTGCCCATCCGTGATCTTGCCCGGATGCTTACCTCACTTATGCGGTTGCTTGTATTTGTTACAACAAATCTTGTAATTCTACAAGATTCAACCTCAGATGAAGAAGCTGTTGCTGATGTAGTTTTAAATTCGGATGGGTAAAGTGACTGCGGCTGTATATACTGCAATGATTTATAAAACCGTTCCAAATCTGGTGACTACTGGCTAAGATGCCAGTCTTGCAAAAATTGGTCTCACGCCGCGTGTGCTGGACTTTCAAAGCAGTCCAAGACTTTTATTTATGAATTCTGCAATTAATTTTACATTGTTTATGCTATATGTCATCTTGCCCAATAGGGTCGGGCAAGATGGCTTTTGTGACCTTTTAGTTTATTGTTTAATTATGGAAACAGTTATAGGAATATTAACTTGATATTTTTTTATTCAATGGTAAGGTATATGATATGAGCTATTTAAAAAATATGCGCAGCTTCCAAAATATTTTGTATTTTCTAAAATAAAAATGTTAAAACACTAAGTATGTCAACTTGCCTGCCTCTCCCCTATGCTCTAGCTATTATAGCTTGAGCAAATTGACCGATATAGAAAACTTTTCTTCATAACTATCAAAACATTTGATTTTAATTTATAAAATTTAAAAATAACAGCAACTTACTATTAGTGGTATACAAAAATTTACATGATTGATGGTGGTTTAATGAAACGAAATAACTATATTTCAACTTCAGATATAGTACATAAGTTCGAGGTCAACTATTTATATTCTAAAATTTTCAATTAACAAACAAAAGTTTACGATTAAGAGTGCCCAATTTGCAATGTTAATTATAATCTTATTGGATTCACGTTGTACCAATATCAAGTAGTAATACTGAGCTTTTTGGTATTGTCATCAATGATCCCTGCTGTAGGGTAAGGTGCTCTAAGACTGCGCGGTCTCTAAGACTGCGCACCCCTTATATTTCGGCATGGGTGTTTGTTTTCTTGCTAATTTTAATTCCCACACATCATTGCCAATAGCGTGGTTACCCTTAACGATTTTTGTGGTAAAAAAATGGATAATAAACATTTTAGGTAAGTTTTACCATTTTACGCTGTTTTGATCTAATAATTCGACATTTTGGAAATTGTGTACGGTCGTTATTTTTGTGATTATCGCCTGAATATTGCAATATCATGTAAACAAAACTCTTAACCAAGCGTGGATGATGGTATTATTTTCCAATTTAATTGGAGATGGCTATATTCGTGTCCTTTTTAAATTTATGGAGTGGCGTGTAAGACTGCGCGGTGTGGTGGTTTGTAAGACTGCGCGCGTACTTTTACAAATCTCACATTGTAATGCTGCTTAATTTTATTCTTTTTACCTAAAGTGAGGTTGATTTTATGGCCAGTCGTGTGACGGAGAGGGAAATCTCCGAAACTGCAATTCACGGCACAAAAAATAAGTCCAAAGAAAAATAAAAAAAAACTATTGGAAGCAAAGAGTAGTTGGGTTGTCCAGGATGCATAGAACAAAGTAAATGCCAATAACTGAAGATTGGATCGAGTGTACATCATGCTCTCAGTGGTGGCAGAAGAAGTGAACTGCATAATACTAGCATGTGATGTGATCTATGCTTGTAAACTGAATGCGCAGTCTTGCAGACCCAAGTGCGCAGTCTTACACGACGGGTCTGTAAGACTGCGCAAATGACTTTTTCTGATTTTTTTGTTTTTATTAATAAAGTATATGAGTAATAATTACTAATTAAGTTTGTAATAATGTTGTTGAAATACCAATAAGTTTTAATACACTGAGTTTTTAATTGCTTTAGTTTTTTTAATATACCGGGTCAAACCTTAAGTGCGCAGTCTTAGAGCACTCTACCCTATATGAAGACGTACTAAATCCCAGATTAACACCTACAAATCAGGTATTTATCAGCATTCAGAAATAAAATTTTGTTAAGTTTAACTGCCCATACAATTGACGCGTGTGTTGTAATTGTTGTTCTATAGATAAAATTGGTTTTTAAAATGGTTCTAATAGTTGACTATTTGTCATTGACGTGACACTAAAACACTGCTTGCAGATCTGTAGCTGGAACTGGACCAGTGAAAGAGATGGTGTTGGAGATGTTATGCAAGGCTGGACCATCCAGATGACGAAGGAATTTCCTAAGTGATCATCCAAAACAACAACAATAGGACGTTGCAACTGGAAGAAATCCAAAATGGTTCCACAACTTGGGCACCAAAAACTGCGCAGTAGGTTGCCCATTAAAAGCCCTTTTATAGTATCACGTAACGAAGTGCAAAAATTCATTGCACGAGTTACGATCATGTTATGAGTTACGATGATAAATCACCCAAGCTAAACGTAAAACAGTTTTGTCTAATTTATGAAGGAAAATGAAGAAGAAACAATGAAATTTAGTTTCGAATTTCAACAAGTGTAAAATCTTTCTAAATACTAAATAAGAATCGTTTTATTCCCATCATAATATTTGTACACATTTTGTATAGTATGAGGCCATTTTTACTTGCCAGCAGACAAGTGTGTTTGGTAGGGTAAACAAGGAATTACGCTGCTACAAAGAAAATCGTTTTTACCAAATGACTATCAAAATATACTATATATTGTCGTATTCTTACATATTCATATTCAATAGTATCGAATAAGTTGGATGATGCTACGGACAATTTTGAGTCACTTTCTATCTTTGGGTTTTAAGGAAAAGATAATTTTTTATTTTTGTGCTGAATTTTTGTTTTAAAGATAAGAAGCTCCACTATCGAATTATTTGTTTGCTAGGGAGGAAATCTGTCCTCTGAAGATAATTGAATGATTAACCCTTCTGGAAGTTGAATAATTTATGAATTTGTAGAATTGTGATGTTACAGGTTTCTCGCCGACACGGTACCTGAATTAAGGGGTTTAGCCAATGTAGATGGTCTGAAAAGTAACCTAATTTTAACAATTTTTTCCGGGTAAAGAATGAAAGAAATGAAAAACATGTTTATAAGTCTTTATTACCTATACTTTGAAGAGTAAAACCATATTTTTACTTTACCATACATAGTATGAGTATACGTAGTATACCATACATAATGGTCAAGTATTGTAATCGAAAAAAAAAAAATTTCAGATTTCGACGGATTTATGGTCCTTGAGGTCCAACGAGTTGTTTGAGACCAAACATCAAGAAATGTCTGTGTGTGCGTGTGTACGTGTGAGTGTGTGTGTGTGTATATCACGTAAATTTTGTGTGCGCTCTAGCGCCCAAACTAACAAGAAATTCTCAACCAAATTTCATATTTAGTACTTTTATATTTAGACTTAGAGCTGATTAGATTTTGGCTGAAATTGGTTCACGGAAACTTGATGGTGGGGGTGACGCGAGGGAATGGATAACGAGATTCCACCCCTGTTTTTATATAATTATGTATTTATAACTTATACGACATAATGAGATGTTATAATACCATATCATTAATGTATGGTAAAGTCATGGGATGGCCAC
Organism: Rhagonycha lutea; assembly: GCA_958510855.1. NCBI lineage: Eukaryota > Metazoa > Arthropoda > Insecta > Coleoptera > Cantharidae > Rhagonycha > Rhagonycha lutea. The sequence continues at coordinate 53,745,171 of OY294037.1, forward strand.
ATCAGAATCCCAGTGAGGCCGTAGGCCGAACAACCACATCCGAAATTTTTTATAGTAGATATAAACAATGTATTACCTATTTTTGTAGGCAAAAATTCTAAGTTTATTTCAAATGTCCACCATTTTTGCAAAAAGTGATATAAAAAAATTTTCTTACGTCTATCTTTAGATTTTGAGATGTAAAAATAAAAAAACTTATTATTTTTGTACTAGGTTGAAAATTGTAGCAGAAAGATTTCTGGCCGTGGAGCATTTCCCGTTAGCAAGGGTTCCCCTCATGCACCTGTTGTACAACTGCCATTTTTCCTTAAAATTTATTTAAAAATATATTTTTTTACTCTTCAAAGTATAGGTAATAAAGTCCTATAAACATATTTTTGACCACTGTGTGGAGTGATGTGATCGCTGGTTGAGTTACGGGGCGGAAATTGTGGGTTCAAGTCGCAGACTTCGCAGAATTTCTTAACCCGGCCTTCCGGTGGACATCCACACGCTGTGGTGTAAAGTTGTAGTAAAAAGAGTAGCAAAAGAGGATTAATCCACCTCGTGAAATGGATTGTAAAGACTTCAATAGAAGTGGCAATATTCCGACAGGAATAGAAAAGCCCTTGAATGAAAAAAAAAAATGAAAAAAAACATATTTTTAATTTCTTTTATTCTTTTCATGCAAAAAATTGTTAAAATTAGGTTACTTTGTGACGATCTAGAGTGGTTAAACCCTTTAAATTTATTTAGTGAAAGTGTAACATGGTGATAATTTGATTCCCATTTTATGGATGCAAAATCAGTTAAATTGTAGAACTACTTGTCACATGTTCAACGGCTTCTGTATTTAAAAGGGTTGATAAATTAATGTGATCGATAAAGCAGATAGTGTCTTTTCTTCTTCGAGTACATACGACATAGGACACACGTCAGCAGATTATTTAAGGTATCAAAAACAATTTAATTTTTTGTAAAAAATCCGATCGTGTATGCAACGTGTAGGCGGGTAATTGATTTATAGTAAATGTTACTTTGCATTAATGAAGGAAGTGGTGAGCCAGAACGTGTGAATAGTTCCAGATTTTAATTTATAAAAATAATCTGTTGGGTTTGGTATTATAGTTACTGCATAAAAATTGTCTTTTCTGAACCATTAAACATTTTTTGTGTAATAATATCAAGAGTTTTATTGAAATAAAAAAGGCATCCTTCGGCGTATTCGCTGAACCTGAATGAAAGAGCATAAGAGTCGGTCCTAGTCGGTGCAGTTGGATTGTCTTTGCCGATCGTGATTTTTGTCTTAAACTTTCCCGACGACTAAATTCATTTTTTATTATTTTTTATAATAGACGATCCAGTAGAGTACAATATAAACAATTTGGGATTGTCAAGGTTTTAGGCAAAGATTGGTGTATTTATGACCTAAAAAGTTTCTTACAGATACTGAAAAAGTATAAAGGAATAAGCGAACAAAAAAATATTTTCGTTATCAAATCAAAGGATTCCAAAAAAAGTGGTAAACAATTCTGAAATTTTTTATTGTAATCGTGATGCTGAGGTCTTCTTAAGAGAGGACAATCAATAGAAAATTTTGAAGAAACTGAGATTAAAGTGTAATTTTGAAAATTTAACAGTTTTATAAGTTTTTAGAGGTTTTATTTATTTCAAAATTGTTTTTATTTCCAAGTTTTTACATTTTTACTCTTATTATCATACCATAGGACGTCATCCATGTTTCGAATATTGGCAAGTCTCACCGTTTTCCTGTCTCAATTTGGACATAATAAAGTTTTTACCATTTATTTTAAAAACTGAATTTTGGAAATATTATGCGTTCTGGAAACAAATTCCTCTTAATGAATATTTATTTAATAGTTTACTGAATAACAAAAAAAATAATGTTTGAATAAATTGTCGAATTTTCAAGTTGACTTATTGCAGGTTCTGCATTGATGCACAATATTTATAGCAAACATGCAATTTGCAAAACTTTTTTCTTGCATTAAATAATTCAAGTAGAGGGTACTTAATATAAACCTTTATTGTAAATATTTATTCATCCTTAAAACACGAAAGATAAATACCACTTGCATAATATTTCAGGGCAATAAAATAAAAATTATATATTATATTATTATATAAAATACATAAATTATTGCCATTGTCGTCTGCTTCACGGTGTTTCCAATTTCTTCTTCCTTGTTCTTTAATCAACTCGTCGCTTCTATTAAAAGTCTCACGTTTCTTGTTCATCTTCAATTAATGTATTCAATCCTGATTCCATATCATTTTTTGGTAGGCGCTAGTCTTCCATTCTAATTACGTGTTCCCTTCACTGGCTCTTATAGTTTTTCACATTTTCTTGAACATAAAAGTTTTTCAGTTCCCTGATGTCTTCATTTAAATTTCATTTTGCTAGGGTAAACGGTACAGCTATTGGCCACTTAAGAAAATATTTTGTTTAAAAATCTAAAACATGGGTATTATATTACACAATTACTATATCATATACATCGCTGGAAAGGTCATTTTATGTACTTTAAGAAAAAAAATTAATAGGCGCTTTTTCTTTACAAATAAAAATTATAATTGCTCTTCTTTGCAAGACATCAAAAAAGTATAGTTATTAGCCACTTTTTATAGTAATTAGCCATTAATTTTATAGTTATTGGCCACGATCAAATCCATATAAACTAGTAATTAAAATCACTATATCAATACATTATAACTACTTATATTTCAGAAATTGGAATTTTATCAACAGAACATTGAATAATTTATTATAATACATTTATTTGTCTCTATTTCTAAGTAAAACTGATTTAATTCTTGAATTTCATTTCCACCGCTATTTGATAGGTAAAGGGCTACTGTTGTTCCTTTTGTCTATTTTATTTATACTTCTGTGACAAAATTATCTTCGTCTTTTAAACTATCAACTTGCATGGTGTGTTGTTCTCTGTCATTTGAAAAATTGCCTTCAAGCATATTATCTGTGTCACTATAATTGCCTTCAGATTCATGTTCATATGCACTTTCTTCACTTTTGTCTTCTTTATAGCATTCGTGACACATAAAGGGGTCTTTATCATCTAATTCAGGAATATGTTGCTTATGTGGCTTTGGAATAGGTACATTTAGAGTGATTTTGAAGCCTACAAAACTCTTAAAAATTAAACAATTTTTTTTTTAACAACAAATTGATATTACTTTCATCTTTCATCCAACAATCTCCTGGTCTATTATCCTTAAACGGATTTGGACGTGCATGCTCTGTCAAAAACTGCTGTACACTAGAGGTGGCTAATTACTGTTTTCAGTGTTGTTTCTGAATTAGTTATTGGCCACCCGTTACTTAACCGTACAACACGTTCAGCCTTAGTAAAAGTTATAAAATAAGATTTACCCATACCTTTACTTATCTGGAAACCACAAAAATAACGATTCACTAAAGTTTTAACGAAACTATAGGTATTCACTTAACACAATTTTCTTAAGAAATTTTTAACTTTCTGAACAATATGTGAGTAGCAGTTAAATCAAATAAAAATTTTGACATTTAAAAGGTCATATGTAGGAAAAATTAGTAACTAATGCAAAGCAGATAACTGTAGGTAAATTTTCGTGCAAATAAAAGTAACATTAGATGCTGCATTCTCTTACAGTCACAGCAAACGTCTGAACTGGCCAATTACTATATGGTGGCCAATAGCTGTACCGTTTACCCTACTCTTAATTTAACTTTCTGCTTTAGTTATTGTGAAAATTATACTGTCAATATAATTCTTGTCTCCAAATTTGTATAACTGTTCCATGATTTGGAAATAAGTTCAGATATTAGCTATATCTTCATAAAATTGATAAGATAGAATTATTAAAAATGCACGAAACATTTTTAGATCTAATAAAACTATACCGTATATTGCACTTTTCTATAGAATTAACTTTTGAAAATTAATAATGTGAGCCCCAGAGTGCAATCAAACTCTCTCACGTCACCGTTATTTTTCCATCTAATCAATTGCGATTTGATAAACTGAAAAAAAGTAAACATTCTTATATTATTTTTGTTCGTACTCAATTATATTTAACATATTTAATTGTCAAATTTACATGCAAGTATTGTAAACGCACTAGTTTAACTTTTGAAAATTTGATAAGTTAAATAGCATCATTGGTTCTTTGACCTAATTCAAAAATTAATGTCGCAATTTTATTCGTCGAAATCGGGTCATGTGATAATGAGTGAAAAAATAATTAGTTAAATCAAAAGTAGAAATGGTAATTTATGTCAAAAGGCTCGTGTATGACATTTAAACATTAAAATTGACTTAATTTACCCAAAAAAACCTATAATTTACTCAATTATCTTGCTATATGTACGTGACTGATAAGAACTACTTTTAATAAATATGTTTACAACTGTGGTAAATTTTTGTCAACAATCATGAAATTCAGCGCTTAAGAAGTAATTACTTTAATGAGCGTATCTAAAATATAATGGTAACGTATAGTGGTATATTTTTTAAATATATAGTAAACGCATTTATCTAGTAATACATTTCTTTTTATATATAAAATTAATATTTTTGTTGTGTATTATTTCAACAGATAATTATATACGTCGAGTTAGTGTAGCTATAAAAGCATTAATTGATTTACTTTTTTACGATTGTAACTCATCACCTTTCCAATTTTCACGTTAACATTATTTTGTTGAAAATCGTGCGAAAAGCAGGTTCATCAATTATTATTATTTTTACAAAGAAATTTACTTTTTTAACTTTCTTTTTATTGTGATTTGCTCGATTTGCTGTATAAATAATTGGAAACAGATACATACATACATTAATATCCATATACACTACATTCTTTAGTATCTATACGAAGAGTTTATTTGCTAGTAAAATTTAAAACTTGACACTAACAATTTTTTTTCCAATTGATGTATTAAAAAGTTTCTGCAATTCATGACAGTCAATTTTAATCAATTTAAAAAAAATTTCATTAAATACGCAAATTTTCGACTTGCAAATTTTTTAAGATTTATTGACTGCAGTCGATTACTACTCGAGTGCTTTCAAGAGAAAATGAAAAGAAACAAAAGTGTAATTTGTTAAAATGGCATTTGCTAACTTTTTAAAACACGAGTTAGGAGTTTTTAAATTTGTCGTCAAGTACCCTTCAGTATTTTTGCTGAAGTTGAGATGTAATCGAATTGCTTACATTTGTTAAAAATAAAAGTTCTCCCTTCAAATGGATCTTTTAGCTTTGAGACGACTGATTCGGTCAATCTTGTTTTATTAAGGGGAAAATAATACACAAGCACTTTTCGTTAAAACTTTTTAATTTTAAAGAGTGTCAACCAGTACAAAATACAAATTTATTTCAAAGCGATTTATTTTAAATTAATCGAATAATTCAAGTATTATTTTCAAACTTGTACCTTCAAAATAAACCACTTTTGGATCTGTGTTTATAGTAGTTTCTTATATAATATTATATCTAGGCCCTAAAGTACAACATCACACTATCAATGTAAAGTGTCATATTTTGCTGTTATCACTTTCAAATGTATAATTAATTTTACTTATTGTCTTGATAAAGCTGCAGTAAAAATTCGCGAAACGTCGACTTTAAAAAAATTGTAGTTAAATTGAACTGTCCAAATTCCCCCCCCCCCAAAAAAAAACAAAATTAATAAAATATAATAATATCATTTCTAATAAAATAGTTTTGCAAAGCTAAATTTTTAACATATTGCATATATTTATGTGAAAAGAAAATGTTTATATTAAGTATCTAAATATTGTCAAACCATTCAACGCGATGACATAGCAAAGTTAAATAATAATGTTCAAACTACTATATGAATACATCATCAGGGGTGTATTGTTAGAACCTGGCAGTAGTCAGTTACCCACGAATAAAGGAAAATGTTGTTTAGAAAAGTTCTTCGTGATCAAACACCATGAAAAATAATTAATTGTGCTTCAAAAATGTATTTTTTAGCGTTTAACATCTCTATTCATATTTAATAGTCACGATGATAATTTACTTCAACCCTATTGTAGTATTTTGTTTGAATGTTTTTTAGCTGCACTAAACTGTTAAAATATATGTTTTATAATAATTTTATTAGTGTTACTGCATTATATGTGTAAGATATCAGTTCCATAACAATAAATTGAAGGATTAAAATAAAAGATAAATAAAATAAAATTAAAAAAAGATAAAAGACGTAAATAAAGAGACCATTTTATTATGCAGAAAATAATTCGAAAGTGATGAGATATAAGTTTAATAATGTTCAAATCTGTGTTTAAAATGTAATAAATACATCTTCAGCAGTCTGGAGTAAAATCAAACACGGATAGAGTCGAGAACGAGAAACCGCGGTTCTAATCCTGATTGCGTATGGGATATGTGCGCTGGTGATCTAAAAGTCCAAAATTGATGTGGACTATGAGGAAGGCAACGGGAAACCACCCCATGACCCCATTAACATTTCCTTAGTAAAGTCTTCTTGGCTTAGCCAGGAGGATGGCCAACATCCGGAATCGGATAGGCACCCGAAGAAGAAGAAAATACATCTCAGATTTTGCTCTAAAAATTACTAATATGTGGTAATACATTACGGAAAATGTACGTAACTGGAAAATGTATGTATATATATTTACAGGTAAATGTGTACGGTTCCACTGGAGTTGATAAGGGTGCGTTGAATATTTTAAAAGACAAAATAGTAACTATTATCCTTGCAGTTACCGGTAAATATACACATGTGAACATGTAACTTGGTAAAAGTAAGTAGACAAATGCCGTGCTAATGTAAACATAACCTCAAAGTGACAACCAGTAGTGGACTGGGGAATTCAACCAGCCCTGGAAAATCTGTGTACAATGGCGGCCCCATAATATATCATTATTAACTCCGGCGTCGCACTTCTTATATCATTTGAAAAAGTGATACTCATCGCGATATCCACATCGAAATCCACGTCCTTGCTATTTGTACTTTAATGTTGCCCATTTTATAAAATTAAAATATATTGAAATGTTATTTTCCACCCTTAAACTATTAATTTATAAAACTTTCCAACTCGTCTTGGTAAAATTTCCAATCGGGCGGAGAAATCACTTCTTACCCGCTAGCTCAGTCGTAATCTCTTTTAAACGCCGGCCCTTATCAACCGATCTTCAATTGGGATCTCCAGCTAAGGACTACGCCGTCTTGCGGAGAAATTTGGAACTACTCCTGGAGACATAAACAAACAAAAATTACATGCATGTTATAGGTTGTGTTACCGTTTTTTTAGATTATTTGTGTTTTTACGTATAGTAATGATAATATTTAAATTAATAGTATATAGTACACTTGTAGTCGCGCATATTTAGTGTAATTTATTTGCCAAAGAAGTTTTTAAAAAGTGAAAATAAGAAAAGTTACATACCAGCAAGTTATAGGTTGGATTATCTTTCCTTTAATTTTGTTACTTATTGTTACGAATCTTAATGCAATACTTGGAGGAATAAGAATCCAGATTCTTTAAAAGTTACGAAAATGATTAGCCCTTTTATGAGAGTTTCTCACATTTTGATAAAGAACCTATTCAATAAAAGTAAGCACATTCTAATTATTGACATCAAAAATGCTTATTTCATGTAGGTTTTACAATTGGTCATAAAAACTTTTTAAAACCATTGGCAATTCCTACAATATAATTATTGTCAATCACTTCAGCTTCCATGTAGTTTAAGACCAGGTAGGTACTGGTGCATCAATCGTCAACTTCAAAATGATGCTAAAAATCAAGAAAGGAATGCTTTTATAACTTAGAACCCATACAAGATGTGAGCCCAGATTGTTTCAAGAATGAAGATGATAATAATTTATAAATAATAAAAACAAATAAATAAAAAATCCTTTTATTGTATAGTGATCGTAACATTTTAAAATATTCTTCTTTTACGTTAAATACTAATTTGTGAGCAAATTCTCATACTTTAGCTAAACTATCAATAAACTACAAAATAACAATGAAAAACTAAGTAATGTCATCTGCAATTGTATTTGGCCATAGAAATTATGTTTCTCCGTTAGCTGATTCACTACGTCAGTCAGTCGGAGATACTACTAATCCTGTTTCGACAACTTCATTTATATCCAGTACTTGTTTTAAAGAGTTTTCTAGGATGTGGATCTTATTACAAACCATAATCTGTATATTTATTTGAAAATTTGACCAAAAAAATTACCACTAACACTGAATGTCTGTCTGCGATATTACTTCAAATTTGTTAATCGAAGTTCTAAAAATCATTAATACAGTAAGATAGTAAAAAATTTCCATAATATTGCAAAAATTATACCTTGTACACCCTCAGTAAAGTGTTTTTCACCTGCAACAGGTTTACACGGCTTTAATCGGCAATTAAAACACCAAACATAATTACATGCCTTGTATTAAACTTCAAATTTTGTTCCAAAACACTTCTTTAAAATAATCTACAACAGAAATATGTGTTTCATCTCTACAATTCATAATACATTGAACTCAAATACAATGTTTACTTACATTCCATTAGTATGTTTACATAATCATAAATCGTACAAAATTCGTTATCAGTAACCAAAACTCAAATTAATTAGTTACCAATAAACAAAACTACGACACACAACATTTTAAATTGTTTAAAATGATTGTTTTATATGTTTAAAAGCAAAGTTTAAAACGCATAACCTCCATATAAACCTTAACATAAACACGAACGATGTCTCCAGGAGTAGTTCAGATTTGATCCGCACTGGCGCTGGCATCTTAATATTAGATCCCAATACCTTTTCCGAAATAATTCCACTTTCAAATTGTATAATTCACAAATTTTCTCTTCAAAATTGTGACTCTAAAAGAAATAACACTCTTTCAAATTTCACTTGTCTTTTATTTTCAAAAATTAATTAACTTTTACAATTATTCATAATCAAAATCAAAAATGTCAACCGTCCACGACTTGGACGGCGTACGCAAGTCTTCTCCTTATCCTCTTGCGCTCCGGAACCTGCGCTCCACAGCGACATCGAACCGCCGCAAAATTCAAATTCAAATTCCCACAGAAAACCTTCTAGACTTCACAATTTTGGTTGTTCCTTATCCAAAATTAACACGACATCAAAAATATATTTTTGGGTTACTAATTTGTGAAACTTATAAATAAAAATTAAAATAGAAATTCAAGGAAAGATTATATGGATTAGGGATTATAAATATATGGATTATAAAGATTATATGGATTATATGCCCTATACTATAGCTATATATTTGTCCATCAAACTACACTAAAGAAAATGTATCAATTAGTATTATTAGTTATGCTGTAAATATAAATTTTACTAGCAAGATAAAAAACAATAATAATTATTATATTATTATTGTTATAAATGTACTTTTATTACAGTTAAAATTCATAATAACAAAAACACAAAAATAAATTTATGTGTTTAAAATTATTACAAGTAAATATGAATGTGTCACTTCACTAGGCAAATAATGTAATTTGTTCGAGATTATATTTGTTAAAGGTTATAATTTATAATATAATTTGATAGATATTAAATTTGTTTGGTTAACAAAAATTTCATATAGATACTTATATCTAATTTAATTGGTTGTTTATAGTCGCGGCCATTAATAAATTATTCAAATATTTATTTTATGATGCTTATTTATTTCATTCTTATCCAATATTGTTAATTCAGAATCCAACATTCCTAATTTCAATCCAATAGTATTGTTATCATTAATCACTTCCTCAACTAACATAAAAGCCAATTATTTCGGAAGGTCAACAAATAAACAAATAAAACAACAAAAATCATAATATTCTATGAGTATGTAGTAGATTTGGAATCCGTATTATAATGCCGTATTATAATACGGCAACCAATCGTACACTATTTCTAGACCTGGTGCAGGCAGCCTTGGGGTTATAATGTCGAAACCTTTCGTGTAAAGTTGTTTTGTGTAAATTTAGTTAACACCTCTTATTAATAAACGTTATTATAACTAGGAAAATCCTAAGCTTTTCTACTGTATAATAAGTTATGATCTTTACATGTGACGTAATTGTATGCGTTTTGTGGCGTAGATATTTAGGTAATTTAATATTATACCTCATGATCGCTGTTTCCGGTAATTACTTCACTGTAAACATGCTATTACTCGCACACATTAAATATTAAATGAAAATCATGACAAATACGTTATAAATGACACAATGCAATATCAACGAACCGTGTGTAAGTGAAACATTTCATGCAATTATCATTAGTTTGCGGCCGTTGCATTTTGCAGATGCTACTTATTTCATGTCTATGATAATGTAAGTTATTGTCATTATTTCCACTATTTGTTTATTTTAATAAAACGTTTTATTAAATAAATAATTTTGAAAATGACGAAGGTACTATGCACGTTCGAGTGCGGTATTAAACGATTTCCTTATTATTTATTTATGATAAAAATACAATACAACCTTAATAATAATTTGAGTTAATTAATAAACAATGTAATGGTTAACTTAAACAGATGACTGTCGCAAGTTTCTTGAATTAACAATTAACAAGTTTGCATATTGTAATAATATTGTAACTTGAACACATGGCGTAGCTATCGTAGTACAACGTGACGAGTGCTGAAAATCAGGGGGCAATCAAAAAAGTGGAGAATCAATAGGAAAGGATTTTTTAAATCTAATGTAGTACGATGTGATGTCTCTAACGATACTATACCGCATACTCACCGATTTTAACACAACTTATATGTGATTTCCGCTCATATTTTCTGCAACTAGAACCAAAATAACGTCCCCACGCTCGGTGACAACCTCGCGAAGAACCATCAAGACTTGGCCTTCTGATCCAATGCAAACAAACCTTCGAATTTTGTGGATGACGACATGTGACCCAGATACGATATAAAATTTTATTTATTTAAAATACGACCATTTCGATTGTGGTTGCAGACCCCTCGTTTGGTCAAATATCACCGCAGTTGTAGATACCTATATTTTTATTCTTAAATATTTCAGTTAAATTAAAACAATTAATTATTTCAAGGAGTTTGGGGTTGGAAGGCCAAAACTCCAAGTTCGCCTATTCAGATAGGTTATTGTTGTTCTTTGTTACTGTGTATATAAATAAACGTTACAAAAATCCAACGCCAAGCAATAGAGATTATTGAACTCTCTAAAGAAAATAGTAAATATTACATAAAATTAATGTTGCATAATAGACAGAATGCAATTTTACACTAACACTTGCACATCAGTAGTAAAGCTTTCCTTAACAATATTCCTTATTAGTCGATTTTCGGCATTATTGGTGTTTATCACGTAGAATGTAAAAGTTTACTAAATTACTTTAAAATGAGAGTTCTGTTAATATGATAATTTAAAGTAAAAAGTATCCAATATTAGGGTTGTTGCTACCAGTTACCAGTGGCAACATTAGATGCGCTCTGGCGCGCACTCTTCTCTGAAACACATAGAGCTATGTATTATTCATCGCTCGTCCACCAAATTATCATATTAGTTTGCTTAATTTTATTAAAGTCTTTCATTAAGTATTTATAACTTCATTTAAAATTAATTTTAACTTAACCTTTTATTTAAAATGTTTCAAAATTTCAGTTAAGCGTATCACCTAAAACTGTAAGTATTATTCAATGAAAACTTAAATTACAATTTAGTGGGTTGAAACATGAATTCATTTCCTTTTTGGAACACTAGAATTTAACATACTATATATTGCTTTTTAGGTGATTTGATTAGCTTTTGATACTCTTAAAATCAGCAATGTACATTTTGTGAGCTTTTCATAGTTATGATTTTCATAATAAAAATTATATTGACTTGAAAATACATCATAGAAATTGTTATTATAGCAGTTTGTTTATACTATTTTAGTAATTTTCAAAATTCATCAGTATGCTCATAAAGCAACACTTTTTGTACGAACGCGTCAACGAAAAAATCTTCATAAATATGCATGTATATTAAATATTAAAAGAGCTTACTTAGCTAGCGCAACTTCAAACGCTGCTAAGTGAAGTTACAGAGGGAGCGCATACTTTCCGTTACTCAAATTGGATCGCGATAAAATTTGCACTTTATACAAATTAGCGACACCTCGGTTGACAGCCTTAGAAATGGAAAAGAAGTAACTGTCAAACGCTGATACAGAATACCAATGATTATATTACTTTTTTTTAATAGAATTTTATGCTCAATCCAATTTATATAAAAATATAGTAAGCATAATATATACGATTAAAAAATTATTTATAAATAAAAACTAAAATATGTTAAGGTTCTAAAAGGAAAAGAAATTGCCATTAATATTGAGCATATTATAAGCTAGTATATTGAGGCGTTAAGTGGCCACATGAGCTTCTATTGTAGCCACGTAAGCCGCTTAGTAGCTCCCGATCGCTACGAATCCGTTGGGAAAGCGGTGCCACGCATCTCTCAATCTCGGCTTTTATCCTCACACAAAAGTGAGATAATGTGTTATTGGCTTCAATCTACACAAAGAACCCCAGCGCTTACTGAATTGTGTTGTTTTCCAAATTTGATAGAATAGATGAGAACTACATAAAAGCACACAAAGGGTATAATAAATTTTTGAACGAAGTCTGTACTAAAGGATATCGCTTATTCTTATTCAATGACAAAATCTTTTGTTTAGAATTTCATTTTTATTAGCTTGTTTTATTGCCATACATTTTATACACAAGGTTCACAAAAAATTATTCTTTAATAAAAATAATAAGTAGTATATAAAATAGGAACCACGATTATAATGTACAGTAACAAATGTGAAATTAAATTTAAGATATATTTTTTGTCTCATAACGCAATTTAAAAATAACTGACCTGTTTCTTTTTCATTTTTATAGTCAAGAATCGCAATTCTACTGGACTAATGTATTTACTAATGGTGTAATGGTACAGATTAGAAGTTACACGAGCACCTTTTTAAAATTATTATGATAGATATCATTAAAAACTTAAAGAATAATGAAGCGAGTATACAAATTGAAGAGTACACGGAAAAATAGGCTAAGTCAAAACTTAAATTTTTTTTATACTCAATATAAAGATATAGTACTGGTAATTCATTGTAATGTGCAATAAATAAGATTTTTTAATGTAATATTACGATTTGTGGAGCTAACTCAACATGTTAGTGACATTGTGTGTAATTTTGAAAATCTATTGACAAATCGGTTTTTGACATAATTACCTGGTTGTCCTGTTTCCAACAAAAATTGACTTTCCTGTTTTTTTTGTGTACCCTTCAATTACTATAAAATAACCAATTTATTTTGATAAAAAGCGAAGAAGTTTATAATTTGAAATAACCCACTCCAGTTGTTTCCATTTGAGGCGCTAAAATCCAGGCCAACATAAAGTATGAATATATAAAGCGTCTCTCGGAAACGCTTTTAGAATTAAAGCTAAATATTCATGGAGCGCTGCAAATCGCGAGCTTTTATATTACTTATACAGTAAAACTGAGCTATAAAAGCTCTCAAAAGCTCCTATGAGCGGAAGCTGTACTATACTTTATACTCCTCGGTTCTCTGTGAAAGTAGATAATGTTTATAAATATGTATGTGTAAATGTAAGCTATTAAAGTGTTTTCAGATTGTTTGTGATACATATCTTGTCAAATTACTTATATAACAGTTATTTTCTACATTTATAACTATAAAGGAAACTTTAATGAAAGCTTAATTTTTGTTAATCCCAATTTCCTAATAATTATGTATAATTAACTCTTACAAAATACTACACATTAATAAACGTTCTAATACCTATTAAAAGTTAAGTGAAAAATATGAAACAGAATTCATTCAAATAGTTATAAAAGATATGCCGTGTTTTGGATTTCACGTAAAGCTGTACGACCCACACACCTCTTATATATTATATATTGAGTTTATTTTCAACATACGATAGATAATGTGGAAAGGCATAGTCTAGAATATTTCCAATATTGAGAAGTATACATAATAATTCCGGTAGTGGAGTTCGCCTGTTGGAAATAAAAAATGATTCTGATTATGAGAAAGAGGTGACAGAGATAGGACTTCCAATGGGACAGTGGGAAGACTGCAAAGATTAGCTAGAGGAATCGGAAATTGTCGGAGAATGTTGTAGAAACCAATAATTATATTTTCTCAATTTTACTTTTGAAGATGTCTTCTCATCAGCAAGCAAACGAGACTAAATGCCGCTTCATCAGCGATTTACCTTTTATAAAGCTTTAACAGCTGACGTGTCAAATAATCTAGAACAATTTAAGAATGGTTCTTTAGAACCATTTTTTATAAATATACTTAGAGGTTATATTGCTCAACTTTAGTTAGTCGTTAAATATAAAATTTTAGAGGTTTAACAAAATATATTGTCGTGTTTCATTGCTCTTGACTTCTCAGTCTCTAATGTCGGACAACTGAGGTAGTCGCTATGCCCCAAAACAAATGACTTTAAGGGCCACGGACAAGCTATGTTCCCAGTTCGCACTTTTGAGGCCACTAAAACTCACAGAAGGCCGGTTTCCAGATTCAAATAAAGTGGGTGATTTAAAAGGCTATTGTACAAAATTTATTAAAGCAAAAATTATTGAGCTTCAAAAATTCGATCTGTCGATCTTAACCACAATTGGTTCCAAGTATGTCGGTTGTGTAAAATTGTGTCCCCAATTAGGTATCCACTACATTTAATAACAATTTTCCTAAATGGATAACTGATTTGGATTATGTGGAAAATGTAACCATACAAGAAATTCATACAAATAATCTATATATATAAAAGAATAAACTGACTGACTGACTGACTGACTGATTGACTGACTGACTGACTGACTGATATATCAACGCACAGCCCAAACTACTGGGTCCTTAGAGATGAAATTTTGCACAGAGGTTCCTGTTATCACGTAGGCGAGCACTAAGAAAGGATTTTATGAAAATCCTATCTAAAAGGGATTTATCACCTATTATCTAATTAGTGGTGACGCGCAGGAATGGATTAACGAGATTCCCACTGTCGACGTCTTTCAAGTTTCCAAAGCACAGCCTAAACCGTTGGGTCTACTGTCCAGAAGCATGGAATTTTGTTTAGAAAGGAAAATAATAAACTTTTAGAAATTAAAAAATAAAAGTGTGAGATAGGTTAGGATATAACGAGAACCTCCGAAAAGTTGATTTGGGTTGTCGTTTCTAGCGCGAGTAGAGAGAGAGAAATGAAACGTCAAACGGAATGGAAAGAAGAAGGGAAAATGAGGAAGATACAAAGAGTACGAGAGGTGGAGGTAGCCGGAAATGGGAACTGATGGGAGTTGGAGGATGGAGTGCCAGAGTAATGTTGAAGCCAGGAATAACAAGCGAGGTACGATTTGGGAGCTGTAGAGGTGGATGAGTGGAAAGAGAGCGTGCAGGACAGGACTGCATGGAGAAACTGTGGACAACATACCAGGAGAGAGAGACCGATGGAGTAGAGAATATAGAATATAGAGACGGAAGGAAAAAGGTTTGCGCGCAAAAAAGTGAATTCCACGCGGACGAAGTCGCGGGCAACAGCTATGTGTAATAAATCTTTATAAACAAAACTAACTCGCTTGTTTAGAATCTCTGATTTTTTCACCTCGACGGAAATCTCCTGCAATCTTGGTACCACAGGCCACTCTCCTAGTAACGCGTTGTTCCTTGCTTGTAGCTTCTGGCAAATGTGTTGATGAAACTCCGTTGATTCTGGCTGTTTCCTTCTTTTAATAGTGAGATTTATCGTACACCGACAAATAGTGCTTATTAGTGAATTCGTGTCCACGTAAATTTAATACTCAGGTTGGTTAACGAAAAAAATTACTAATTAACCTCAAAATGTGTCGCAAACCGCGTTTTTCACAAATTTTTTCGATTCAGGTTTTAAACCACAGTTAATACTTGCATTAACCAATACGACGATATTCGAAAGTCAATGGTTATAATCTTATAATGTTCATCAAAATTTTTTTTTATTTTCTTAATAACCCAGGAAATTTACAATCTGTACAAGACAATAAGTAAATAGTTTGATAATTATAATAACTCGTTAGGTATAACTTTAAAATATTAATTTATACATAAATTATTTGTGAAGCCGGGTAACTATCATCATCATCATCATCATCCGCAGGTTTTAGGCCGGTGGCCCGTTACGTCACTCTAATTGGTAACTAACTATAATAAATTATTTAAACCTATTTGTAAGGTCTTGTGGTTTAAATCTTTTCAATCTACTCTTGGCGGTTTTTTTATTAGTCAAGTTCACTATTAGTTGATGTGGATGTACACTAATCCTGTCTTTATACTTCGCACTATAGGCACCGATTCCTGTCTTCACAAGTGGAATAGCGAGGTCCTTATTTATAACCTCATTTGGAACAAACCAGGGAGCGTTCACTAGGTTTCTAAGAACTTTTGATTGAAACCTTTCGATTATCTCCAAGTTAGAGTTTGATGTAGAGCCCCATAGTTTGATTCCTCCGTACGTCCAAATAGCTTAATTATGGCTTTGTATACCAACAACTTGCTTTCCAATGAGAGCTTAGATTTAGCGCCAATAAGCCAGTACATTTTATGGAATTGTATGTTCAGTTGCTTCCTTTTGGTCCAGATGTGGGTTTTCCACGTTACGAGTAGGCGACGATCCAGGTGCATCCCAAAGTACCTTACTGACTCTGTTTGTGGAACTTCAAAATTAAAGCAAATTTTGTGTGATTTCAATGCACATATGGTGGTGGAAATTATAACAAATTCGCTCACCTAGTATGGAAATTTTGGTGAATCTTCGTACCAGAAAATATCAAAATCGAAAACTCACAACGAAATTAAATCGACGTTCCAATTTTACAACTCGCTTGGTCGACGTTCTCGAGCGGAAGACCATGAATTATCTTCATAACCTCTTGCCCTTGGGAAGGTTGAAAATTCCCTAGCTTTCCAAATACACAAATTTGCAAGTAGATTGTTTGGCGGGAAATTTAAATTTTCCCTAATTCTCACTTTCTTTACAGACGTACAAATCAAACATATTAAAAGCATAAAATCACTCCATAAACAAATATTGTACTTGTGTATTATGTTAGAAGTAACAAAGTGACATTGGATGTCAACAGAATCAAACCTTTTGCAGCTCTATTGGCATCCCTTTATGTACCCTTTTGATGGAACAAATTGTTTTACATCTCCCATTCTCTTTTTTGTTTCATGTCAATATGTGGTTACTAGCACTTTGCTTCTTCTTCTTCTTTGTCCTAATTTTACGACTATGTGCTGTATTATCATCTGTCTCAAGTTTAGATGCACTTGACACTGTTTTGTTCTATGAGCATATACTTGTTTTACATTCAGTAGGTACATTGCTATAGGCTAGCCTATAAATGTGTTGAAATGATGCGAACATAACCTGGGGAGATCTTACTCCTAATGAGAGAGCGAATACCATAGATGCAGATCAAATCCCAAATCAATCCGGAGTTCCCTAACTCTGGTTACGTGCTCACTAGCCCTGATGTAAGGTATAAGCCAGCTTCTATATAGTGAGGCGGCAGGCCATAGGTCCCAAGCACTATATAGTAAGGGTAGCAGTTCCGAACCTAGCCCAAAATCAATTAAACATTTGAAATTTTACAATTGATCTTTATTGAGGTAATATGAATGGGTGATATAAATTGAGTACACACAATAATTGATTTTACTGCTGAAATTGCGAAGCTGGTTAACATGTTAACAACGAATACAGAAAAGCTATTCTGCGCCAGCAACTTACATAGTGGAAAGGAATTTATTTTTCGAGTGTGTTGGATTTGATACAACAAAGATTATATGATGGTGCAACAGATAATTTAGTGATGATAATTTTGCAAACGTATTCATCAATTTTATACGATGATTTTAAGTATAATTAATTTATGAAAATTTGGAGTTAATTTTTTTTAGTTTAAAAGTTTGGATTTGTTGAGAATTAATAGGAGAAAGCTGATTATTTGAAAATTTCTGTTAAAACCAAGGAACTGATAAGAAAATGGTTGATCTATTCGATTAGGAAAATGATAATTTTGGGTGAGCAAACTTTAACCACTGTTTTATTAAACAATTAAATAATCACGTCAAATGGAATTTTATTGTGCGTATCACGTGTTTTGATGATTACGAATTTGCATAAGCGTACGCACAGTTTTTTTTAAGTTATGTAATCTTTTTCACTTTGTTTGGAAAATAAATCGATAGAGTTGAGAGATGCGAGAGTTTATTTGAAATTAAATGAGCATTTGTTTTGTTAGCTGGAATTTGTCGAGTTTAATGATCTTGGAATCCAATATTATTTAACATTACTCAAGAAATTTGTAACAAATTAATATTATATTCATATTGTGAACCCGAGAGATTTTCTGACTTCGTTTGTTTTTTAAGTAAAATTTGCAATTGTGATTGTAAAGATTTGTCTCATTTGTTTTTGCTTTATTCTACATAAATTTTACTGAGCTAGACCGAGGATAAAAAGTGTTAAATCTACTACAGTTGGAAGCATTAATTTTGCCCCGATATTTTAATTTTCATAATATGTAGTTCCAGTGGTAGAGGACAATATACTATTGCAAGAAGTATTATTAGTAACAGCTAAAACGAGCTGACAACCACTAATAATAGAAAGGCTTACATTCAGAATTCTATGGGTATCACAAATTGCCAATGAGGTGGTCCACGTTTTCTGCAGAATGACCAAGAACTTAATTCACAAGCCACCTACACCAACATCTATTGTATATAATCTCTTATAATGCTGATGATAAAAAGTTGCACTAGATGTTGAAAGCACTACTCACAGAATTGAGATGTACCTATATGGTTCAAATTTCGAAATTTGAAATTGAAGACTTAATTATCAATGCTTCACCATAATGGTAAGAAAAAAGCGACTTTGCAACCAAACTTTAAGCAAAGCTAATCCAAGTTTTACTGCCACCAAAACTGGTAGTCTTGAGTCATGTGTCCAGAAATAATCTGCCAATGGCTCATATGCAGTGAACATCACACGTCCGGGAAACGGTGAGTACTTGAATTATCACTAATTATTATGAGTATCCACTTTTGAGCGAAAAAATATGTGGAGCACCTTGATTGCAGTATCCCAAACTGGATACAACGACAAATCAGCAAGTTAAAAATATTTTAGAAAAGTGCGATAAAAATTGCAATGTACGAGGGTCGTTTAAAAAGGATTGCAATAAAATTAATGCTAAAAGACCAATGCTTACTTTTGTAGGTGGTAAACACCATTTGGGACTGTAAGAATCGACTACTTACGTGCCCTTTGAAGCACGAAAACAATGAATTATAACAAAATTTGCCTCTCTCCGTATTTGAACGAGATATCCTAACATTAGAAACTGATTGAGCTAATTAAGAAGGCAAATGACAGTATCTCTTTTTGGTAATTTTAGTAATAAAAATAATATGTTTTTGTGTAATGAAATTTTTTAATGTGCTCCATGTTGAAAAACCACACAACCTCGAGTAATGAAAAAAATTTATGTACCAGAGGTGATGTTATAAAAATGCCAATATCGATGGTCTCAATAATTGTTTAGATACATTTTAACCCTTGTGATCCAAACCGATTGTACCAATGAAGATGAATACATTAACAAATTAGGTAGATAGCAGATAGCTATTGATTTTCATTGTAATGTTTTGTTTAAAATATAGTACATAAAATATGTGTTGACCAACAACTTTAATGTGAAAACTTACTCTGCGTAACCACAGGATATTCAATATAAACTACTAAGAAATAGAGACCAATGTGGTAATATCAAATTTTCAGGATCACATGTATAATGCTTGATTGGGCAAGAAAATGATAGCTTATGGGAGATTTGTAATACATTATATCTCACTGTAGCCACGTAATTTAACCAATCAATAACTTTTATTTAAAAACAAATTGTATTAATTTCAAATATTTTAATGCAATATATTTTAATTTAGTCAACAATCGTTTTCAATTAACCTTTCCTATACATTTATTATTATTTATTATTAATGAATCGTATAATCAATTGAATTGTGGTTGATGTAGTGCAACTTGATAGTAAGCCTATCATAATTTTTTTTAGACTAACTGAAATTGAATTAAACCACTTAGGCCCGAGATTATAAACGACGAATATCGTATAGTTATTTTCTTGCTTAAATTAGTTATTCCTTAACCTTCAATTAGTGACGTGAATCTTTCCTACATACATTTCAAATGGGAACTTTGCCTCGGAGACGCCCACGCCACCAACTAAAGGTTATTAAAGCATAAGTAACACATTCATATTTAAATGTATTTTGTGGGTTATTTATTGTTGTTTTTTTCTTATTGATATATTATAAACATGTGCTTACTTAGTATTAACCAACATAATAATTAAATATAAATGTGTCACTTGTAACTTTATTAACAAATAAGTAATTTAATCAAGAAAATAACAATACCTACTATATTCGTAGTTTATAATGTCGGTACTTATAGAACATAAAAATTTAAAAATATACTGAAAATCTTCATACAATAATATCGTCAGGCCACTAAAGCAAACTTGTAAATTTTTGCATTGTGATCTGATAGGTAAGTGATAACTACATATATTTTTAGTTCTAAAATTATGTTGTTAATGAATCGAGTTAAACAGCAGTAGAACTAATATATTAATTAACTATATTTATTTTTAATCTTTTATTCCATAAAGTAACGATTTTCACTAAATTATTAGCCTTTTTTTCTACTTTTAATGTTATTGATAGTAGGTATAAAATATGAATTTGCATGAATGATTGGACCTCCTTTGTGATTCACGTTTGATGTCAGATCGCATATTTTCAGCATCACTTACCTTACGTGAAGCTTAAACATTGAAAATCGAAACTCTAAAAGTGTTTGCTTATACTTGATTTAGTAGACACCGTAATTTGTAATATAATCTTTTACGTATAAAAGGTTTTTAAGCTAGATATAAATACTTCTGAATTTAATTCTAATAATAATATGTTTTCGGCCTTGCTTTTTAAATGCTGTGGGTACCTAGTATATTATTTAAAAACAAATATTGCAAAACATTTTCAAAAACTTACCAGAGTGATCGAAAACTTTGTAAGTTTAGGGTATGATACAAAACTGCTAATGAGTTTGTATATAAATAAGTACAGAAAAATCCTCCAAGGTAATACAAAATATCTTTCATGGATTTTAGAAGATTGTCATCTATTTAGATAAGGGAAATACATCCTCGTCCATATACTACTAAAATAAAATAGTAAAATAATGGCCGTTTTCACCAACATTTATTTAAGAACTTCCTAGTAAAGAATTCCTTAGCTAGGTATTATATAAATTTGATTAGTAAAATTTGACATACGAAACTCATATGTCAAATTTGACCAATCAAATGTATTGAATACCAAGTTAAGTAATTCTTTACTAGGAAATTCTTAATAAAAATGTTGGTGAAAACGGGCACAAGTCCCTTTCTGAATATAGAATTGGTAAATTTGCAAGAAGATGAAATTGTAGATGCTATAACTGAACAAAATGGCCTTGAATACTTTAAAGTAGTAACAAGAAAATGAGTAAAAATATTGACAGTATCATATTGGAGATTGATTCAGATTCATACAAGGAAAGTATGGAATTGGACAAATTAAAAATAGGATGGAGAATATGATATAATGTACATGAGGACGTTAATACAAAAAGGTATTACAATGTTGCTCGATTTCGTCATATTGAAAAAGATTGTATAAAAAAAATAGTTTGTTTACTCAGAAAATCATAGTAATAGGAAAGATGCAGTTTTATAAAGCTACACTTAAAAATAATGTATAAATTGTATTAAAGCAATGGTAAATTATTCTGAAATGCCAAATCAGAATATTAATCATAACATGGCTGCTGCGGAAAATTTGGAAATAATTAATTATATTGGATAATTTTACGTTGAAAATAAAATTTATTCAAGGCATGGAAGGTTGCCCGATAAAGCCGAGCGAGATAAGAATATTTCTAATTGAATTTGAATTTAATTTTTAGAGGAATTTAAATTTTGAAAATTTTATTATTTAACTTGGAAATGTAATAGGCGTGGTTTTTCTGGTGACCTAATAATAATTAATAACACCATTTCATGACCGAGTTTACACTGATGTGAATCGAGGCAAGATTTGGATTTTGGATTTTATGATCAATTTTTGTAAAAATTAGATATTTCGACTGAGCTAAGCTGAGATATGAACTAAAAGTCCGTCAAATTTTGCTTGATAATTAAATCAGGGAATAATTTAATTAATTTATTAATGAAGAAAACATTAGAAGCACAATTTTTCATAATTTTCATTTTGGATCCTGAAAACCGATTTCGGGGAAACATTTAAGGTGGGATTATAAAGATTTTAATATATCTTTGAAAATATTGATTTTACGAAAAAAAAGTGTAGGATCTTTTTATGTGTAGAATTTCATAAAGTACAATTTTTCTCATAACAATTTTCATCGAAAAATTGATAATTTTGGGAGATATTTACTATAATTCACCCTCGTAAAAGGAAAATCTATGGTTAAAATTAAGGGTAATTTTTAGGATACATCAAAGCTGAATTTTTATGGAGACCTTGATACCCTAAGCATATTCAGAAGGTATCCTTAATTTGAACCATGGTTTTTTTAGGGGGTGAATTATAGTTTTTCGCAAATATTTCGAAAATTATTCATTTTAACTACGTTCTCGTTACGAATAATAACCTCCACGAAAAATCCTGTATCCTGATGTAATCCAAATTCTGATGTAATGTAAGTGTGCAGGGTGCTTTAGCTTGTTAAATGAAAGTATTTCGACGCAGGATGCAGTAAAAGTCCAACCATTTTCACATCCGTTGCATTTTGCATACGATGCGCTTCATCTGGTCAATAGATAATGAACTGTAAAATATGCAGACGACGTAGGCTTTAACAATGTGTAATCAATAGAAGGAACGATTAGTAGAATAATCAATAATGGTAGGTACATAGAGAAGGTAATTGCCTTACAGCTAACGCAGTTGGATACGAATGCCCGTACCGGGTTCAAACCTGGACAGAGTCAAACTTTCTTATGACCAAATCTCCGTGCTTCGGAGGGTACGTTAAACCAGCGGTCCCTTAAGTTGACGAATTGCCACCGTTAAAAAGAAATAGGACTATAGGCACATCTGAAGGCTAAGCAAGCTGCTACTGGATATAAAACAACTAATAGTCCAAAAATCGATCTGCGGACTACTCACCAATCCGTCTGGCCAGGGAGGTGAATTATGGCCAAAACCTCCATTACTGGAGAGGGTTATGGTCCTGGAGTGGACTAGGATACGCTCAAGGAGAAGAAGAGACGACGTAATATGGGTACGAAGTGCTGCGCACCTCAAATGTAAATACTGAAGAATAAATAAAACCAAAATAAATCTGTGTTGACGATCACGATGATGATGTCGACAATGACCAACGACCGTATCAGGGCGAAGCAGCTTTATTTAAAGCTTATTTACAGCAGAGGTGTGCGGAAAATGTGCAAATTTTACATTACCACTAGATATGAATTAGTTTTTCAAATTTGATTTTCTCCAAATTGGCTGCATAATATGTAGCCTTTTGAAATTTTCATCTGATGAAGTGCTAATTATGATCCACACTTAAAATACTAATGGTGGAAACCGGTGATGGCCAAGGTTGGCTATCCCCCTTATTAGTTAGGCAGAAAAAGACTGTGCTGGCAGACATAATTCTTTTCACGTCCCTGCTAATAAAGTACTAAAGTAATGGTAATAAAGTAATAAAGCTAATAAAGACAGCAAAGAAATTAAACTTTATAATGGTTTTGTAATAGTAACGAAATACATGTTTAATCGTCGGTTGAAGAAAAACTATTATTTCTGTGGAAAATATATAACGGGTATATGTTAACGTTGATTCTGAACCATGAGAATAATTAATTTTTAATTATCTATTTTATCGGTGCGATTCTGATTTGACATAACAATCTGGTTATGATAACCAAATGGTTATTTTATAACAATATGGTTATTTGGAAGTATTTGGTATTCTGATCTTCAAGACATAACCATGAGGGGTGTGGTTTCTGAACAATAATGGTTATAATTCATGACTATCACAACAACTGCATTTCAGTGGTTGTTAGACCTATGGTTATACCTTTTCTGCAGTTAATTCGTTAGTTTTGGTGTTATTTGGTGTTAATTTTCACTTAAATTTTGAAAACATGTATGAAAATGTTGAAAATCAGTAAGAAAAATTAAATAATTAATTTTTTTTTATTTTTTTTAAATTTTTTGAGATAACCTACGTTTAGAGTACCGATTGATTCGAGATACCAGTGATCCATTTAGAATGGCGAACGAAAAATTTATAAAGTTATTTCGTCTCAATAAAGTTGCGGTCTTGGAATTGATTCCCGAATTGCAGGAATTTTCTAATTACACTCCTATAGGGAAAACAAGATCCCATTTCATTTGCAGGTTTTAACTGATGTTGTTTTCTTTTTAAGATTATGCTAACGACTTCTTAACATAAGGACATTATGATACGGAGAACTTTAATTAACTCTATAGAAGAAGCACAATAATTTTTTTTAAGTAGTTATATTTATTAGTAATAATATTAATAATAAATAATAAAAAATTACTGCTTAGATTTATTTAAAGCATTGGGAAAATTATTCATTGCATCGGTCAATGTCGATATACTCTCCGAGAGCTTCGAGACAGCTGAACTTAGCTTCTCGGCAGATTTGCTGTAGAGCTCTGTGGATGCCTGCAGCTGGGTTTTACTTGTGGTTGGGGGCTCCCTTCTTCCTTTTCCTGTAACAGCAATTAATAAATAAAATGGTCGTAATACATCATCAATAAATTTTATTATTCAATTGAAAAAGTGAGAAAAATACCTGAACTTCTGCGACCATTTCGAAACCTATTTCGAGGCAAATTCTGATTTTGAGACAAATGCTCATTTTGAGGTAAAAGCCTATCTTGTGCCTCCGCTAGTGCATCTTCTTCTGCTAAGACTTTCTCGATAGATTCGAGCCTTCTTCCGAACCCTAGATTTCCATTCCGATACGAACTAAAAATGAAAATTTATAATAACAAAAATACAGGGCCTACTTAGTACTAGCTATGTTACCGCAAATAAACTTCTAAATTTAAAATATAAAACTTACAGTTCGCCACTGCTTTGAACTTTTATTTGCAGCTCCCGATTCTTTATTTAACTTTATTTAACCCGGGGTAGTTTTCCTTCCTCTTCGTTTAGCTTCGACCATTATTCCACAAAAAGAACACAAACTGTTACGTAATCTTTGATTTAACACAACAAAAACTTTTTTAATCACAACAAATTAATCAGCTGTTTGAAATAGTTGGTTGTCAAACGATATAAAGCGCTATACATGTGAACTAATACGGTACATTTTGAACTAATCATAACCATGATTTGTTACGTATAACTTATAACCATGATGTTTAAATTAGGTTAAATAGAATCGCAATTTTTTGGAACCTTGTTGAGAACATGATTATAATTTAGGATAACCAACTCATCGTAACCATATTGTTGTACAACCATGTTCAAATCAGAATCGCACCGATTATTAGAATAACTTATACAGTGTTACCTAAGGAAACCAGGTAGACATTTAGCTAACAAAACTTTTTCTACAGTTCTTATATGTGACTCTAATACGTTAACCGCTAAGCTATTCGATCACTAATTATACAAATTCAAAAATTAATAATACAATAAATTAAATTTCAAATGGTTAGTTGTTAATTCGTGATAATAAATTAATTATTGTTATATTTTAAATAATTTTAAGAATGAATTTAATTATATGTATAGATATACAGCGAATTACTTATCTAATTCCATTTATGTATTGAAGTTAGGTTTTCCGTTTTTGTCGGAACACAATAATTCAGGTTTTTCCTAACTCACGGTTATTGGATTGAATCCAGTTACCGTTCAAATGACAATGCAATGTATACGTTTCCATGGTTACTTAATATTATGTACCATTCTGAAGAGTGCGTGAGCACTTGAAAGCTTAAAAATATATTTATTATAATTTAATTCACAAAATTATTTAAAATATAACAATTAATACAATTAAACGTTAAAATATTAAGAAGTTAAATAAATATAAAAAACTTATGTTGTTCAATAATTTGATAATAGTGAAAATCTACATTCTCGTATATTCAGGTATTCAGGATGAAAGTATTCTCGAATATTATCTACCTTTGCTTACGAGTAGGTACTGGTATACTATATCGAATGGGTGTATAATTTTCAAATATAATTTTTACATAATAATTTTCACTTGTATACTTTCTAGTATTTTTCACAAATGGTAGTAAAAAAATAAATACGGTTGCTAAATGTTATCGTGCAGCGCTACAACCCAGATGGGTCTTGACTGATCATTTTAAATTTTGTTCCCACGACGAGGAGTCAGCTCAACGAAGAACGCCCCAAGCTGGAAGACCAGAGAGACGGGGCCAGAATAAAGTTCTTACTTCACCCGTAGTCGAACCGGATATTCAGTGTTAATATAGTCAACTCGCTTGACCATTATGATGCTTGGACCATCTCTAAATGTTACTTATTTCAAACTACCATAACTTAAGCAATTATCGACAATTGCCTTTTCTTATTTTTAGGTCTGGCATCAATTTTAATTTTTTAAAATTAATCTTCAAAATATGTAAAATGTATACAGAAAATTATTGATTTGTATATAGATGATAATTAAAATAAATTTTTATTTAAAATGAAAAGTTGTGTTTATGAAGGTGGTTGAAATACCATCTTTGATTTAGTACCAACAACATTCTTCACAAATATGGTAAATGTTTAACCAAGCAATTAACGTGTCGCGCCGATGGAATGTCTGAATTAAATCATGTAACAGGATTAAAATCAGACGCTGTGAGAACTTTGTCACATAACTGTTTTAACTAAACACCATGTATAAAGTATTAAGTAGCTGACTTGGTAATAATAATCAAATAAAAGAACACATTAATTGGTTAAATTAGCTAAAACACCGTGTTAAAGAAGTCTAATTTACCTGCAACTTGTTTATTTTATAGAGAAATCAATGATTCTTTAATTTCTATATGGGAGGTCTCACACAAGCAGGAATTTAATATGCAATATTAATCGAATTTCACACTTTAAAGTTTTCTTAATCGAAGGTTACTGAAACCCATAATTTGTTAATAATATGAAGTCGTTGTACAGTATGTTTTTATATACCAAGCAAGTGTCACACATTTTTTTAATTTGATCTATATTTTAAGCTCCTATTCGCAATAAAATGCATAAATGTACATAACAATGTGTATAGACCAGTGGCTAGTAACATAATGGCACAAGTGCCACTTGATTTGATTTTTCATGTTTTTTCACGTATCGGGATATATTTATCCTTTTCTTGAAAAAATACATTGAGGTGGTATATGCACCCCGAGGTTTAATTTATTGAAATCTTTTTAAAATGTGGCAGAAGCTGATATTATTTATTTCTAAAATTAATCTAAAAATGAATATGAAATAAAATATATGAATGAAATGATGAAAAAATCTAAAAATGAAATAGAATTTTTTTATTAAAAAAATAAATCTAATTTTTAAAAATATTATGCAAAATTGCTCCTATGTAATTTAGCTAGCAGTTATGCGCTAAAAGTTATAGTGCAGTATCTTTCAAAATATTATTTAAACAATGGTATACTGTTCTTAGGTAAAATATTGATTATTTGCTATCTTGAATTTTAAAAAACTCTTTCACTAGTTAAGCGAAAACAAATGACGTACTTGCTTGTCTTCCTTGGTTAGGCTTATTATGTACCTGGCATTGTTACAATGTTAATGCAATAAATTATTGTCTACAGACGTCGAAACCGTAATCACTGATACAAAATTATTATTATACACCCTTATTATTAAAAAATCTACCAGATGTCACAAAAGCTTTGTAGTTGTTTATTTACTGCTTATTTGGGCAATTTGCTGCACGATTTCAGTTTTAATTACATAAATACTCTTTGGTTGTCTCGTGTCACTGAACCACGAATGCTTTCTTGATATAAATTCCAACCATCAGAGAAGTGACATACATTAATCCAGATTCACAGGATCAAGATTACTGTCTTCCCCTTTTTTCCACCTCAGTTAGTTCATATTGATAAGTAAGGCATTACAATGTAAGCTTAATCCTTACAAAAATGTTTATGAATAATACGTTTTTATTATTTTTATATTATTTAACGTATTTTAATAACCAATTAAAAACATTAAACAATTCTGTGAGTACTTGTACTTGTATTAAATTATTAAATTTGTTTTTGAAATTCTTTTAATAAATTAGTGTTTACTAAAAGCGTTCAAACTATAAGCTCATTAACTAATTAACATTTATCATTTTCAATGATATAATTTATTAATATAATCAATATAAATATAGGTAGGTACATACACAGTCAAAATAAACCAAACGAACAAGTTTGTTATAAATATGACACATTAGTTATGTATAGATACTAATTAAAATTATTTAATTCTCGTGATGCTTTTTAAGTTATCAAAGCAGCGCCAGCGTACCAGTGTCACTTCAAGCCTTGGTCTCCAGATCGGGCCTGCCTGGGCTGCCCAAATACAAGAGGTACCTATAGTTTTACTTGTTCGTTGTACGAATAGTACAATATATCATTCAAAGAACATCATTCATCTGATCTTCATCAGACCACGAAAAGGTCAAGATGATAAAATAATGAAGCTGTGCGTTTTTAACTTTGGATGTTTCGCATTTGCACAATTCTAGATTTGGTGGTTTATAGACGATCAAGGTATTAAGGCGAAGGATATTTCCGCGTTAGGTCGTAACAAAACGTCTAATTTTAAGATTCATCAAAGAAAACATCCAACGACCGTTTTCGAATCTTGCGCCCAACATCTTATATATTGCAGTGCTTTTGACTGAGGCTCCTTACGGAAAAGACATCAGTACTCATCAGTACAGAGTCGTATAAAATTTTGTTTAATTAATTTTTTAAATTGATATTGTGTCAATAGACTCTTATATTAAATTTTGATATAACCACGCACACCGTGCAGGATAAGTTTTGAAAGTGAAATTAATCAGTTCATAACGAAACAGAACAGAGTCGAAAAATGTATTAAAATTTTATATTTTGGATAAATATTACAAAAATTATAACAATTTTTCAAATAATCAGTGAATCCATTCGTGCATGTTATTCCCGTGAACTAATTTCAACAAAAATATAATCAGTTCTAAGTCGCAAATAAAAGTTCATTTTAAAGTAAAAAAAAAAAAAAGAAAATTTAGGAATATTCTTATTGCAATAAACAATAAGAGCGCACACAAAATTTAGTGACATATAGGCACAAAGACATTTCTTGATGTTTGATCTCTTTAAACTCATGGATCGTCGAGGAATGTAAATCCTTCAAATTCTTAAATTTGTTTTCGATTAAAGGTAAAATAGAAACCCATAAAGGAAATAAAGTTCAAATTATGTACCGAAAAGACAGTTCAGTAAGTTCAAAATAGTATTCAAATTTTATTTGAATAGAACTTTTCAAAAAAATATTTCATTTACCAGGAAGTAAAATAATATGTTGGAAATGTTTCGATAATATTAATAAAAATTTATATGCAAAGCTTTACGAAATTATAAAAGAATCAAAGTGAAAATAGTATAAAACTGTTAAAACACCATGGATTTAATTAGTACCGACTATTACTAAAGGAAATTGAAAATACTGTGACGAAGAAGTATATAATCTACTTTATAATTTTGAATAGCTATGTTGCTATTCTACATGTACCTTCCTAATGGTAGTTAACTTAAAAGTGGATACCTTTATGATCTAAGTATTAGTTAATTATCTAATTAAGTGTACCGATAATGCAATGCAATGGTTACTTATATAATCTTAATCCCTGAAATTATAAATGAAAATTAACGGAAATAATTTAGTTTAAATTTTTTCATTTAAATATTTAATTCATACATTAAAGTCTATAGTGGTGATTTAAAATCATTCTGGAACCGATTACATGAATGAATATTTCCTTGTCGAACATTTTTCCTAATTATTAACGATC
Organism: Rhagonycha lutea; assembly: GCA_958510855.1. Taxonomy (NCBI): domain Eukaryota; kingdom Metazoa; phylum Arthropoda; class Insecta; order Coleoptera; family Cantharidae; genus Rhagonycha; species Rhagonycha lutea. The sequence continues at coordinate 53,775,484 of OY294037.1, forward strand.
CTCAATACGTTCATGAGTGGGAAGGAATGCTATGACCTGCGACCTGAATGTAAGGTAATAGTACGAACCACGATGTACGAACACAATGAAACAGGTTGCTGATTTCAGAATGCCGAACATGAATCTGAATAGCCGAACAGAAATACGCCGAAACAGGCAATCGGTGCTCGTTGACCGGTGCAACAAATCTGATTTTTGATGTGCTGTAATCATATCAAGAGATACCCTTAATTTATTTGGGACATGGATTTATTTTTATTAGGGGTTGAACGGGATTGAAATATAGTTTTTCGCAAATATTTCAAAATTATCAATTTTTCGAGGAAAATGGTTATGAGATAAATTCTCCACAAAAAAGATTCTCACATTTTTTTTTCAAAGAATCGATAGTTTGAAGGATATAGATTCAATTGTGCTTGAACAGAAATTGCAAAAAAACAATCAGTAAAATGCTTTATAATGCTATATGATTTTTTCAGTATAGATTTCTTACAATTTAGTTAAAGTTGTAACAAAATTTTACATTTGTTACTTGGTTCCTCTTTAAATTATAATTTCACATGTTCTTAAATGCAGTCCTGAATTTTTATTTAAATGCAATCTTCCAGGGTAGGCATTTTTATATATGCATTTTGGTACAAGTGATATGCTGGTTGAACGCGGCATAGTAATATTGGGAACCCGAATAAATTTTGCGACTAGCAGCTGATTGTTTTAGTTTGGACAACTTTTGTCTAATAGAGCCGTTAGTATTGCGTTGGACGATTTATGTTTCGGTTTCAACATAATATTGTGATACGTTGTTACGGTTCAAAATTTCAAAATTTTAAATTTCCTTACATTCAAATTTAGTTTCGAATATTTATAGAAATCTTTAAATGCTTTGTTGATTTGTCGTTATATTATGGCATCATAAGTATCATTTTCCATATTTTTGAAAAGTCAGCTGATACAAAGGCATTGATAAGATTGCAGGTTTTAGTTGTTGAAAACGTTAAAAGTTTTGTAACACCATTTATATTCGATCGACATTTTTACGTTTTTGTAAAACCTTTTGAGGACGGCGAGCGGATTTTGGAAACATTTTTGGACATATTTCGACCTATCCATATTTTTGGGATACATTTCAAACCGCTTGATTCGGATTGCTTTTGGGTACCGACTTCCTGGAAGTACTTTTGCCAAGAGAATCCTAACTTCTTATTTTGAAGGATTCAACCCGTCCCAAGTTTTTTGGACCATCTAATCGAATAGTGGCTGTTCGAGCTTTGACAGCAACCATCGACCATCTGAGGTAGTATTCCTAATGTTTTTGATTTGTAAGGTTATTTGACTTTGTTTCCTTTAGGGTTTTTACTGGGAGTTTTTTGTTCCGGTTTCTGTTTTTATTGAGAGTTCTTTTGTCCGTACCGTTTTTCGTTGTTTGGACTGTCATCACTCCCTTGGTATCACCATCTACCAAGTTGACGACCACCTGCCATACTCTGGATCGTGCTATTCATCTTGCACTCCCCACCCGAACACCTTGGATCAGAAGACAGCACCAAGATAAGCCAATTTTGTATAATTTTTTTTAAATAACTTTGTACATTTATTTTACTGTGCGGAATACTTTGGGCCGTTCCCTTGCTACTTAATTTTATTAGTGTGTTCAATTAACCTGTAAATTTAACACAGAGGCGTGTATATTCTATTGTACGCCGAGTATACGTATACCAGGTAGCAACAAAACATCAGTTATTTTTATAACTTATTACGTGTAATTTTACAATTTAACTCGTATTTTATTTTAAGGGTAAGCTCAATTAATGCGCCAGGTTTTGTAATTTAATGTTGATCATTACATCTAGATCAAAATGAGATAATACGCTTTTGTTACTGGAGGTGATTTACCTAATCTCCTCTACCTTCCCCTATTCCAGTACTCCAGCTTTTCGTAGTTTTTTACAGGGAGTACTTTGCTGTGATATACAGGGTGGTTCATCAAACTACGTGGCGCTCATTTACGAGCAGTTATCGCCTTGCTTTTTGAAGCATAACCTTTCGGCGCCCCCTGTATCATCCAATTACCACCAAGGAAGGAGATTGGCACATCACTTTATTGCCTCTTGCGTACTCCGAGCTAGCCAAGAGGGCATTTACATCTTTATATTGCTACAAGCCCTGAGTGTCATTCCTTCAGTTAGCACGCTTTTCGTAGCAACGTACCAAGTAGTTTAAGACGATTAATCCTTTTGTCATTTGGTATAATTTTTTGCTTTCATGGAACATCTGGCAAGCAAGAGTCACCCTGTTTCTGCACAAACTACTACGTAGTCATTTTTGATATGCAAGTTGTACGATCTAATCCGATTCCATTCGTTTAGCGCCGTGTATGGATATTGTATGGATATTGTATAATATTTCTATAACAACATAACCTCGAATTACAAAATATCTTCTGTTCTTTTGGTAACATCAAGTTCGCTATTTTGGAAGATTTTTGCATCAAGGATCATTATTGCTTCGTACACCATCATCGTCTCTTTCACGGTTCAGCGTTTTACATCTGTGAGCAGTGTTATGTGTATGACGAGCGTCTATCAAGTGTCTCTTATGGATTACTGTTCCAGCTTTTTAACCCACAAAGCTGTCTTCTTTGTCAAGAAAGGCTTGACAAAGTCTTTCCTTTGTCCGATCAAAGTCCGATCTCGATTGGAAACGTGTACCTGTCACCCGCTGTCCCCATATAAGTTGTAAGCTTATACAGGCTCGAGTCAGTAAATTTTTTCCTTTCCAATTCGTGTTGACCAATGTCTCACTGTTGACTTTTGTATTTCATTTTTGGGTAACCCTTAGATGTTACTGTTTGTAGGAACTTGTTAATTTAAGGTCGGTGCACTTTTTGATGGCGACACCGTATTTTTCATTTGCTAACTGTGTATTGTTTAGTATAGGCATTTTACATTGCAATTGCTGGAACTATAATAACATCTCTCAATTACTTGTGCCATTAAAGCAATTTACCATTACCTGCGCTTCATTGGAGTTTCCCCAAACTACTTTATTTATTTCAGAATCCACTACCTCGCTTCTGCAAAGAATCGATGGCTCGTCTATTAACATCGTGGCTGCACAAACAGCAAATAGCGGTAACATACTCTGATATCTGTTTTGGTCAACTGGACTATTTTCTAGCCGTTTTTGCTTGCTTTCTTTTTATCTCCACAACGGGGTATTTAGATTGTCATACAGAGCGTAAATAGGATTTGAATTTGGGGGGTGATGAATCTGGTAGGATTTCATTTTGATATGAATCATCAACCTGTAGGGACAGTGGGACGCAAGTGGCCAACAGTAAATAGTTGTTAATGTAATTTTTTGGATTATTATTAGCCTTTGGGGGGTGATTCATCACCCTGATTACCCCCCTTATTTACGCCACTATTTAACGTGTATAACGGTATTACCCAAGTAGTTATCTACAGAAAACAATTTTTAGCATCCTTTAGTCATTTTAACATAATATACTGCGATGTTAATGACTTAACACCAACACCGTATATTTGTCGTGAAATTTTCCTTCCTAATTCTCCGACCACAATCAACAATCGGCTTCTCCACTCCGCTGAAACCTCAAGAATAAACAAAATTTTCGAATTTGTGGAGAATAACGAGAAGTCATTAAAAACAAAATGAACATTCCGTTAGAGGAAATGTCAAGAATATGTACAGGTTTCAGCAAAGTGGAGAAGCCGATTGTTGATTGTGGTCGGAGAATTAGGAAGGAAAATTCACTACAAATATGCGGTGTTGGTGTTATATAAAAATTGAAGCTGAAGAAAGTGAGTTTACTCAGCTTACCATACAACAAATTTTTAAAACAAATATTTAGAAGCGATTCAAAATTGTTGGAGTAATTTCTATGCTCTTAGGTGTGATAATTACTGTAATGTAGGTTTGGATTTTATCTAAGGGATGGTTTTTAAAGAATAACAAACTAAATTTTGTTTAATAATTTTGAAACTTTGTAAAAATGCTAATAGTTTACTTGTGAAAATGAATACAATAAGAATTGTGAAAAACTTCTAATCGCTGAGGGGTAAAAATAAAATTTTTGTTTAAATATTCTGTAATAATGCAAATATATTAATTTTTATCACAGGTTTCAAAAATAAAGAAGAAATTGTAAGCGCTAAACTTTTTTAAGAAAGTTTGGGTTTTATTCCCGCATAAAACAAGGTTTTCTTTGATTGTAAATCCCTCACTTCACAATTTAAGTATTAGATTTTTGAATATAATTTTCTAGTAATAGTATAATAATTAGAGACAGGATAGTTAGGCAAAATTAAACCTCAAAAAAGGCAGGCAAAAAGGCATTAAAAACAAGCAAAAAAGGCAAAATAAAAGGCAAAAAGGTACAAAAAAGGCAAAAATGTTATTTCAACAAAAATCATACAAATTCAAATTAATTCTCTTTATTTTTGTACCAACTTGTTACCAGAAGTTTTTCGATATTATCTACAGTTAAATTTGTTCTCTTGTCACTCAAAATTTGTTTGAATGTGGAGAACGATCTCTCCACATCGCAAGACGCGATAGGGGCAAATTTCAATGAACTTATCTGATCTGGAGTTATACCGTAGACATACTGCCACTAACGATCATCAATTCTTCATTAACTTTTTCAATTGTAAATCCGCAATTAATTTAATTTATTAAATTGCGTAAATGATACTTAAGTAAATAATACAACAAGTGGTAATTTGAGTATTTTTATTATGTGTATCAGATTCGTGAAATTCTGACTAAAAGAATCGTTAACGAAGATTAACGTTTCAGTGTGTCGAGCGTATTAGTTCTAAATCAATATCGTCATTCGAAATTCGAAATTCCTTGATGTATTTTAGAAATTTCCTGTATAATTTTATACGATGGATTTTTTTCTAAAACATATTAATTTTTCTTTAAATTTTTTCCCTAGTGTCGATTTGCTTCACCGGAAAGCTAACAATAACATCCAAGTCAGTTTGGAATTCGTCAAGTAAGCACAACGTCGCCGAATCGTAGTAATTTGATAACGCGCGCTTCATAATCGAATGGAGAAGAGCTGAAGAGGTTTTGTTTTACTAATTACGTCTAGCATAACCGGATTATTTCAAGAATCGGATTCTACCGATTAGTAGAATTTGAATTTATAAATTTAAAATTTTTATAATTAAATATAACATTTAAAAATTTTTAAATAAAATTAAGAAATAAATTTTAAAAATGGAAATGTCAATAGTGTAACAAATTAACAAATTATTATCAATGGTGTTTTCAAATATAAAGTTCAATTTCTTACTCATTAAATGTTTGATTTGCGTAAATTCCGAAGCACCCTGTACCTCGTCGAAATTGTAGGTTAACGGTAGGCAATTGTACTGCAATATGGCTTCCAGTGTGGCTGGTGCGATAACGGTTGGCTTCTGTGTATGTCCAAATCCGCTTTTCCATCCAAGAAACAAGTGTAACGAACGTGTGGATTCTTCTCGTGTGGTGTTTAAACCTCAAATTTCAGTTTAAACAAAGTTGTTCGGCTTCTTTGTCAAACAGGAGCATTTACATGTGGCGCGTGAATTAACCTCAAATTTTCAACAGGTGATAAAATTAAATCACCAAATTTATCAATCATCTAATTCGGTACGTAAGGTAAATTTGATTTGTATAACGTACAAATCATGAAATTAATCTTTTTAACGATATTTTAGACGCGATGGCATCCAAAAAGCAAATTTTCAGCAATAGAGTCGAGAATTGCTCGCGACTCACAAAAATGTGTAAAAACCTCGTTTTTACAAACTAAACGCTTCCAAAACACTCACGTTTACTACTTATCGCCGGTATATTCGCTTTTGTGGCTACAAAAGCTCGCAAAAAGGTCTTCTTTGGGAAATATTGCGAAAACGTCCGCAATTCACTAACGTACCCCAAAGACAATCGGCACAAGACAACCTTCTCGCCGAAAAACTGGCTTCATAGTTCAAAATACCATAATTATAAACCTAAATTTAGCAATAAAATTCGTAAGTATCCGCTTCATTTTGCCGCCATACATTTAAATAAAATCACTTTCACTTTCAGATACAAACTACACCTAACATGAGTGAAAACACCATAAATCCTCAACAAAATACAAATGAAAAATCAAAATTGTATGTTTTATGTGTTATGATTTACAAAATATCTCTTTCGTCTCATAAAATTGCATCCAGCTCAAATGTCTTACAAGTCGACAGAATCCTTACTTTAAGCGTCTTTAAGCAAATCACAACTGGCTAATTTGACTGACTTTTTCACACTTCAATATTTCCATTATTTTATTCAATGTGTGTCATATTAATTTGATAAGGTTCATAGTTTATATTATGCTACCATTAAAGCATTTTTGTGTGTAATTAAATTTAAGCATAATGTGTAATTAAAACTCATATTTTTACAAGTAGGGTATAATCATAATTAACTGAAGGGCAATATTGCAGTTTAACAAATACAGAAATTTAATACTAATGCATACGGTAATACACGTAAATATGCAATTAAAGTAGAATATAGGTGGTTAATTTTTTTCGATGAGTTGTAATAGGAGCACTATGGGAACCGGTGGCTGTGGTTGACTGCATCACGGTCATTTCACTAAGTACATTATATGACTATATAGTAACTACTACACTTATAATATGACTTGGCTTATAAAATAAATTGAATGAAAAAAGTTATTTTCGTTTGCAATTTTACGCTATACTAATATGATTGTAATTTTTGTATGTTACATCCAATAATATCTGAGGAGTGAGTCAAAAATTGAAATCCTTTAAATCAGATATTCAAAATGGTTAAATTTAATTCCTAAACTCCGTATCTTGTCTTTGTACTAAAAAAGTTAATAAATTGTTAATAAAAACATAGATAGTATATTTATTAGAAGTACTAATAATAATTATTAATAAAACAAAATATAAAAATTGAGATGCTTTAATATTGTGTTACATCAACAAAACAAAATTTTCAGTTTCAGTTGTAATTTTTATACATAATCCTTTTTTGTTTTAATAAAATAATACAATGACAAGTACGCCAATGAATATTCCGAACGAGGACAATCAATGCTAATAAATACTCGCTTAAAAGGGTGGTTGGTTGAAGTTCCTGCTAACAGCGACGTAAGGCAGCAATTCGCTCAACTTAGCTCATAAAATGACATTCACTTTACGGCGTAATTGCTCTTCCAAACTCCAGTATCCGAGTTATAAAAGCGTGCTTTGATAAGCACACACCACTGAACCGAACTATTTGAAGCTATGAATACATTGTCGTTTTAGGGACAAAGACACGAGCCTGGATTATAAAAAGCCGAGTTACCGCTTGCTTTATGTCTTAATTTGTATATAAAGTGTAATTTACTACTCTTTCCACATACTATATAATTTGAAATAATGCAATAATTAACATTTCAAATAAAACATTTAAATGAAGTTTGAGTTCCAGTCCTTATTCACATTTTTGTAGTAATATAGTCATATTTTGATATCAACTATTGAAGTCGATCATGAGTTGATCCAGTCAGTAACCAAAGTCAGTTTAAATCTATATACCTATGTATAAAAAGCTTTAGAATAAAAATTTTTTTTATGAATTTTCATCGCCTTTCTTTCAAGTCAATCTTTTTTTTATATTTATAACGCTTATCCTTTTAGTTACGATTTTCTAGGTGAAATTTGAAGTGTGGTTTAAATCATATTTATGGTAACCATTACGACAATAAGGTGGTCTGATCTCAATTTGTGCAAGAAAAAAATTGAAAACATTAAAATACATAATAAAACAAAAATATTATTTAAACTCAAAAATTTATCAAATTTTTGATAAAAAAACATGTGGGATGCCCCCCTTAATAATTCATAGGGTTCGTATAGTTGGTACGAAATTTGAATAATCTGGATCAGTATCCAAATTTTTGTTATATAGTATTTTTTTGTAATAGGTAGATATTTTACGTATTAACAATGTAGGAATAGTAAGTAGTACTATTTATCTATATCTTCTATCAAATTTTATTTATCTTCCGCTGGCTTGACATATAATTAGCATAACAACCCTAATATATATAAAGGTTTAACTTAATTCACCAAGGCACTCCCCTACGATAAACACATTAATCCATGCGACTGGCGATTATATTACAGGAGGTAACATCAAGTTAGCATAGGCGTAGATTTGAACAGGCTAATTGTTAACATATCGAGTTTTACATGACTTACGAAAAAAGTAACATTTTAAATGTTATAATAAAAATAGTGCGTGGGGTGTTCTTCAAATTGTGAGCCTAATAATATATTGTCGTATTCTGTTTTGTCTGAGCACCTGATGATTATTTCGAATCGAAAATAAAACATTTGGAAAATTACCTTCTAAATTTTATTAATTAGATTCACGTATATTGAATCATGTGGAAATGTAGTAGAATTATCTAAGGAGTACCATTTTTGAGGATTCTCCACGAGTACATTTTTTGCTAAACTAAAAAGCTCATTTTTAAAATACTGTCCAACATTAGCATTTAAAATAATGATACATTTTTTGCTGATAAAAAACACTTTCAAAGTATGATCAAGTATGACTTAAAAATACTCCTTAGTTGAAATTTCAATACTCTAAGATCGTATATAATCCCTCTGGACCTATCCGTTGCTAATAGTAATAACAAATAAGCAATGTATTTTTGCGTAAAACGTCATTGATTGGCATGCCTTAAACTACAAGCGCCTTAAACTTCAAATTCATAATGTAAAGCACCTACGATTCACTCGGCCTCAGGAGCAAATTAAGTGTAACTAAAATATGTTAAAAATATATTAAAAAGGTTAAAAAGATGTAAACAATGATATAGGTGTCAAAACGTATGGATTGTCAAAAATTGCAGCCAAAAAGGCAAGTACTCAAGTACGAGAACCTCATGTAGCCAACATAGAAATCTGTACAGTATGAGGAACTTTTTGTGCAAAACGCGATCACAGCCATACACAACAATCAATTGTTCTTGATAGTGGTAAGTCTCTTACAGTGTTTTTATTTTGTAAAGTTCAGGTTGAACGATTTGGGTAGTTTTTGAAAAAGTCGGGTGCGTGCAGGAACTAACGCCCAGATAACAATAAAAATTTCATACGTTTGAACAACGCAGTTATTTAAAATACAATTTAATACGATGTCAATTTGGTTTGGATACGTTTAATCTGCAAAGGTTTAAGACGATAGGAAAATTTTTATTATGGAAGTTATTGATTCGTGCAAACGAATATAAATTTCAACATCTGCAGTTCAAGTGACCTACTGAATTTAATGCCACAGAAGCGTTCAGTTAATATTTGTAAACAACCAGTGACCACGTTCAATTATTTACAGTGAATATTTGGTATGACGCAATTTTTATTGATAATTCTTACTATTTTGACCTGGTGGGATATATGGAAATTAGCAGATTTAAAATAGTTAATCCCGTAAATTTTCTTTCCTTATGTGTCAGTCCTTGATATTGAATGAAAACTGTATTTTCCTGTTTTTCACCGATAGCTTAAGAACGTTATGTAAATTTGTAATTATATTTTGATACAGGAAATTGCAATATTATTGAAAAATTATTTCGTTTGTTAAAAAGTAGATATTCTATTGGAGTCAATAATAATCAAAGTAATCACCGACAAACAATATTATTACGAGTTTTTTTTGATGCATTTGCATCCGTTGAGCTGGTTTATAAATTCATAGCGTATATATAGGTTTGCTTTCCCACTGCCCCTGTTATAAAAAGTTATTTAGTTTTTGAAATAATTATTTTTCAATTTTGAAATTTTGATTTAACCCTACACTGCTCGATTTTTTATTTCCACTAAAAAAATATGACAGCTGTGTATTAAGTCATAGAATGATGGAAAACTATTTAAAAAAATATTAGACGCCCCCTTTGTCTGTTTTTTGAAATTTTGTTAATTTAATGGCAATTAACGTAAGGCAATTTATTTGCCTTACCTAGCATAAAAACACACAGAACTGCAAAATAACTTATAAAAAACTAGTTTAAAGAGTCTAATAGCTCCAACATACAAATTTATTATATTTTATTTAAGAAAAAACACTTTATAACGATAAGACTAAATATGCACAAACATACCCTCGCGCCATTATGTGATAGCAACCAACTAAATTTGTTGATTATGGTAATAAATCTGATGCCAGTCTAAATATCTTAACATTATAATATCGCTGGTACCTTACAGATACGATATACACCGATTTTAGCATACTATTATTTGAAAATTATATTTAATGCATCGATTTTCAATATGTCTCATAATGATACAATGAGCAGTGTAGGGTTAAATTTTAAATCATCAATCAGAATGCGGTCAGCGGTTTTTGCATACGAAATGTCTCTTGGCGCCCGGTCAGAAGGGATGATAAAGAAACAACAAAACAATTGACGATGTGGAAACCGGATGAAACAAGGAAATGGGGAAGGCCCAAATTACGATGGTGGAACTGTGTAATGGAAGATCTAAGGAAGATGGTTGTGGAGGAATGGAGACAAACAGTTGCCAACAGAAGGAAATGGAGGAAAATGAAGCGAGAACACATCACAATCTTTAAGACGACCAGTGAAATAAAATAATGAATTTGTAAGAGGAATAATCTTCCTCTAAATTCACGGAATTCACCAAGCTGTAATAATGTATTTTGTTGACTCAATTAGGGAAAAGCGGAAACTGTACGAAATCGGAAATATATAGGTACATAATATATTGTGCACATAATAATTATTTAGCATAAATTACTACTTGTTAATTACAGACCTGAACATTAATGTAAATAAATACGTGCAACAAAATATTTATTAAATATTAAAACTGGCTTTTCTAAATTCTGAGAATAAAGGTATAATATAAAACGCAATACCAAAATCTTTCAACAAGTTATTATTTTAAAAGGTACACGAATGGTTGCAGGCGTCTTCCTTAAAATAACATGTCATTACTTTAGGAAACGAATATTGTTCTGTGGTTAAACAATAATTGGTCATTTCATAATTGCCGTTTTCCTTCTGTAAGTAGGTACCCACTAGTCTATTTTTTATTCTAATAGCTTATATGTAGTTAGGTCGTAAGGTAATTGCTTACCTATTATCAACGTTAGGATTCCATTTTACATGCAAATAGATGAGATAGAAAATCTACATTCATTATTTTGTAATTTAAATAGTTTTATGTTTATTACAGTTGCAATCGTTTGCATAAAAAATTAAATTCCAGTATTAACATTAACTGTATTATAAGTGGGCAAGTGTTTTTCTTGACTGCGTATTATAGTTACAGATTACTTACCTACCTATAATATTAAATTATGATAATAGTTCTATTATACAAGAGTGGAAAGAAATATTTGTCACTGCAACATTGGTGAATTAAAAGATTATATTACATTTGTATAGTAAAATTGCCGTAAGTTGAATGGTTGTTGCCAAAATATTGCGCAATAGAGGTGGAGGGAGAACGCGTGATACCTAATTCCCCTAATTGACACCAACATAAACTACCCGACACGACGAATTCTCGTTACTGCACATTGAAGATGAGAAAATATCCGTTTTTATCCAACCGGTTAGATAAAACCGGATACTTGATCAAAGAAAATTATTTTTAAATAAAATACTAGTAGAATATAAGATCATTCTTGTTTTTCAGTTATTTTCTACTTTTCCTACCTTTTCGACTTTACCCTCCTTGCTCCGATATTTTTTATTTTCTTTTGTATGTATGGACAGTTAACTGTTCAATTAGTTTCGTACCCAAATAAAGAATTGTAACTCAGCAGCGTTGCATGGAGTGAAACATAAACTACTACGAATTAGTAGTTGTGTGTGTTCAAATCCCCGGTCGCCTGTTGGGCCAACAAAAAAGAGGAAAATATTCAATTTAACTAATTAACAATCAAATAATATTCAACAAACTAAAACCTAGATTAAAGAAAATAAACATTCAGAAGTTCTAATAACATAGCAGTTGATGCACGTTAAAAAATATGGTTTGTTGTTTATTAATACTATACGAGTAATTGATATACTCCAAATATTTATTAATATAAGTTTCAAAAAATGTTGTTATTAACCCTTATGTCAATACCCAGTCTTTATTACGTTGTTCAATACCCGGGGTACCCGGGTACCCTATGCTATATTTCGTCAACAAAAGGAATTGGAATTGGGAAATTTTTATTTTCAAATTCTATGTTGTTGGGAGTCACAGTGGGAATACCTACTGCCACAAAACCTGTTAATTTATGGAATAATAAAGGGCAAGGAGGAAGGGAAACAGTAAAGTCTCTGTTGTCATTCATATCGTCATTCGTCGTTCATATGAGGATATTTTACATATAATTTATAGTTAAATGTAATTAATTTATAATTAAAAGTTAAATGTCTATACGTTTATTTGTATATAAAATATTATTTCTGACCCCCCAGAGATTAGCTAAATTATTTATTATTTTGAAAATCTGTAGAAGTATTAAGTTTTTACATAATATGGGTACCCGGGTACCCCGGGTATTGATCAACTGGGTATTCAACTTTAGCGCCTAATTTTTTCTTCTTTCTTGAATATTTAAATATCAAAACTTATATGAATCGACGTCAATTGACTCAAATAACGAGGATCTGAACGGATTTGAAGATATCTCTTTAAATACATAGCATATTTAAGTAAGAACATGCAAAAGGGTACCCTGGTATTGACATAAGGGTTAAAGGATTTCTGTTTTCTTTTTTCTGTATATGCCATACGATAAACAAATAAATAATTAATTAAAGGATATTACATATCTCACTGCTGGTAATCAAATGACCCACATAGAGGAAGACTTCATACCTCCACCGTTTCTAACATTCCTTGATACTAAATTATTAAGGGTATTCACACTCCCTTGTATATTTTGTTGTATTTATACACTTTTGTATTTATCCTAGCCGATCCTAGCAATGTCTAGTAATACACAACTTTATTAGGTGTTACTAGGATAAATACTATTTTGTATAAATACATCGAAATATACAAGGGAGTGTGAATACCCTTATTATTAGTAATTAGTGAAATATTATGCTGGAGTTATAAATCTAATAAACTTAGTTTTTCTTAAATATTCTTTTCAATAAGCAAAATAGGAAGAAATGTACATCATCACAGAAGTGGATTGCAAAATACAGTTTGGCATTCGATTTTGTTATATAATACACGGGCAATAATGTGGCAATGTGCAGTATTTGATATTAAACAATATATTGATCAATATATTGACACCGTATAGTGTAGAGGTTATACATTAAACAATAAACTGTGTAATTGTAAATATTTAAAAAGAAATTAAATATGATTTCCATATTAAATCGACAGTTAGAGGTTATGAATGTTATGAATACATTATATTCTAAATTGGTTGAAAAAATAGTGTACCACACTTCTCGTTTTGTAAAATCTACAGATTTTTGAGCGATGATCCTTCCAGTTGTCCTCCACAAATTATCACTTACGGTTTTTGACATGTAATATATTAATAATTGTCTAACCTTCAAGATTATACCAACAATTTAAATCGTATTTAAGTCTTAAAATCGACTTTATAAATCATGTTTATTCTTTCTACCATATTAGTCATTAAGATATCTATTCTATTTAGGTCATTTTTAATAACTAAACATTCATTAAAGAGTTTGGTCATCTTAGTTGTAATTAAAAAAATGAAACCACGTCTTCAGCGCCATTTGAGTGTTAAAATGTTTAACTCAGCAGAGCGACATGTAGTGGACTGTAAATGAGTGAATAAGTAGTTGTGGTTTTGAATTCTCAGTAGCCTGTTGGGCTAATAATATTCAACTCAATACAATAAAATACTTAGGGTAAGCAAAAATATTCAACAAATTGTAAAAACAAAAATATAAAATGTGGATACATTCAAAAGTGCTAATAATCTAGTAGTTGATGCAAGTATAAATAAAACGAGTTAAATAAAAGCTTTTAAAAATGGAATTTATCCCGACCAACGGGATTTCACGTGTAGTTATAAAAAATATCAATTTCAGCTATAGTTACATAAATAGCTATTTACATTAGTTTAGAGGTATGAGAAATTTTGGTAGTTAAAACTTTAGCCTGTAGGTAATCAAAATAATACATAGAGAATAATTTTTATCTTAATATTTTGTATATAATTAAAAATTCGATTTTAACTCTTTTTTTATATTTAGGTTAAAATATTACAACTTTTACAGCTATGGTAGTAATAATATAATACATAGTTTTCAGTATTTGCTATATTTACAAATTAACTTCCTCGATATGATTAATGATTTTTCAGGTAAGTATTTATAAATTTGTAACGGCATTTCTTGTACGAAGTTAAACAGTAAATTTGGGTTTTTATAGTATTGACAGTTAACGCTTGTTAAATTATAAGTCTAAATGGTGAGCATGAACTCCAAGTACATGAATCATTAAGAAATCTTACAATAAATGAACGTTGAAGCAGACAAATGATATTTGTGGCTAGAATTGACCTGAAGTTCTGGGGGAAGCTTTTGAAACAATTAGCGGCTTGTTTGAGGTTTTACCGCAATGCCAAATTATATTATACGCCAAACAAAGCAAAGCCAAAAACCGGCAACACCATCGTTTAATCACGTTATGTGGGATATTTATTCATTTTTTTTGTTGTTACACGAAAACCTACAGGAGTAATGATTTAGTACGACCTATAGACAACATAGCTGAGATAAATTTTTAAACAATTTATTTAAATAGTTTGTAATATAGCCGGAAGTTATGCTGACAAAAAAGTTTAAACAACGACACGTTTCGAGCTACGTTTTTTATTTTATTTCTTCAAATTAAGTATTATTAGCTAAATAACACAGAACAATAAATTACACTAATGCAATTGAAATGAAAAAGAATTGCTCAAATATGGCAAATTGCTACTACTTAAAGCGTGGTAATTAGTATATTATTTTTATTATTTTCGCAGATTATTATTAGTGACGTGTAATTAGGTTTTAACTTTATTGCAAGAACATAAGTTTTCCTCTAAGAAAATAATGAAAAATATTTTTTCTAGAATTTTATTAATTTAAATTGGACTGCAAATTGAAAACCTAACTTTTAATAACATTTTCGCACATGAACGGATGCCGAACAATATGTTAGCTTTTCCTGTCAATACTCACCGGTTAGTTTGCAGTGAATTATTACGAACAAAAAGAAAGCAGATTTTATGGCATCGGTTGACTAGCACCGATCTTTGCCTTTAAATATCGGTCCGATTGCCTGCTTTCTTTGAGAAAGGTTGCACAGTTTTTCCGCACACGTGGAAAATTTTAGCACTATTAATCAGAATTAAGCTGCTTTCTTTGTATCTGTATAGCTTTAGGTAACAGTCATGGTATAACACAAGGCTGGCCAATAGATTTTCCGGGTGGGAAAAATTTCATAGCCTGCGGCGGCGCCGCACACTGGGCTGAAAAATGATGTAAAAATTTATTTTCCAATTAATGTTTATATAAAAAATTTTTTTAGTTGGTAATATTAAAAAAATCGCACATTACAATCGCAAAATTCGTTATGTTCTGGTGGATTGTTTTGCGTTTAAATGCTTATGAATATTAAATATGATTATATTAAACAGATGATACTCATAGCAATGCGTTTATTTTAAAATTTATAGGTAAAATAACGATTTTAGGGTTTATCTTAACTTGAACTTTTCGAGCGTTCTATAAAATTGTGAACTTTAAAATTTAGACCTGCGTTACTGTTACCTAAACATCTATATCGTGTATCAATTTCTCGCTGGAATGTTTGCCTATAAGGAAGATATTGTCATTTCAAGTTTTAATCTCTTAATTTTATGTACCAAATCCGCTCATTTTCATCATAAAAATATGAAAAAAATGAAAATATAAATGTATATCAAATATATTTGTAACACGTAAAAGGAATTAGATTAGTAAATTATTAAAATATATCAATTAATTTACTATCACGTATTAAAAACTAACCAATTATAGTTAGAAAATACTATAATAATTTATTATTGTTGCATTGATTATACATAGCGTAAAAGAGTTACCTATCAGCGAAAATTTAAAATTAGTTTTGTTACCAGAACAAATGTTTAGAACCTAAACAAATTTATATTTGATTTAAACTAATTTAAATTAATTTTTATTAATATATGAAAATAAATTATTAGTAGCTACATAATTATTAATTTGTATCGCTTTCAGTAGCGTCTGTTAATTCAATTTCTGGAGTTAATTCCAGTAATTCCAAAGTTTCGGGTAAAAGATTTTTTGTTTGTCTTTTCTGAAATGGCCGAATACTTGATATAAAAGGATCTGAAGATATTAGCATATTATGTAAAATATCTTCGTTGGATGCTTCCCTGCAAAACTTTCTAGATCGGGTTTCTCTACTCTTTCGAGTACTCTTTCGAGTACACGACAGGTTTAAATTTATCATCAAGAATTTTTCTTATTTTTATAACAAATTCAGGATTTTCTTGTAAATGTTCTAAAATCCTTGCAACATCGTTAAGTCCATTGTTGTACATACTCCTGATTGTAGAACACATGAGCTCCTGCGTATCCTTATATTGAATAAATTCGGTCTTTTCTACCATATCTTTAATTTTCAGTCTTATACAATGAGGCCAATTAAACTCAGAATGCAACCATGAATTATTGTTCTCCAAAAAAATTTTTTCAGTACGGTTGGACTGTTTCCACTTCCTACGCAGCTTCAAACAAAGCATTCTAATATAGGGTGTTTTTTTAGCTGCATGAGAACTTTCAATAGGGATAACAATTGAGTCAAGATTGCTATGGAAACAGTTTTTTGACATTTGTGTTTAGCAAGGTTTGGCATTTGATAATGCATAGATTGACCATTGAACAACGCTACTAAATTCGCTTCCAACCAATTGGAAGTGGATCCATTTTTTTACCGTAAAATTTTGTTCAGTGACGAGGCACATTTCTGGTTAAATGGGTATGTGAACAAACAAAATTGCCGTATATGGAGTGAGACCAATCCGGGACATTATCTTGAGACTTCATTGCATCCATTAAAATTGACTGTTTGGTGTGGAATACACGCCAACGGCATCATTGGTCCATATGTCTTTCGAAATGAGGAAGGAGCTACCGTTACGGTGAATGGTGTGAGATATCGACACATGCTCAATACATTTTTGCTTCCAAAACTTCAAGAGCTAAACATTGACAACTTATGGTTCCAACAGGATGGTGCTACGTGCCACACAGCCAACGAAACCATCAATTTATTGAAAGGACAATTTGGTGACAACATTATTTCAAAACGTGGTCCTATCAATTGGTCTCCAAGATCGTGTGATTTGACACCTCCAGATTATTTTCTGTGGGGGTATGTTAAATCCATGGTTTATGCTAACAAACCAAAACTCTAGAAGCATTGGAGGCTAATATTCAGCAAGCCATTTATGAAATAAAGCCAGAAATATTGGAAAAGTGGTCAAAAATTGGAATGAACGGATGCGCTTCATAACCATTAATCGTGGTGGTCACATGCCGTAAGTCATGTTCAAATCATAAATGCCTTTAACTGTACTTTCATAAAAAAATTATAACCAAAACATTCCGTCAGGTTTTTAATGTTTTATTTCATTTTGAAGTTCTCATGCAGCTAAAAAAACACCCTATACTAGTTTTTAAAGTATTCAGTTCTGATTCACAAAAATTGATATCAAGTCTGGAAGTAACCATTTCAAAAAGTTTCTTGTAATCATCAAGATGTGTGTCAGGGGAGCTTTTAAGTAATAAATAAAGATCATAATTTGTTCTTAAATTATAATTCATCTTGATTTGATTTGCTTTTTTTCTAATTCTCTATTCTATTTCCTTTTTTATTTATATTTTCTCGATTTTCAAAACCTTTATAGGCATATTATCTCATCGTATATACGGATCAATGGATTCTGAAGCATGAAAGCTTTCATATTTTAGCGAAAATGAGCGGATTTGGTACATAAAATTAAGAGATTAAAACTTGAAATGACAATATCTTCCTTATAGGCAAACATTCCAGCGAGAAATTGATACACGATATAGATGTTTAGGTAACAGTAACGCAGGTCTAAATTTTAAAGTTCACAATTTTATAGAACGCTCGAAAAGTTCAAGTTAAGATAAACCCTAAAATCGTTATTTTACCTATAAATTTTAAAATAAACGCATTGCTATGAGTATCATCTGTTTAATATAATCATATTTAATATTCATAAGCATTTAAACGCAAAACAATCCACCAGAACATAACGAATTTTGCGATTGTAATGTGCGATTTTTTTAATATTACCAACTAAAAAAATTTTTTATATAAACATTAATTGGAAAATAAATTTTTACATCATTTTTCAGCCCAGTGTGCGCCGGGCCAAATACCATATTCATACAAAGGTTTTATATAGGCCCGGCCCGAAGCAGTGCCATCGCGCGCCGGCTAGCTGGCCGACCGAAGTTCGGGCGGGCAAATTCAAATGTCTTGGCGGGCCACTTCGTGGCCCGCGGTCCTGGGATTGGCCAGCCTTGGTATAACAAGATTATTATATCATAAGGTACCTACTATCTAAGTGCACGTTTTTGTTCAATAATTACAATATTTTGTCAAAAATTTCTGAAAATGGATAAATTTTATTAAACATTATATTTCAATTTATAACAATAAATAAAATAAATATAGGACATTAAACATTATGTAACGACCAAATAATATATTAATTACTTAAAAGTTTAACACGTTGAGTGCCGCATAGAAAAATGTAAAAGTTTAAAATTTACACAATTTTTTTATAATTAATTACAGTCGATTACAGTATAGTTTTATAACTACCTATATAACATATAAAGCAGATACCGTTATAAAAAATTTACAATATTAATAAATAATTAAAATTTATCTGGTGTGTATTATTTAACATTTTGGCGCATTTTGGATATTTTATTTTGAAGTGAGAGTGCATGCTTGCGTTCAGAGATATTAATTTTGACACTGATTTCCACTCTTGTCTCCCCTTCAAGTGGGGATAGAAGCGTTATTTCATTATAAATTTAAATTTTACTTGATAATAACATTTATATGTTTAATTCTAGATTCTAGATGATTATTGCAGCATTTTTATAATAAAGACAGGAAAAAAGTAAACAATTATGAAAGGAAATCTTTTGGATTTTAAATGACATATTTTCATTTAAAAATTCTGAAATAATTTCGTTTTCTCAATTTTGGATCGCATAGTCAAGGCTACCAAATTTTACACAATGAAGATAAGAATAATTTTACAATGTTACAACAAAAACTCATTTTAAAATATTTGAACTTGCGATAGTATTGTATCAGGGATTCGAATTTCTTTATTCTTTTTGCGTTTGCAGGGAGGAAGAAATCTCGCACGAGATACCACTACAATCGGTGGCGGTAGTATCACACTTTCATTGACTAAAACCTCCCCCCAGCCCCCCTCATGAATCTGCCGTTAATGATTTTCCCTAAGCCGTAATGTTTTTTTTGAAAATGTTCGATAGGATTCAATCAAAGGATTGAGGTGGTAAATTAAACTATTTGGACACGTTATAGAGTAATATTTTCAAAGTATGCTTCGGCTGATCTTGGTCTTGTTTAAAATCATTTCTGAGGTCGAAATTGTTAACAATTGTCAAATTGGCTTGTAAAATGTCTAAGATACATTATATTTTTAACAACATGCAAATTTCCATGTCCAGGTAACACAATAGGGGTTAGGTACATTTCGCCGGGAACGACTCGCCGGTAACAGTTCGCCGAGGCACGATTCGCCGGGAACGATTCACCGTGACACAATTCGCCGATAGCTTCTGGCGCAATTTTAGATGCATATTAATATTAAAATGTATAAATAGTTTTTGGTTCTAACTTGTCATTATTAGGTTTGTTCGTTTGTATAAACTAACTTGAACTGGGTAATCTTTCGAGACAAAATACTCCCACCACAAAAGTTAGATAGTGTTCTAACTTGCACTGCCTACTCCTCCTATGGAGGTCGAGCAAGAAGTTCATGTTCGGTTATGAACTGAACAGCCAAACGAACACAGTACATTGCACTAACTTGAACCGAGCAAGTTAGTTCATACAAACGAACAAACCTAATAAGAAATAACAATGATTTTAAAGTGATATGAAATAAAATTTATTATATTATGTTGTTCTTTACATAAAGTTAAAATTCTAATATTTTAGCACTTTAGGTCCGATTTCATAATAAAAGCGTTAATGTCCACTTAAGTACAAGTTCCTAATTAACCAATATAAAACGTGTGTTAACTCTAACAAGCCAATAGAAATCCATCTTTACTTTTAACGGCTCTTTAAAAGTTTTATGTAATACATTAGGCGGTTGGAAGGCTTATGGCCGGTTTCAGCAACATTATGTTACTGAAAAACATTTGAATTATTAAGCGGCAAGGTATTGGCGTTTTACATTACTATGTAAAGTATCACGTAGTGTCCATAATAGTAACTAAATTAAGTAGTATTCGTGTAGTAACGAAAATTCGGACATCCGGGTTTATGTTGGTGAGATTGAGTATCAAGCGTTCTCCCTCGTCATGTACCTACTCTAAACTTCGCTAATTAGGGGGGGGGGCGAGGTAAGACAATACCCTTGACACGTTAGGTTGCTTGTCGAGTGTCGAATGTAGTCAATATGTAATCCAGTTGTAAGTTTGACAAAAAACCTAAGGTGTCGTCCATAAAAGACGTTCGAAATTTTGTCTCACCCCCCTCATTAGCGGAGTTTACATAATATGGTAACCCATAAATATATTAAACCAAAAATATGGGAAACATAAGGTTTAAGAAGCAAAAAAAAAGGATTTAAAAAATGGAAACTCAAAGATTTTCTTTATTTTAAAATAAAATAGGATTTTAATTATTAATACTAACAAATTTTCCCGGCGAATCGTTCCCGGCGAATCATTAACGGCGAATCGTTCCCGGCGAAATGTACCTTTCCCACACAATAGACCTATAAATTATTATGTTACCTTCACCACTGTATTTCCCTATTATAGTTAGATTTTTAAAATTTAGCTTGAGGTTTGGATTTCGTCCGAATTTTTCTCTTCCATCAGAATCAAAAATATTCTCAGTAAATAGGGCCCGATTCCAAAAATCTACGTCCTTTTTTTTCGTAATATTTGCAATTATATTTAAAGATTTACCTCTAATATGAAACATTTACATCTAGGTACCTGACCGTGGTAATTTTATTTCGCAAATTTTTTGGATGTGTTTGTTTTCTCCTAATGTAGATAGATTAATACGTAATAGTCACCAATTTTTTGAACACTAGTAGTAGAGTAGAATGGGGTCAAATAGGTATGGGGGCATAGTAGGTCATTGGCTTTGACGTCGCCATTTTATTACATAGGCCGCCCGTTTTGGGTGAATTAGATACATAGTGGCAAAAAACGTTCACGGCAAAATTTTGGCTGTCGCCATGCACCTGTCAGTTTAGTTATGGTGTCATTCATTTTGACGCGTGTTCTTCTGTGAAAAAATATTGTTTTCTATCTGAAATGCAGTGCATTAAATTAACGCAAATAATTGTCAAGTGAGTTTATTTTTATGTAGAATTTGACGCTGAACACGAATATTGTGTTGGTTCTTCGATATTTTTGATTTTGAAAAAAATTAAGACCCCAACATGAAACATGTGCTTGGGGGCAACATAGGTCACTATTTTTAACGCTCACGGAAATTTTGTTTTTTTTTAATTTTTCGGAAGATGATATCATGCCGGCATCGTAACCCGATCAAGAGGCTGGTCGTCCATCGAATGCCGATCAAGAGCCCGGTCTATCATATCTCGACCCGAAAAATTGCAATTATAGACACGGCCGTTTCCCAAAGCTCCACTGCTCAAACCATCCAATTATTATTAGTGTTACTAATTTTTATAACATCAGGAGTATTCATACTCTTCAAATAAAAGCATTAGAGCTAATTTTTTACATGTGCTTGTAGTTTTATTTCACCTCGAATATCCGTGACCTATCATACCCCCAAATTTTTAAAATATCAAAAAAAGGTACCTTCGCCTTATCGAATGTAGCTTTCAAAATATTTATGCTAGACATAAAGTTAGTATGGCGAAAATGTTGCCAGATAAATAACCTTTCCAACGAATGCTTATTTTTCGAAATCGATGCAAAAACACCGTCGCAAGGGCTCTTCAAAAAAAACCTACCTACCTGACCCCACTCTACTCTACTGTTCCTTATTTTGCTGTACTTTTTAATATTTTTGAATGACGTGATCGCGACTTGCTTTTTAGCAACTCAATGTTTCCATGAAGTAAAATCACATATTAGATACTGGATTTTGATTTACCAATAAAATTTGCAATTTTGCACTTATTGATTTAGAATGAAATTTTACAGTATAGTAAGTAAAAAGTAGATTTATCTTCATAACCAAATTTCATTTTTACTTTGATTGTAACCATTGTGCTTATTATTATTACACACCATGTGGAAGATGAATGACATAGAATCTATGTCATTATGAATCTATGTCATTCATGTTACTATAAATTGATAATCTATGTCATAGACAGGGCCGCCGCTAAGGGTACTTCCGCCCGTGTGCAAAGTTTAATTTGGCCGCCCGTGTAGCCAATTTTTTTCAGTTTTTTAATACAATTTCTTAAATTTCTACTACTTATTCCCTGCCGTAAAGTAAATGACCTTTTCTAAACCCCTATTTTTGGGATTTTGGCCGCCTCTAATTTTGGCCGCCCGTGTGTTTTGCACACTGTGAACAATAGGGCGCGGCGCCCCTGGTCATAGATTATCAATTGTAACAACTGAATATTGTAATTAACAAAATGGAAATATAAAAACTTTTGATTAATGCTGTTACAGCTGTTATACGGAGACTTTTTTAATGATCATATTTCCCTTGTATTTATGTAAGTTAGTACATAATATACAATATTTTTAAGTAATTAGTAGGTAATAATAGTTTTTAATTCTTTTTGTAATCTAATTAATAAATTATAATGTCCAAAAATTCACGTAAGAAGTAAATTTTAGATAGAAAACACAGGTTTATAATAATTATTAAAAATTAAAGTTTTTTGTGATTCGTAAAGGATACAGTATAAGGATATGTGTGGAATAGGATATCGGGCGAATGCTGGTCTCCACGGCTTTGTAGACACATACTCACTTTTTTGTTTAGGATCCCTTTTTGTTGAAAGTTTCATGACCGTTTTGCATAAATATGGCTAAATTTCGTTGATAGAGCGCTGAACTTCCTACTTCAAGGCGTTGATTGTCGTAGGTTTCTTGGAATGAACCTTGGACGTAAAAAGAAACCCTAAAAAAACCAACGGCGTTAAATCTCAAGCTCTGAGCGGCCAATTCTGATCACCAAAACGCGAAATTACACGAGCAGGAAATGACTCATGCAGTAATTGAATTGTTTTTCGGGCTGTATAGCATAAGTCACCGTCGTATTGGAACTACATGTCGTCCACATCCATATCTTGCAATTTAGGCACAAAAAACTGGAATATCATGTCGCGATACCCGAGTACCATTAACTATTATTGCCTGATCAGCCGCATTGTCGAAGAAGAATGGTCCGATGATGCTTTCAGTCTAAAATCCGCACCATACAGTGATACAGTGATTGCATTTGTTTTTCAACAATCACTCGTGAATTTTCTAACACCCGTTAGTAGTTTTGCAAACAAAATAATCTTTTTTTAAATAAATAATTTAAACTAAGATTAAGAAAGCCAAGAGGAGGGTTAAACTCCTCCTATGTTATTTGGTTCAAGTGTAATTTCTTTTAATTTATAGCTTTATTGGCGGTACTGCGCGTGCGGATTTATAATTTTTATCATCTAATTTGAGATTCAATGACAATTTTATTATAAATCCGCACGCGCAGTATAATAGGACCTATAGGACGTATTCGGGATTGTTATGGCGAACAAAGTTATTATCAATAGATAGATTGTAGAATACTAAGTTTTCAAATAAGAAAAAAAAATTATAAAATTATAGCTCATTGTTTTCAAACTGAGTAATTGGGAAAAATTAAGAATTCAATATAGATTAAATCATTATTTGCATGTACATACTACACGTATTTTTACAGATATCCACACGAAAAATAACAAAATTCAATTTCTCAATTACATTTTTAATCTATTAACCCTCATGTTCTGTATGAAAATACAACATTTTAATTATATCACCATCACCCGAATGCTAGAGGTACCTGTTATCTTGGTATAATTGTTACTTCATTCAGAGTTTTCTGTGATTTGTTTTGCAACTAGGTATGAGGTTTTTGCAGCTATTATTTATATTTTTAAATTGTATTATTATCATATTGCGCCATTTATAAACAAATTTTTGTTTACAAGGTTTGGCAATATATTTAATTTGTAAAGTTAATTAGCTTAGCACTTGTAAAAATGCCACTAGTTTCCTACATAATTGGGCAAGTATATTCAAATTTTAATAAATTGGTGTTTCTAAAATAGTAAATAACATTTAAAAAACTAAGAATGGGTATGTCTGGTACCTACTTGCAAATCTGTATCAGTATCTGGAAAAATGTGAATAGAAACACAGCTCAATAAAATAAAACTAATATACTGTAGTTTTCCGCGAAAATATAAATCTGAACTCTGATCAAAGATGAAATGAAAGCCCTTTTCTACAGTAAAGAAGAAAAATAATTTCCATTTGAAAGAGGTAGAAAAGGAAACGATTTTAAGTCTAAAAAAGCTCTCAAATGAA
The DNA here is from genome assembly GCA_958510855.1 of Rhagonycha lutea. Lineage (NCBI taxonomy): Eukaryota > Metazoa > Arthropoda > Insecta > Coleoptera > Cantharidae > Rhagonycha > Rhagonycha lutea. The sequence goes on from OY294037.1 coordinate 53,800,439, forward strand.
ATTTTCAAATGGTAGTATTTTAATTTTATTGAGTATACGCACTCAGTATAATATAATACTTTTGGTTCACATAAATCGCAATGAAGTTCTTTCAGAATTATTGTTCATCTACTCCTATTATCTGTTGTTCTTGTCATTCAAAATTGGGAAAAGTGCATTTGTTAAAATGCAATAACTTCCAAAAATGGCTTTAATACGTTAAAAACTATTTTTTATAATATGTCACAAAGTCCCAGGTTGTTGTGAGAATTACAATCACAGATATTCGATGGCAAAGTCAAAAAAGTACCCGATACCTCGATCAGGGAACACGAGGGTTATTTTATTTTACCTTTTATGTTATTGTTATAAAAGTTTATATAACAAAATCATATTTGGCAGCGAACATTACTAAGTCATATTTTTTCACAATGCAGATTTGCGTTTTGCGTGAATTTATTCAATTTGCAAAGTTATTATAAATGGTTTATAATTTGAATAATATTGTGAAAAATTTAATCTTCTCATTAAATCAAAAATGTTATGATATTTTATCCTCTATAATTTATGTAATATGAACGGTCGTAATAAAATTCAAAGCCAATGTAATTGAAATTTTGATTATGAACCATTTCCTTAGGTCAAGTTAAAATTGAATTTGCAAAATATAAACGTCATATTCAATAGAGGTTTGCGCATTAAACGTGATGTGAAAACTGTAAGTACTGAATGATTAGTGATACAATAGTCGACTTTATGTAAAGTACGTTTACAGTAATATAATGGAAATAAATTGAGGGCGAATGTTCAGCCCCTCTTGCACTAAATTACAGTTATCAGAGTGCAATTTGTAATTCTGGTTTTGCTCTGTTGTTTATTTGTAAGCCGTGTTCTGCCATCATGATATTTTTTTATGCTTTTTGTAGGCATTCAAGCAAATCAATTTCTTTCATTTTGCAGTTTATGTTAACAATTTGCTATTTCATTTATAAGCCACGAACTTGTAACTAACTATACGTGTAAAATGAAAGTTTTTGTATCTACCATACAATGAGATTATGCGGTAATGTTGAAAAGTTAATAATGCATTACTGACAAAAATTTGATGCTAAATTATTCACAATCTCATTGCATGTTCTACAACTTACTATATTCTGTAATTGTGTAATTTGGTTATTTTTAAATTGTTACTGAGATTTACTTAAAAGTTTTGCATTCACAAAATCGATTCAAAGTTAAACAATTCTTATAAAATGAAATTTGAATAGAATGTAATCTAATTTTATATCTATAGTTTTTAGAAAAGTTTTATACTTCCACAGAAGAACGTATTCAGGTTACTTACCCTTCATCAGGATATCACTGCGATGCTTTATATATGGATGAGACAAAGTTACTTCTTTGCATAATAAACTTTATAACTATGATTATTCCCGAAGTTCAAGGGAATCGCCTAAGTTATATAATGTATAATATAATGGTAATTATTCTTAAAGTTATAGTTACAAATCGTTTTAAAAAAATTTTAATCCAATAATCTGAATTTGAATAATAAAGATCTTTTGAACCAGCAACTATTAGAAATAGAGCAATTTTATTTATAATACTGCTCATTACTTCTTCTCACAAACTATTATTAGCTTTGTAGTTAACTAGTGGATAATATAAAAAATGTTAACAAAACAGTAGACCTCATTGTCATAATTCATTTATTATAAACCTTTGTGTTTTCAACCAAACAGTTCATATTAATAAATGTACTTTTCGCATGAAAAATGCATGCAAAGAAAATTATGAGTGCTTAATGCCTTGCATTGTGCAAAGTTGAAAAATATGATGTTAACTTTTTTATTTTTTTATTCTATATTATAAGTGGATAAGACGGTGAGAAATTTTTACATTAATTAGCGGCAACTATTGATCATTATAATGAAGTAAGGCAAAGCAGGTAGCCTAATTGAGGTTCCAAACTCAACTTAACTCAGTTGGGAGTCGATATAACTTTTTGTTCATTTATCAACTTATATATCAGTTTTTCTTTATTTTTTTTTGCTATTACTGCCAATTTTTTATTACATAGTAACAATAACAAAAATAAAGCAAACTTAAATGGTTTTATTGTAAAATTTTGGAGTTAAAAAATTAATTTAAGAGGACGCAATAAAATCTTCATTTAGGCTGTGTGAATAATTTAATTGAAAATAAATTTTAAATCTTTAATGCAATTAATTGTTTAATATTTAGATTTTTAATGATTCGCGGTTGCTCAGTACTTAATACAATCAAGAGCATAGAACATTTACACAAGCCTATAATTAACTGTGTACTAAAAGAGCAAATTTAGACATTTTAAAATTTAAGCAAAAAATTGAATTGAAAACAGAAAAATTGTTTGCATCTCCATTAGTGGTATTACTAACACGAGGTATATGGCCATTTTATTCAATTAGTAATTTCGTTGCTTACTTCCAATCAAATACTATTTTTCAATATCCAGTTATTTTCAAGATATTTTTCCCATCGATAAGCAGTTGAGTTTTTAACTCTTAATACATTTCAAGTCTCAAATTTTTGTTATTATTATATTTCATAACGCAATTTGCTTTTCGACCTTGTATGCTTCAACTTTTTTTGTCTTATGTGCCTACCTACCTTTATAACGCAATTTTAAGCAGTGTAATGACTTAATTAAACGATTAACTTAAACAAAAATCAACTTGTCATTTACATTAATTTTTAAACATAAGGATGTCGCATAATATGTATTATAAATTGAGCTGCTAAAATTTTGTAACAAATTCATTAAAAATAAGATAAATGTTTTAAAAAAAAATCCTTGGAGATGGCAATTTTGTTTAATATAAATACTACGCATTTTCTATAAAATTTAATCTTTTACCATAATTTATTTTAGAGTAATGACGTCATTAACATTTTTTCCAAAAAGCAACCTTTATTTTTCTTTACGAATTTGCATAGAGGACATTTTTTCGAGTACGAAATTGTGAAAATAGCATAATCTCGATTAAAATTTTAAAAATGTAATCTTAAAGTATAGTAGGTACAGTACAGTTGTACATAAAAGGAGTATGTAATAATAAAAGAGGCGTTGAAAAAAAAATATTTTGGCCAACGGCAAAACATACATTTTGACATTTTTGAGTCTAAAAAGACGAAAAATGTGTTCTTATGAAGTTCTTGTGGAGTTCTTATATGAAAAAATTATAAAAATATAGTAAAATTATTCGATAAATCTATTATTTTAATACGATATAACGATATTTCAAGCTTATTGTCTTTGTCAGTCGCATGTAGATAACTAGAAAATGAGGAAATTCATTTCCAAACAAAAAATAGTAGTAAATAACAGAAATTAAAAAAAAATACATTCAGGAGATATTAATTTGCAGAATTAAAATTTGATTAAACTTATATCTACTAAATCAAAATCGGGTACTTAAAATATTACCATTGTAATAAATAAAATATGCAGAAAATAATATTTTAATAATAAACGATAATAATATAATCGTTTAAATAATATACCATTATATTATAATGGTAAGTGGCAACAATCGCTCGATTGTGGCTACACTTCTCTTTGAGAAACTAGAGGAGACGGATGGCTTCAGTCTTCAAGAGTTTGGATAGTTCGGAACCTATCATGGATTCTCCACTAAGGCATTAGTACTACAGCTTAGAAGATTTTAAGGCCACCACCAGATCCGCAATAAAAATACTAATATGCGATAAAGGAAAACAATATATTGTAATGATAAAAATTAATAGGAGGTTCAGAATGATTAATTTGTCAGTTTGGTATGTAAGCAAATACCAGAAAGCTGTAAAAAGTTTGATTTTGTTGATATCCAAAGCCATATTGTTACTGTTAACACACAACACTGCGCTGATAATGTTAATTTTGGTGAATCTGAAAAGAAGAATTTATTAATGTGAAATTCGAATCTCTCACCGAAATTATCAGCTGCAAACAATTTGTGTTCTTTCAACATTCTGGGGAATTTTGGAATTAATTTGATGCTGATAGGTTATGAACGAGAATGTTTTGCTGTTTGTCGAAAACGGCGACCAAGCCACAGGTGGAAATTTTGTGTCGTCAATTTTATCGACGAATTTTCAAATTTAACTTTTCTGGATCAAAGTTTCGGATCTAGGAAACATTTCAAGAGTTTGCGACGTGCAATTTGATTTGGTATAATAAAATTTGATTCCTAAGGTAGGCAATTTTAATTAATTTGATTGATAGTGACGTCATCGTCGCAGGTGTAGAATACACACAAATGCATTTTAATTGATGAATGTAATAGTCATCTGTTTTTTGAATGTCGTTTGTATTAGTTAATATAAGCATATAAGCATCGTTTGTGCCTTAAAATTTGAGAATTATTAAAACGAGGAATACATAAAATTTTGGAGGTTATAAGTACTTTTTGGACGCAGATGTTGACGGATTGCACAGGTGCAAATTCGCCGAAAAGACAATTTTATTCGTGGATAAATGAATCACCACGATTTCACTAAGATTGGAGTTATTGGAGTTTTTTCTATTTTTTTAAATTTTTTCATTTTCTTTTGCATTTGTATGTTGGTATTTATTAATTTTCAAATTAGTTTTTATTGTTTTAAAAAGAGAGTTTATGTATTTCAGAAATAAATTACAATACCATTCTTATCTAAAGCTGTTGTGATCCCCATTGTATACTAACGATCAGAAAATATTCAAGTATAGTATAATATTACACTTTTACAATTTTTTTTATTGTTAATTATTAATTACATTTTGTACCCACACCTTTTCAATATAATGTAAAAAGAAACCAATTAACTGCTTTTGCAGAACGGAAGTGACTGTAAATATATCTATACCTTACTCGTATATAAATAACATAATGGAGTTATTAACAGGTTTCCAAATTTTACAAAAGTCATTTATATTGTTAACGGTACATAGATTTTTACTTAAATCTAAAACTTTTGTTGATTAATGAATCTAAAAATCACACAATATTAATTTGTTAGGGCTTTTGAGGTAGTGCAGATGTTCATTAGGTGTGGTGGTAATGATTGATTACATTAGTTTCTTATCGATCTCTTCAATTGAACAAATTTTGTATATATAACAGATATTTTAATGAAAAAAATTCAAAAATTCAAATGACACATAAAAATGTGTGAAACGTGCAACAATTTTAATTATACAATTTACCTACCATTAAGTCAATTAACCCAGTAGAGGGTGTGCCTTATTACCTTTTGTCATAATTAATATCGTGAGTGACTACAGAAAAGTATTCGCGAGTTCGAAAAAAGAAGTATTTACATAAGCAAACCTATATAATTATGTCTTTATTGTGTATATTTTATGTAGTAAATATAAATAAAATAATTTAAATATAAATAATAATTATGTTAACTATGAATTTTCTTTTCATTTACTATGGTTTTCATCATTTCCAGCTTTAATTCAGAAAGCGCCAGCTTCAGTTGAGGTTTACGGTCTTACATCCACCATCTAGACTAGATAGATAGCTATGCGAGATCGAATTAGCAGCGTCGCAGAGCTGAACTTCAAACAACCCTTAAATTTACTAAAAAAAAAAACTAATTAATTTGATTTATAATTGATGCTTTATGAATTACAGCTGCAAGTGGTGTAGATTAAACACACTAAGTTTTTGCATGTAATTGATCGGGTTCATGTGTAATTGATTTTCTTTTAGTAGTTTCATGAAACAAGAATTTCCAACTCCGGCAAAATGTGTAACTTTCTTTATCATTCTACTTCCACGTTACTTAATTTACCGGAAAATATGTAATGCATTTTTAAATTTTTTGTTTATTTTAAACTATAGTATATGAAATTATAACTTGTATTATTTTATATTCAAGTTAAGGATAAATAAAAATTAAAAAAGAAAGAAGAAAAGTCCTTAAAGAAGGACGAAACGGACGTCTGTCATGATATATATATTGTCGTGTTAATTTTGGATAAGGAACAACCAAAATTGTAAATTGGGATAAATTGTTGGGGAAATTTAAATTTAAATTTTGCGGCGGTTGGATGTCGCTGTGGAGCGCAGGTTCCGGAGCGCAGAAGATAAGAAGAAGACTTGCGTACGCCGTCCAAGTCGTGGACGGTCGACATTTTTAGTTTTGATTGATTATTAGTTATAAAAGTTGATTATTTTTGAGAATAAAAGTCAAGTGAAATTTGAAAGAGTGTTATTCTTTCAGACCAAGGATTTGGAAGAGAAAATTGGTTAATAATTAATTAAATTTTGAAAAGTTAAGGTATAGAAGGTCGTCGCGATAAAGCCGGCGTTGAAAAGATTACGACTGAGCCAGCCGGGGTGAAAAATAACATTTCATCTGTCGCAAGTAACGTGGGGCATTGGTGAACATTTTTGGGTTGATTTTGGATCATTTTATTTTATGGTAGTAAATGTTCACCACAGAACCGACATTTACCCTGGGATATTAATAAGAGAAGTGTGACCATGGTTATTACAACGATGGATCGAATTGATCGAATACTATATCAGCTTATGCAATGGAGCATCGAAGACAGAAGAGAGAAGGAAAAGAATGGGGTAGAAGACAAAAGAGAGAGAATAGGGAATAGGATAGAAGATAATAAAGAATTAGCAGAATATTTGGAAAAATGGAGCAGAACAAAAGCCGGTCCTAATTATAAAAAAGATGAAAATAAAGAAGTCCCCAGAGTAGAAGAGATAATCGTCGAAAGGCTGGAAGTAAATGAAGAGAAAAAAGGAAGATGTTACCCAGACGGCACTGATAGACAAGTCCAGATATTTACAAGAAAGAAGATGCGTCAAGTAAGATGGAGAAAACTCCAAAAGAAAAGAAAGATAAATTATAAAATAAACAAACAGAATGACGGATTGAAAAAAGTGAAGATAAAAAAACACATTAACGGAGATTAATTCAAATGGGAAAGAGGATCCGGGTCTAATAAGATGGGAGAATGAAAAAGGAGAGAAAAGTAAAAATGATTTGGTGCTGTTAAACAAATTATTATGGTTCTTTCGACTGGGTGAAAATTTTAAAACGAGAAACATTGGAAAAAGAAGAGAAAATTCTCTTGATAAGTTTTTCAGGAAGAATTGGAGGAATGGAATTAAAGTCGTCTTGTTAAAGTGGGCCTTTCGAAAAGTGAGATGGAAAACAAATGAAGCCAACAAACCCTAATAGACAATCGAGAAGGATGGGAGAACTGGATAATTGTGATAACAACGGCGAGAAAAATGGAAATAGTTTTAAACATAAAGAGGTAAAACTTTAAATAATAAAACTTGAAAGTGTAAATATGATTGATAAACAATTTGTAAAGATTTAAAAGTAAAAATGAATGCGGGTTATCAATAAGGTTTAATCTATTGTAACGAACAATTTATAAGCTAAGATTTTAAAGAAGAACGAAACAACAATTTACGTTAAAATAAAATTTCAAATAGTTAAAAAGTCGATATTAAATTAAACGTTTAAAAATATAACGATAAAGTAATCTTCAAGTGTTAAGCAAAGGAAAAGTGAAAAACTTTGATAAAATTTGAAACATAAAAATTTTCTAAAAATCAAAAAATTAAAAGTGGACAAGTTACGGTTGTTGATAATATTAGAATCGTATTCGAGCAATTGTATGAAGTTATTTGATAAGGAAATCGACAATTTGGAAAGGATTGGTCGCTGTGAAAAAGAAAAGTTAAAAATTATTAATTAAAGTTGAATTTATGATGATATGGAATAATTAGTTGGCTGCACCTTGTGAAAGGGTAGTTTTAGTTTATGGAATGGTAATTTATGGAGTTGAATAGTATTGAAAATTTTAAAGTATGTAATTTGAAAATTAAAAATAAGTAGCAGCGAATAATTTAAGTATAAAGCGTTAATTCCAATTTGGATGACGAAAGAATTGCAAAAATACGAAATGATCGAGGGTTCACCGAAGAAAAAATGGTTGTTTTGAAGGTTATACATGGTTTGGAAAATTTTAAGAATTGCTGAAGTTTGAAGAAGATTTAGTCTACTCATTGGAGATAGTAATTGAGATGTTGTTAATTGGAAATTTATCGAAAGAAGATGAAGGCAAATTTTGGTATGAAGGAGTTCTTAGATTAACTTACTGTGGTAATTGCATTCTTGATTGTAAATAGGTTATAAATTATTGTAACATTGTTAAAATTTAATTTTTCTGTAAAATTTAAGATTTGGTTCCTTATTCCAAAGACACGACGTGGAGTATCTTTCTCAAAATCCAGTCCTGGACAAATCCCGTCAGGATTTATCGAAAGCTGGAGAGGCTTGATGTCGTGTTAATTTTGGATAAGGAACAACCAAAATTGTAAATTGGGATAAATTGTTGGGGAAATTTAAATTTAAATTTTGCGGCGGTTGGATGTCGCTGTGGAGCGCAGGTTCCGGAGCGCAGAAGATAAGAAGAAGACTTGCGTACGCCGTCCAAGTCGTGGACGGTCGACATTTTTAGTTTTGATTGATTATTAGTTATAAAAGTTGATTATTTTTGAGAATAAAAGTCAAGTGAAATTTGAAAGAGTGTTATTCTTTCAGACCAAGGATTTGGAAGAGAAAATTGGTTAATAATTAATTAAATTTTGAAAAGTTAAGGTATAGAAGGTCGTCGCGATAAAGCCGGCGTTGAAAAGATTACGACTGAGCCAGCCGGGGTGAAAAATAACATTTCAATATACATTCAATTTTAATTTTTATTTATCCTTAACTTGAATATAAAATAATACAAGTTACAATTTAGTAACTATAATTAAATATTCTTACGAGTTAATATTACACATAAATATATAGTATATGAATATTTATTATAGATACCAGTTGGTGTTTCATATGCAGATAAAAAAAAGTATAACAATAAAACACAATTAAATTGTTAATTTTTAACTCGCGATAATTAATAAATAAAATACTTTAAAATGAATCGAGTTAACAAGTGAAATAATAAAATTATTTAATTAAATTAAAAGCTTAAATAAAAATATATTAAATAATTTAAAATGGTTAATAAAAGACTGATTAAAATACGAATTACCGAATTACTAAAAAAATCATTGAAAGAAAATACAAAACATAACCTTTAAGTTTGTTTCATTATTTGCCGGCAAATAAAGTAACGTAGAATGATAAAAAAAATTAAGCGGCGTTCACAATGAAGCGCGGTCTTGCTTTGCATCGGTAGAGAGCTGGCAAGCGCCAATTAGATTAAAGTATTTTCTTCTACCCTTTTCTAGGATTGAAAAATCGTTTATTTTGATTGGCTCTGGGGAAGACCCCACTTGATTATGAACGCCACTGTATACATTTTTCCATTGCCATGTCGTTTCATGAAATGACGCATTGCAATATTTCACGCCGACATATTATTATATATCACAAAGATAATATCACTTGATAAAACACATTGTTAAATGCTAATTAGTGAAAAAAATTATTTATTCTAAATAACTTAAAGTGGTTATTCCCGACTTCATTATTGATTGATTTTAAAGTCAACTTACAGCTCAAAAGATAATTAGTTTAAAACAAACTATAATACTTAATATTTAATTTATAATATTAATTGCATACATTAGCTACGATTTAACGAAACCCATTAATGCTTGGTGATATTTAATATCGATATATTTTATTATGATTATGACCGTAATTTAAAAACTTGAATTTATTTTGCTATATGTATTTTGATGAGTTTAAATTTCGATACAAGTTATCATCTGGTGAAATTCATTGTAGCGCTATTCTAAAAGATTAAAAAATCTTAAAAATTAAAATGTAAACAAATTACATCGATATGTTAACGAATATTTTACAAAACACAAATTAATAACTACTGTATAATATTATTTTCAATAATTTAAATTATTTACGCCTATTATGTTAATCAGGTATAATCGGGTATAAATACTAATATTAATTAATTGGATATAAAATTATAAAGTGGTTTATAATTAAATATTTTTTGGAAGCTAGTTAAATTAAGTTTAAATAATTAAAAGCATAAGTTAGGGTAATTACTTGTAAATGATTCATGACATGTGTTTCGTTTTCTTAAAACTTTTCAGTTGGATTTATTATAGAAAAATTTAAAAATAATGGAAAATTTATAAAAAAGACTGATTTATACATTATTTGTTATGAAATGCGGATAAATTAGTATTTATTAGTCAGAGATATACATAATATGTTAGCCTATAACCTAAACAACTCAATTAGAAACTACTGAAACCAGCGGTTATTTGCAAGAGGCCAATATTATAACCTCACAATTTCATTATAATACTAGCTCTATTCGCGGAGACAATACCGGTTACGTTCTATCCCACTGCGCGTGCGGATTTATAATGAAATTGTCATTAAAGCTCAAATTAGATGATAAAAAGTATAAATCCGCACGCGCAGTAGGATAGAACGTTCCTGGGATTGTCTCCGCGAATAGAGCTACTATAAACAAGCGGTTGTCAACCTTGTTTAATATAAAAATTATAATATTATATCCAATAATTAATAAAATAGTAATTATGTAGGAATAAACCTTTGACAAAAGTCATAGAAGTCATAGTTATAGAATTATAAAAAACGCGGACAGATTATATCTTCTCATCTTCTATCAAAGCCTTTTTGGCCATTTTAAAATTTTAATCTTTCTGTAGTACAATAAATTATTGATTACTTCGACAGACGATTTACTTTCTTCAATAATTGAATTATCATTAGAGTAGATTTTATACCATTCTTCTTTTAAGAATCAACGTTATGGTAATGTTTTAAATCACTAATATAGAACGTAGAATATTGTTTACTATTGTTCTGAATTTTCTCAATAACATACGGTCCTGTATAAAGTGCTTTTGTGCAGCCACCTTTGCGATCGTTTGCTCTACAATTTCGTACCAGTACTGAGTTACTTACGCTTATTATAAGAAACTTTTCTCTTGAGTTTCTTTCAGATTTTCGGCGGTCTCTTTTGAATTTGTAATATACATCCAAGAAATCTATCGCTTCAACGTCGTCAACATTCTCTTCGTATTCTTCATTTTTGATTGCATTCATGTTTTCAATCTTCCATCAATCCATTTTAACTTGAGCAGGAAGTTTCGGCTCTAAGTAAGTTATTATGTATAGTAGGAAAAATGCTGAAAATTTCGTACATTCAGTACGATGAGAGAAATAATTTGTTTATCCCCATGAATTTCATCTGGCCATTTGTTTACGTTTTCCTCTTTACATAGTGTTTTAAGAAGCTTATTTTATGGTTTGATTTTGTCTCTCTACATGTCTATTGCTTTAAGGATGATATGCAGATGTTACCCGTTGCTGCATTGCTGTTAAAGTATGGGGCTGATCAGGAACTTGATTAACGAATTCCCTACCCTAGTCCTTTATTTGTGTGGACATACACAAATTAGTTCAAATTAATAAAAGTCGAGCAACAACTTCGGCAGTCTCATTGCCTTGATTTCTGACCATTTACTAAAGTAGTCAATTGCTAAAATGATATATTTATTATTTAAATTCTTTTACTTCGGGAAGTATAGCTAGATTTATTACAATTTGTGCCATACTTTCAGTTGGTTTTGGCCTTAGTAGCAATATCGTGCGGCCTTTGGGAATTTTGCTTGCTAGAAAAAGGCCCGTGGCTGGAATAAGTTTGACATCTCTGTATTTTCTGACTCAGAAAATGAGAGTCCAATTTTAAACGAAAGTGATAAAAGTGAACTAGAAGATGAAAATGAGTGCGTGGGATGTGGAGAAGATTATTTGAAAACCAGAAAAATAGAAGACTGGATTAAATGTCTTAGATGTAGCCCTTCTATTCACGAAGGTTGCACTAATTACATCAATTTGTGTCATTTGTGTGGTATATATTATGTAATTTTTTGAACTGTTTTTTTGAAACGTAAATTGGTTTGTACCATATTTGTTATAATTAACCTGCGTGGTCCATTTAGGAGAGATGGGCCGACGCATGTATCTTCATTTTTGGAAATTTAGTTTAAGTCTTGCGTTCCTTTGTACGTTTATGATAAGTAAATAATAATAATGATTAGTTATTGTTCTGATAAATTAATTTTCTCTATAATGTCAAAAAATACAAGTTATGCATTTTTTAAAAAATGTGGTCCATCTTTCCTAAAATTATCCTATACCTCTTTCCCCGTGCATACAGTAATTAAGGGAGCAAATAATTAAATGTTGAGAATTTAGTATGGAACTTCTATGTTGCGTAAGTCGATTTTGCACATACCGTATTATACCGTAATTTAACTCATGTGAGATATTAATCCAATGTAATTTGAACAAATTAGTTTTTGAACCTTTTCGTGTTATGATTGCAATTTTTGTTTACTTTTAGAAGTATAGAATATAGAAAAATAGATGAAAATTTTTGCATTTGATAAGAAGTATTTTACCTACTTTGTATTTTCTACTTACTTTTTATTATTATTAGTAATATGTAATAAGTAAACAGTTTATGTACTACCTATTAATTAGTAGTAATACAACTGACCTACTATCAAACAAAATTGTAAACTATCTGTAAGAACTTAAACAGGTAATTATTTGTAGTAATAAAAATATAACCGTCTGAGTTAACGTTATCTAATTCATTTATTGTCATAAATACTTAATATTTTTTGTAAATTAACATAATGTATACCACCTTAACAATTTAACATTTAATGTTTTGCACATAACATATTTTTAACCATTAAGATACTTAAACATAATTGTTAACTTCATTATTATTCCGACTTAATGTTATAATGTATTGAGCAATTATTTAAATTTATTGTACTGTCTTATCTTGAATAATTTTTATATATCGTATTTATTAATAATAGCTATTATGCTTGACCGCGAATAAAAATTAATGCAGTATCTATGTACAAAATCTAAAAATATATTAAATTAATTGCCTAAAGTAATCTAAATTGATATCTAACAATTGGTCAATTTAGTTAATTTAATTTTTTGTTTTTATGCATTAAACAAATAAAAAAGTAATTCGAACAACAGTTGCGAGTTAAATTTATGCTTTGATACCCAATTATCACAGTCGCTCAAAATGCTCGGGTTAAACAAGTTGATGAGCTCTTTGCATATGCTATTGTAACGGCGACACGTTTGTTGATAAAAACCACAAATTAGGGGCAACTAATTGTTATTTCCGCAGGAAGTGCGGACATCCTCGCACCTCTTTGGCTGCCGCAAATTATATTCTATTTAGATGGACACCTTTTTATTGTTATCCAATTTGTCCAGTCACTGTAGCTCAAGTGGACGGATGGTTTATAAGAGCTTTACTGTACTGAAACATAACAATACGTTATGTTATAAACTTTCACCGGAAAAAGGTCCTTTTATTTTCAAGTTATACTGTAAAATGTTAAAAGTCAGCTGCTAATTTATTGTTATAATCAGTATTCAACTTTAAAAATGTATTATACCATTCAAAAGTTAATTGACTGATAACTATAACCATTAAGTTAAACGACCTTTTGAATCGCGCTTTTATTTAAACTGTTAATTTTTAAGTGTGCATATATAATTAATTTTTGCCAATCATTTTTAAATTTAAAACGATATGTATATGTTTATGAATATGAAAACAAAGCAGATTATGTAAGAGAGAATTTTGTTTCCTGCATTATTTCAAAGATATGTAAATTAAATATTTAACTTTGCCAATATACAAAAGTGCGCAGATATGTACTCGTATACATAGATAAATAATTATTGATTTTACGAAAAAATTACGTCTTGAAATATTTTACATACAGGAATTTCCAGTATATATTATTACAGTCAACTGGGACTATTTTTGAACAATATCCATTTGAGGGTGAATGGAAGCTGTCATTATTCTATTCTCAACTTAACGGCTATGCTATACCGATACAATAATTACGGAAAATATATACGTAACTGGAAGATCTATACATTTACTGGTAAAAAATATGTACAGGTTCCACGGGAGTGCGTTGAATAAATCTAAAGGACAGCTTTATCCTTACAATGACCGGTAAATGTACACAAGTGACCATGTATCTTGGTAAAGGTGAGTCGACGAATGCAGCAAATTTGACATAAGCGTTTCTTATGTCAATACTATGTCAAATTTGACCAATCAAGTTTATGTAATACCTAGCTAAGGAATTCTTTAATAGGAAATTCTTAAATAAATGTTGATGAAAATGGGCATTACATACCCATTCAAGAAAAATAGGCATATGAACATACACAAGACAAAGGTAATGACCAAGCAAGAATAACAATGAAACAGAAAACGTAAAAGAATACATATATCTGGGTCAGATGGTAAACTGCGGGAAACAAACCCAAACCGCAGAAATTGACAGAAGAATATGGCTAGCCTGGTCAGCATTCGGAAAACAAAGTAGAATACTAAAACAAAAAACAGTAAAATACCATTAATCCTGAGACGATTTTCTTTAATAGAAAGTTTTTTCATAAGAAAATTCTTCTAAATAAAACATAAGTCACTATTATAATTTTGTTTTGTAAATTATTATTTGTTACTTTTTAATAAAAATTATGAAATATTCATCAAACGACAAAATTATAGATTACAGACAACATTAATTTATAGGTTAACTCTACATTTGACATAAACGTCAAATTTAAAACGAATGCGCGAGACGTTAGTTCGCTCCTATTGGACGGAGATTTTTGAGACCCGGCTGCCGTTAGTCGCTCGTTTACCTGTCTAACATACCTAGGTATGTAGTGGCTAGGTGGAGCTCCGGAGGAGGTACAGTACAACAATTTAGCTCTCCCTAGTCACTAAGGAAAAATTTCACTTTACTATACAGGGTATTACAAACATAAGAATTTGTGTATGGTGAAAAGCAACTGAGTGAGGCCAAATCGTGTATCTGTTCTTATGGCGCCCCTGTGGTTGGTTGGAATTAAATGCGTTACCATATTAAAAACTAATATAAAAATTATCCAGATTAATAATTCTCGACAGGACCGAACTAAGAATTTTAATTAATTATTGGAACAATCATACATTTGAAACATCAACTTTATTAATACGTTTTTACCATTCATACTTGATTTAAGCATATTTAACTTATTTAATGTAATATCATTTTATCTATTTAATTATAATTTATATACTACAAAGAATTCGTAAACTTTAAAAATAATATAGGTATTATTACTGCGTAAAGTTTACAACCTGCGTCAATGTATTTAGTATTAGATTTTGTTAACGTAATACAACATAATTAATTATGTATATGAATTAACGATATAAACAATTTTATAAATCGATTAATTATAAAATCAATTATTGATTTATAATTGTTTATATGATTTATAATTATAATTATAATAATGTTATCGTCACATCATCATAAGCACTAGGTAGTGTAATGATTAGCTTTTCTTTTTCACCCAGTCTTCAACAGGAAGAAGGCAGGTTGCTTATTTCTGATTACAAGTGCTGAAAATGTCTACATGTGTGTAAAAAATGTGCAACCACTCACAAAGGTAGCATCAGGTAATTGGAAAGATATGCAAATGCTAAGATCGACGCTGGCAGCCAGCAGATAGAAAATATAAATAAAATAATACGATTAATCAATATTTTTAGATTCTAGATTCTCATTGTAATGGATAAGAAAGAAAATGGTATCTATCATTTGAAATACAATTTTTTCAGCTTATGAAGATGCTCCACTTGATATTTGCTATGTAATTATTATAAAAAATTACAGTTAAATAAATTAATTTAAAGAAAAAACTACAGTGTGCGGCAGGGAAACTAGCTTATTTTAAAAATGAATAACACAAACAGTATTATAGGAGATACGAGTTTAATTATTTTTCCATATCACAGGGAGACACTTAAAGTTTTTATTTACTATGTTTTAAAAATTATATCATTAAGGTGGCTTCCGTTCTGCTCAATTTATTTAGATAGTCGAGTTTTGAAGTTTCTCTCCACTCTTTCCAGCATATCAACGGGTATGTTGTCGATCACAGCTTGAATATTCTTCTGCAGTTGAGCTGAGAGTTGAGAAAGATGAAAATGAGAATTATACTCATCGCTGAAGAAGACAAGGGCGTCATGAGGCATATTGTCAAGAACGGCTTCGCATGCATTTCTTTGTAAAAGAAAATCGTGTGGATTACGTTATTGCACCAGTACCAATTTGTATGGATGAAATTGCAGTTCTTTATGAAGAATTCGTCTTACAGAACGATCAACAGCTGTTGCATGTTTGCACCCAGATCGCCTAGGAGTTCGCAAAATTGACTGCCTAACCTGCTCGATGTTTTCGGGTATCCTGACCGTTCTTGAACCTCAAGGATCTTTCTTTCACATCACCGCTTTTCCTAAAGCTGTCCACCCATAAAAAATCGATTTCCGATCAGGAACACGACCCGCGGGCGCGATATTATAGTGATTCCTGAATGCACTTCGTGTGGGGACGATTGAACGGTCGCTTGAAAAGTACTGTATGTAGGTTACCAAACCTATATGACAGAAAACTTTAAGTTTCACTCTTTCGAATGAGCGCCACTCCACCCTTCGGAAGATTCACCGCCGCACCCTGTAGTACACAATATAGCTTCAGGTTAATTTATTTTAGATGCGGAGAGTATGAATGAAAAGCAAGGATGATTGGAATATTATAGGTACTAATGGGAAAATGAAATTGAGGAACATTGAAAGAAACAGTACACCAAGTTGTGAATTGTTTGCTTCGGAAAGTTATTAAAAATAAAAATTAGAGTACCTACCCACAACTTTCAAAGGAGTAGGTACATATATCATTGAAACTAATTCTTCTTTTTGGGGTATTTAGTAAATTATACTAAAAAATATTATTTTTCTACTAGAATTTTTTAACGACAAAATTTTTTAATAAATTATGTGAATTAAACAAATTTTTGTTTGTTTCGATAAGTGTAACATTTTTGAATACCCTGTATAATTCTTTGAGATGGAATGTTATTATAGTCAAGAAGGTGTAAATTTTCGTACTATGCAAATTATGTATGATCAGGGTGTGATAAAAAAAATTTTAATGTTCGGATGATACAATCATGATCAGCTGGAATTTAACACGAAACAAAACACGTGCCCGAAGTTATCGTTAAGTGTTAATTTTTGTATAATTAATTTATATTTAACAGTTTTGTTTTTAAATGGCTGTCCGTGACTTAATTGGTAGATACACAACAATAATAGGAAAAGTTGCAAATTCCTAATTTATATTTTAAATGTGTGCTTATAATATAACCTACTTCGGCAAGTGCCGTAAATTAATTAATGATATCGGTTAGAAGATTCTGTGATTAACATTTTTTGTAATTTTTAAAATACTTTTTTATACAAAAATTAACAGAAGTTATACATGAATCTATCATTTAATTGTAAAATATTGATTTTTGATTTTCTATTTTCATTTGTATAAGTTAAAGTGCAAATGACAGTCTATTGAACCAAATTTGTCTACATAATATTATTCAAAAGTACAATCTTTCGGAAATATAGCTGTTTAAAGTAGGTTTAGGGTTGCCAATTAGGAATTTAAAAATAAAATAAATTATGTAATGTTGTCCTATCCTATAAATCCATACTGTAAAACAATATCGGTTGTCTTTATAGATACTTTATAGATATACAGGGTGTCCCCGCACTCACTTTACATAACTTAGGTGGTGATAGAGGACACTTTTCTAAGAATAATATTTAACAAAAATTTTTTTCTAAATTCAAACCCTCGAGAGTTAGGCCTCTTTAAAGCATTTTTTTTAATTTCCACCTTCACGTGGCCATAGCCCCGAAAATATTGATTTTTCAGTAAAAGTGGTATAGAGCTTTTTTCAAGAGCGTGAAATAATCTACAAACTAGATTTAACCCTTTTATTATCTAAAATCAACGGCTTTCGAGTTATGAATTAAAGTAAGTTAAAAAATGTCGAAAAATTTGAGCTTTCTTTTTTTTTAGTTTTTTTCAAAACCCTGTATCTTTTAAACGAAAGATTTTAGAAAAAATCTGACGCCCCATTCCGGATAGGAAATTTAACGGACTACAACTTTGGTCTAGTAAAAATTTTTGAAAAACCAATCCATTTCACAGAAAATCAGAAAATAACAAACAAGGCAGCTACAAAACATAAAATTTAATTCACAAAATTTTTATTTTTTTTGAAAAATTATTTTATTAATTAATTTTAAATTATTACATTAATAAAGTAATTGTTGAAAATGACCATCCTCATTTTCAATACACAGTTGTGATTGTTTTAAAAGATGTTTGTCGAAACAAATCGAAAAAAGGCGATTTTTCGACACTTTTAATCGCAAAAATTCGAATTTTTGACACTTTTCACATTCACGGATTGACCAAAATTGGCCTCGTGATCGACCGGTCAATCCCTCGACCTTGTTGACCACCCCTGCTATAATGGATTTTTAAAAAAAAGGAAATTTTATAAATAATACTATAAAACATATTTTAAAACGAGCACGACTGTGTATTAAAAATGAGGGTGGTAATTTTCAACATTTACTTAAATAATCTAATAGTTTAAAATTAATTAATAAAATAATTTTTCAAAAAAAATAAAAATTTTGTGAATTAAATTTTATGTTTTGTAGCTGCCTCGTTTGTTATTTTCTGATTTTCTGTGAAATGAATTGGTTTCTCAAAAATTTTTACTAGACAAAAGTTGTAGTCCGTTAAATTTCCTATCCGGAATGGGGCGTAAGATTTTTTGTAAAATGTTTCGTTTAAAAGATACAGGGTCTTGAAAAAAAACCAGAAAAAAAGAAAGCTCAAATTTTTCGACATTTTTTAACTTACTTTAATTCATAACTCGAAAGCCGTTGATTTCAGACAAGAAAAGGTTTGAATCTAGTTTGTAGATTATTTCACGCTCTTTAAAAAATCACTAAACCATTTTTACTGAAAAATCAATACTTTCGGGGCTATGGCCAAGTGAAGGTGGAAATAAAAAAAAATGCTTTAAAGAGGCCTAAAGCTACGTTTAGATCTGAACTTTATTCCAGAAATATATATAAAGTGTCAGACATAAAATTATTTTGACCGTTTACATCACACGTAGAAATTCCTTTGAAGTTTAGCCGGACACTTATTTTCAGAAATATAAATAAAGTGTCGGACATAAAATTGCTTCGACCGTTTACATTAGTATGTCAGACACTTAGAAATTTCCGACATTTTATGTCGGGCAGTCACTGTCGCTAATGTAAACGATGCAAAATTTCTGTCAGACATATATATTTGAATTTCCGACAATAAGTGTAGACACTTATAAATGGTCAGATGTAAACGCTGCACTTTAATAGGCAAAATTTCTGTCAGACATTTATTTATCAACTTCTGTCGATAAATGTTTACACTTATAGATGATCAGATGTAAACGCTGTAAATACATATTCCGCGTTGCTTGGAATAAATTGCAAAAGTTGATCACTCGTCTACTTTTATGGAAAGTGTCGTACATTTTTATATGTACTTTTTTGATAAATTAAGATTTTTACAAAAGAATTTTAATTACGATCAGATGTTCATTTTATTAACCTCTTCAGGGACAGATTATTTTTTTTAAATTTTAAAAACGTCCATTTTTTGTTCCAGTGACCAGACCACGTTTAATTACATATAGATATTATTTAAAATTTTCTAAACGTACACATATGTGCCTATGTCCTTGAAGAGGTTAAAAGGATATAATTCGATTAATTTCTTTTGTATTTTGTATTTTCAATGAGTTTCTAAATGTATTTTTGTAATAAATTGTATTTAAATACAATAAAAATGTATTTTGCTTATACATTATTCAATTACATTTTGTTGCCATTTAATTACATTATTTAAATCACAATCTAGTAAATACTAGATTGTGATTTAAATTATAAAAAAATGTATTTAAAAATTTACCGTCACCATGTGTTTCAAAATGCTTCTGGCGTAGGTCTGCTTTTTTAACTAGGTTGGTAAAATCATAGAATAAATACTAAAATGATTAATGCCTCTGTTTTCACCAACAATTTATTTGAATTTCCTAGTAAAGAATTACTTAGCTAGGATTCCATTAATGTTTGGTGAAATTTGACATAGTATTGACATAAAAAAACTCATGTCAAATTTGACCAATCACATTAATGGAATTCTAGCTAAGTAATTCTTTACTAGGAAATTATTAAATAAATTGTTGGTTATATTGGTTATAAATTACGTCTTTCATTGGTTGGAAAGAATAAAAGGCCAAATTTATTTATTTATTTTATTTTGTATTTCAAATACTCGACTTTCAAGTCATATTATGGGGGGGGGGCTCATTATATACGGCCCTGCGTGGGATTAAATAATATAAACTCCTAATGCCCGATTGCACCAACATTTATTTAAGAATATCCTAGTAAAGAATTCCTTAGCTAGGTATTCCATAAATGTGATTGGTGAAATTTGACATAGTATTGACATAAAAAAACTCATAATATGTCAAATTTGACCAATCAAATTTATGGAATCCTAGCTAAGGAATTCTTTACGACGAAATTCTTAAATAAATTGTTGGTGAAAACAGGCATTAATGTATTATTTTTGTAGTTTGTTAATCAAACTGGCAGCAATTTTTTTCTTCAATATTTTCATTGTGAACTGTGAACCTTTCCGGTCAAATAATCTTTACAGAATGAAGGAATCAAGGAACTTCTTACCTGTGATGTAAACGGTCAAAGCAAGTTTATGGCAGACACTTTATAATAATATATTTCTGGAAATAACTGTCGTACTAAATTTCTACCTGTGGTGTAAACGGTCAAAGCAAGTTTATTGCAGACACTTTATATATACTTCTGGACATAACTGTAGTGCTAAATTTTTACCTGTAATGTAAACGGTCAAAATGAATTTATGTCCGACCCTTTATACATATTTCTGGAATAAAGTGTCAGATGTAAACGCATCATAAATGTCCGACAGAAATTTTGCATCGTAAAATTTTGCGTTTACATCTGACCATCTATAAGTGTCTACACTTATTTTCGGAAATTCATGCGTATATGTCTGACAGAAATTTTGCATCGTTTAGATTAGCGACAGTTGGTGTCCGACATAAAATTCGTGGAATAAGTTTCAGATGTAAACGTAGCTTAACTTTCGAGGGTTTGAATTTAGAAAAAAAATTTTGTTAAAAATTGTTCTTAGAAAAGTGTCCTCTATCACCACCTAAGTTATGTAAAGTGAGTGCGGGGACACCCTGTATAGATAGATAGATAGATACATTGGAGACGGTCGGAGCATAGTGGTCACGCAAGTTGACTATGGACGCTAAATACCCGGTTAGAATCCGAGTAAAGTAAGAACTTTATTCTGACCGTTCTCTCCTCGGAAAGCAATGGCAACCTACCGAGAGTAATATGCCAAGAGCATACTTAAATGTTAATGATCTAAAGGGTCCAAAAAGTTGATCTGTGGACTATGGGGAAGCGTAATAACCACCTCACCAACATTTAAGGATCACGACGCTTCTGTTAAGAAGCATAACGACTGTATGATGATGTTATAGATACATTATATAATTATAATATAGGGTGTTTTTTTAGCTGCATGAGAACTTCAAAATGAAATAAAACATTAAAAACCTGACGGAATGTTTTGGTTATAATTTTTTTATGAAAGTACAGTTAATGGCATTTATGATTTGAACATGACTTCCGGCATGTGACCACCACGACTAATGGTTACGAAGCGCATCCGTTCAGTCCAATTTTTGACCACTTTTTCCAATATTTCTGGCTTTATTTCATAAATGGCTTGCTGAATATTAGCTTCCAATGCTTCTAGAGTTGTTGGTTTGTTAGCATAAACCATGGATTTAACATACCCCCACAGAAAATAATCTGGAGGTGTCAAATCACACGATCTTGGAGGCCAATTGATAGGACCACGTTTTGAAATAATGTTGTCACCAAATTGTCCTTTCAATAAATTGATGGTTTCGTTGGCTGTGTGGCACGTAGCACCATCCTGTTGGAACCATAAGTTGTCAATGTTTAGCTCTTGAAGTTTTGGAAACAAAAATGTATTGAGCATGTGTCGATATCTCACACTTATTCACCGTAACGGTAGCTCCTTCCGCATTTCGAAAGACATATGGACCAATGATGCCGTTGGCGTGTATTCCACACCAAACAGTCAATTTTAATGGATGCAATGGAGTCTTAAGATAATGTCCCGGATTGGTCTCACTCCATATACGGCAATTTTGTTTGTTCACATACCCAATTAACCAGAAATGTGCCTCGTCACTGAACAAAATTTTACGGTAAAAAAATGGATCCACTTCCAATTGGTTGGAAGCGAATTTGGTAGCGTTGTTCAATGGTCAATCTATGCATTATCAAATGCCAAACCTTGCTAAACACAAATGTCAAAAAACTGTTTCCATAGCAATCTTGATTCAATTGTTATCCCTATTGAAAGTTCTCATGCAGCTAAAAAAACACCCTATATATTAAGGTCTCCTATAATAATAGTTAAAGCTCCTCTGTCATATTATAACAATAAAAGTGTATAAAGTGAATATTCACACCACCATAAGTTCTATAACAACAGGTGCGGCAGCAACAAACTAACAAATACAAATTATAAGTCCATAAAACAGCAACAGATGCCATAAATGTTGACACCAAATCAACAATAATATTATAAAAAGCAAAAAATAAAATTTTTGATTTTCTTAATTTTTACATCAATGAAGCCTAAAGTTTTTACAAATGACAACTAATTTTTGTTCTTCTTGTAGTTATAACTGTCTCCTTATTTTAACGGTTTCTTAAATAAGTAATAGTCGGTAGCAGTAGCCAGGGTTGAAAAAAATCAAGATTTTTTTGATTTATCTTTAAAGAGTTTCAAAGGTTTAAGATAAAGAAATAAATTAAAAAAATATTTAAAAAAAAGCTTTAATTTAAATAAAAATAAAAAAAAAATAAAAAAATAAAAAAATAAAAAGACTAAAAAGCAAAAAAGAATTACTATATTATCTTTAAAAAATGGACTAAAAAGTACCTCCTAATCCGGAATAAAAGTGACATTATTACTCCCAATAAAAAGAAAGAGGAGGCCATTGCCTTGCTACTAACGCAGTTGGATGCGAATGCGGAGCATCGGGTTCAAACCTTTCTTATGACCAATTCTCCGTGTTTCGGAGAGCACGTTATGCCAGTGGTCCCCATGAGTTGACGAATTGCCACCGTTAACAAAAAACAGGGCTATAGGCACATCTGAAGGCTAGCCTAGCAATCTGCTACTAGATGTAAAACAACTATAGTCCGAAATCTAAACCTCCAATACTGGAGAGGCCTACATCCAGGAGTGGACTGGGACAGGGTGAAGAAGAAGAAGAAGAATATAACAATATTATGCTATTCTCGTCTAGAGTGGTTATTAGTGTGGAAAATTAGTTATATTTAAGATGCTCCTTCACATTAAGATATGCATACGAATAGTAACAATTGAAAGACATTTATTTTCTGGGTCTGAAGATATTCAAAACTTGATATTTTCTCTTTGATTTTCCTTAGAAAACAACCACCTACAAAACATAAATTAAATTATTAACAAATCAAAATAATTGAAAATATATGGTGTACTAAAGGAATAATAGAAAGTTGTGTAAGAAAGAAATGTTTAGATATACCTTAGGATAGATTATTTTACCCCAACAAACGTTTGCCCGATTGGTTTGATGAATTGTTATTACAACATTATAAAAAGTTTATAATTTAAATTTTTTTAAATTGTGTGACACCTATTAAAAATTATAACATTTTTGCCAGGTGGTAGGAGTTCAATGCCTTGTGATAATACATTGATGCTAATATTTTTAAACAAAAACGTTTTGTGTTTGTTGGGTATTAGCATCAAAATTTAGATTTCCGCTGTTTTTTTTTTCTTTTCATATAAATATATTGGGCCGGAGGGGAATGAAGTTTAGTTCTTTATCTGATTTACGTATTTATTGGTAACTACGCTAACGTATTGAGTTCTGAAAATACATATGTACCTACTATTATACCAATTGCAACTTTATTTTAAATAATATGTATCTACTATAATACAATAAAAAGTTAATTCTTAAAACTGCTCTATTTAACAATAAATTAGATTTCTTAATTGGAGCTAAAACAATCTCGTGAAACAAATATAAAAAATTCGAAAGAATATAAATGATAAATTGATACTTGACAAGTTGTTTGACATATTGCTTCTATTTCTCAGCACATGCTCGACTAACACCTTTCCTTGTGCAGGTTTGTACTTATTAAATTATTTTTAATTTACTTTTGTTAATTTTTAAGTTAGTTCTCTGTTTGATTATCTCATGTATTTTATTTTTTAAATTAATGGGCCATGAACAAATTAAAAAGTATATTAAATAATTTAATACTTATAGCCATTATGTTCTACAGTATAAATTATAGAAAGTATTATGTAAAAAGAAAAACAGGTGTAGTTGTAAAGCTGAAATTTTAAAAATAAGTATGTACATACCTACCCAAATAAGAAATAAAATAAACTCTCGATAATGGCAACAACTCTACCTAAAGGCAACTTTCAAGAACTTGAAGCAGTGTAGTACTTACCATGGTACTTACATTACTTTGCCGTCATTTATACACTGATAGTGTATCTTAATAATTTTTTATGCTGGCATTATGTATTTAATTATTATTAAAGAGTCCAAGTAATAGTGATTGATATATGGCGAATACAAAAAGAATATCTTGAATATTATAGAATAGAATTTAAATATTACATAATATGTACGACGAAAGAAAACAGTTGATATGGTTAGTATACTAAAAGGAAGATTATAGTGAATCCCCCCCCCCCCCCAGAACGGAGCATGAGAAGAAGGCGTAGAAAAAGCTAGTGGAACAATAATAGTAAATGGAAGAAGACAAATCTACGAACTACCTAGATTATGTTTTTTACAATACATCATACATTTTAATAAAATAAACATGTCTAATCATCTTAATAAAAATTTCGCAATATTCATGCCTTCTAATTCTTCTACTCATCTGAATTCTGAAATCAGTCGTCCAATTCTTTTTACTAGTTGTGTCTTTTGTTCATACTAGAATTATCGTTTAGGATAAAGTTGTTCAAATTACAGTGCTAACTACCAAATATTAGTATCGTAATTTTCTATCTCTTTTGGCTAGTTAATTTTTAGGTCATAAATGTTGTATGTTCATTATCGTGTGTCGAGCCGGCCGTGGAATGACCGCTAGCGCTGGTTGTATAGAGCGGATATTCTGGGTTCAAATCGCAAACTTCACAGAATTTCGAAGCTCGGTCTTCCAGTGGTCCATACGCCTGATTAGTGGCTCCATTATATTATATTAGATATGACATAAACCCCTTTGTTGTGAAGCACACAATAAAACAACAAAGTTTGTTTTCCTTTTATGGTTCCCAATAGGATGCTACCCTCAAGGATTAACAAGACTGTTCAACCATAGAAAGTTTAGCAAAAGGAAAATAAACATTTGTGTGCTTCAAAACAAACTGCTGAGGTATATGGCTATATCCTATCTAATGTAATATAAGACCTATGAGTAGCTCCATCTTCCACAGTCCCATGTAATCCCAACCGTGTACAAATAGACCTAGAGTCTCTAGCACAAGTGGGTTTGAAACCACACCAGTTGAATTATGATGACGAATCGTGTATTTTCGTAAATATTGGCTCAAACAACCCTAGTTCGTAAATTAATTATAACCAATTCTTCTATGAACTTATTAAATAGAATAATTTGCTAGAAAGCTCCTCCTCGAGTAATATTTTCATGATATGCAGATACTCAGTATAACTAGCTTTCGCAACCCTGTCGCAAAGTGAACGTATTTCTTATGCATCCCGGCTAGCTCTTACCTTACTGTCTGTTTTATTTGATTATGTGAAATTATAAAAATTGGTGATCTCGTGATTGAACAAGTATAGCTAAGCTAGCCTTGTATTAAAATTATTCAACTACAGTTGAAATAAAAAGTACAGTATCAACACACCTTTATCCTTGAAAGTTGCTGCCGACTTTCCGTTATCAACACAAATGGTTGTCTTGTTTACAGATGGTATAGTTGTATTTTTCATTAGTGGTTGGGAGTCGCTATTGTGCAGACACGAATATTCGGCATTTCGGTTCTATGTTTTTGTCAATTTGTGGAATTAGGTGTCACGGGTGGTCTACCCCCACATTTGTCGTGCAAGCCCAAGTCACGTGCCAACGACTAACGAAAAAATTACCTCTAACCTCGCCGCAATAGTGAATGAACGCAATTTTTGAATGTAGCATTAAACTCTATGACTTGGTTTATTGGCAAATATTTAACAAAACAATATTGTTGTTATTGTTTGCAATTATAAGAAGTCTTAAGTAACAGGTAAGTATCTCAACAATTTTGTATAGTTTAACATTATAATAGTATTCTAACGCAACACTTTTAGGTTATTCTTAATCGCGACATGATTTGAAGGCTAAGAAAATATTTAAGAAGAATCCTCCAATTTGGAAAGCACACTTTCGTAATTTGCTACTATCTGCTTATTATTCAAAAAAAATCCACAAAATCGTACAAACGGTCTGTGTCCAAATGTTCTTTTTTAAAAACTAATATACTTTTGTGCAATTTTTTTGAGTAATAAGCAAAATAACTTCGAATTACGAAAATGTATTTTCCAACTTGGAGGATTCTTCTTAACATTTCACGATATCTTAGTCATCTTAGTTGTTGGTGTTAGTTCACATTTGTTAATAACTTTTTTTTTCTCACGAAACTTTATAAAATTTGGTAGAGATTTAAACCACCATTTTCTCGAGGTTAATAAAAATCTCAACATTTTTGGATTCTGCGTTTATATTTCCAAATATGTAAATCCTTCACATGGGACCATTTCATACACTAAGAAGTTATGAATCTAATCATTGCCTCCTAAACTTACAAGCCGTGAAGTTACATTTGGCAACGTCGCATTTGCAGTACTTGGTGGTCCTACTTGCAAAGTGTCTCATATACAAATTATTTGTTATTTTATGTTAATAAATAGATTTAATAAATTATACAATTTTATTATCAAAAAGTTAAACTAATTATTATAAAAAAGTACTTACTTTACAATATAAACACAATAATAACTAATAAAAGCAATTTCTAGGTTTGTCAAAGTGTATGTAATTTTCTCTATTTTGTTAAATTTTCAACAGTTTGAAATTGATCATTTGTAAGTTTTCTGTTATTATTTAAGAGAATATAACAAAACGATTTGTACATTTGAATAATTAAATTTTTAGGTCACTTTCCACATGAATAGCATAGTAGAGTAATTGCACCCCTCCCCCTCTGCAAATAAATCGATGTTGATAATAATTATCATAGATATTATCATTTACCTTTCGCATTTTTGCGAAATTTGAAAATTGCAGAATTTTGACAGTCATATTTTAAGAAACTGAAACACTTATCACTATATTGTCTCATCTTCGACATGACAAGAAGTGTTGGAAATTTCAAAATCGATATTCATTCTATAAAATAACGTGAACTTTTCTTCATAAATTTTATAATTCCAGTTTTCAAACTTTAGCTTGTTTGTAAAACTTGCGACGAATTATAATTTTCTATTTTGTCGTTTTTAAAAATTCTTAAATTTTTGTAGTTCTTTTTAACTCTTCATTTCTTCCTTGTTCCGGATCCTTTCTAGATAATTTCTTGATGTGCAATCTGGCACACAGCATCTAGGTTCTAGGATCTATTAACAATGTCATTAATAAATTGTACTAATAAATAATTACACAAGGCAACATTAATTTTGCCAACAAAATTTTTTAAGTAATTTATTACGATAATAATTTTTGATTGACAATCATCCGAAAAAAAATTATATTTCAAAAAAAAGTTTGCTTTTGTAGCCAGGAGAGCTATTTAATTCAATTCAATATAGTCTCCCATCATATTTTCATCGTATTGGCCTTGATAACGGCTTTTAAAGTTCATAACGTCTTGATGAAACCTAGAACCAACCCACCGAAGTGGCGGATTTCCGAATAGGCGCATGAGGCGCGCGCCTGGGGCCTCACAAATCAAGGGGGCCTCAAAATTCAGCTTTTTGAATCACCAACTTTGAATTATAGTATAGTAGTCAATAAGGCGGTTTGGCCTAGGAAAATTTTAAGAACCGTTAAAAAATAGTTATCCTAGTTAACTATTTTCCCAATGTCCTTAAAATTTTCGCAGGCCAACCGCCCCAATGACCAGAGTAAAACACGTGCGCGTAGAATGCATACTGTAGGCTGTAGGGGTAGTGAAAATATTTACAACGGGGCCTCAAAATTGAATTGTGCTTGGGGCCTCTCAAGTGCTAAACGCCACTGACCCACCGAGACTAAATAAAAATATAAATAAACATTTTATTTATAATATTTTTCTCACTGAAAACTGTTTACCTTATAACATCTTTTGCAATTACTACACGCAACATGTGGAGCCCCTGGCCTATCATGATTCCGAATAGGGCAGTCAAATTATGCTTCGTAGGCTTCACAAAGCTTCCCACTGATGTTGAATTCAAATTTTATACCTCGTACTTTAATAAATTTTCCACATATATAAGAAAATGCATCAGCGTCATTCTTACACTTTCTCGATGACATTTTAACCTTTTTGAGATTGGTACAAAACACTTTATTGTTGTTTTCGGCGTAAGTGCTATCTGGAGATATCGTAGGTAGCGTACGAATGTGAAAATCCCTTTTATTTTTTCGCGGTGTGTTTAAATATATCATAATTAGTTACTGTTTCTATAAAAACGCAAGAATCTGTATTATTAGCATTACAACTACAAAAGCAAACTTTAAAAGGGATATGAAAATTTTTCCTTCATTTTGGTGTATTATGAACAGGAAAATCATAAAATGAAACCTAGGACAACAAAAAGTTCTTTTTTTGTCGAGTTGTGATTATTCAATATGCAACGAATTACAAAAAGTAAAGTATTACCTTTCAACTATTTAATAAGGAATTGAATCAATTTTTAGGCTACAGACTTATTTAATACAGTTCTTGTACACTTACCTATGATTGTAGTTAGTTTTAGTTGTTAATTATTACTAACAAAGTGTTCTTACACAAATTTAATATGCATAAATCACATAAACATCAATACAAGAATTTGAAAATTAGGACCACGGGCGACGTTGCCAAATTTGCAACTTCACGGCTTGTAAGTATAGGAGGCAATGATCTAATTCATGGGATTGTTTATACCGGTTCGTCACATATTTCTCCAGCTGAAAATTGTTATTTTGAACGCAAACAAAAAACTTCGAAATCACTGCTGTCAATTTGCATTTTGACCTTTTTTTGCCTGAACAAACTTATAACTAATTGAATCTACTGTACAACGTTTCTGTTGAGCCTAGCTCATAGAAATCATAACTCCACGTCTTGCATAAGCGAAGATTTGACACTTTATATCTCTGCACCTTTTCAATTTGGCATATTTTACATTATTTATAATTCGATTAAGGGCCGGTTTTACAATAGAAGCTTAAGCTCAGCTCAACTTTGAACCAGCCTTGAGCTTCAAATTTTACAAATTATGGGTTTTACAATGTGCGCTTAGTACTTGAGCCGAGCTCAACTTGAAGCTTTACATAGGTAAAGCATATGTGCGGTTCAGCTGAGCATCGGCTTAGTTGAGCCGATGCTAAACCTCCAATTGTAAAACCGGCCCTAAACTAATCATTCATGTTTCACATAAATTTCACCGTACAAAGACAGTGCAGCCAATATTAATAAATCCTGAGCATGGTCACATGAGCTACCTTATCTAAACGTGCAAGGTATAAGTCGTTTTATTATTCATAGTGGTTCAAAAGTGACTTGGCATTGCGCGACAAATGTGAAGGGAGAACGTTTGACACCCAATTAAACCAATTGTCACAAATACAACCGAAATTACGAATATTAGTTTCTGCACATTAGCCGCTCCCAACCACTATGAATAAAATTACCTCTACTCGACTATAACGAGGTATAAGACTGGGACTTCAGCAATATTCCTATGTTATTTATATACTTGGGACTTCAACAAAATTTCTAATAATAAGTTTCTAGTTAATTTGTAAATAATTAAATATTTCAATTTTTAATAAATTATTAATTATATTTTAATAGGAAATAATTGTCTAGTACGAATGTATAATATGAATGAGGAAAAGTAATTCTTGGGTTATAAACTCGAAACATTAGCAATTGAATAATTTTGTTTGCATCTGAGATTCTGATTATAACTGAGAATATTATACAAATAATTAAAATAATAATTTTATTTCAATTATATCAGTAGTTACATTTATCTTTCTGTACTACTTTCAATAAATCCACCTGTTGGTATACGATACTACCAGATTTTTTAAAATCTTTTATTACATAGTTTATAATTAATAAGTAATTAAAATTTCCACAATCTGAATATTATTAAGGAAGTAATTAGGTATAGGATATAAAATTTACATATTTTTAGTAGGTATCAGTTTACATGAACTAATTTAAATGTAGTAGTGCTTAGCATTATTAACTATTCTGATAAAAATTATCAAAATAAAATTTGTCATTATTAGTTCATGCATGTAATGTAGGCAAAGATAATTTTTTTTCTAAAAAATACTAAAACTAAAAAATTAAAAATTTTCAATAAAATTTCCTGTATTTAAATAAAAAAAAAAACTTAAAAATTTTAAGTTAAAAATTGGAATAAAAAAAGGTTTTATTCAAAGTAAAGAAAATGTACTAATAGGTAAAATGTTATGTTAATAAAATAAAAAGCGCATTATACAAAAATTATAAAAGTTTGGGGAGTTGCTTGTGTATGAAATTACTAACACCCACTCCTATATCGTGAGCTTACTGCAAAAACTGACCAAGTCCATATTAGGACCTTAAAGGACTGCACTGCATGGTCAGTTTTTAATTATTTTTTTAGGCTTAAATTTTAGTTAAAAATTAAACAGAAGAATGGGATAAAGTTGTTCGGCTTTCGGCCTCACTAGTGAGATTTTTTTAAAATTTTAATTAAAATTTTAGCCTAAAAGCTGAGAATTAAAAACTGACCATGCAGTGCAGTCTTTATAGGTCCTGATATTGACTTGGTCAGTTTTTGCAGTAAGCCCACGATATAGATCAATCTTTGCTGCTGTTAATAATATTATTTTTTGCCTTTAATGAATGTTTTCATTAAAAAAAAAAAAAATTCAGATCCTTTTTTAACTTTAATTTTATTTTTATCTGTGCAGTCTTTTTAGTTTTTAATTTTTTTTTTAAATTCTACTCGTATATGCAAAATTCGATTTC
Source organism: Rhagonycha lutea (assembly GCA_958510855.1). NCBI lineage: Eukaryota > Metazoa > Arthropoda > Insecta > Coleoptera > Cantharidae > Rhagonycha > Rhagonycha lutea. The sequence continues at coordinate 53,831,926 of OY294037.1, forward strand.
AAATTTATTAAAAATGTGAAATTTATGTTCAAGTATTAGTACCTACCTATCCTATTGAAGGATATTAAGATGAATCCTTAAAGTTGTAAAATACACTTTCGCATTTCAATGATATCTTGCTGATTACTCAAGAAAATTGCACAAAAGTATATATTTTTTAAAAGAGGACACTTGGACGCACATCACTGTGTTTTTATTTTTTTTGAATTCAAATTTTTTTCAAAACTTTCTTTTCAAAAAATTTGAATTTAAAAATAATAAAAACACAGTGACGTGCGTCCAAGTGTCCTCTTTTAAAAAATATATACTTTTGTGCAATTTTCTTGAGTAATAAGCAAGATATGATTGAATTACGAAAGTGTATTTTACAACTTTAAGGATTCCTCTTAATAACAAACGTAAAAATGTTGTTAATGGCTGAGAGATGTTATAGACTAAATAATTATTGTAATACATAAAAATATTTTAATATTATAAATATTAGTACTATCTACAGTAGTTACCTACCTACTATTAGTATTACGAAGGAGCTATGAATTAATGATAATATTAATACAAAAAATATCCCGCTATTATTGGGAGATAGCGCATACTGATGTCGGAATACCGCCTACATTAATAAATTAGGCTTACTTTGAATCAAACGATAAAATAAATTTTACAGAAAGACTCCTAAGGTTCTTTAATTGATTTCGATTGCGGGTCGAGTGTAGTAGATAATAATAATATAAAATAAAGTCCTGTCCTGACCAAGAAGGTAAGTAGTCGGGTTTGGTGTTCCGTATAATTTGATAGCAATTCGGTTCTCATTAGCCTCAGTGGCTTCTAGCGGAAATAAATGCTAATCAAAAGATTAATATGCAGCAATTTGCATAAGCGAACAAGTTGTTGATGTAATTAATAAGTCAAAGGTATCTTGATACTAAAAACATGTCTAAATAACCAAGGTGAATAGGTTGTTAGCGTTTTACTTTTCATTATCGATTAAAAAAATTCATAAGGTAGTTAAATGTTTTTAATTCAAAACTTAAACATCTACCATTTAAAAAATGACAATGAAAGTTAAATTCAATAAACTTAATTTTGTATAGCCCATAGAAAACTAACGAAACAACTTTCAATCTTAAAATGATGTTAAGCTCCGCTGATCAAAATTTTAATAAATTATTAGCATTTACTTAATATTATTGTTATTATTGATTTAAATTTATATTCATTATCTAATACACCATAAATGCTTTCCAGTATCCATTTTAACAGATGGATTTTCAGATTTTAACAGAAGGAAGCTCAATTGAAGCAAATTAACGTTTTTTTGCTCATAATCAATCAATATAATATACTACCGATCAAAAAATTTTTGCCCACAGGTGATTCTCAAATATTTTGCTATAATTTATCAAATATATTATCCAAACCTTTATTTACATTATGCACAATTTTGTAGCTGATGCGACTTCACTATAAACTATCCTGCGATTTAAATAGGGAAAGCCAATAATTATCAGTATTAGATTGGTATAAAATAGTCCCAGTTATGATTTTTCTGTTTTTTATTTATATTGTTTTTAAAGTAATTTGGAACAGCATTTTCAATAGAAGAAGGATTTAGTTCTGTCTGTCTATTGTTTTAGTTTCAAAATAAAAACGAAGGAAATTTTTGTCTGAAATTAAATATTTAACATATTAGTTTCGGTTTATATAAAATGTAAAACAAAATTGTCAGATTAGACGTAATCTGGAATAATCATGCATAACTGTGGACTACATTGAAAAGATTAATTCATTTATAAGACCGTCATCATTAAGATTGGAAGTGTTTGCAACAAAACTTTTTTGAATAGTGGTAAAAATTGAAAAAGTTGTTAAAGTTGTTGATAAATAGATGAAACTGAAATGGGCACGCAAATATAAGGATAAAAAAGGAAAAAATACAAGTTTTGTGTGTTACACTGGTACTTTTAGACCGCGTTCGCTTTGGCCCTATTTTTGTTACTAAAGCTTCATGCTAGGAGCGTGCAAAATTTGCGCTCTCTTTGGAAAAATGCTCGCTTCCATGCTTCCCAAATCAAACGGTGCTTAGCGCTGCAGTGCTTAAACTTTAAATTTGTGTGGGTTGTTAGTTGGTACCTAACCTAACTTATTTTTTTTATAAAATATCAATCAATCAATCAAGGGCTTTTCCATTCCTGTCGGAATATTGCCACTTCTATTGAAGTCTTTACAATCCATTTCACGAGGTGGATTAATCCTCTTTTGCTACTCTTTTTACTACAACTTTCCACGACAGCGTGTGGATGTCCATCGGAAAGCCGGGCTAAGAAACTCTGCGAAGTCCGCGATTAAAAAATATTGTATAATATTTATATTATTTACCTTCTTAAATTGTTTCGAAGTCGACAGAATTACATATTTCAATAAGATGGAGTAGCATACCACCAGGGGTGGGCAAAATACATGAAAATATGTATTTGAAATTCAAAATACAAAATACATTTGTTTCGAGTATTTGAAATTCAAAATACAAGATACTGTATTTCAAATACAAGATGCAGTATTTCAAATAGTACAAAATACATTACATTTTCAGATTTTCATGTTTACATAATAGGTATGTATTTAAAATACATTATATTGCAGTATTTCACCTGTGAAACTTGTTTTTTTAAAGGCGCCCTCTTAAATATAAAAAAATTTATTTGAAAAATTTTCCACCAGATTTTGCACGTGTTTTAAAATGCCTCTGTTCAGGTTTGCTTTTTTTGTTAGTAAATAAATGTTGGTAAATCGATTTACAATTCAATTAATTATGACGTCTTTCATTGGTTGGAAAGAATGAAAGAAAACTTGTATTGGTTTCATAAGGCGCATCTTTTAAAATAATTCAAATTATGGTCGAAGCGAGACTTTATTTATAGCACTTACAATTTTTTTAATTTAAACAATTTTAATTAACTGTGCGTTTTTGATATAAAATCGCTAATTAACATAATTAAAATGTTAACCTGTCATCAAAACAAAATTAAATGGAATTTTTTTCAAAAGGCAATAACTTGATGGATTTTTAAAGTATTTTGTATTTTGTACAGTATTTTGCAATTTGTATTTGAAATCGAAAATACAAAATACATTTGTTTTGGGTATTTGAAATACAAAATACAAATACATTGAAAATATGTATTTGAAATACAAATTACAAAATACAAAATGTATTTCAAATACGTATTTCAAATACATGTATTTGAGATACTGCCCAGCCCTGCATACCACACCACAAACGATTCATGGAGTACATGAAATTAAAGAAAATTTCAGTGATAGGTTGGGCTAGGCAACTCCCCAGATACCCCATTGAAAATGTTTGGGCTATTGATTGTCTGTCGACTTTGATTGAAGAAATCGAAAACATTTTGTATTTTGTACCCAATTATCAAAGAAAAATCACAAATTTAACTTATAGTATGCTGTATCGTCCAATTACTAAAGAATAAACGAAAGTGGGCAAAAAATTAACAAACCATTTCTTTTCTTCTTCTTCAGGTTGGTGCCTATCCGGTTCCGGATGTTGGCGATCCTCCTGGCTAAGCCAAGAAGACTTTACTAGGGAAATGTTGATGGGGTGGTTTCCCGTTGCCTTCCCCATAGTCCACAGATCGATTTTGGACTTTTTAGATCACAGCATATTTTCGACGCAATCAGGATTAAAACCGCGGTTTCCCTCTCTTTAGTCTAATCGTGTTTGATTTACGCCAGACTGCTAGTCTTTCTTTTCTTTTATACTGACATTTAATTTCATTTTCGTAATATTTGTTTTAATATTGAATGAATTTTATTTATCGTATGGCATAATACAAAAAAAGAAAACAGAAGTAACTACATGTCAAAGCATAATCATATATTAATATCTAAACCTTCGATCCAAGTGACTGCTGTTGATGTGGCTCTCAGAAAGTCCTCAGCTGTACAGTGACTCGGCCTGCTTTCGCAGTTATAGGTGAGATGGTGCATTGTTTGCCTTTCTTCGCCGCAGTCGCATGAGGCAGATATGGATTTACCCCATTTAAACCGGGAAGCAGCACACACGCCACAGCCCGTGCGGACTCTGTTCAGTCTGCACCATGTATTCCGTGGCAGGGCGAAACCAGGTGGCGTCAGTCCGGTGTGGAGAATGTCGCGGATCTCAGGAGGCGCTTCAGCTTGCCATTCTCGTTCCCATTCCTGGTCCAGGCTGAAGTTGTTAGTGAGCAATCGTTCAGCGGTCTGAATGGGCGGCTTTCTGGAGCGCAGTCTGTGGCCCAGTTGTGCGATGTCTTCATGGATTTTTAGGGACGGATTTCTTTGAATTTTTTCGTACTCTCTGACTAGAGCGCTTGAACGGCGGAGATAGGGAGGGGAGATGTTACTCAATGAATTATTTCGGTTAACACAAGAACAAAAGTATTTTATTACAAAATTTTATTAAAACCTAAATATTTAAAAAAAAATTGCAACTTAATTATAATTATTATAACATACAGTACTAATACCTAGCCAAATTTTTAATTATTAAATTAATATTTATTTACATTTTTTTATTAAAATGTTTTTTTGATTAATACATAAAATATTTTAGTTCTTTGACCAGTATATAATTCAGGTAGTTATGAAATTAAGTTTTTATAACTTTTACAAATTTAAATAATACACTCTCAATTATTATTATTGTTAATATGTATATTATATAAAAATTATTGTAAATATGTATTAGAATGAATTTGTGTTGTAATTATATACTAGGGTACTACACTACTTTTACGTAAATCCACTATTTACCAGTAACACTTAATGTGCCTTTTATAATAATTACTTTATGAGGTTAGTTAGTACGTTTAAATTTACTTATTTCATTAACACCATGGATGTCTGCGTTACAAAATTCATTAGTAATAAAAAAAATATATAAATGATGCAAATTAAATAAGGTTACATGAAAGCGGTGTTGAGTGGTAGTTGGTGGCCGGGTGGTAATTCACTAATTAATAACTGGGACAGGTGCTCACCATGTACGCCTCGTTGCACCTATTCTAGCCCTTAACGCGTTTATTAATTTGCATTGTTACAAAGCAATTACGTTAACGGAATTTGTAACATGAGTAAAATTATACAAAGCTTCATGGAGGATGTGGTTTTAGTGGTTTATAGAAGCCATTTAGAATGGATAGTTTAGTTAGTTGTGGTTTTGTTTTGGCTTGACGTTAAAAGTGGTTTTGCATCCGCAATGATACATGATTTGCAGACAGTTAGATTTATATTATTAAATTGTAGATTGCTACTTAGCACAACATTGTATTGATTTCATGGTTAATTTTTAAATTTTCATGATGAGAAGATACCTCCAATCCTTCATTCAGTTCAATGAATTAAATAACTATTCCACTTTGGTCTAAATTTTATTCAAAATTATTATTAACTATTTATAGTATGTAATGGTAAAAGGATATAATATTGCTTTTATTTTTAATGATCTTTAATGAAAAAAAAAAATTTAAATTCACTGTATGGCCGGTTACGCCAAAATCTACTACTATAAAGTTGTTTTCATTGCTTGCTTACATGGTTCCGGTTGATTCTTTCTTCATTGCTTCATCTTCATAAAGAATAGTATGATTCAGACTCTTCATTTTCTTCATCCTCAAGAAATACTCATAATGGTATTCCTTTTGCACTCCTTCAAAAGTAAAATAATACTAAAATTAGCGTTGTCAAGAATAATATTGACAAAATGCATCCCGATCAATTTCCATCTTAAGGCTCCTAATGGCGGGTAAAATGATGGTAAACTTCTCAGTATTTGGTATAGGCGGCTACAATAATTAGAAAATAAGTGTTCATGAATGGAATGGACAGCGTAATCTGCATGTATCCTTTGCCAAGGATACTTTGGATATTTCCACGTATTATGAACTGGTAATTCCGGTCTTGGGTTGTTTCTTATTTTACAACAGGTCTTGCAACTGTTTGCTGTAACTTCGATGTCTCTATTGATTCCTTTCCACCAAACGTAACTTCTGGCCAAAGCTTTCATTTTGACAATTCCTATGTGTGGTGTATGTAGTTCCGTTAATATTATTTCTTTTAAGGACTTTGGAATCATTACTCTAATCCCATTAAATATACATCCATCTTGAAGAGATCTTTACAATATCTTCTTCTGATGAATATTTCCCAGATTGTAGTTCTGCGTACTCATTTCTTCTTACACACAAAATCTTTTAAGTTTCTGATTTTCTTTGTAAAGGAAACCTTGATAGAAAATCGGCATTTGCGTGTTTTTTTTTATTTCTGTATTTAATTTCATACTTGAATCCTGCCATAAAATTAGCATAATGAAGAAGAAGAAGAAGAATAAGAAGAATTATATTTAATTATATTATTACACTAAGGGCCGGTCTTTTCACCTTTTATAAACGTCAAGTAACTACTTGACGATTTTTTTAATTGAGCTTTTTAATGGTTGAGTAACAAAGTTAGGTCTTTTTGTCGCATTGTATGCAACTAATATGCCTAAAGCTCAATTAAAAAAATCGTCAAGTAATTACTTGACGTTTATAAAAGGTGAAAAGATCGGCCCTAACTTGTACATATTTAATAAACGATTAATTTACATTACATTGTTCTGTTCCTCATTCAGGACACAACAGAATTGGCGACGATTTATTGGTTACGAAATTAAAATTAATTATGGAAACAGTATTAAATCAGTTATATGCTGTCTTAAAAGAATTAGGTAATAATATAGCACATTACAAATTCAACTATTACAATCCCAGCAAGATCCTCAAATGAATTCCGATTTACGCGGCATCTGTCTTCAGGCATATGACGAAGCACTCGAAACATTCGATTCGTATTTACAACGATTAGAAAATTATCTAGAATTACTTGGACTTACAGATAATACGCCGGAAAATGATAAAGAATGCGTAAAAATAGTGCTAAACTGTTTAGGGCCAAAGTTATATCAACCAGTTTGACAGCTCCCGACAAGCCCAAAACTAAAACATTCAAAGAAATAATGGCTCTACTAAATACACATTCTTGTCCAAAACCAAATGAAATTTCCGAGCAAGTTAAATTTGCATTACATATACAACATGAGGGCGAAAGCATATCGAATTTTCAAGCCGAACTGAAGAAATTAACCACAAATTACTATTTTTACTTGTGTACAGTGTAAGAAATCAACTACTGATCCCATCCTCGTCGCTAATTCTGTTGTGTCCTGAATGAGGTAGGCCGTAATGTTTCGGATCAACAGAACAATGTAATGTAAATTAATCGGCTATTAAATATGTACAAGTTAGTGTAATAATGTAATTAAATATAATTCTTCTTATTCTTCTTCTTCTAGCGTGTAAGACGCATCCTTATATAGTATGTCAAATCTCGTAATAGAAATACCAACAAACTATAATATAATATTTTTTCTATTCTGTACAGGGCAACCGTAAGGCTCATACATAACACTGACCAACTGATGAAATTATGTTATGCTGTTTATGAAAACACCTTTGTTTATTAAAATTAAGTGTTAAAAACACACGAGTAATAAATATTTTGTATGCTATATTTCAAAAACAAAGGATTGGCAACTTATTGGCAGATTCGGCAATAAATATACAAATCTGTGAATCCATTACTTTATCAACACTCTGTATATCTAGTCTAGATGGTCGATAGCCTATCTTAATTTCTTTTTATAGTACAATTTTCTGTGACAAAAAAAATATGGATGATATATCTTGCATAGATTTGGAATATTTACTTGGTAAACTTGAAGATCTTTAAGATAATTTCTTTACACACATCCAAAATTGGCAATGTTTCAATTTTGCTTGTTTTGCTTGTGTTTTTACAAATTTCTATCAGGAATTGATGAAAATGTGCTACTTAACTCATTTTCGTTTATATCGCTAAAAGATCTAAAGTAGTAATCGAAATATCTCTAAGGAATATTCGTAAACCTATTGAAATTGTTAATTTATTACCCCGTGGTAATAATTAATTATTGGTATATTTTAAAATATAACCGAGGTAAAGTAAATAAATTATTGTTATAATTTTATTAAGCTTTCAGGCGTGGGCACGTTTTTCGTTAGAATAATACATAATGGATAAACATGGAAACAAATTTATATTGCACTGTCATTTGAACGGTAACTAGATCTAGGTCTTGTATCGTGAGTTAGGAAAAACCTAAATTGTATTCCGGCAAAAGAGGAAAACCTAACTCCAACACATAAACCTATTGAGTTTAAATTCAATAAAATTGGAAATGAACGTAACAATACAAAAAATAATGTAATCTATAATAGTGTGGTCTAATAGTGCAACTAGATAGTATCAATATTTTTTAGACAGACTAAAACTGTATTAAACACTTTTAGAACTAAAAATATAAGGTAATAAGGATATGTTTTCGTCCATTTGTTTATTAATTTATTTTTATTATTTTCAGGGTAGTAGACTATTAATTCAAGGTTTATGAAACGTTGAGTATTACATAAACCATTAATTAATAGTCCACTAGCCTGAAAATAACAAAAAAAAATTAAAAATATAAGGTAAAGTTAAAACTAAAATCCTGAAACTAAACAAACTGTTTAGTCACCTCACCATGTTACAATGTACCGAAAACGTTTGTGTATAAAATTATACTTTCAGTTTACTGTACATTTGTGCCAACTTTACATTATATTTTTAGTTCTAAAAGTGTTTAATACAGTTTTAGTCTGTCTAAAAAATTTTGATAGTGTGAAGTCCAGTACAGTTGGAACAGTGGGTAAGACAGACCACGGAGTTTATTTTCAAAAATATTAAATAGATGTCGCCCGAAGTCCTAACTCGACGAAATGCAAGTCACGTAGTATCAGCCGTGAGAAGATTTTCCTTAAACATATTTAGATAAATATTTTTGATCGAATTAAATTAGACGCAGCATACAAAATTTTCTGTATGTTTTATTATGTGATGCGGAATCGACTGCAGGTAGGTTGCGCGACTTAACGCAATGGAAGTTGTGGAAAAGGGTACAATGGGCATCAATTCTGCAGCTAGGAAATTTGGGATACCGACAACAACATTCAAACGTAGATTAAAGTCTACTAATAAAACTAAAAGTAATCGTCTTGGATCACAGTCTGATTTAGACGATAAAGCGGAAAATATATTAGTGAATCACATTCTTAAGTTACTAAAATATAGATTTTCAACAGATAGAGACAGCGTTAGAAAAATGGCCTAGGAATTAGCAGAAAGACGTAAAATAAAGCATACTTTTAGCCTGTTTATAAGGTATGGGAATACTTAATGCATTCGCAGATATACAAAGATGGTATGGTAAGTATTTTATTTCTTTTGAAAATAAGGCGTGCAATTATCTCGCGGGCCAATTACTTCCAAAATTTGTATTGCCTTTTTTACAGTACGAATAGATCCTGCAACTGACTAGAAGAAAATAATTCAATCTGATTGTCTTTTACCAGCTTCTACCGTATCAAGACAAGACGCTAATCACTATGTGAACGCCGCTTTAGTGTATGTTTAACGCCGTACAGTTGGTCGCGTTGGACATTACAGGACGAAGTCCTAAACTACGAACAATAGAACGAGAAACCAATACCCTATATACCAAATTGTATCTTGTTTAAGCTATTCGCTATGTGCGTGGGTAGAGAGTGGATACGAAAACCGATCGAAGCGTTCGGAGTGGCCATAATAGAAACGTTTGTTATTATTTATCTATGCCTTATGTGTTTAGCATACACACCAATAATTAATACACTACGAACCTCTTAAACAAAGTTTAAATTTAAATTTCCCTCAAAAATCCTTAATTAAAACAGTTTCTATTGCTAAAACAGTCCCAATGCATTTTATTTATTGAGCCACCAGAGGGCAGCAGGAGGAATGCACACAGTGAATAGCTCTGTATAAAGTAAAATTAGAATTCATTAACCAATTGTGTACTAACAGGACCTTTACATCCAATTAACTTTAATTTATATTATATTTTCACGTGGTAAACTTAAGGTACGATCACAGTAAAAGCTTATTTTCCGGTACCTAGAACCATCGCCGATATGCAAATATGTGAGCACAATCGACACCGGTGAAAGCAGCTTTAGCTTGCTCACTGTAATTGTTATGTAAATATAACAATCCCCTTTACCATTTAAATAGTTATCGCGACCCTTTATTGTATTTTTGCTTCTATGTTGTATTAATTTGTGTTAAAATATAGTTAAAAATAGTAGCTTTCCTTCGATTTTTACTTTTCTTCAAATGCTAAAGTAGGGCGCTAGCTAGCCTTTCTAGATACCTACTAGTCAATATGCTATAGTTTTAAAACTGAATAAATATACAAAAGCAGAGAATTTTAGATTTTCGGAAAATAAAAATCAATTAGAGAGACCTCGTAACATACATTACGTGATTATATGAGAATAACATAATAAATTCAAATAAAAAAAAATTTTTAAACAAATTTTAGATGCAAACATCCTTAAAATAAAAATAATTTGAATAAATTTGGAATTCTTCAAGGCAAACTATTATGGTTGTTTTTGTTGATTTTAAAAGATTTTATTCGTTTTTATAGGCCATCTACTCTAATTAAACTGATTCAATGGCTTGTGTCCACTTAAATTCATACAATTCATTAGAAATAAACCATTGATTCACTTTGATGATGGAAGTTATACACTAATGCACTCAATTATATAGTAGTTATATACCATAGATAAGAAGATACATTTGTTTCAATTTTCATTCTCTGGAATAACTCTAATTCGTTTGCCTCGAATTTAGATGCATTTAAAAGTGCAAATAATTTGCATACATTTTGAAGCTGTAGATAAGTTATACAATTTCATTATTTGCAAAGCTGAAATCCACCCATATTGAAAAAGCTTCTTTAGAATAAATTAATATTATAGTATTATTATACTATACCATTTCTAACAAAACAAAATCTCCAAGTCCAGGAGACGGAGATCCGATTTTTGTGAGGAATAGAAAACTTATACATCAAAATTTTAGTCCAAATGTTATAATTTATTGATTTGTTTAATAGTCGAGGAAGTTGGTCAAAAGGAAAAATAAAGTAACATAATTTCAATTCGAAATATATAAATTTTTCTTCCCATCATCGTCAGGACATTGACATGGTTGACCGAGTTGTCAAAACCCTTTCTGTTCCTTTGCCATCGTTATGTATCAAGATTTCAAGATTATATTTCTCATTATTTAGTTAAATTAAGGGATTTTTATGATTTTAACCACCATATTTCGCCCAGTTGTTAAAATGTTCTCATTAAAAAGGTACCTCAAAATATATAGGTACTGATCGATACTCTTTAGTTTCAATATAATTTTGTTAACATGGCTAAAAATCCCTTAATTTTGCTAGATATAAGCCGTTAATTTAGAAAATTTAAGAATAGTTACCATAAATGTACTGTTGTAATAGCTCGAAAACAATTTATTAAATAATAGCGTTTCATTGCCTTTTAAAGAAAATTTAATTGATTTATAAAGTTAGCTGAGAAGAAATAAAACAAAATTATTTAAATTATTCTTTAATACTACATATTTTACATATACAATTTATATATTAAGATAAATAATTACAGTGGTTTGGAAACCATCAATAGATTCACGAATTTGTTAGTCATGCTACTGTTTACAAATCAAACATGTAACTTAGTTAACACTTAAGTACTATTGAATGGTATCAGTAGGAAACAAAAGAGCAGAACCAATATTAAAAAGGTGTTTATTTAAAAGGGTCCTTTCAATTATTTATAATTGTACATCTATGTATTATAAGTGAATCTTTTGTAATAGGTATGTCGAGTTTAAAAAAACAATGATGTATTTTATCAAAATTATATTAACCTGAAGTTATTCAATAACTCACTTATACTTTGACATTATACATTATGTATATTATGTACATTAATAGCATCAGATTTTTGGTAAAAAGTATTACAATTAAAAATGATTTAATGAAATATGATGTTTAAATGTATAACTCTTATTATCAATTCTTTTATAATTGATCTTTTTGTAATGTAAACAATTATGGGGCGGTTGCACCAATCATATTCAAAGATTTAGCATACATTTGAATTAAATGGGGATATAAAATTAGAATTAATTTTTGTATTATCAGATAATTAAACTAATAAGAGGATGTCATAAATTGTCATTAAATCAAGATTTTTCAATGAATTTTTAAGTTAAACGTTTGTTAAACTCTTAAATGACGTTGTTGAAACCGACCCTATGTAATACTTTGTAGACCTACACATAATAGTTTTGTCTATTATTTTGTTTTTAAAACAGTTCTTCTTTCTTTATACTTTGCAGTGTTTCATACACTAAGTAAATTTGTATTGTAAAGTTTATTCACAGTTCGAATCACAACTGAATATTTTATACACAACTTGGACGATTCACCAAAATTTAAGAAGCGTTTAAGCAGCAAATAAATAACAGTTTAGCATGTTCTTGAAATTATCACATGTTTTGTAATTTTGTACACTATATTTTATATTTATACATGAATAGTATCTTCGTCGTCACTAGGAGAACGTCTTCCAGCCGTACCTGGTGATCCCGGATCTAAAGGAGTTTCTGGACTAGGTGTTCTAGGCTGAGGGGCCTCGGTAGTTTGACTATAATAACTCGATAAAGAACTTAACGAACTACTAGCTGCTAAATTATTTAAATGTGCACTAGGTCCCGGCATTCCTAAACCAATACCAGGCGGATATAAACGATATGGGAGAGGTTTTTGAAGAGTTGCTGCAGCCGCAGCCGCCGCTTGTCTATAATACAAATCCGCCGCGCTGGGTGCTGCCGCTGCTGGAGCAGATTGTGGAGGATACCAACAACCATATGGAGGTGCACCATATAGTCTTTGAAACGCCGCATAATTACCAGCTTCAGCAAGTAATTCTAAACCCACTGCCGTTTGTCTTTTCCACTTAGTTCTGTAACAAATATTTAAATATTAATATAATGTTTAAAATACATCGAATATTATCATCTATAGGTACTAAAAATAACTACTTAAAGAATTAATTTAAACTTATCTTAATTCTCACACATAAAGAAAATATATTTATGTGAACAACTTTATTTTAAGTGTTATTGCTTTTAAAATTAATTTATTACAAAATTTATCTTTATTAGGTATTAATTTATCCATTTAGAATTTAACAGGTGCTTTTCATCGATCAGTTATAATATTATATAATATAACCCCTACTTAAAATTTAAAAATTAACAAACTATAGTTAAAAATTAGAATTTTTTCATTGTATTTTTTAATAATAAATGCCTTGTAAATAGTAAACTTTAAAAGAGTTAAGTACCATCGATATCAGTTCATTTTTAAAACTTGGGTGTCACAATATCAAAATGGGTTAATAGTATAAAGTAATAATTAATTGCTAAATTTAATATATTGAATGGTGATAATAATTGATAATACAGTTGGACCGGGATTTCTTATTGAATTGGAATACAACCCTCTGCGGCAGAGTTGATTAAATAGAAGCGAAAAACGCCTACCCTATTACAACATGACTGTCACTTTCTACACTAATCTACTTATAATAACTTGTAACTGCTGCACTTGGGGAGTGTTTACTAAAACTTAGCATAGGCGCCGGAGGTAAAACCACCAATTTACTAAATGACTACGTCGATATTTTCGGCAAATTTCTAAAAACAAGCAATTTAGGCACATTTAATGTGATGTTAAAATGCTTTACCGCAATGATATGGCAATTTTAAATTAAGCGTGAATTCAAGGGTATTGATTTTTAGAAACCTTAATTAAAAAACATGCAGAAACAATTAACCATTTTTAATTCTGTTTTGCGGTAAATTATTATAAAGCAATTTTAAATTTTTAAATGCAACCAGTATGGAGGTACGAGTTTATAAGGTATGATGGTGATATTTGGCTACCTTAACTTGTAGCTTTCAATTAAATCAGTCTAAGAGATTATATGATTGATCGTGAATAGAAAATAACTTGACCTTAAGTAATTATTGTTTGAAAGCATTTTTAGTCACCTAATTGTTAGATAGAAGATCGTTGAAAGTGCTGACGTTGCATACAGGCGCCGACAACCAATTACTAAGATATAGATGGCGGGTTTCTTTTTTGTTATAACAAACGCACAGCAATAATTAATACGGTTAAATATTTATCAACAGTTTGGTCACAGTAGTATATTCAGGTAAACTAAAACATCTAAAATGGCCATTAAAAAGTTTTGAAAAAACTAAGCTAATTCAAAAATTTAGGTTTTTTGGATACAAATATAGTAGAAATGTACTATTTTTACTACTTCTTCCGTGCATACGAAAAGATTGTTTCATCATTTCTGACTATAATAAGTCCCTTTGCTCCCGGTTTTTGGGATCAAGTATCCTGTTAAGTAAATGGGTCGCCTCTTAGCAGAAGTAAAGTGAAATAAAAATCCCATCTGTTATATTGAAATAAGAAAACTATATTTCAGAATTGGTGAAAATAGTTTATGCACTTCGGGAGTAAAGTTAACTTTTCATCAGTCGGGAAAGAAAACTTAATCCATTTTATATAAACCATTTTCTCTCATTACAAAAGGGATCACTTTGATTCCTTGTTGCATAATTTTTCAAATTAAGAAATCAAACATTTTTAAAACAATTTTTGCAATACTACAGAAACGATGCTTACCACTTTGATATAAAATCAATTTAAATACCTAATTGATTCACGAATTAATTGAATAGATTCCTCCTTAGTCCATAACCCTTCTGCAGGGTGTGGTGAGCCTTTTGACAAAGGCTTTTCATGGCAGATTACACCCCGGTGGTTTGCCATTGCCTGCCGAGGGGAGACGGCCACAATATGATTCTAACTTCGTCCGGAGTCGAACCGAGTTCTCTGTGTTAGCAGTCTATGCGTTTAATCGCTATGCTAACGACCGTCTCAATTATATCAATCAAAAAATATTGAATAGATTACTCAATAGTAATATAAAATCTCTTATTACTCATGAGATCAATTTTATTTTATATTACCGGCGATGAATGAATACAAAAAAGCAATATTGCATACGTTGTTATTAACATTGATCGCAATATGTTCCTACACTTTATACATTATTTACATACATTGTATCTAATATGTGAATGATCGAGCGGTTAGCGTGTTAGCTTTTCGTGTTAAGATTCAGGCGTTCGACTGCTGTGCATTTCTTCTAAAATAGTATTTTGCCACTCAGCAATTATACACTTAGTAGTTGTAAGCAATATTACAAATGGCCTAAATGGTTCATTTATTCGGAATTGACGGTATAAGAATTACCATTCCCGTGGTTCAAAATTCACTTAAGCTGTAGGTCTCCTGTGATTGTTACATAAGCAACCTACATAATATATGCAGATAAAATCGGAAAATATATTTGTGATTAGTATAACCAGTAATTAGTGCGTTAAGTGGAATAAGTTTTCATAACACATGCTAGATTATGCACATATGCTATACACTAACCGCCGTATTCATAAAAATCAATCAATATTTAAGAGAGGCTTGTAAACCCTTCTTAAATATTGATTGATTTTTATGAATACGGAGGTTGTAGCTTTTTTTGCTAGTAAAAGCATAGGGAAAAAAGCTAGGTTATGGTTAAGAAGGGTTTACAAGCCTCTCTTAAATATTGATTTATTTTTATGAATACGGCGGTTGTAGCTTTTTTTACTAGTAAAAGCATAGGGAAAAAAGCTAGGTTATGGTTAAGAAGGGTTTACAAACCTCTCTTAGATATTGATTTATTTTTATGAATACGGCGGTTATAGCATAATGAAAACTAATTCTACTTAAACCACTAATCACTGACGTCACAAATAGGTATAAGCGATTCAAACCGAAAATACGAGTATTATAATAGATATGGGTAGGTACGAGGGATAAGTCACTCGGTAGAATTTCAAAATTTCAATTTCATTTGAAGAGTTTCATAAGCAGTGGCGGATTTAGCACTTGAGAAGCCCCAAGCGCAATTCAATTTTGAGGCCCCCTTGCAAATATTTTCACTACACCCTATAACCTATAGTGTGCATTCTACGGGCACGTTTTTTACTCTGGTATAAGTATACGATGCAATCCACGGTACGGTCCACGGTATAATACTGTGGTGCGGCGGTAACATCAAAGGATAACTATTTTCCTAGGGTCCTTAAAATTTTCCCAAGCCAAACCGCCCTATTGACTACTATTAAGTTTGTGATTAAAAAAAACTGAATTTTGAGGTCCTTGATTTATGAGCCCCAAGGCGCGCGTCTCATACGCCTGTTACCTGGAAATCTGCCACTGTTCATAAATATGAAACAAGGGACAAAAAGTAATTAAATTGTAACATGCACGAAGTAGTGTTCTAATAAGTTATCTAGTGACCCTCGTGAATGTGAAAATATTGGAAAATTTAGAAAGGATTTTAGAGCATATTTAGGAAATGGAAGTGAAAACGAAAATATCGTGTAGTAATAATTATTATTATCTAATCTTATTTGTATTATGTTGCTATGGTACATAATAGTTGTTTATTGTATTTTGTTTATGTATTTTAGTGACTTTGTAATGGTAAATGGAGTAAACATTACAAAAAATTACCAAAATTAAAATAAATCCACAGAAAAGACCAAAGTTGGAGAAAAATTTCACATACTTGTTTAGCACAATTCCACAGTGGCTTACCCCTCGTTTTGTAATATATAAGTATAATAGTCTTAATGACTGTTTATAACAAATTAAGAGTCATAACGACACTTTGATGCATAAAATTGCTACGAACAATTCATACATTATAAAAAATTTGTTCGTTTTAAGATGTTTATACGTATATCTACTCATAATATTATAAATTAATGTTATTATCTATACATGCACGAAAGATTTGATACAAATTAGAATGATGATGGGCTTTGAGCGGTTTAACCTGTAAGGTAAATGAATGGCCGAACGGTTAGCGTGTCAGCTTCTCGTGTCAAAATTCACGGGTAGAACTCCCTGGGGCGTAAAATTTATAGTAGGATATTTTTCTCACCAGATGTCTACCTGTGAACTCAGGAAACATTATAAAAAATGGCCTAATTGCTTTCCTGGCTTTAAATTGACGCTAGCGCTATGAAAATAGTTTGTTTTCGTGGTTCGGAATCCACGTTAAACTGTACGTTCCTTATAGTATTCCTTTTTAATAAAAGAAAAATTTTGCTTTTTTCGTTTCCATAATCTTAATTTTTGATGACATGATAATATATTGTGTACAATTAATTAAAATGCAATAATTGTTAGTGAATTATTTAATTACGAAAAATTAAAAATTAGAAAGCAAAACAGAATAGAAAAGTCTTGCTTTGTCTATTAGAACATAGGTCAATTATTGATGAGAATATATAGTACTAAATGCAATGGAAGGCAAATGTTCCTTTTCTTGAAGTGATTAAACAATTTTATAATAATAATAATAATATCTATCGCACTCGCGTGTGAATATTTTATATTGCAGTAGATGATAATACTGATACAAATTTTAAATGTCATCATACAAAGACGGAATTCTCATGCCTCCTTATAGGCTATTGGCCAACGTTTGTTCCGCAACTTCTTTTAGATACCAAGTAAACAATCCGCGGTCGCACAATACGTGCTGTCATGCCAACATTTAACGCTACATTATATTAAAGAATTACCCAAAAAAGAAACTGAAAATGTGTATCTAATTGTTTCACTTTTTATAATCTTTGTTTAAAAATCGCTTGTGTAAACATGTTTTAATAAAAATAAACATGAAGAAAAATCTTGGAATAAAAAGCTAAACGCTACGGAATTTCAATTTAGTTTATATAAAACGTTAACGATTCACTTTGCGCTGACTCATTTTATGTTAAAATATAATATGAGAAAATGTTATGGTTAAATATAACTAAACGCATATAATAATTTTTAATAGAAAATTCAATAGTTAATTTATTTATAAAAAATATAAACGCTTGATTTATTGTGTTGATATTTCATGAGAAAGTTTAGTAGAAGATGTTAACGTTTAATTTCAATTTATTATATTTATAGCACGGATCCGGCCCGAAGAAGATTTATATCCGACCCGCAAACTTGATGATTTCAAAAGTTTTAAATTGTTTTATATCAAATAATAATTATTACTTCAGTTAAAATGTTACTCTCATCCCGCTTACATCAAAAGATTTTTGATTAGGCCTTCCACTCAAAAGTTTGGAAATTCCTGATGTAATACATGAAACTTCGACAACAATAAAAAATTACTGCGAATTTCTCGACGAGGAAACTGTCGGTGAAAAACTGAACTTGTTTTTACAAAAATTTCATTTTGATACTACTGTAGCGAGTTGCCAACCTACCTAATTGTTTAATTTGGTGGGTTATTATATTACTAAAAGAAACTGTAGGTTTAAACTAGTTTTCTTATACACTTAGGAAAAAGATAACGATGTTAAATAAATCTTCTATAGTGACAAATGCATATTATAAACAGTCATATTCAAAAAAACTCAACGAGTGTAATAAATTTTGGTACCGCAAGTGTAGTCCCCTAGGCGATCTGGATTTTTAACAATACACTAATATGTAATAATAGATGTAATTTCACATGGCATTACACATTACAACATATGTCGGCATCGGTAGAACATGTATTATAATCACATTAGAGCAATGTGCTGCTTTTTGTTGAGACCTGGAACACTAATGTCCGCTTGGAATGTGTTTGTCAAACACTCTATTACTACTATTTGCAAGGTTCACTGCTTTTACCGCCAATTTGCAACGACATTCCATTAAAGGGTTTATTTACGTTGATGAGGATGTTAGGGTGACAGAGAAAACATAATAAAATAATTTATAATACATCAATAAAATCAACTAACAAGCGATTCAATGATTAACAAATTATACTAGTACTTTTAACTATTAGATAAGATTTACTATAATGTAATAATTAATTTATTTAGATATTAACTATATAATTTACGTTCAACTTTCGTTATTTTTAAGAATTTGTTAGATATTATGCTTTGCTATGCCAATTATGTCAAAACAGCTTTATTATACTGTACCTTACCTTGTAATTAAAAGATTAAACAAGAAGTTAATTTTTTTAGAGAAAGTGAATTACGGTAGTTAATCGTCTTGATTATATTAAAATATTAGTATTATTGTATAACAATTGGTATGTAGTTTAAGAAATTTAATAGATTTTAATAAAAATTGTGCAAAAATTAATTGTTAGTTACCTAGCAGGATATATAGCACGTAAAGCTAGTTAATGAATTAAAATAAATTATCAATGTAAAAATTGTTTGATTATTTCCTTATGTGTGGGATAAGCTTTAGTTATGAAAAACTAGTTTTCACTATGTTTGCGCAGGAATTGAAAACATGTTGAAATTGCGGTAAGCTATGTTCAATAAATACAGTTCAAAATTACAGAAGATTTATTTGGTATAATATAAAATTTGACAAACCACAAAATTGTACATATATGTAAGGTATATCCTAAACACCTGAGGAATCCATTAGTTACTTGTCATAATTATAAAGAAAGCGATTTGCTATGGTTGTAAGTTAAATCTTAAACAAGTAACCACAACATAAAATAGCGAAACTCTTAAAATTCAATCTCGAGTTTTACAACCCTATGACAATATTTCTCTTGGGTTACTTTCCGAAAAACCTATTTACATTTTCAATAGTAGCTATAAAATCATTAAAGTATCGTTGATTTATGAGCGTGTATTTAGAGTATAATTTATTTGAAGTGGAGGGCCAAAAGGGTGCACAATGGGGTGCTGGGGCTGAAACGGTCGCCGCCCGAGTTCCTAAAGTGGTGCTTACTAATGATAGCGTGTTTGATTGTGGTATGGCTCCCGAATTGTGTATATTTACAAGCTGTTCACATTGCGGTTTCTAGGATAATTAAATAGGGGAAGAAAATGATGCCAATAAAGAAGTTTAATTCGTTTTTGAATTATTGATAATTTGTTGTGGTGTAGTTACCGTGATAAAATTAAATGTAGTTAACTTTAATGTGGAAAGCATTAACTTCTCCAAGATTTATTACTACTTAAGCTCGATTAAATTAATAGGAGTTTGTGTTAATTTTATTTTACAAAAATTATTTAAATACAAAAAACTCGATTTATAAAGGCACAAAAGTTTAACCGAGTCTTATAGTGTATGTACAATAATTTTTACATTCTTTGTGTATTTGTAAAGAAAATGTAATTGCTGTGTTCCATGTACTCGGTTAATGAATGCCAAGTTATAAGCACGCATAATGTTGGTTATGATATAACATATGGACGAACAATTAAGTTATTTATCTGCCTGGAACTAATTTAACATTACGTAAATGAATGCATAATAATATGTCATTGTGTAAATTATAATAAAACAATTATACAACTATAATACATTATTGTTTGTGCTTTACCTGTTCACTAATATATAACTTTATAATTTTAAATCATTTTTTCAACTCAAATTGCTTGCTTAAATATACATAATGCCTCTAAACTACCTTTATAAACAATTTTGTTCATGTCGATGTTGAAATCATAACCGGATATGAGATTTTAGTTTTGTTTAGCTTTAACTAATTGTTTATGGAATTTCCGGATTTCAAAATTTATTCATAGAACATGAATGGATAATTTAGCACGATAGGTAAATCAAAGTAATTTATTTTCACAAAAACAGTTCTATTTGATGTGCTTATTTTTTAACTATCTATTATAAAATTTAGTTTACAACAAAGTTCAAGCTTTCATTTTTTATATTATATTTCTTTCTATTATTATTTATCAAACAATACCTAACTCTGATTACTTCACTATAAAAACCATAATAATCTTATTAATGGCCTTTCAGTTACTTTAATTATAATTAAAGATTTATTTACCAACTAATTGAAGTTTAACTAACGCGAATTAAAAAATTGTTTACCTTGAAGAGTAATAACATAATTGTTCAAATTTGTTTAAAACTTATCGAATTAAGTAACTAAATTTTGTAATGATGATTGTAAATAATGACTAAGCATAGTAATTCGAAATAACGTGGAAAATATTTAAACTAATTTGCTGTTACTTTGAGGGTAGTTTAGCATAATATAAACTCCATAGATAAGCTAGCCACCTAAATACTTCCGACGGCCACTTTCAATTGCACTGCACAACATTGCCGTAGCGATCTCAATGGTGGTTAAGCACGCAAACTTCTAGGTCACACAATGTTTAAACGGTTTAATTTGCTACCTCCAGAAACACTCTTAAATGCATATTGCAGAAAACCGGCTCAAGAGGTTATAGACGTTTAACGTATGTATTATTCGATTGCAATGTAACTTTGTAAATTTTCCTGCTTAAAAATCAAATGTGGCCAGACAGTAGGTAATTTCTGATATATCTTTATTTCAAATGTATTTAAGTTTTTTTAAATCAACCAAAATCAGTGCAGATAACCTATACGCTATACTTCCGGTAGGCATAGTGAGATTTCAAGCAGAAATCAAGTACCTATAATAACTTGTTAATAATTAATACGATATATTATTATAGTTGTAATCTTTTAAACTGCGACTTACGTAATGGGGCATCTTCTACTGCAGACAAGAAGAAGAAGGTCGATATTTATATTTCATATTTACGTGCTTAATAAAAATTAAAAATTTAATTTTAATTGAGTGTTAAACCCCAAACGCTATAACATTAAGAAAATAAATTACTTTGCACAGAATAAATTGTTGTTTCACCATCCCAATAAAATATATTAAAACAGCTTTTATTGCTAAGTATCTATAAGTATTATATTCTTGTAGTAGACTTTAATGAATTATTTAAACTGAAGAGTAAATGATCTCTGTTATGTTTAATATTTTATGTAGTTAATTTCTATATCATTATAAAATACATTGTTATAAAATACCAAAAGTTAAGTACCGGAACAAAATTATCCATGTCCAAGTTAATTACAATTTATATAATTAAAATTTGTCCCTATATACACATCTCATTATAATTCTCAAATTTAAAAATAATTTTGCAATTTCTTTTGTATAATTTGAGACGATTATGAATGTCAAGTTAATTTAAAATCTTGCAGTATAAGAAAGAGCATAATTTTTTATATATAAAAATATATAACTTTATAAATAGCTTTTTCTGGATTCTATCTGAACATTTAAGTGCGGAAAAAGGAAAACCTGTATTTCTAACAATCTGGTTATATGTCATTCATCGTTACAAAACTAATATTATTTAACTATCTATATAAATGTTTACACGATATAGTTAAAAGCTCAGGTATCTCTGTAATTTTACATTTTTTTAATGAAGCACTCGGTATTGAATTTGAAAAGAGTAGCCAAAATGTTTCCTAATTATGAGGGTCTAAAAAGGACTAGACCGAAAAATACCGATACAGTGATGTAACCCCAATAAAAATATTGGGAAGCCAGTTTGGAAAATGTAGGAAGGAAGATTATTCCAATAAGTGACTTGTGCTTTTACCAAAAAGCACATACTTGCAATCTCCAGGTTTTAAACACCCGCACTATTTTATTCAAACAGTTTTAGCGTGATAAACTATGTGTTGCTATTAAACAAAAGACCGCAATGCTGACTTCATAATAACCGGAAATATACAAAGATATTAACGTCAGCTACGAAGCAATTTACAAAGCTTTATACCACATGAAATCCGTATAAAACCAAATAATAATTCATTCGACCTTTAAATATACACCACAAAATAATATTTTATAATCCGTTGCAGAACTATTAATTCTACGTAAGAGATACTTTGGACAAGGCTTATATTATATTTTATAATTAGTTCTAACGATCAATTTAGAGTTATAAAATGACTGTAGTTTACGAATTAGGTAAGTAATATGTAATTACTATATATTAATTTATGTATTATATTTAACTAACTGCGTGAAAGTTAAATAAAATTAGTGTTGAACATGTGATTATCAATTAGTAACTGCTCAGTACACAAATTGTTTCCTTATTGCATACAATTTTTAAACAATAAAACAAACATTAAAATTTGTAAAATTTTAATTAGATTTTATTATGGTATATTATCGATAATTTTAACGTGTACTGAAAAATTATTAATGTCATTTTGTACTTATTAATATCCAGAGAGCTTAACTCGGTAAATTATAATTCAAATCATATTATTAATCCGATAACTATTTAAATTTGCGTTAATAAAGAGTAATTAACGTGTTTATTAAAAATTGATTACCACTATTTAATTACGTGAATATTTGATTATGGTCATTAGTACTGTTATAGTAATTAAATACAAATACCGTCTACTTGCTTTAATTGCATCATTTAATGCTTATTAGTTTTTTTTATATCAATTTATATTAACTCGTTTGACATGCCTCTTAATAATCTATTTTATTCCCTTATTAAATATTTAAGGACAAATGTTACTTATTAGTTATATAATTTATATAAAGGAATTAATTTTTACTGTTTCTAAAGCTGGGTAAGCAGAAAAGTATTACGATCCTTATAAAATCGATTCCCGTCGTGGTTTGGGTAATAAAACGTCTTCTATCGTTTACACAGTTTCCGATTTGTTATACCTGTTGCGTGATGGAAATATGGCAGAAAGCATGAAAACCGATACAGGGTCCTTCAGTTTAACGTGGATTCCAAACCACGGAATAAACGATCTTCATATCTTTACTCTGGACCAGAAAAACATTTTAATCCAGGGGTCAATCGGTTCAACCCTTTTGGTCATCGAAAAATCGTATTATAGATGGTACTTAATACGTGAATCTTGACACGAAAATCTTACACGCTAACCGCTCGGCCATAAACTCACGTAATAATATGTCAGTAAATCAACAAATTTTACTGCTGCCAATTTACTTACATACTTTGTGATATTATGACATTATTGCCTGTTTTCACCAACAATTTATTTAAGAATTTCCTAGTAAAGAATTACTTAGCTAGGATTCCATAAATGTGATTGGTGAAATTTGACACATTATTGAAATAAAAAATTCATATGTCAAATTTGACCAATCAAATTTATGGAATCCTAGCTAAGTAATTCTTTACTAGGAAATTCTTAAGGCCTATTATCTGTTTGAATTTTTTTCTTTTTCCATTTTTTCTTTTTTGGCTTAAATAATGTAAAAACCTTTTAAAAATAATATCCATATCATTTTTTCATGAAATTTTTTTTTTATTCGCAACTAGCGTTGCGAGCATATACCACTGTGTATGCGTTCTCTATTTGTAAAGTTTTATATTTGTAAATAGTGCGTTATCAGTTCGATTTTGTTGTTGAATTGATTTTAAAAATGAGTAATAAAGTGTATGTGAAATAAAATTCAAATAAATCTAATTATGTGACGCGTACAAGAAGTAAAACTGGAAGACTTCATCGAGTAGCAAAATAGTGCTCTACATAGCCACTGATATCGCTGTTATCACTTTTAATTTGGTTTATCGGGCCTTTTTTATGTTCTGGACATACTAGGATTTGCTGTGGGTCGAAATATTTATTATTTTTGTATAGAAGCCAATGCACTACGTACAAACGGGTCGAGCGCTTAATTTTTGATGAAGCAAAAGCCGCTAGACGCAGCACTAAATCGTCCAGAAAGGACCTGGAGGTAAATTATCTTAACTTGGAAGGGCAGTTATATGGTAATGGCAGAGCCGAATAAAGTTAAAAAAATTGGCTAAGCGATATCTTTAAAATTTCATATAGAAAATTGGTTTTAAATTTTCAAATTCATTTTTCTCGATATCACGTTTTTAGAATTGGCACGCAGTAGAACTCAAACATTTTTTATTGGATTGACTTGAAATTTTAACTGTAGCTTCTCAGATAGATTTTTCAGCGAAGTACACATGATTTTTACGATTGATAAATAATTACAATTTTTATAAACAAAATATCGATTTTTCGTTAAAAATCGGAATTTTTTTTACAAACTAATGCCAAATTTACAAAAATCAATATTTCTTTATATCCGTGTGTACTTCGGTGACAAAACTCGTGTAGATTATAAAAAAAATTTTAGTCTTGTTCCAGTTGCCGATGTTCGTGACTTCTACTGCGTGCCGTGGGACGCCTTAAAAAAAAGTAGCCTTGTTCTTATGTTCTGTACACCGCCATTTTCTTTTTAAAATAAAAACAAAAAATATTTTTATATATTCCAATGCATAGTTAATAAATGCCTAAAAGGATTTTTTGATTGCTTTTATAGTTTCGCCAAAAAAAAAATTCTGCAGAACCTCTGTATTTATAGACTTCAAACAGATAATACCCCTTAAATAAATTGTTGGTGAAAACAGGCATATGACAATTATGTATAATATGAAATTTTGTGCATTTTAGTTTTGAAAAGTGTTTTGATCAATGTAGGTAATATTCAAAGCTTTTTTATACTAATGTATCGGTGTCAACTCAAAATATTTGTTTAACAATTAAAATCGTATATTTTACCATGATACATTATGTAAAACAAAATTCCTATAAACGAAATTCATAGATAAAATCGCATTTTCCTTCTTGATTTATGCTAGTTTAATACTCGCTGGGAACCTAATCTACTATATAAGTCTTATATATTTTTATTGTAAGGCTTATTTTCCATGTTAAATCTAATGTATTAAAATTTACCACGCAATACAATGCAATTAGAAATAATTTTCACCTGCATTTACTTTGCTAATTGCATATTTCTATCCGACTTAAATATTAATACTAAAATGGTAATAATATTATACACCTATTAGACATATTTGCAAAAATTACGCGAAAATTATTACTTTTATTAAAAACATATATCTTTTGTTTTTTTTTCAAAACAAAAATTAGATTTGTATTAGTATATTCGTTTTTTTCAGGATTTTCAATCAATATATGTAGTTGATTTATTACTTAAAACTTATAGTTATTAGAAATTTAATGCATTTTTCAACTCATTTTTCCTTCAACAAAAAGGAAAAATTGAAAAACAAACGGCTGAACAAATAGTTAAGCAAAAGTTGTTAAAAATCTAGGTATTTGTAAGTATCTTACTTTTTAAGCTGTTGGTTATTATTAATTTTTTAGTGGAAATATTTTCCAAACAAATTATGCAAAAAGAGTGATTACTATAATTTTTACTTTCTTATATATAATTACTAATATTAATAATACAATTTACTAGTAAAATAATGACGTATAAATTATGTTGTGTATCTCATTAACACTGAAACGTTTGCATATTATTTACCATTTCAATGATATTTAGTTATAAAAAATGTGTTACAATTTATAGTACAATTAAAATAATTCCTAGTTTGCAAACCAAGAAAATACAATAAATTAGCATATTATTTTATTTAAATTATGGTTAGGTAAAGTATTTTTTGTTATTGTAAAAATTTAGATTGGAAATATTAAATTGTCAAATTTAATATTTCAATTAATAAATAATTAAATGCAAATAACGTAAAAAAGATTAATTTATTAATTTATTATTATTCATCATAATTGAAAAGTATGCCGATAGTTCTAAGTTCAAAATTAATTTAATTATTAATTAATAGGTAATAATAATTATTTACGCTGATTAAATTGAGTTTTTGTAAAAAAACACATTGTGACTATGATAAACCGATCGCAAAAAAAGAAAAGCATAGTATACTAAATTAACAGCTAAGAATTGTGAAATATGTAATTATAATTAAATACTGATTACCTACAGAGGGTTTATATTAAAAATATTGTAATGTGGCTTACCTTCTGTTTTGATACCACGTTTTGACTTGTGTATCCGTAAGACTAAGTTTAGCTGCGAGTTCCATTCTGTCTTGAACGCTTAGATATTTTTGTCTTTCAAAACTTTTTTCTAATGTTTGTAATTGGAGATCTGTAAATGCCGTTCGTGCTTTACGTTGCTTTTTGCTTAAAGCTCCGTTTGAATTTTTTGATGAATTTAAAGATTCTTCACTTGTTTGTCCTAAAATTAAAAATAAATTCGTTGTTAAATTGATTTTAAACAGTCTGTATAAAAAAATAGTTAATACTCAAACAGTACAAAAAGTATTTTGAGGTCAGAACTGAACAAAATTATTGAACAAGTATGTCTCACCTACACTCTACAAGAGAACGCTCGGTGGTCTTTATTTCCATTAGCAAATTGTTAGTATACCTTTAAACCCTTATCGGATTCAGTGTTCCGAAGACCATGTACTCTTTTCAAATCGATTTTAAGTTAAGACAATGTTTCAGATAAGAAAGACGTGAGAATCGTATAAGAATGTGTTTAACTTCTAATTTCACCAATCTTAATGTTGCCTTATCAAAACATTTATTTAAATTAAGTATTTTGCCATGTTTCACCCACCTTCTTCCTACGTTTTAAACAATTAATATACGTTAAATTATAAAATAAAGGCAAAATACGACAATTCCTATAGTATAATACATAAAGCTTTTTAAAATTTTGTTCAGATAACCGAGAATGATTAATTTCAACTGACTAAAATAAAATAATAATAACTAGTATTAATTATTGTTAATATTAAATATCGAAAGCAATTTTACGTTTTATTGTGGTAATAAATAGAAGCTAATTCCAAGCGTGGTTCATGGTGGTGAAACTTGATAGTATCAATTAAATTTTAGATTTTAGACCAGCAAATATGCACTATAATAGACATTTTATAAAATTAAAAGTTTTTTTCGCGACATCAGATGATGAAAAATTTTGTGAAAACTTTCTACAGTATATTTTATTTGCAGAATATTTTAAATTTGAGAGCTGTAGTACTACTAACTATAAATTTGTGTAGGTACCTAAAGAGGAAGTACCAAATATCACTATATCGTGCATATAAGATTAACGTGCAAATTTATAATTTTTATTTAATTTTTAAATTGCTCTGCACTATTGTAAAGTTTGTCGCTTATACCCTTTTTCCTTTCAGCCATCGACATACGTATTTAGTACTGAAGACGGTAGAATAGGTAAGCTTAGGACGTAAAAGGAGTTCTCAACTTGACATCCCATGAGAATACAGAAGTTACGGAACATAAGGTCACCCTAAACCTAACAAACTTTCAGAAACCCAATGCGACTCACGTTTCCGCAATATAAAACATTTCTCCGCGAGATAAGTTTTATGTTCTGTGATTTTTTTGTTTGTTTTCAAACTTATATATTATTATGTTTTACGTATTGGTGGCTTTACTTGAAGTTTGGAAGTTTTTGTTCTATGGTGTATACATTTTAATGTTAAATTTAATCGAAACAAATTATGGAAAATTTTTAATATTTACAATAGCACTGAATGTTTTTTACACGAATTTTACAAGAAAAATTTTTAGTATTAATATTAACAATATTGCAATAAATGCATATAAATGTAAATTTTCAAATAAAAAGAATAGAATTTTAGAGAATCAAAATTAAACTTGCATAATATAATGTACATACATTATGTACCATGTATTTATATCATTCTATGTTTATGATCAACATACCGAAACAATTTCTGCTTGGCGTTTTTACCTCATCAGCTACTATATTTTAATCTGTGATTGTTAATGAGTGATTTTATCATTAATTAATATTTAAAAGCGATTATATAAGATAGTTATTTTATATTATAATAACAAAAATAAACAATGTAATTGTTAAACCGCTTGGTCAAGTATAAAAGGTTGCCGTCTAAAAATATTATAATATTCATTGGGTGATTATTTCTATCATTATCATAATCAGCATCTAGATGACCTATAGTTGATGGACGTATTAAAATAATTAAAATGTTTTGTTAAAAACATACAAAAATTTAAAGAACCGTGTTTTGAATATATTAATGGTAGTTAAAGTTCGATTAACTTTATATAATTTAAATAAAAACGCTTAACTATTAAATAATTGCTTGAGTGAAAAAAAAAACAATTTTATTTCAAAAATGATAATATACATTTATTCTATTGTAATGTCATCATGATCCCCGTATAAAATGATTATCTCGGTAATATAAATACAGCAAACTATAAAGAAATTTTCTAAATGCAAAATGAAATTAATTAGCAAATTATTCAATACATAAACTCCCTAAAATAGAGCAGTAAACGACCATTCGGTAGAGAATAGCAAACAGATATAAAAGGCATTGTGTTTTGGACGCATTGATCTCGGCCATTGTTTCAGCCGCCTCGACGGCGACGCGGTACAACTGTGTAGATAGGGGAATGAGAGGATAACAAAATACCGGAAGCTGGAACCAATCAGGATGAGATGCAGTAGAAAAGCATCGGTCGCGCACTTGGTAGGCGTCGCGGTCACCATCCATGTTAAATACAGGTCGATATTCGATGATAATATCATAAAATACTTAAATTATTCCCTTTTCTGCTTTAATAAATAAATCTCCACCATATTTAGACAATTACAATTGCGGCTCCGTTAAACATTCAAACTTGAAATTATTTTATAAAAACTGCTTTAGCAAATAATGATGTACAGTTAGCACTGTGCAATTTAGAAAAGCTTTAGGTAAAATTTAAAAATATGTAAAAGTGTTTAAAAATGCATCATGTGTTCAAAGATAAGGTATCTGATGATAATTGAGATCTTAATAAATCCTATCAATGGGTGTATTAACATATTATATACCTACTTGATCACGTGATTATTGCTAACTGTAATGTTCATCAGAACATAAAAACACTTTTATGCCTATTAAATTTGAATATTTTTGCTATAAAGTTAAAAATAGGTACAAATTTCTTCATAATATATTATTCCCAAAGAAGTGTAAAAATAACTTCGTCGCTTTTGACAAACTAAGGATTGGATAATTTTTCACGATCATACTGATAACCAAATATATTTAAAATAATTGATGATTTTTAAATGTCCGGCTTTTGTTTGTGTGTTTGATGTTTTATTATAATTTTGAGATTTATTTCTATAAATATTGAACGAAATGAGGTAAAACTTGATGGTGCACCGTTTGACCATTTCCTAAGTACTTATTAATATCTTTAACCGGCAGTTATTGTAAATGGCACTATGAAAATCTCGGCACGTAACACAATTTATCGAGTAGCGGATCTTTGTGGCTTTATATACGAGTCATACAATTGCAAAAAACACGTAATGATCAAAAACTAACACTCTGAACGACTCGTGCGACACGCGAAGCTCTCATAATGTAATTGCCCCATTACAAAACGAGGGGGTGCGAACGCATAACAACTCGCTCTCAAATGCTAATCTAATACTCCTTCTTTACGTTCTGCTTTGTCGACATAAATATAAAATAAGCCCCAATAAAAAGATAGGTATATACAATTTTGCCATAAATGTTATTTAATTATAAACTTTTTATTATAACTATACGATGGCAGTCTAGCCAAATTAGGCAAAGAAGTGGAAGAAAAAGCAGGATGTATGAATTTTTTGAGTTTCTTTATTAACATACTAAATTTCTGCTTCTGCATTGTCGCCTTTCGTCGACTATTACTACATAATCTCGATAAAAATTTTGCAAATTTTGTTTGCCAATTTGAATTGATTTGTTTTGTGGTTCATGCAGTGAAATATGCAAAAAATCGAGATAAATTTGCATTAAAATGGCAATATGGAATATTTAGCATATTAAAGTGAAGGCAAATTATCTGCTTTAAGAAAGTTATAAGACAACAAAAGACCCTGCAAAGAAAATTCATTAAAATTAGTGTGCATGCTTGATGGTTAAAAAGTAGAATGGTACACTTAATACAAGACGCATTTTAACAAAGCAATAGAAAATAATGGTACTAATCAGGCGTAGATCTTTATTCATCGAGTTGTATTAAAAGCTCTGCGCCAGGATTCTTAGATCGTTCTTAGATTAAAACTTACAAAATGCCCGCTGTATTTATGTTTGATATACTTACGTGATATTCAAATTATCCTTCTTAACACGCGAACAAACTGTTAACGGCTCTTGTTCAATTCGAATGAAAGAATTTATTTAAATCCGTGTAATAATTAGCTTTAGGCAAAATAGAAGAAATTAGGAACAACGAAAAAACGCAATCTACACTCAAAACAAATCTTTTCAAAATCTGAAAAATTAGTAGCTTTATTATTAAGTTTTTGTTGCCACGCAAAAAGTTGTAGTTTAAACATTTTTAGGAGCAGATTATTTAGCATTAACTGTTATTAGCATATAAAGTTAGAAATTCGAATCAAATTATAGTTTATACAATTTATTTGTACGGATACAAATTTAAGTGAGTTTATTATTATGGCAATTTAATTGTATGACTCCTATTATTTTCTGGATTATAAACACACTTGATTAAAAGCTTAATGGTTAACCAAAGAAATTCCTGCTCTAAAAAAGTACATATTAGGTGGGTAGGTACCAAAAGTAACTTATAAAGTTATTTTGGATTTAATATTCAGGTACCTACTGCGAATAATTTAGCTTTTTGCATTGTTTAGTAGTTTTATTGTAGATATAATTTTTTTTAAATTTTAAGGTTAGGATACCATGAAATATTTTTAATTGAATACTTAGATACTTAAACCATACATTTTTATTTAAGGAAAAACACGGAAGAACATGAAAGGTATAGCTGTAATAGCATGTTATAGAAAAATTTGTTTTACGTATTTCCCATGCTTCATGCTTATCTACATTACGTACGAACTTATAATTAAGCGAAAAATAAGTGTTACCATGCATATCAAGTAACGCGATCGATTTTCACGGCAAGTAAATTAAAAGTTTTAATATCAACTCTTAATTAAATCAAAGTTCGATATTATTTACATTTAAATTAAATTTTCTATTTGTTCATAAAATATTTAGAATTCTTCGTGATTAACAAGTTGAATGAAAATTAGAGGGTTTGTTGTCAATACTTCTGTCATGATAATGGTTTTGTTAGCTTCGATAAAAGTTTGCAAAAGCTTTAGAGAAGCCACACACAAAAGGTGTGAAATCAATCTATCAACAAAGGTTCAGGTTTAACCCTTTTGTACGATACTGACGTTAATCCTGTCGCTATATACAGAATGCTATTAAATTGCTTTCTTACAAACTTTCGACAGCTTTTCATTTCTTGCACTTATTTGAAAGCTACCGTTCAATTTAGAAGCTAATTTAATTTCTTGATAAAGCCCCTATTTATCTTTATAGTACTTAATAAAATTTTAAAAATATTCTACTAATCAATTAGGTATACATTTATTTTTCACTAATGATTAATGGTCGAATAAATTTTATGGGCAAACCTTGCCAGTTTTACTATTAAATTCAGGCAATATTTTGCACATTGAAGAATTTCTAAATGTTCTCTGTTATGCTGTCGTATGGATAATATAATCTTCTTACCCTAATGTGCATTGAATTGCATTGGCTTCTTGACACTGTAATAACAGGATAATGCCAATATGTTAACTATAACTATTTGAACACAATTTGCTCTTTTCGTTCGTTATTATAATATTATCGTATATCCGATCTTAACCGTAAGTTTTTCACTATGCAGATTAATACGAACAGGATAGGAATTTTATTGTATTAGATCCTAATCTTTAACCTAACGCAAAGGGTGTAGGTTTGAACACTTATTCAAATGTAAATAATAAAAACTCGAAAATAAAAGTAGACTAATTATTTTAGCTCTTTCAATTACTTCCTCAATTAAACAGAGTAAATAGAAAATGTGCAACGATTTAACGACTAACGTTTTCTTATTTTCTAGTAGAGTAAATAATACAAAAAAATATATCGATTACCAAGTTGAGTTATCTAATATGCAATATACCAGTTTATAAATTAATGATATTAAAGTAATATACATCATCATGTTTTGAATTTATTAATCAACTACATTAACATTAGAATTCATATTAAGTATTAATTAAGTAGGCAAAAGTGTTTTTACTAATAAATTAATTTTAACAATATGTAATTATAATAGATTCAGCATAGAACTTATTACAAAATTTGCTTTATTTTTTACAAATTTGTACCTACTCGTATTACCTACTAAAGTCTACGTAACCATAAAAGGTAATTTATTATGGAAGCAAAAGTATATTTTAATTGCCAATTAAAGTATTTTAATCTGACATCCAATTAATTCAATATTTATCAGTTAGCGCTAAAAATATAATACAATTGATTAAAAGAATTTTAAATATAATTAACTTAAAAAAGCGTTTATTTAGTAAAAAATAAAAAGCACGCAAGCATAGTTACATTTAAATAACTGCAGCTGTTATGTTATAATTATTGTATAAGTAAAAAAAAAATTATATTTAATAGCATTACACGCTTTTGAAAAGTTTACTTCCTTTACACCATAAATCTTTTAATGATATTATAATATTTTATTTTATTTTATAATATTAATATTCCACTTAAATAAAATTAAAGAAATTGTTCGATGGTAACCACCGTTTTTTTTGTCCAATTGCAATATTTCCTGATTCATTAATAGCAAAATTTATCATTAGGGTTTCTTTCCTTTAAATTTTGGAACCATAAAGACGTACGAATTTTAAAACATCATTGCGATCGAACGGTATGTCGGAGCGAGGCGCGGGTGGTGGAGATTAGTAGTTTGGCAAATAATATATTACACTTACCCTTTATTACGTTATAATAAACTGATTTAATATTTTAATAATCTAATCCCAGTAATTAGTAATTCTTTGTTACTCTTGGTTTTGTATCGAAACAGAGATTCTAATTTTGGGTAGGTATATAGTATACATATTTTTTGTATAGTTCTTTCCATTCTTGTTTAAAAAAATATTATGAAACTACTTTTCCATTTACAAAATATTAATTTGTACCGATTCTGCATATTATATAGGCATCCATATATCGAGTCATTGCAATCATATTATTGATATCTACTTAACAATAAAGGTTGCCCGTTAAATTAAACGCCCGATGAGTAAAAAAAAACTAGCATTAAATTTCAGCATAAGCATTTGAATAGAAAGGGCGCGACACTCAAATGTCAAAAGTGACGAGATTATTTTGTTCCGATCTCAGCCACTTTATATTATTTAATCTTCTTATATTATGTTTTATAACTGACTCCTGGTTTTAAAATTCTACCTATATCAGCAACCATTTTAAATCGTTACATTTTCATGATTTTAACCTAAAGAGCTTATAGATTATCTTTTTTTTTTAAATTTATCACTTCAAGAATTTATTAATGATAGACACGTGCTCCAAGGTTATTAGATTTCATCAGTATCGTATATAAATAAAGAATACAAGTGAACAAACAAATACAAGTGATGAGGATACAAATTAATATATGTATCATAATTAATATAATAGTATATCTAATATGTTAGCTACTAATATATTAAGATTGAAATCAATATTAAAAGATCGATTACAATCTTTCCATTACATGTTTAATTATGTTAAGGGGTTATATCCACTTATAACGTCGAAAAGGAGAATTCTTGTAATATTTCTTTTAAAATGTGTTTTATTATTCAAAAGAGCTTTATTTAGCAAAAACTTTAAGGGGACATTTTTGACTTTATATACTTCAAGAAAATATAGCTTTTGGAAAATCGATTCTTTTCAAATTTCAAAGAATTTTATTCACTGTATTACATCAAAATAGGACAATAACAATATATTATTAAAAAGGTGGATTCACAGTGAAATCATTGGGAATAAACGGGTTAATATAATAGTAAAGAATTAAAGAAATAATCTAATTTTACGCATTAATATAAATTATCTAAAATAAATTGAAAATTATGTTTGTCTTATGTACGTACTTAATTAATTAAATTTAATAAATACTGTCCTTGTATTGTTCTGGTAAGTAATTAATATTATCTAATTGCTGTTATATTTCAATTGTCTATTTTTTATATATTATATAAACGATACAAATTCTATAAAGGAATAAATATTCAGACTTAGTTTTTATTAATAATTATAATTGTAAGTAAATTTTTATTACCTAATAAAAAATATATATTATACATATTTAAAACAAAATAACAAATTTAATTGTCGTCATTACGTGGTATTATAATTAAATAAAAAACTATTAAAATAAAAATTATAGGATTAGCTGCATGACGTATTGAATTAAATAAACCAGATACTTATTGTTATTATTCATACTCAGGTACAATTAGAAAATTTCATTGTTAAAATATTAAATATGTAATAAACAGTTAGAAACCGATAATACAAAGCAAATAGAAATCAGATCGTTTCATCATTTATTCAAAATTCGATTACTGTTGTTCACATTCAAACACAATAATTTAGATCAACACGAGCAAAAGACTACAATTACATAAGTAAATATTTGATTGACTTATAATAGGATGTCATATCACGCAAAAGTAACCTTAAACGCAACCAACAAATAAAGATTTTATTGCGTTTACTTAGAAATGTTTTCCAAGCAAACAACTTAAGGGTAGATGTCGAGCGATACTATTTTACCCTTCAAACTTAAATACTTAATCAATAATTTATTCTATTAGTCTATTTGAATTATCCTAACCTAAAATGATTTTATTCAAATATTATAAAATATATGTAGTACCCATAAAATATTTTATGTTATACATAAAAGAATAATAATATCTACACATAGATATATTTTATTACATTAATACTATAAGTTCAAATCTAGATAATAATAATTATAATGATAATGGATTTCAACATAAAGATTAATTTAAAGCTCGTTCCTACATTTACCATTTTCAAATTTGCTATAGTAATTTTAAAATGTTGAACCTCACTCGAGTGATTCAGTTATAAAAAGTTGGTATATAATTTCTTTGCAACATACCTAATAGCATCATTAAGTATCACAAATAACTTTATTAAAGTAACAATTAGGTAGTTACATTTGTTAAATTAAAACAAAAAAGAATTAATGACCGAAACATAAAAAGTTGAAGCTGTACAATTTGTTCCAAAATAATTAGTTAAGAAATGAAATGCCGGTGTAGTGACTTTAATAATACAAATGTATTACTTTTTAAATCGTGATAACTGAAATTAGTAAAAATTTAATACATCAGGCGTATACCAGACGACGCGACGTTTTAGGTTCCACGCCACCGCCAAATAAGAATTCGCTTTATTTAAATATAATAAATGCATAACAATTAGACCAATGGTATTTTTACAGTCTCATCTACTTTTTTTCTTATTCGCGTAGTATAATGTAAAATATATAAGAGTAATTCGTGAAATTAATGATAAACTGGAATCTCAAATAATATTCCAATTGGTTTTATTGTGTGCAAGTTAACTCGACAATATTATATTTATTAATTATATATAGTAGGTATAATTGAATCAGTTATTGCTGAAACAACCTAAGTCACTTTTTATAGATGTTCAGGAAACGTAAAAAACGTTTCACTGTTAGGTAAGCAACCTGCTAAACCGAAAATTTCTAATATCGTTTTCTGCCATAAAGGATATACTTTCTTAAGTTTTTTTAGCACCAAACGATGCGGAATTGTCGAAAATATGTTTTCCATGTGTTAACTCAATTTGGCCAAAAAGTGACTTTAGGTTGTTTCTGAAATAACTGATTCAATTATATAATATAAATATCATGTTAATATTATAATAGTCCAAATTAATTTATATCGAAATTTAACTATACTGGTTCTGTATTATTATAAAATTAATTATAAAATAAAATCAGTTCAATGGTCATCATTTTCAATACTTGCCTATTTATCTAGGTAAATTTAATTTGAGGAAGCGAAAAATAAACAAAAAATATTAACTGTATATGAAAAATATGGCGATTTAATCTATAACATCAATTTTTCATACCTAAAAACCAATATATTAAATTTAAATTGAAATTTTATATTTGAATTAAAAAATTAAATTGCTATTTACTAATTTTTTTATATATAGGTAATATGCTTTCTAAAGAACTTAAAACTAAAAGTTGTTGTGGTATTATAAAATTAATTTTACGGTTATCATCATAGTTATATTATAGGTATACCTACCTACACGAGCAGTTAATTTATAATATTCGTAATATTGGTAGGTAGTATTTATAAAACAAATTTGATACACTTATTCTTGTGTTTTTGTGTGTTAAATGATATTGCTCATATTGCATAATAAAATTTAAAAATGACTAATACATTTAATACCTTAATATGCTATAATGAAAATTAGGCACACAATTATTACGATTATTACGAGTAATTGTTACGCTTTTTCCATTACTAAAGTATATAAAAATATTTGTTGCTTTCAATATACAATAATATAAAGTATA
This sequence comes from Rhagonycha lutea, assembly GCA_958510855.1. Lineage (NCBI taxonomy): Eukaryota > Metazoa > Arthropoda > Insecta > Coleoptera > Cantharidae > Rhagonycha > Rhagonycha lutea. The sequence goes on from OY294037.1 coordinate 53,869,394, forward strand.
CTATTAGTATAATGTTTTGGATGCTTATAAAAGACTGCAAAACAAGCAAGTTTGATCACCAGATTTTGGGTGAAACGTTTTTTAATGATATTTTACATATTTAAATTGAATTAACGACGAACTAAAAGACGAGATATGTATACAGAGTTGGAGTGATATTGCGAAGAGAGCAACATCACCGGGTTTGCTCCTGAAAATAAAAATTGTAGTTGTTCTTCTATGTATGTTCTATTTACAGAACACATTGTATTATTAAAGAAATCTTATTTCCCAGGACCTCTTCATATAGATTTTGTGGCTTCAGTGTCATATTATATCTAATACTGGACTAGAAGTATGCTAACTAAATTTTCGATACCACATAAATATGAACATGTTCTATCTACCTATAGTATATAAATATGTAACAGTTTACATATTTTGATAACATAGTCGATAATCTAAACCCTAAACTATAATTATTAGCAAAATAGTTATTTTATGGTAATTAGTTAATTTAAAGTTACGATACAGAAAGAAAATACGGCGGAGCTAATGTGCAGTAACGAAAACTCGTGTTTATGTTGGTGTCAATTTGTGGAATTGATTGTCACGCGGAGTATGAATTTTATTAAAAAATGTTACAATGTAATAATATTGTAATTGGGTTTACTTTTAACCAAATATTAGAATTAAAATTTTATGTTCAGAATTAATTTATTATATCTATTAGGGATTAAAAACTCACTAAAGTGTAATATTCTTCATAAAATTATAATATCATTAGGAACAAAATAGGCTGCATAATTTGTTTAATTTAGCACTGTTAAGTTTATGTAATGCAATTTTCCGTGTGAAAAATATTTATATTTCGAACGTAATTATTTAATTCTAACTTTTATGAAACAGGTACAGTTAAATTAATAATTATATTATAGTCGCCCATTGTTTAGCAATATGAATTTTTCTTATAATAATTTTATTTAATTAGTAACGGCGCCTACAATTATAAGAGAAGTTAGCAACTTTAAGAAGTTTTCTTAAAGAAATCAGTAGGCAGGTACGTCCCTATATTATGTAAAAAAAATTCAAGAAGTTTTGTTATCTATTGGTCTTTTCTCCTATTCTCTTGTTCGGTATCACCTCTATCCAGTATAAAAACTTAACAATCTATCATATCATGAATACAGGGGGTAACATTCCCTTCTGTGTCTTTGTTGAACCAATAGTTTAACGTGGAATGCAAACCATGAGAATCTGGTATTCTGGGACCCGCCGGAAGTCGTACCTTGGAACCTTCAACCATAATATGGTCAACCCCTGTGTACTACACCAAACTATTTGTACCAAATTTAACCATATTGTCTAACTCTGTATAACATTGGATTATATAATTTTTAAATAAAATATATTAAATTAATTTGAAATATAGAGTAATTTTGATAGTTCTTTGGATTTATGATGCTTACATAACGTATTATAAATAACAGCAGAAAGTATAACAGAAGAAAGTATACAACGATATTAAGTTTTACTGCTCACAACAAAGCATTGCAGAAAATTGTAATTTTATTACATATTATATACGTTTATTTAACTTTAATGTTCTATAAGAATTAAAAGGCCACTTATTGTTATAGCGCGCTTCCGCTGCATTGTATGCGCACGCAAACGTTACATAAAAGAAGGAAATACAACTTAATGTTTTAAACTCTAGAAATTTAATTATTTAAAAAATGAAAGTTATACCGAAACAATTATGTTAATAATTTTCAAAGACTATTTATGTGATGTAAACGTATAATGAAGTAAATTGTTTCTATTTAAAAGTTTTAATTAATCGTATATCATACGAAAGCATAAGGTATAATTAAAATTTTATCCGATTATATTTACCTTCCGTAGATATTTCATTCCTACTGTTTTAATATAGTAATTTGTATTTATACTATTTAATCATATAAGTATTTTACCCTACTACATTGAACCAAAATTGTCTAAATGTAATGAAAATGTTCATTGAATCGATATGTATTGCAAGAGCAAAGAATAAAATTCATTAAATTTAATTTAATTTTGAGCTTAATTTTTTCAGTGTAATAATTCGATTTCAATTTTTAGAAAAAATTTGAATCTAATTTTTAAGTTTTGTTCTATATAATTCTTTGATACAACATATTATTATGTATTTCCATAAGCATCAGCAGAGTAATATTAAATTGATACCTTTCTTTAATTTCTATCTATAGTAACATTTTTGAAATAAAGAAATTTTTTAAAAAATCGTAAAGCTTCATTCAGAAACAGCTATTTGGATTTATATTTCATAGTAGTATATTGTAATTATTGGGTTTCTTTTATTTAAATCTATACCATGAAGGATATACAAATCTATTACTCCTGATTAATATATTCACAAAATTCCGCCTGTGCATATTATGCATTTTCTTAAATATAATATACAAATCAATTAAATTAATTTGGCGAAGGATTGTATAAATTTACAATGCCGCGTTAACTAAACGTAAAGACGAAACTACAGGTTAACGTAGGTATACTTCGAACCACATCACAAATATTTTTCGGTCCCCCAACTCTTTACGAACTGCACTAATTACTCATTTATATAACTAATTAATTATTATACGGATTTTTAATTACTATAGGAAAAAAACTTAATTTTCCATTCATTCTTTTATTTACTCAACTAATAATTTTACTTAATCTATTTAATGTTTTAATGAATTAAATTATTCGTGGAATCTCAGATTTAAAATAAACCTAATGATCTTAATTTTTAGTGTGTTGAAGATAACATTAGAACCTTTGGAAATTTAAAAATATAATAAATGGTTAATTATGATAATTATTGGAATTAATCCTCATCTGGAATTTTGGTGAAGAGGTAGAATCAGAATTGGATTATTTTTTCCATGACGCTGACGGCGATGATTGATTTATTTTTCACCAGTGGACCTTTTTTAAAAGTGCCTAAATCATTACACAATGATGATATCCTTTTTATTCCTTTATGCGTTGAAAGGGACCTCAGAACGCCATCCATAAAACAAAATCGAAACATCTTTTTTGTTGGTAGGGTAAAGCATATAGTTATCGGACAGTTAAGCAAATTATTTTTTATAAAATTCATATCTCTCCTATTTCTTATTATTTCTTTACCAAATTTAGTTTTACACAAGTTCGATCTTGCATGTTAACGTTGCGTATTTAAATTTTGATTCTGACAACCCGATTTTTTAAAAAAGAAATTATAATAAAAGTATGCAAATATGTACAGTTACCGGACAGTTTTTCAGTTATCGGACAGGTTATGGCTCAATGGTTGGACAGGGTTAAAGATGACCAGAAAAATTTTTTTCAATAAAAATGTATTTATTTAAAACACAATCTTGGCTTATAAAGGTATAATTTAAAATAAAAAATTGTTTTTTGGTACACATATAGTTTATGAAAATACTTTTTGCATTCATCGCATTGTATTTCATCCCTAAAAATGAATGATTGGAAATTTGATGTTATGCACAAGATGAGGATAAATACATTGGCCATGTATTCTTAAAACGTTTCAGAGGTGATTCACCCATTATTGTTCCGGCTAACACCCCATTGAAGGTTTATACATTTTACAATTTTTTTGGGGATTCTTTGATAGGGGTAGATTACCATAGGTACACAAATGTTACCATTAGCCGAAAAAGTAAATATAATATTCTTTGGAAGGACATTTGTCTACTGTATAAACATTTTTTGAACCTCTTTAAGGTTACTGAATAGGCGTCCGATAATGGAATTTCAATAATATTTATAATGCAGTGACTGGACACTTGATTTTAGGGTTGCATTTAAATTTTTTTTAAAAACGTTCGAATTAGCATTTGCTGGACACCCGTACCTCTATATTAGCACATAAATTCTATTTATAGAATAGATAATAGAAGGTGTAAAAAATGTTTTTGCATAATGCATTTCTTAAGAAAATATTAAGAAAACATGCCGCGCTGCTCCCACACAACTTTTAATAAATCATAACAATGCTGAGGGTGACAATAAATTTTTGCGCGTTTTTCCAAAACATCTATACACTACATATTTGCCATATACCTAATATTAAATATTTAACAAATTTTGTTTATGCAGCATTAGTAATAGTCTTATTTTTAAGGTTTATGTGAGCACTGTCCGATAACTGTAAGGTGTCCGGTAACTGTATCGTTTACCCTACTTGAATATTGTTTCCCTGGTTCCTGGTACCATTAATTTGGAAAGTAACTCACATTGGAAGAAAATGCGATTGCATGGTGTTATGGTTCAAGTGATTAATTAACTAAATATTTACCGCATTTGAATTGTGGGAGTTAATGATTTAAGATAAACAATTAAATTTATTTCCAGCCTTCGAATTTAGTTCGCAACATAAAAACACTAAAGAAAATGCCTTTATGTTAATAAAAATAACAAGTTCGTAATTAAACTATTACTCAAGCTTAAAATAAATAAGATTACTAGCTTTAACGTTTTAATTGGGGATTAAATACCGTTTAGTAATAAAACTCACAACAATCTTACACATTTGTTCATGTTTTACCTTCAAGCTCATAGATGATCAAGGTCTGACGTCACAATCACGCTATCTATCAATTTTTCCTTTAAAACAAATGATTTTTATGCCATTGTTGTTGATTATAATGTGAATAGTATACTTAGTAAATATTTTATAGGTTCAAAAGCTCGTAGATAAAATAGTGTGTGATTAACGAGCGTAAAGTGCTTTTCTCACCCTTGGGTAGTTGTTGTCCTCGATTATCGCCTTCGTGTGACAAACGTACATTTTACTTCCTTAATGCCCAAACAACTATTAAGTTGAAAGTGAAAATAAAACTTGTTTCTTTAGGCTTTTTCGCAAATTTGCTTCTGATTTTTTGTGTGCAGATTTTGGGGTGAACTTTTAACTTGGAAATTTTATTAGTTGTAGAAGTTTAGAACAATCAATTATTCAAAAGAATATAACATAGACTTCCATTTCAGAATAATTTCCCTACTAGCTTAAGGAACTCCCAGTTTTTTGCCTAACACGATGAATGTTAATATTATAATATTTGTTGACCAAAACAACAATGGTTATTCAAACGCGTTAAGGTTTTAGTGGTGTTTACTCTGGCATAACATCAATTAAAAAATAATATAAAATATCGTTTCTCTCTTTACCAATTTATACAATTTGATCACAATAAACTTATAATATGTCATTATTTGGAATTTTGTTTTATTCTAAATGTTTATTACGGCATATCAAATTATTATACGCTGGTTACTATTTATAAGCTCAAATTTTTAATGAGCGAATGTCCGCATTTCTGTGGGACTCTTTTTAATAAGGCTCAGCGTCGGCGTCATAAAGAACGTGTGTGTATCAAAACTCAAAAATAATTACTTTTTAGGAACTACAAAAATGATCCAAAAAAGAAAAATAATTTAACAGTGCGGTAAACTATACTGATAACGTGTTATTGACGAAAGTTCAAATAAGACAAGAAAAAGAAAATTGTGTGCTTGGAGAATTATCTGTTTTAATTTGATAAAGATCTATGCATTATACCTTAGTGATCTCCGGCTAAAAGCGATGTTCTAAGCTCTAGAGTTCTTAATCTATGTACATTTTACATTGTATACAATTTGTATTTTTGATATAAATCAGTTCAATTACTTAAGCAGCCTAAACATAACAACATCTCATTTATTTTTAGCATTATCAACTTTCTTTCGTGAAATTAAATGGTCTATTATAATTTCAAGAAGACCATGTTAGTACATTCTGGTTTTTTAATATTCAGCATAATAACGTATCTATTTCAATTTATATGGAAAAGCATACAGTATCACATAATACCTATAATATTTGCTCAAATACCTAAACAAATTTGATAATAAATATTAAATAGCAACACCTGTGTCTATAATAATATTATGTCATTCACCTTATACGTACCAATTTTTACAATAAAAGTGTAATTTTTTATTTTGGATCAAAATTTGTAAACAAAGTTGTGCTTTTCTTATTAATATTCAAAATTTCCCGTAAATCTTTCAGTAACTTAAAATTATGCACTAATATTAAATTAACGATTATTTGGTAGTATAAAATTTTTGTTATTAAAATTTTGAATTATTCTTTTTCGCAGACGCCGAGGATCAAACTTTTCAATAAGTGTTAGTAAAAGTATAAGTCACAATGGAAAAGGTTTCTCATTAAAAAATTTATTGCTTTTGACTGATATGCAAATTGTATAGGTACCTACGAGTATGTTGATAAATCTGGATCGGCGGACGTCAGCCCAAAAATCAAAAATGTTAACTTTACAGGTAATAGAAAAAACTTATAAAAATTAAAACTTTATACTTATATTATATCCACGTATTAAACATAACCCAATTTATTACTATAGTAATGTTAATACAAAATTAAATTTTTTTTATTCAGCATTTTATGCTACTACCTATAAAGTTATAACATTTTTGACTTTAGTACTTACGTCCTCAGACCCTACAGAAATTTGATTTAAAATTGTAGCCAATAATTTGAAATTTTCTAATTGTAAGTAAAACTTGTACGGTATTGGATGGGGTAATTAATGTTTTAGTTTTGACTATTAAATTTGATGAGAGTATTGATCTGACTTACCATTTGAGCAAACACTAGAAGTGTCGGGATGACCGGAACTGTCCGTGTCGCTGTCGGCATGTAAAGGTACAGAGTGCAATGACAGATCACGAGGACCAGGACTAGGAGATCGGCCCCGGATTACAGCAGCTCCGTCGCCGGTGCTATTGAGGATATCCGTTATCATAAATCGGGAGCGCGTGGCGGCTGTTTGCGGCATGGCGCGAGATTCGTCCTGCACGGTCATACCCGCCACCGCAACACCAGGTGTAATTTTAGTTTCTTTTATATTCCACACTTTGAAAAATGATAATTAAAAGTTCGACTATATCTTGATAAACATTGGCAATTTTATGCGGTTAGAATTTTTCACAATAATATTATTAAAATCCAATGCAGGTACGTAGTACAGAAAAAGAGTTCTTGACACAGTCAATTACACATTATTTAAACAAAACCACTGATGTATAGATAATATGGCACCGTCCTAATTAATTTTTCACTTAAATATCCTGATGCACAGTATACCTAGTTCCAATACAACCGCAACTTCAACACTCAAACAAAAAATTTTATAACAATAAATAATCACCAAGTATAATATATAAAAAACTTGTTGCGCTTGAATGAGTTAAAATATTGTAAACAATAAAATAACAATTTTGTTTTCCATACAATTTAAAATTTAAAAATAAAAATGTTCTTGTAAACTTAATCGAATGTTAAACCGTTACCGACTTAAACGTTAATCAACTAACTGATTAGAAATCGAATGAACAGGTACAATTAACGTCCTCAAAGAAGTATAGTAGGAAACTAACCTCAACTATACACTTGAAAATACCGGCAGTAAATCAGCCATGTTTACAATCCCCACTTATTTGTACCCTCTCCTACAACCGTTTAACCAATAAGACTTTAAGCTTCATAAAAGGTCTACCAATCCAGCGTTTTGGTTAAACTGAGAGGCGTCAAATCTCTCAATATAAGTAGTTATTTTATGGGCAGGACCTGGATCAGATTTTATTAGATTGAGTATTTAGAAAGAAGTTTTGAACATTTTCATACCAAAATAAACTCCGTTGAGATTTTATTAAGTAGATCCTTATCTTCAATTTATAACCGAATAAGAAATGCTTTCAAAAGATATACACCTTTTAAAATTAGGTACCTACTTTAATTTGGTACAATTAGCAATAATTAGTCTTATATCCGATATACTTTCAACGATGATATTAAAACTTTATGAGCGATGTGTCAAATATACTCATAATGTATTATCAAATATATAGTAGGTACATAGGTACCTATAAATAATAATACCAGTATACTTAAGTTATAGGTAGATAATATTTATACAAGTTTTTAATTTAGTAGTAGGTATTGTTAATCAAATATTATAATATGACTATATTAAACAATACAGGCAAGAAATTATCTTCTGTATTGTTACACCTGGTTATATAGATCTTAATAAAACATGTAAGTTATTAAGTAAAAAATAATAATTGAAATATTATACACAAACTGAATTGCTAGAACTGATTGATTAGTTGATAGATAGTCACGTGATACTTGTAGTAGTGGTTTAGTGACACTTAGGTTGGTATAACTGAATGAGTGAAACAAAACGTCGAAAAATCAAGATCGTCCTGTTTTTGTCAAAATAATCAGGGCTTATAGATTTAACACCTTGTTGTCTTCTATAAATTACATTTACAATATCTTTATCATCTGATGAAGATAGAATATTATTGTAAAACATAATTGTTGTAAATAATGATAACAAATAATCACTTTCTAAACTATTTTTTATAGTTCGGAATTAGTTTAGAAATACCTACTAAAAAAGCACAAATATTAAGGCATCCGGGACTACTTGGAGAGTAGTTTGTTTTGAAGCACATAAATGTTTGTTTTCCTTTTACTAGACCCAATCCCTATGGTTGGAAGGTCTTGTTAATCCTTGAGGGTAGTATCCTATTGGGCATCATAAAAGGAAAACAAACTCTTTGTTTTATTATTTGTTTCACAATAAAGGGGTTTATGTTCTATCTAATGTAATACCTATAAGATATTAGGTACCTATATGGGTAATATGGTGTAGGTACTATATATGGAAACCAAACTTTACGGTTCTTAACAATTAGGTAACGATAACGAAAAAGTTACATAATTGGGGTGTTAATCGATATTACGATGCAAGAGATAAACTTTTTTATTTTTTCTTCTTCAAAAAAATCCTGTTTTAGTCTAAAACTAACGTCCCGCGCTATTAATTGATTAAGGCGATGATTAAAAGAATGTGTTTTCCCAACGGCAATCTTAAAAAATCATAAGTACAAAAAATAATAACTTTGTTCGTGATATTATAACAGTCCTGAATGCGTTCTATTATAAGTATTACTGCGCCTGCGGATCTATAATTTTTATCATCATTGAGCTTTAATGACAATTTTATTATAAATCCGCACGCGTGGTTTAATAGAACGTATTCGGAATTGTTACCGCGAACAAAGCTAATAAATAAATAACATACTCATCAGGTACTCATCATGAGTACCACAGGATAGCCTGCTGGGGCCGGTGCTCTACATAATTTACATGGTGACCCACCATCCGCTCGCTTGATAACGGTAGCCACATTCGCAGATGATACTGCAATAGTGGCATCTAATTCGGATCGTATAAAAGCAACAAGGATTTCCAATCGAGCACCATTAACAAAATTTAAGTAGGTACAGAAAATATCAGCTCAGTCTAGAAAATAACTTTTGTTCAAAGCAATCCGCAAGCCAATAATATAATATTATGTAGATATACGGAATACAACTGTAGGGCTGATCAGCCAACTCTAACATCGAAATCCTACAAAGATTTCAAAACAATGCCATACGAGTGATGGTTGAAACACCCATATATTAGTATGTACATATCTAATAAATGAAATGATACAATGTGATATACCATTGCCTATACCGTTAGTGAAGTCATTACAGCATTTACTACTAAATACAGTGAAAAACTTGTATATATCAACCTAATCCTAATGTAGGGGAAGGTTGCTAGAAATGGACCGGTGGGTGTCTCGAATGGACCACCGTCAATTTACATATTTACAAAGCATTTGCTCTTAAAAAACTATAACTAGATGGTGTGAGAGTATAATATTTTGCAAGAAACGAATCGGTTGTGCAGTGAGTGATCGGTGTATGTTTTTAAAGCAAAAAAATTAAATGTGAGCACTTCTATGTAATTTTGATCAACTTTACCTTATAAAGCTTCTGCAGGTAAGGATTTAGAATTATTATGCTGCATGTTTTACATTTACCTAGAAAATGTGAGTATTATGTGAATGAATTTACTCCACCACCTAGCTTCTAAAGTTATGTTTATATTGTTTGAGCTTTTTTATTTCCGAATAATAGGCAGTTTCCTTGAATAGACCATGCTCGGTTTCCTCAAATGAACCGGTCCATTTCAGGTAACTAATGTAAGATTCTTTGAGTTACAATAATTATTGTTTGTTTTTAATTTAAGAGGAAAAATGTCGAATGCGAGGAAAAAAGGAAAATGGACAAGCGAAGAGTTAGCGTTAGCAGTTAGTGCTTTAAAAAACAAAGAATACGGTTTAAATAAGTAGTTAATATAAGGAAGAACTTGCTGCTAAGCAAAACTTGAAAGATGTAATGCCAAAAAGTGTATTTGGCAATAAGAAAAATAAATTAAAAAATGATGACAATAGTACGAAAAACTCTTGATCTTCTAATCTAATCCTTCCACCAGACCAGTTTAAGCCCTGACCCTGATGAAGTAGATGTTGCGTCCACATAATCATGATGGTATTTTAAACTATGTTAGGACAAACAAATTGACTTAATTCAGTGTCAAAAATGCAGCAAATTTTATTTTTGCCCAATTTAATTTACTTTCAAAAAAATTCTAATAGTTCTCTAAAAGCTTTGCTGTGACCACTTTTTTATTTTTCTTACCTATATTGTTTACTTTTAATGTATTTTTGATTAAAGTTTAAAGTACATGGTTTGATTTGAATATTTTGCAATTTTGTTTTTAATAAACAATTTTTAAGAGTGATATAGTTGTGATCCATTTGAAGAATCTAAAGGTCCAATCGAGGCAACTAGTTGCCGCAAATGGACCACTGGTACGCTTTAAAAAAATTAGGTTTATAAAAATTTCTACCATTCATGTTGCAATTAAAAATAAGAATATGATACCTAAAACACTAAATTGGATGCACGTCATTTTTGTTTGTATCAGAATATTTTTGTTCAGTCAGAAAAAAATTAAATGAACAAACTTCAGGTTATATGTTGTTAAACCAGACGCCTAATACCTTCTGGAAAATTTTGGTACATCTTAGAGTTAAATTTAAAAAAATTATTGTTAAACACTCAATAATAATATGAAAAAATAGTGACTTTAAAAAATAATAGTTGCCTTATTAGAAATTCATTACCATTGTTTTTGTTTGAAAATTAATTGGCAACAAGCTACTTTGATAGATTAAAATAAATTTACATTTTAACAGTAATTAAAGAACAAAGTATCGAGTGCCTGGGTATCTTTAGATGCGGTATCGTCAACTACGGTAGCCTTACCAAGTTTTGTTGTAAGTATTTATCCCGAGCGCGTGAATCGTCACCACAATGATCAATCAGATGTAAAATATCGTAAAATATAAAAAAATTTATAATCGAATATTGCCCCATCAACTTGTCGATATTAGACGTTGGGCCATAGCTTAAACGCTTCATTTTAATGTTTATCTATAAGATTCAATTGATTTTCTTTTAAATAAGTATCTTATTTTCTGGGCCCAGTTAACGTAATCAAATATTGAAACATATCAATATCTTTTTCCCTCAAATGGTTTTAAAATCTATCATTATTTAAGTACTACATAATATAATAATATGTCAAATTACATAATGCTAATAGAATTATTCAGGAAGAAGATCTATTTAGAGACACAACCAACATCACAATGGACCAACATACACGATTGACAAAGTGTAAGTAGTCAAGATAAACCAGACTTCACCAACAAAAAACGCATGAAATGCGAAAGAAGTCGAAAACACCGACCTACAAAAACCTCATTGCATTATCAGCTGATTTCGACTTTAGCCAAACGGCATAGTCTCATCAGATGCACCCTGGTTTTGCGGTACAATGCAAACGAGCTATCAATCACATAAATCCATAACGTTAAAAGTTGAGAAGGTACCCCGGTCATCTGACGCCACCTGTCGTAGTGTGTGTGGACGCATACTGATCCCAAAAGCAAACAGTAGGTATTATACGACTACCAAAACTGCCTAGAAAGGGCCTACAAATAATTGAATTATGTTTTGCTATATTATATTTACGGCGACATGTACCGATCAAGTTTAACCTTGAACTGTAGTTTAAACTATAATTTCAACCGTTGTGATTGGCCAAACAGTTTATGGAAAATTAAGTGAAATTCACTAAACAAATTGTTTAGTACATATTTCGAGGTACTTGCATTGATAACTGTGGAACGGCTCATCTCAATAATAAAAAAATAAAAAAGATCTAATTTGTAGATATAATTCTTTATACGGAGCTCGTGAACGAAGATATTTTTATTTAGACAAAAATTATTATTGCATTGTGGGCCAAAACCCTGAATTTTTTAACATCTAAAATCAAATTTTTTGGGAAAATCGTCGCTATTTGTTTTTTTAATTAAAATTTCGCTAAAACCTACGTTTAATATTAGAAGTCGAACATTTTTGAAAACACTAATTGTTTTGCAAATTATTGCTTTATCATAACAATAGGTAATAATTGGATAAATAATAAAACACATGAAAATGTAATTACAAGGGGAAGGCCATCATTGCTTATCGACGAATTGCCCCATTATTATTATATGTGTTTGTTATAATTACGAAATCATTAAGTAAAAATTTAAAATGCCCATATTCAGACAATTTGGAAAATACTGATTTTGAAAATCGTATTCGTAGGCATTTTTGTATTAATTTAATACTAATTGCGTCATGTTTATTATTTAGTTTATATTATATGAGTATCATAGGGGAAAGCATTTAGTTATCGGACGCATTACAGTTAATGGACACTGCTTAAAAAGACTTTAAAAATAAGATTGTGTTTTAATCTTTAACCCTGTCCTACTATTGAGACATAACCTGCCAAAAACTATAAAAGGTGTCCAGTAATTATACATATTTGCAAATTAGTACTAGCATTTCTTTTTTTTTAAATCGGGTTGTCAGAATCAAAAATTTAAATACGCAACGTTAATATGCAAGATAGAACTTACGTAAAAATAAATTTGGTGAAAAAATAACAAGAAATAGGAGAGATATGAATTTTATAAAAAAAAAATTGCTTAACCTGTCCGATAACTATATGCTTTACCCTACTAACATTTTTCTTTCTTCAAAATCTATTTTTTCCAAATTAGCTGAATATATTGATAGATCGGAGGTTTTTATTTGGGTGGTAATTATTCGCACTTTAAAATAAATCAAAATAGCTTTAAAAAGAAATGATTAAACATTAAAAAAATTATTAAAACTTTTATAAAAGATAATACACTAAAAAAAAAAAAAGAAATTCCACTTTGAAATATTTTAACACGCTTAAAATATATCAAAATAGCTTTAAAAGAAATTAATGAACATTAAAAAAATTATTAAAACTTTTATGAAAGGTTCTCGGTCCTTTTACCCTAAAGAGGGTTTGGTGAACCTTATAATTTGGGGACGATTTATGTACTTTATATGTTTCGTACTAGGTCCCTTTATCCTAAGACAAAGGTTTCTCATGGCAGATTACACCCCGGTGGTTTGCCATTGCCTGCCGAGGGAGAGACGGCCAGAATAAAGTTCTTACTTTACTCGGATTCGAACCGGGTATTTAGCGTTCATAGTCAACTCGCGTGACCGCTAAGCTCCGACCGCCTCTCAATGAAAGGTAATACACTAAAAATAAAAGAAATTCCACTTTGAAGTATTTTAACGCGCTCTCTAAATACCGTTTGCACATAAAAACGATACATCGCACTTTGAAACGTTGGTATACCCAATGAGTAATACTTTGAAGGCGGTTGAAATTTAAAATTTCACCGCTTTCCAAGTTAATACCGTTAGTATAACAATCCAAAAGAGGATGACAAGTCTGTCTTCTATGCTAAATCAACACAGAATACTATAGACGTCTTGACCCAAAAGGACATACAAAGCTGGAAAGATACTCAATTGAAATGGGAATCTTTTGACAGTTTTCATAAAGCTCAGAAAATTATAAAAGTAACCTGCTATTCCGAAAATGATAAAGTTACATCTCGGTGCACTTGTTCAAGTTTTCTGAAGCAATATGTTTGCAAGCATTCTTTGGGTATGTTAGTAATTTTAAAACAGGCAAAGGTGCCCATGGAAGCAAAAACTGTACCTCTTGGCACGAAAAGGAAGAGAAGACGGCCAACCAAAGCAAAAAAGGCACTAATAGTTCAATAATAATTTTTCCTTGACATTTATTGTTCTACTATTTCATACATATTTATTGCTTATGTAAAACTGAATTTTGTAAATGAAAAGATATACACAATATACGAATAAATTAGTACTTCTCTAAACAAAGTGCGATTGTATCATTTTATAGTGGATAAGTTTAAAGTTTAAATGTGCCCAATCCAAAGTGCGATTATATAATTTTATAGTGGGTAAGCTTAAAGTTTAAATGTGTCCAATCCAAAGTGCAAATGTATCATTTTATAGTTTGTTAGTACAAAGTTAGGAAGATTTTTTTAAAGTGCAAATATATATACCCCTTTTTATTTTAATAGCTTTTTAAGAACAAATAAATCTTTATATCTTTTTAAAATCTTTGATGTATTTTTACTAATTTTCTCAAAAACAAGTTTTTACCATTTTTTTTGAGTTTTACAACATTGGAGGTATTCACAGCTGGACGATGACGTATTATAATAATAATGGAGCAAATTGGCGATAAGCAATGTTGGCGTTCCCATGTTAGTTACATCTATAAAGAATAGCAATTTTGATTTACGGCCAAATACGGCTAAGTGCCTCACTATCAGAGCTAAAATTTGATACACAGCTTCCACTTGCAGCGAATTTTCACATGTTCAGTTTGTTTTTCAAAATTTCTGGAAAATGAGAGAAAGCTTGGGAAAAAGCTGAAAATAATGAAGTTCATGCATCGCTGTCTTTGCGCTTTGAAAGCTTTTGCCATACAGGGTGAAGGTATAACATCTCTAAAACTCATACTTGGGAAACGTATAGTACAGGGGCTTGTTCGTAAAGCAGTTAAGAAGTTTTTTTGTTTTTGGAAAACTCTTAATAGTTTACCTTGCTTTTTTAAATCCGTTTGTCAACGAGGTTATAGCTGAAAAGTTCCACTACTTATCAAGAGATTTTTTATGTGTATACGGTACTGTAGATGATCCTTGATTGTAAAAATGTATTATAATTTAATTATTTTTACATTAAACCTGCTTCTGGTCACGATATCTACTGAAAACCATATACTTAGCGATTATAAAATTTTATTACATCTAATTTTTGTTTAAATCATTCTTCATTCTCTTTATAATATGTTTAGTTTTGCCAATTTATAGTAATATTTTTCACTCTCAAAAATCAAAGTCACAATGTGATGTTTACGTTCAAGATCAAACACTTTCGAACTTTCAAAAATGTTCCAATTTCGGAATATCAAGACTACACTCCGGAGTGAAAAACTCATCAACTACTGTTTTTCAGAATCAAACTCTGATTACCGAAATTCGCAAAACTTTCACACCAAAAACGTCAGGTAAGTAAAACACCTCCTCTTGCCGTAATGGCGAGCGGAAGAAGCCCTTATCAGCCTCCCTTTCGACAAAAAATCGAAATATTTTTCATATTTTCTGAGCGAGTAAATTAAATAATATACTTAACGTATCTTACTTACTTACTTCCGATGGCCAAATAGCTCTTTTAGAGCTTTAGCCTCCTCAATAATGCCTTTCCATTTGCTGCGATTCATCGCTGATTCCTCCCAGTTGTCTCTTTTGTCAATCTGGTTCAAGTCTCGCACTTGACCCATACTTAACGTATCACTCACATTTAATCGTAATAACGACAACCTGCATTAACAATCCTACACAAATCAACCTCCCAGAAGTGTCAATCATGCAATCTACTTTCTTGGAGAACAAATACTCTCCATTGTATGTCAAGCAACGTGTTCATTTTGGTCTCATTGGATTGGAAACCTGAATACATTTGAGCTGTTTTCTGTCGAAGTTTAAAGGCATCTATATTATTTGTTAATATTCAAGCTAGTAATGCGCGATTTTCACTATTGTTCTTAGATATTTTTGTATTATTTTCTATAAAAAATTCATTTTTTAGTTTACACCCCCTTTAAATTATTTTATTTACAGCTTCCTTGTTTGGTGCAATCTGCTTGCTACTGTATAATAGCATCTCAATCCTCAATACGACAATACATACATTGCAGAATTCTGTGTCATGAGTCTCGCTTCTACATCAAAAAAATTATCTATGAAGTAGTATATAGATAAATATTTAGTAGGAATGTGGATTTAATCAAATGAAACACTTTTCATTTGATCAATGCTTCTAAGATATACACAATTTTTCTCTGCTCCTCTGCTTTCCCAAGGAGAAGGATTTCGTTTATCCTATTCAACAGTTTATGTTAGTAAATCAATAATTAAAAAACAAATAGATCTAAGCAAACTGGAAGCTGGGTTGAGGATTTCTTGAATGTGGATGATATGGCGAATGTGCGTTACAGTAACTATAATATTATATAGTTGATATTATATCCTTCTACGTACTATCCGAAATGACAGAGACGTTTATGCTTTTATGCTTATTAACATACATTTATAAAAGCTGTCTTCAATGTAGGTTATTATGATTCATTTTACTTCAAATTGGAAGAGATCATCTCTTCGCATTATTTGATAAAGAAAATGTGGAAAAAGAAATTCATTCGTTTCATACACCACATGTAATCAGGGAAATGCTGGTTTCAGAAACAATGTAATAGTTATAATCGCTGGTTAGTGATTCATATCAACTATGAATCAAAAGGTTTGTTCCAACACGCAATTCTTGTACGGTTCAGAAATGATTGTGAAACTGTTCATGCGCAGGCGTCGACTGTGTATCGTTCGCAAACGGTACAAAGGTTGGTAGCAGTTGGAACGGTTTAGTGATCGTTTTGTACGTCATTATTTGATGATGAAATATAAAATTCTAATTTATCTTCGCTCGAGATATCAGATAAATCGCTGTCATCTTCTTCACCCATATTAAATCAGTAAAAATAAATTTATTTGCACAAAACCAACTAAAATGACAGTTAAACAATTAATAGTTAATCAGCTGTTGATATACTGTCAGTGCGCAGGTCAATCCTCACGATTCCAAACGATACTAGCTTTTGATCATGTATCGTTCGTACCGTTGCGAAACCGTTCACGAATGATCCAAAGTTTGGTTGGAACGCTTAAGTGATCGTCCCGTAAACCGTTCGAGCTTAGTTGGAACGAGTTTTAACGATTGCGCATGAGCGGGTCGTACAGTGAACGGTTTTTGACGATGTTGGAACAAACCTTATAGTTTCACACCTATTGCTGCTGCGTTAAAAATCGTGCTGCATTTCCTAATATTGTAGTAGAGTGAATTTTTTCCCTCAAATGTGGAGGGAGAACGCTTATTGACACCCAATTCCATCAATAATTGACACAAACATAATACCGAAATGACGAATATTCGTTTCTGCACATTAGCCACTCCCAATCACTAAGGAAAAAATTTATTCTACCAAATCTAAGTGGACGTTGGGCAACTGATTTTATATAATTCGGTAAATCATGATATGTCCACTCCATTGATATCAATTTATTGACCGACCTAAATAAATTGTTTGCTCTTCACTTAAAAAAGTAAAAGTTGTAGAACAAAAAGGAAACATAACCTTTTTAGAGGATTTTAAAAGTGGGAACTAAAAATTAGTCAACTGTCAATTTTCCTGTTAACAAATTTTTGTGTTTCCCAAAATTATTGATACCGGTTTTATCACACTCTCCTCCCTTTTCCAAGTGACGCCACTGACTTAGTGACCTACGGGCTGGTATTCCTCTCTTTCTCAAATTGGTTCAGCATCACTGCCCTAGACTGTTAATAATTCATTTTTCATTATTATTGTATAATATGAAATACTGCGACGGAGTAGACGGTCATTGCCTTGCAGCTAACGCAGTTGGATGCGAATTCGCGGTACCGGGTTCAAACCCGGGGAAAGTCAAACTTTCTTATGACCAAGTCTCCGTGCTTCGGAGGGCACGTTAAGCCGGCGGTCCCCCTGAGTTGACGAATTGCCACCGTTAACAAAAAACAGGGCTTACAGGCACATCTGAATGCTAGGCTAGCAAGCTGCTACCGGATGTAAAACAACCATAGTCCAAAAATCGATCTGTGGACTACTCACCAACCCCGTCTGGGCAGCTTAGTAAGTTATGGCCAGAAAACCTCCATAATATGGAGAGGTCTATGTCCAGGAGTGGGCGAAAATATGGCGAATAAAGAAGAAGAAGAAGAAGATGATGAAATACTGCACTCGCATTGGTTAATTTGACTGTCAGTGTAATATATTGATCGATAATAATAATATTACCTATTAACCTTCTACTTAATACCAAATTTAAAAAAATATTGATTTGTTTTAATTTTGGGTAACATGTTATATGAATACAAAAGTTCCTATAGTTATTTCCAATTTATTATTTTTAAATTGTTATTCAGATCTAACCTGTCACATTAATCTTTCGGTCTAGGGGAATTTATTTGAACCTTCTATTGGGGCAAGTGGACTTTTGGCGTTGCTACAGTTTTGATAGCATACGTAATGCGGTAAAAGTTTCCTTTATGAAATCTGATATAAAATAATATCTAGAACTAATTTGAAATCTAATTTGAAATAATTTGAAAAATTTGTCATTAAAATGTTGATTTAAAGTAGGTAATATTCAAAATAGTATATCTTAAGTACTTTACTACATTTTCAATTTAAGTTGCAAATTACTAAAATATTTATATGACAAATCATATAACACAATAGCTTAATAATGTAAACAGAAATTTAGAAACGTATAAACTATGAACCCTTATACCACATACTCTCAACCACCCTCAACATTCAACACGCAAACGATTATTAGACATAGTAGGTAGGCAACTTAATCTGATTGTTACCACTTCAGGCCGAAAGGAAACAGATGGTGTCGCGGTAACAATTAAGCTGAAATTTAGCCCTCTTTTATATAAGTCAAGCATGAGCGCTCACCACTCTATATAGGTCCGCATATTAGATCTTGCGAGACTCCATATTGCTCGTTTTGTTTAGGACTAAATTGCAATGCTGCAGGCTACTATTGTTTCCAACAATGGACTGTTCGGTAGATAATTATTTATTTAGTGCAGGGTGAATTTAGATAAGACTCAGATTATGTGATTAAACATTTTAAAATGCATGTAGCACCTATTAGATTTGTTTTAAGATAGCGTTACAAAATTTAAGGATATCCTGTACGTTATAATGGTATAAACATTATGAGTTTATTTGACATATTATTACATTTTATACAAAATGAAATATCAGTTTTCATTTTCTTCTAGGAGGTAGGTATAGTGTAATCACTTTGACTTGACTACGCGGTAGCCAAGTTCTTGCGCAGTAGATGATGTAGAGGGAGAGCGTTCCAGTGCCGTCGTGCATTTAATTTTCATTTCTGCACATTAGCTCCGCCTAGTCAAGTGAAAGTAATTTCGCTATAATTCTCTGTTCATTCAAGAGATGCAACTAAGCCACTCTCAAAAAAGCGCGCGTTATTCGAATATAAATTTTCTTTTTCTCGAATTTTGAAAATATGGTTTACAACACTAAAGTGCATGCGTCAACCTTATTTGTCAGATACTATGCAATTTGTTCTCCTGTTGTGCTCAACCTTTTAAAGACTTATCGAAAGTTTGTGAATCATTAGACACGTAGGTAAAACGATTTGATAAAATGTTAACAACTACATGAATTTATGAATAAATTTGTAGTGTGTGAAACTGGTTGAGGTTTCATAAGCATACATTTTTAGGGAGTGGCTTAGCTGCATCTATTGAATAAACAGGTTGTAGGTTACTTATCTTATCAGTTTTAAATTGTATTTAATTTAATTTTTTGATTTTTACTTTGAATAAAATTATTCTTTGAAACAAACAGATGAAAGAATATAATAAAAATAGATTTTTTGGAGAGATTACTCATTTTTCTATGGGAAAAAGTGTAAATTGTCGCGTAGTCGGAATATAAAGACATACGTATAATTCAAATTTGTTGTTATTTTCATTAATTAGGTTCAGTCTAACATGACACACGAACAAAACAGCAGGGTACTTTTTCTACTTACTTAGTTTAAATTAGTGGTTATGTATCCCATACATACACTGATTTACTTCCGTGGTACCTACCTATGTCATAATATACAACTTTTGTTGGTATCATTAAATAAATTAAGATTATAGCAACCAAAATTTTCACTTTTTATAATTTTGTGTTTGTTGAACATAATTGCGATAATATTCAGTAATTAAAATAAGTGAGCATTCATAACAATGCTCAAGATTAACAAACCAAAGCGAGCTGATGGTTTCTCTAATGATGGTTTCTCAACTTATAAATATGTAACAGAGCTGCCGTGTTATTTGTTAACTGGCTCGTTTGTAATCTGAACACTCTCATAACGGACTTTCTCTCTAAAATAATAACGCAATTAGAAGATTCTTGACTTCACGCTTTAAACAATGTGGATATCTTTAAAGTTTATCGTTGTAAATTTTTAATTATGTAACCCATTTAATTACTTCTCATTACAATTATTATAATCGATGTATCCTTTATTTTTAGTATAATTTCTTACTTTTGCCGTTATATAAATTGCAAAATTTTGTAAATATTTCTCAAATTAAAATAATTAATATTTATATAACAATTTTAGAAATTTAAATATAGTTTACTTTTATTGATTGCAATTAAGATAAATTAAGTAACATTAACATTTCAAATAGTTCATCCGCATTTACTTCAAGTTCAGACTTCGCTGCATTATACAGTGTAGTATTATTTCTCCTTCTTTCTCTCAATTTAGAACTCCGTCCTGTTATTACCACTGACTGCGTCTGTGCTCGTGGTCTGTGCCAAATCCATTATACTTTTGGCACTCTTGGTTCTGTGAGCAATCGCGAAATACAATTTAATAGGGTGCTAACTTTGCTGCATGATTTGAATAGCCCAATAAAACGATGTTGAACTTTTAGAACACAGCAGCGCATCGGTCGCGACCAAGAATAGCGTCGCGTTTTTCCGCTCCATGGTCTACCGATGTACGCTTTATGCAACACTGCTGGTCACCAGTCAGAGTAGTCCTCTTTCGGTACTAGCATACAGTATGTTCCCTAATTTTTGGATTACAGCACATTATGTACTTATTTATTTTCATATTACTTATTATCATAACTTGGCAAATAAGTGCAAAGTTTTGGAATTATACAACAATTTACTGTCTTATTATTACTATCTAATAATATTATACAATATTAACCACTGTAATATTTGTGTTTTAGTTAGAGAAAATTAATACAAACATTATTCTAATCAAGATAATTTTATACACATTGGTGATGAAAATATTAAGAGCTGTTTATAAAAGTGAAATATTTATTGTATTGTTAAGAAATTCTGCTCATTTCAAATATTATGTCAATTCTGCCAAAGTGTGAGTACACACTAAAAGCAGACTTTATGCTCCAATTTAACGCCTACGAGATTTGGATTGAAGTATCTGTCCGGTTGCCTCCTTTGTTTGTGTCTAGTTACATTAATATTGGAGGGGTATATATTTAATTTTGAGATCGCACTATAGGCGCCTAGCCTACGTTTTTAGCTCGATCTCACTCAGATCGTACTATACCGTTAGGTCGCCCGACCTGAGCGTATACAAGAATAAACTAAGAAGCTCCAACTGAGTCAACTCGAGCTAACTGGACTCCTCTATATTTTGCATTCAGGATAAATTTGAAAATTAGATTTTGTACAAAATAATAAACTTTGAAATTTTAATAACTTGCTTTTTACTACCTTATCGCCTGTTTTTGCTACGCTTATGAATATCACTCGTATTTTTTACCCACAAAAACTAGTACTTCGTTGATCCGCCACTAAATCCTGATCTCGTTCCCCACACGGACGCTGTGCACATGTGATAAGAGATTCCGTTGATAAACTGATTATTCATTCAAGTAAACGAAGTTATGCAACCATTTCCAAAATCTTCCAAACTCGTATTCTCTTTCTTCTTCTTCAACTTAGGCTTATTATTTCCAACATCTGCTTCGTTTCCTTGGCAGTGTTAGAAACTCAGAGCATATAAATATTTTACATTTATCAGGTAGCTTACTAGACTGGCTTTCAGATGTGTCTGTATCCTGGTTTTTTATGTAAACGGTGGCAATTCACTACCCCAGGGGATCACCGGCTTAACGTGCCTTCCGAAGCACGGTAAAAAACACTCGTATTCGTGACCACAATTACAATTTTTCTTTACAATTATATTTGAATTCATGTTTTTTGAAAATATTTGAGTTTTTTACAACTAATTTTACATAACACTAATTGCTGAACAATTAAGTAATTATGACTCACGCTGCTGTATTTCTAACCCCCTCATTTCAGTAAACTTAATAGGTAGAACACAACAATATTATGAGAGGGAGTACAGTTTAAATTCTATATTTGTAAATGTGATCGACAGTTCTTTTTCAGCTAAATAGTTACAATAGCCACTGTATCGTTTTACCCGAGTATGTCATTTTAGGCCAGTTTTCCGTAATGTTCATTAGATGCATATTAAAATTGAGGAGCATTCACGCAAAACTCAACAAATCCATTTTAGTCAATTGTTCAGGAATTAGAATTTATTAGTTACTGTTTATTATAAGTTATACCTGACGAGTAGATTTTGATATCGAATTACACTAGTATTCATCAAGATTTGCCAAACTTTTTTTGTTCTATTCGATACAACTCAAGGTTTTACATACGATTCCGCACCTAACTCAATTTTGCCCAAATCTGGATTTGTTGAGTTTTGCGTGAATGCTCCTCAATTGTGCGAAGAGTACTATATAAAATTTATTCTGCATGGATTGCATAACGTGTTAAAAACAGTACTACTTAATTAAATGTTTATCATAGACCACGCTCTGATAATAAAAATTTCAATTTCTTTATTAAATGAAGTACTTTTACCTTAAAATAATTATGATGAGTTGCCTGAATTAAATTAACCACTTTATTTTACTCGTACTTAAAAATGTTTAGCAATTTGTACTTTATTATTTCTAATATAAACATGTAAATTTTGAAATTATATTTCCGGTAGATCACTTAATCAACAAAGCGATTAAAAATTTACTAAATGATTCTAGATGTTGCAAAATAATTAAAAAAATTAAAGTTATGAACTGGTTATTGTTCCAATTCAATTAACATAATTATTACTTTTACGAACAATTACTACATTACCGCCATACAAATAAAAGAAATTTAAATTATCTTAATAACTTTAGATAATAATTTAGTCTTTGTTCTTCATGTAGTTCATGAATTATTTGCATCAGAAACTTGAGAACGTCGTTGATTCAAAATACTATATGAAAAAATTTGCATTTAAATTATTGAAGTATATAACGCAAGTATAACTTGTGCAATAAGAAAGAGTAAATTGTGTGACTGCATATTATTTTGTTAACTTAAAGTCAGTGATTCTCAATCTGGTGGCATGAAAAATTTATAGAGGGAACACGAAGAAAAGAGGAAATTTAAGGAAAAGTTATTTTTAAATAATTTGAATTATTTATGAAACAAAAGCATGAAATAAAAGGGGGGCGTAATGAAAATTTATGATAACCCTCGACACGTATTTAAAAATTTCCAAAATACAAGATGATAGTAAACGGTCCAATAGCAATTATTATGAAATAAAACTTGCGGATCATTGCAAATTGGCACTGAAACTTGCCAAAAACTAAAAATAATTTTAAGAATTCTGGAATTTAGGAAATATCCTTTTTACGCTACAGATAAATTTGGAAGCGATCGGGATTCGAACCTATCATATTTTGATCTATAGCTTCACTCCCTAACTACTACACCAAACTACCTGTCGCGTCGTAAGGAAGACTGATGAGTTAACTTATTAAATTACATTTGCGTAATTATTCAAGATTTGCTTTTAAAGGTTTAAAATAATTTAAATCATTGAATTTTTTTTTCAAAATGCTAGAGAGGTACTGTTTGTGGTTCTTCTTCACTAGCGGATGTGCTCAGCTGACAGTGAATTGTCCAGGTGTCCTTCTCTTCTGTATCTATGGTAGTCCCTTAAAGTGTTATATGACATAATAGGGATTTACGTACTGCAGTGCAGTTAAACATGCGTTTGTTAGGAAGAATATGTAGAAGATCTAAATTAGAAAGGGTCATCTTAGGAGAAAACATGAAAATTGAGATAAATATAGCATAAGAAATTGAATAGAAACAATTAGGATAGTTCGGGCACACTAAAAAGTCAAATGAAGGTAATAGCCACGCAAAATATTGGCGTTCTTTTAACCTGATCTTTTTGGAAAATCCAGAAAATTGGCTCTTCTGAATCTCCTAATTTGGTTTAAGTTGTCTGGTAGATTATGAGGGCAAGAACAATTGAGTGATTGGACAACCTCCGATAATACCTATCACTACTAGCTCGTATATCTCTTCCTTAACTGATGTGTTCACTTTCAGATCTCGGTGGATTGCTTCGTTGGTGATTTACCATGGAGCGTTGTTTATTTTTCGCAGCGTTTGAGATTGAAATCTTTGTAAGATTTCGATATTTTAGTTACTAGCCGAAACCCAGAGTTGAATGCCATACGACCAGATAGGATTGATGATGATTTTATATAGCAGTATTTTGTTTTCCATTGTTAGCTGGGATTGCTGACCGATTAATCAATTAAGCTTGTACAGTTTCATGCCGAGCTGTTTGCGTTTAGTCCATATATGTTTTTTCTATGTCAACCTTCGATCAAGATACATCCTGAGATACTTTGTGTCTTCTGCCCAAGAGAGAACTTTGCCTTTTAAGGTGTCTGACGGGCACGTTTCTCTGCATATTGTGAATGTGATGTGTAGAGACTTTTTCTCGTTAGCTTTGATTCGTCAAGTTTTCATCCACTTTTGTATCTTGTCCAGGTATGATTTGCATGAGATGCCATGACTGCTGTATCATCGGCGAAGGTTGCTGGTAGGAACAGGGAAGTCTGCGGTGAATAGGAGGTACAGGATTGGACCCAAGACGCTACCTTGCGAAACTCCTAAATTGATTAGAACTAGTGCGGAATACTCGTTTTGAACCTTGACCTGGAACTTTCTTTCGGTTAAATAAGATTTAATTACTTACTTACCACATAAAAAATGCATCATAACTGTGATTGTATAAAAGTAACAACTGAATTCATAGGTATAGTTCTTAAAATTTATTATAATGTGTCTCCATAGAACAGTGAAAATGACAAAATTACATTCAGTAATTATTAAATTAAACTTATTCGCTTTGTGGTTTTCTTGTTTTATGATTATTTTTTTTGCATAACATGCAATACGACATAACTATAAGTACATATAAACCAAGTTTAAAATTATTGAAATCATATGAGTTAAGTATAAATTGTAATTCACAGTTATTATTTTCATAATAAATGAGTGAACCCTATAAATTAACCAAATTGTAATGTCTTACTTACAAAATAGGTACTTCCGGGCCGAGTGAAGTTGCGAGAGCCATAGAGAACTCTTAAGGGGTTACACTATTGTGAGCAAGCATAAGAAAATGTAAATTTTGTAAATTAATTACGGAAAACTACAAATACGATTAGTTTACATTTTGGATATTGATTAATGTCAATCCTCCTAACAAGGGGAGGGCCAGGCATTGTTTTCACCATTATCATTATATGTGTAGATAAAATTAGGAATTCATCAGGTGAAAATTTGTCAATATTTCCCTGTATGGATTTTTAGGTCTATTTTAGATTAACGACATTGTTGTAGTATTATTCCTTCAAGAAGCAATCATTTTTACAAAGAACTTGTATAGGTACCTTTACCTTAAATTATTGTAAAAGAGTTAGTTATTTCATATTTGGCTCCCACTGTGCTATCACTTTCACATTTGCTGTGGGTATCATAACTTTTCAGTCCCCACGTCTTACCGATCATTCTCCTACAGGCCCATAGGGCCCTAGTTGCTTTGATCGTTGTGTTTTCTATAAGTTTTGTGAAGGTGAACCTGCTGTCTAAAGTTAGGCCCAGGTACTTGATCTCCCCTACTACCTGTAGTGTTTTACCCCATATATTGGGCATCCTCACATCGAGCAGTTTCCTGCGTTTTGTAAAGGTTACCACAGCGATCTTATCGGGGTTGACCGACAATCCTTTCTCTTGTACACCACTGATGTACAACGGTTTTTAGGACTCGTTGCATCAGTGGAGATACAACACCCCCAAATTTCCCGCTGACATGGATTGGAAATAGAGTAAATGCTGGTTTTATGCGCCGGCTTACCAGCTTTATTTCCGTGAATATAAATTCGCGTGACCACTATGCCCCGACCGCCTCCAGATTATTATTTTATAATAATGTTAGGTAGATAATTAGAATTAATAGTACAAAAATATTAAAAGATTTATTTTGTTTAGACAAATTGTTCTTATTAAAAGGTTTCATGGTTGATTTATTTAAGAATTGCAGATGTTATGAAACTTAATACAGTGTACGCAAGTGTATAAATATCTTAATCGTTGGTGTGTAAAATGTTTGTATTTAACGTAGCCTGACTATTCTATTGTCTTAGAAACTTAACTCTTGAGAAGTTCTGCTTTGCACTAAATTAACATCTAAATACACAAGCGTGCTCGCTTAATGCCGTTTAGTGCATAGAGCTTGGCATTAACTTGAATCCAACTTCTTCCTGCCATCACTTTATGAATATATTACTAACTTTGTTACTAAATTTTTCATATAGTGCTCAAGTATTATTACAATATGCGTGTCTTATTATTTTTATTCACACAAAATGCTAACATATAATTTACATTAAACAGTTGCTTATTGTAGTTCTATTTTTTAAAACAAAGGATAACAACTTAAACTTAAATACATCAGCAAATAAAATTTCAAACAAAATTACACCTTTGAATGATTCATTTACTTTTTGAAAACCTAAGAAAACTTGATACTTGATTCTACCAAAGATGGTTTCGCAACGCTTTACTTTTAAAATTCAAAGCTTTTCTAACGATTTCTGTAGTTAATTGATGTTTTACAGAGAAAAAATTAATGCAGTAGTATCACCAACAGCAGCCACAGTAACAAAAACGAATATGGCAATCAACTGAAAATTTACGCCCCCTCCCAAAAAAAAAGAAAACAACTTACTTCACTAAGATCATTTGCGAATATCGTGAAAAGTTGAATTGTCTCACACGCGTCTAAAGTTTGAAATGGACGCTCTCAAGAAGAAGCCTTAAGAAATTTTCATTAATTAAATTTATATTACCTTAAGGTAATATTACCTTATGGTAATATAATTAATAATAAATTATTTTGTAATTTCTGATGATGACTGCACCCGCAGCTGAAAGCTCAAATAACCAATTTAAGAAATCTTCTTCTTCCTTTTAATTTAGAACTTTATTTTACTATTACCAACTGTGTAAATTTAAAATCTACAAGGTTGGTTCTATAGTCACTAGAATAATATATTAAGGGCCAATATATTCACCTCCCAGTAAAGTGTTCAATAGCGTAATAACAGTGCACAGATTAATGTTAGATTTTTAGATCACAGCAGTGTATGCGGCGCGACCAGGAATAGAACCTCGGTTTTCCACATCATAGCCTGCATGTCACGGTGTTTGCTTTCCTTTAAACTACTGGTTTTGTTATGTAGAAAGTGCAAGTAGCATTATAATATTATTTATAAGCTTTATTAAACGCGAAATTTTTATTTATTTTGGACTACTTTTTATAGTGATATTCCATTATAAAAAGTTGATATGTTTAGTTTATAATTAATCAAATTTGATCAAATTGATAACACATAAAACAACAACGATTATCTAAACTACAGTTTGGGAAAATTCTTTATAAAGTAGGTAGTTTTATTGCGAACTAATTCACACGAAACAATAAAATGTTATATTTCTTATTATATAATTGTTAATATGTAATTAACAAACCGTTTATTATTAGCCCTAACTCTATAAAATACAATTTCACAGCAAAACGAGCAAACTAAGAAGCATAGCGTGCTGGGAAAAATTTCGATAACATCAACACCAAAGCAACTGTCGCGGCCGTTTAACTGATATGCTAGTAACCCTAATTGTTTTGCATGTTTATAAAAACTATTTAACTCAAGGTTTTACATTTAATGTATAAACTGGTTCATTTAATTTTTTTAAACAAAAATACAAGGTAAGACATTTAAATTATAATAAATTTTAAACTTGATAATGGCAGTTATAAATGAATATTGATTAACCATTAATTAACTCTCTTTTTTGAACACCGGCGAAAAAGTATGGTTTTATGCATAAGTGCACAAGTGCTCATAAGTATTTGTCAAAAAATGTGTATAAAATTATATGATAATTTACAAGACTAACTAAAAATTGTTTCAGTTAAAATTATTATTTTTTGTAACTTGACCAAACGATATTTTGGTATCATATTGAAATTTGAGCGTGGGGACATTATTTTGGTTGTGGTTGCAGAAAATATTAGCGGAAATCACATATAAGTTGTATTAAATCGGTGAGTATGCGGTATGATTTCGTGAGAAACATCACATCAATATGTATACTATTACTATAACAACTTACAAAAGTCGAAAATAATTACTTATTAATGCCTGTTTTCAACAACAATTTATTTAAGAATTTCCTAGTAAAGAATTACTTAGCAAGGATTCCACAAATGTGATTGGTCAAATTTGACATGAGTTTTTTTATGTCAATATACTTATGTCAAATTTCACCAATCACATTTATGGAATCCTAGCTAAGTAATTCTTTACTAGGAAATTTTAAATAAATTGTTGGTGAAAACAGGCAATACAGCACACGGACGGTCGACAGAATGACCGTGACGTTCGAAAATCGAGCTAAAATTGACAACTTTAAAATCGATTATTGGCCAAACTCGAAATCGCTTCATTTATATTTTTTCTATCTAATTCCGTCATGATTTCTTTAGTTAATTTTCAATTTACGAGTTCGGGAGAGTCGACTGTACCCTTTAAAACATAACAAATAATTAATTAGAGTTATCATTAAATTATGGTTTATTTGAAGTTGGCAATAGATACCTTTATCCTTGTTTCAACAAAAATTTAAAACTTAAAAAGGATACATTTCTGATTGACTTTGCAAAATAAATCATCACCTCAGTTATGTAAAAATGTTTGAATAATTCGAACACAGTTCAAAACCAACAATGACCCTTATTGCACCTATAAGCGGATATTCACTATTCATTAATTTCTGCCACTTACATGTAATGTTCACCGCAGATGATATACTGGTGAGCGTCTGATGAGGTAGCACACGCGATAACAGTTTCTCAAATTCTCATATGCATCATTACCTGCGCGAAGTTCTTTGTAATCTTGATTATTTTATAAACGCAATTTTTCTAAATAAAGTATGTAATTTTCTTATGGAAAATTCTAATCTCAAATTTTCCAACATGCCCCGTTTTAAATTTTTTTAAAATGATAAGACTGACGAAATAGAATAGTAATAAATAGCATTCTGCACTGCACTTTTGGAAACACCTGTTTTTTTAGTGATTGTACTTATTGAATGGTTAAGTGAGTTAACATTACGTTTGGTAGGTGGAATATTTTCCTTTAGTCTCATAATATGTTACTGCTAGTGTTTTAAACAAGATATAACCTTGTAGCATTTCAAATGCTATTATTATATTTTGGCGGAAATCTATGCATCACCCTGTGTGCGTTTCAAACACGCGCAATCGTATTGTATTTCGAAAATTTATCAAATGTTCATTCTTCGCTTATCTTTATGAAAAGTGCAAGTTTCATTTTACGTTTGTGCAATTTTATGTTTTAAAAGCCACAAATTGTTAGTTTATTGAAGTGATCTTTTTTTATTTTACCTTCTGTGCTACATTTGTGGGTAAGATTGCATTATTTTCTATCTTGAGCGGAAGTTTGACTTTTGATAAATTTTAGCTTTTTTTCGTACTACCACGTCAATTTTATGTGACGTTCATTCTTTGGTTTCCAATTTTAATTATGGTTTTTCTGAGCGGTTAATATGGTGTGCATCAGTAGCTGATTGTCCATCTGGCTATTTTATCCACCAACCATATGGTTATTTGTATGGATATGGGCCAGCAGTTTGGTTATCTTGTTTCCACCTGTGATAACCTTGATTCCTGTGTCGAACCATCTGTGGCAGCCATTTTTAACCATGTTGGGATTTCGTTTTTGGGTTCACCATTCCTGTATGAGATCAATGGAGAGGGCAGGACTGATCAACATTCGTTTATCCCCAGCTTCACCGCAGTTTTGCATTTTTGATTAAGAAGTGGTGTGATAAGTTTGTCACTTTGGCCGTCTCCTTTGACTATTTATCCATACTTTTTGGGAAGACGTGCGAGCTCCATTCCAACATTGAGGGATTTTTGTCGCAGCGGTAGCGTGAGCCTATACCACTATTCCATCTCTAGTGGTTAGGACAGCACCAACGACGTAGGATGGCTGGAAAACCATTAATTAGTTTTTTTTTGGAAGCGCATTTAAGAGATTTGCTTGTCTTAATTATTTACATCGTCATTAAGATGCTATACCGTTCGCAGGTGAATTGATTCTTGTTTAATTATTGTGCAGTTTTTGTTATTTTTAGCTTTACACCCGAAACTCAGTTTAAACGATGAACCATTAATATTCCAGAGGTTCCAAAAGAATTGAGATGTTGAATCGGACGGATTGAGGTGGAAGGGTAAGTTAGAAAGCAATTGCTGTATTTAATTTTACTTGATGATATCTCTTGCGAATGTGTTAATTGCAGTCAATTTTACCAACGTTTTATGTCTGCGTTGGGCAATCTCCTGGATGCGCGGATTATTTTTGTGAGTTGTCTTCATATGGCAACTCATCTGTATTTTATTTTTTTGATTTGATTGTCCCAAGGTATCCCCTCAGGGTATCTTGGATTTCACTTGCTTTGTTATGTGTTTTGTGTCTCCTATTGGAGTTTTGGAATCAGATATTGTCAACCCCATCTTTATCTATACTTTGTTCTTTAAATAAAATCAACTCTTATTTACTTCCGTATTTTATTTAGAGGACTGGCGCCCGAAAGGTTTTTTTTTTCTTAGTTAGTTGCCAATTGATCGCCTGAGCCAACGGAAGAACCTACGAACCGCGTCCGCGCGACCCATGCTCTGGCACTGGACAGGGGTGTAATCCCTTAGCTGGCCTGTCTACCTTTCCATTCGTAGATCAGCGGGGCAAGTGGCCCAAATTAGAGCAATTTGCGTTACAACCTCACTTACAATGTTTATAAAACTATAAACTAATTTATTGTTTTCTGATATTTTCAATAAAAAAATATACTGATGAGATGCCAACTTGACTCAATTATCACTAAATACAAGTTCAAAATAATAATAAATACTGATCAAATTAAAACTGTGTAATACAAAACTTTGACATAGCTAGATAAAATGGAATAAAAACGTCTAGCGGGATCTTTAAGAACATATTATTTTATTTGGGGCACTAGCTAAAATTTCAATAAATTTGATTTCTACATTTTGATTAATTGATAAAAATTGAAGTGTAGGTACTTATCTTTTTGAGCAGTAGTGTAAGTAACCATTTTAATTATTATGAAGTCAGTAAAAAAGTGTATTTTGTACTACTGCTAAGTGCGCAACCTGTACCTACATTTAAAATACTTCAATTTGATTAGTTCTTGCCTCAGTCGTCTTGCTGAACATCGGCAGAGTTCAGCCGGAATAAGATGACTGGTCGGAGCTAATGTGCAGAACCGAAAATTAAATGCACGATAGCACCGGAATGTTCTCCCTCCACATCTACTGCGCAAGAAAATGGCTACCACCCTGTCATTTTATTCCGGCTGAAATCGAACTTTAGCACACATCAAGGCAAGAGCTAATTTTATGAATAGAAAATGATAGAAGAAAATACTTCAAATCTATTACTAGCTCTTGCCAGCTTCTATCGGAACAAGGCAAGACGCTAATCTCTATATGAACGCTGTCTATTATTGCATTCTCGAATAAGTACAAGCATTAGGTACTATGGTTATATATTTTATTATGGTTTTGTAATCGTCGATTAAGGGGAAGTGACATGTGCGGAAATTTTTAAGACAATAATTCTCAGCTATTAATTGTCAGAATGGCACAAAAATTTACAGAAGTACATAAAAACACATTAGCTAGAGCCAACGTTTACCCTTTTTTTTTAAATTGAGAAAAAAAAAAATTTTAATATGTTTATTTTTAATTTTTTTTTTAATACGGAAAACGTTGGCCCTAGACAATGTAATTATAAAGACATACCCAAAATTTGAAATGATTATTCCTTACAGTTTCCGAAAAAAATTGTCAGAAAGTTTTAGCCAGTTTTAGCTTGGTAAGGTGCTGCCCTCACTCATCTTTAGATATGAATTTATTATTCGTACAGTCATAGTAAAAAAGCAGTTCATTCATACTAATTATAAATTATAACATTATAAGATTATACACATATACAATGCATATTGCGACGAACCCTTCTAGTCACCTTAAGGAAATTAATTCATTATTGCAATAAATGTTTGCATTATGAAGCATTTATTATTATAGGTTATTTTTCAATATTATATAGAGCTTGGAATATTTATGCACTTTATTCATAAAAATAAATCAATATTTAAGAGAGGCTTGTAAACCCTTCTTAACCATAACCTAGCGTTTTTCCCTATGCTTTTACTATCAAAAAAAGCTAGGTTATGGTTGAGAAGGGTTTACAAGCCTCTCTTAAATATTGATTTATTTTTATGAATACGGCGGATTATCTATAGTTTTAAATTATACTACTACGAAATTTGTTCACAATGAATTAATAAACGATTTTCATATTATCTTTAATTAATTCAACATCCTTAATCAGACAGAATAAATAATTTACCATAAAGATTTAATATAGTATGATTGGTCAGCGATTAATTAGTTTTTTCCAAGAAGTTACATTAACTGCACGCTACTCAATATAGTAGTAACCTTTAGCGCTTTATTTGCGTTTTTTCAACTTTATAATATATTTTGGGAAGTGATTTAGAAAAAAAATTTATTTAATTTTAATTGTATTTATTATAAATTACATTAATAAAAAAACAAATTAATGTTAAAATTAACTTATAATTCAGTAGTCATTGATAGAGAAAATCTCTAAACGGGAATCCTAAAAAATTAGACTGAGGTGCATTCAAGGTTAACTCTTTCGTGAGTGAATTATTCTGGCTACTGTTTAAAAATATATTTCATTTAACATGTTAAACCCCCTGAATAGTTATTAATGGATGTCTAATGATTTTTTTACCGCAAGCTGTAATTTGATGAAGTACAATACATACATAAGAAAAACACTGCGAAAGAAGAATATAGTATCGCATATGTCACAAAAACGTCCATCGGAAAGACCTCCATATAAATGGGGATGAAAACTGAAAGTCAATTGATCAGAAATAGCAAGAATTAAACGAAAACCTGAAGAAGAAGAAGAAAAAGAAGAAATTATACTAAATATTGTCGTGATTTAAACTGAAATCCAGCTTTGTATTGGTAGTTTATTTCAAATTAGGGGATGATTTACCCATAGAGACAAGGTCGAGCACAGTGTTATAAGTTATAACTATAAGTAAGGGTCGATTTATGTTACAGTTGACACAAAAACACACTATTATTGTTGAACGTTAGTGAAATCCAGTGATTTATAAAAGTTTTGTGGCAATTTAATCTGAAAAGAAACGAATTTAATTATTTGAATTTGAATTTGGTGCGCAAAATCTGACCTATTTTGAGCTGCAAAAATGGCAAAAAAGTTTTTCGTTTATCTGTTGGTAATTTGAAGTTTTTCAACATGCAAGGTAGACAAAGTTGGCGGAGAGGTGTTGGCTGCGACTTGTGAAGCCAACAACAGCTATTTTTGGTAAGGTCCACCTTTAAAAAGTACCAGTACTAAAAAAGTACCAGTTACAACCTTTATACGATGGAGTGAATAAATGTTTTGTTTCGAAAGAAAATACAATTTGGAATAATATATCGGAGGAATTATTAGTAAATTATAGTTGCAGTATTACTAAACTTGTATTACAAACGCTGAATATTCGGTCCATCGGACATTCGGTCAAACAAATATTGAACTGAAAAGTAGGTGCCAATAATTCATTAAAATCTTCTCCACTATCAGTACTATCAAAATCTGTGCTACTCCTACACGATAAATGACTGAAAGATTCTTCTTCGCATATCGATTCAACCTTTAGCATCGTCAGGGGAAATTTGCAAATCGTTCCATAAATTATAGTAATTTTTCGAAACTGCCGTATAAATTCCAAGTTTAGTAATACTGCAACTATAATTTACTAATAATTCCTCCGATATATTATTCCAAACTGTATTTTCTTTCGAAACAAAACATTTATTCACTCCATCGTATAAAGGTTGTAACTGATGGTACTTTTTCACTGCTTCTCTAATGGCTTCAATCTCTGGTTGCGATCGCTTCTTTCCCATTGTATGATCCAAGTTCAAATTTCAATTTCAATTTCAAATTTCAAATATTATATAAATAATGATTTGCCTATTTTTTTATATACGCATATTTTTAATTTGTAATAAAATTTTATCCGATTATCCGACATTTATAATATATTATAAAAAAACACGTATGTGGGGCTAACAAAAAAACATTTTTGTTATGCTGGTTTCCAACCTGTTAGTCTTCATACGGAAGATAGATAAACTCATTTTTTAAGTAACGAAATGCGCCAGAATTATGCAAAGTATTGTAAAGTAATGCTTCTTCAAATGTTCCTCCGTAGTTCTATAGTAAGGTAACATTTTACCCACAATAATAACTCGCTATCTACACATTCGTGCAGTTTTTCCGCAGCCTATCCTATAAACAAATGGAATCTCGTTAATCCAGTTAATCCATTCATGTGCGTCCGTCAGTACCGAAAGCCATCGGCATCGGTTTCAATATCGATTTGTGGAAAAACTATAACGGTGTTAGCTTTTATACTTGGGTTCTAGCTAGTGCTAGCTATAAGGATTCGGTAGCTAGCTTTTGGAGAAAAATATTAACTGGGGGGGGGGGGCAACTTAACGTTAAGTTGCCCCCCCCCCGGTTGCAGATGCGGTTTGTGGAAAAACTATAACGGTGCTAGCTTTTATACTTGGGTGCTAGCTGGTGCTAGCTATAAGGATTTGGGGGCTAGCTTTTGGAGAAAAAATATTAACTGCGGGGGGCTAGCGTTAAGTTGGCCCTCCCCGGTTTCAATATTGATTTGTGGAAAAACTATAATGGTGCTAGCTTTCATACTTGGGTGCTAGCTGGTGCTAGATATAAAGATTCGGGAGCTAGCTTTTGGAGAAAATATTGAAATGTCATAAAGTCAGTATATGGAGGCAATTTTGCATAACAAGCAATAAATTGTAACTTTTAACATAGAAAACTAAAACAGATTTGGTTTCCTTGAAAATGTGATGTGCTTCGTATGAATTTGTAGTGTATTTACACAGGTGCAGTGATTGTTTACCTGAAATTAGAAAATTTTTGTTATTTGAATAAACGGCGCCAGGAAGTCACCACATACGATTTTTGTGTTGGATTTTGGATGTTTATGGTGGTATGGATAATTTGATGAGTTAGTTTCCGACGAGGTGGTCTTGCACGAGCCGTCTTTGGGACACGTTGATACTTGCGACCATTTTAATCGCAATTATTCCCAAAAAGACAATTTAGTGAGCTTTTGAGTCACAAAAGCAATTATATCGACGTTATAAATAAAACCTGAGTATTTTGGGACGTTTTTATTTTCGTGGAAACAAAGTTTTCACACGCTTTTGTTGGTCGCGAGCAATTCTCGACCGTAATATTAAAATTGCACATTTTGGGATTGCTAAACCTGAAATAACGTGAGGAAGTTTGATTTAACGATTAATATGGTATATGAACGAGTTTTACATCACTTATTATATTAGATGACCATTAACTTCGCCGATTTAAAATTACCACATTTCGATTTTGAGGTTAACGAAAAAGTTGCACGTTTTGACTACCGTTTTGGTTTAAAAGTTGGAGAAATTTATTTAAATCAACCCTCGAGATTTAAATACACCACTGGAGAAAATGTATACGTCACATCACTTATCTTCGGACAGAAGCTCAAAAATTTGGAAAATTACAGGAGCCGAGCTACACAGTGTAAAGAAGCTGGCAGCCATCTTGATGAACAAGTTGCATACGGAATTCAAGCATAGCCAATGTACGGGGTGTTTCACGATTTGTGTTCTACATCAAATTATTATTGCGAGTAAGAAATTTGAACTTTTTTATCAAAGCACTATTGTACAAAATTTTCTTTATTCTTGTTACACGATTTACATAAACATAACGCTAAATAAAAGTATAGCTGAGTTTTTGAAAGTAAATGATACTTTTTATTTATCGTTTGTACATTTTATACACCATATTGCATATTGCTTGACATTTGTGTCAGAAAGTATCAAAATTGCTCCATTTTTGATTTTATTTTGTCTGAATAAACTACCCTCTGATTTATTGAGATCTTTGACCGATTTACTATCTTTGAATCTACGACCTGCAGATATTGTGGCCTCAAACGTGCAAACTTGACTTAAGGCTAGCTGGGGCTTATTTGTTCGAGTGTCCACATTAAGCGAGATTTTACTCTCTGTTATTATACTGGAAGGTTTGATTGAGCTGTGCATCACGACAATATATTAACTGGGGTGGGGGCAACTTAACGGACCCCCAATTTTCGAGTTTTCTTGGAAAACCAAGTGTTTTTTCAAGCATAATAATAGTGCGAAGTATCGTCTAAAGTGGACGAGTGTTTTTAGATTGATTTGGAGATAGAATCTTCAAATTACGGTGTTTTTGGAAAAACACATTTCGAAAATTTTGATATCACACATGTGCGTATGTTTTTTTGGTCCAGACCAGCAGTTTGGCGTAAATCAAACACGGATAGACTACAGAGCGGGAAACCGCGGTTCTAATCCTGATGATTGCGTCGGATATGTGCTGTGATCTAAAAAAAGTCCAAAATCGAACTGTGGACTACACTCGCCAACCCGGTTGGCCACCGTGGCGAGTTATCCCTAGTAGCACACATCTGTGCTACTAAGGATGGCTAACAAACCCATAGAAATATGGTGGAGGCTTTAATCCGACTATGGATTGCATAGCTGTCTAAAGATGCAATTTTGATCCTGATAGAGGAAATTTTCGACTGAGCAATATTAGTAAGGTATCTAAGCCGTACAGTTTGTTTTATTTAGTGACCCGAAAGAGAGAGAGAAGGCGAACCCAGCTCTGAGATTTGTCTCGAAATTTATTTGCAAACCGACGTATAGCTGTCGATCGCACTCTAGGGTAGAGATATTGTCCTAATTAAATAATAAAGATAGATAAGGGTCGTAGGAAATATCTCTACAATATATAGCTTACCACCGACCTTCTATATTGAAATGAACAACAATGCATAATGTATAGTTTAGGTACTTTGAGCTGACTAGGCGGAGCTAATGTGCAGAAATGAATATTGGTCCGGTCCGTTTACATGATGGCACTGGCACGTTCTCTCTCCACATCTATTGCACAAAAAATTGGCTCCGCCTAGTCAACTCAAAGACTCTGAACTTTACGTCTTGTGTCTTGTTTGAAAATGGTATAAGGGTGGAGGAACTTTTTTTGCAGAAATAACGTCGTAAATAACTGTCTCCATTCCAGGCTTATAGGAATATTAGTTTCTTACTATAGGTAGGTACTATCTTTCCTAAAATTAATGTTCCATAGAATATAATGAAGAAGGTTAAGATAGCCATAATTAATTAAATCTGTGGAATATACGCTGAGACTTATTTCCGCTCATTCAAAACTCGCAGTGCAATCAAGTTAAACATAAGTGATTATCTAAATTACAAGAGCATTCATTACTTCTTTTTGAACATAATTTTGAAAAACTGGAACCGTCAACTTTGAAATCATTGCACGTGTAGGGTTCATGAAATATAATTATTGGATGTTCAGGTATCCATGTAATTTTTATTAGGAATTATAAAATATCGTCTAAATGCCAATTAATTTTAAAATTATTGAATGAGTAAGCAATAAGAAACTTAGCCTTGAATTTAGTTCAACTAAAATTGAATTTAAAGAAACTACTCATTATATTACAAGTGCTGTTTTTGTCATTTTGAATTTAATTTTTGTGGTCGACCCGATACAATTATAAAGCCATTAGCACTAATGGATTTAATGTATTTTATTTTTGATTAATGAGAGACCAATTATGTTACCTACTGCTGCTTTTCTCATATGCATTATTTATAAAAATAAATTAAAATGTTTGTTATTGCTATGCTAAAACAGGATATAGGCACCTAATGTTTAAACTTCACATTTTTATCTAAATGATTTTGATGCCCTTTACCGAACAGATAAATAATAGCAATGTAACAACTTTGATAATAATTAATAATTATTTATTGGAGATGTCGTTCCAACTAAAAATTTTTATTATTCAAATTTTGAAATTAGTAAGTATATCGTTTTACCTCTCATAGTCAAAACTAAATCAAATTTAAAACTGGAAAGCTTTGAAGTTTTATGAGATGAATAACATCCTTTTAAACTTTTAAATAGTAATTCGTGAATTATATTAAATTTTTCTAAAAATGAATCAGAATTATGTATGTTTAGGTTGCGAACTGGTGTTAATGTCCGATCACTGAACCGATTAACTGACCAGTTCACCCTCGCTTATATTTTACATTAATAATTAGGTATATTACAAATTTAAATTATCAAGTGTAAATATTAATATTGCGAGTCACTTGTTCTTGTAGAAAAGCATTCTATAAAACTGTAATGCTAATTCTAAATTAATGATAATAATATAAATGTATGTTAATATTAATGATTAAAATATAAATGTATTATATTACTAATTAAAATAAAAATATTTACTTAAAATGTAAATAAAAATAACTAAACAAAACATTTCATGCAATGCTTACTTTAATTGAAAATGTAGATAGTTATTTATTTAGACAATTTAACATATTTTGAATTGTTTACTAAAATATAGTTTATACAACTAACACGAAAGTAAAGTCAACTAGCGTACAAAATGGCGTTTTCTGAGTACTTCCGGTCAGTAAGCTTCCGGTCAGATTATTATGGATAACCATTCTTCTACACCGGTTCCCACTAATTATTTACCAAATTATTCGCTCGTGATTATAAAATAATAGTTTGAGGTTAAAAATTATTTGCTTGTAAATTTTAATTATAAACATTTATTTTATAATCTATAATCAATAATAATAATTAATTCTTTTTTCCAGCCGTATTGTTTCCTTAACCAACGTCGTGACCCTCCCTCTATGTAATTGATGTGCATTTAAAGTGTTGAAGCGACCTATTGTTTAAAGTGGGCTCCGAACCATATAGAAAGCGTAATACACTTCCTCGGTGGTCTCTATTAATTTTCGAGGAGATGTGGTTCTAATGAAGTTCTTACTCCACTCGCACTCCCTTCGGCTTGAAGAACCACCTAAAGTTGGTTGGAAAGATTAAAATAATCTTTAATTTGTAATATGGAGGTTATTTTCCCAGGCAAGTTATTTTATAATTTTGATTTTTCTAAAATTTTGTTTGCTAGCTATTTTTCTGATCAATTTTATCATTCTTTATTTATTTATTTATTATAAAACAAATTATAGTTGAGAAAAGATCTAAAATAATCTAACAAGTAGATTTTAAATTTACTTCTTACAATCCATTAACACAAAAGCACAAAACAACCAGGGCCGTCATTAGGATACGACGTATATTCAAAAAATTAGCAAAAAAATTCTAAAATCAAAGAACCACCTTAACGGGTAATGCATTTCAAGATTAGTTACGTTTCTACACGTAACATTTCTATCATCAGACCCGTATTTGATTTATAAAAGAGCTCGTGTAACTTCTTACATTTCATTACCAACAAGGCATTTAACCATCAGGATCTAAAGGATTGGAGTATTTTTGGAAAGTTGGTGAGTAAAGTTTTATCTTCATAAATCAAATACGGGTCTGATGATAGAAATGTTACGTGTAGAAACGTAACTAATCTTGAAATGCATTACCCGTTAAGGTGGTTCTTTGATTTTAGAATTTTTTTGCTAATTTTTTGAATATACGTCGTATCCTAATGACGGCCCTGGTTGTTTTGTGCTTTTGTGTTAATGGATTGTAAGAAGTAAATTTAAAATCTACTTGTTAGATTATTTTAGATCTTTTCTCAACTATAATTTGTTTTATATTAATTTAAGATCAACTATTTACGTTTTTTTAAAATTCTGGGTTTTTTAAATTCAAATTTTGGAAACATTTTTTTATTTATTTATTTGTTTACATGCGACTGATGACAACTAATAAGCTTTAAATAGCATTATATCGCATTATCATGATAGATTCTCTAATAATTTTACTACATTTTTGACTTTTTGTAAAAACGCCACGTTTTTGTTCAACTAGTATACCAAGAGCGCCAATATAGTTACAGGGAGGTTCAAATTAGAGTGTCCCACAATACAGACTGTCCGAAAAGGTACGTGGGTCTCCCATAATCATACTTGAAAGCTCAAATAAAAATGTAATATAGAAATACAGTCTGTGACTACACATCAGACTACAGACTACGTAACTACACATAAAGCACTACAGCCTCCGTGATTGGTTAGATGGAGTCGAAGTAACAACAAACTTCCATCACAATGACCAGTAGCGGATCCAGGGGGGGGGGCACGTGCCCCCCCCCCAGACAGTATATTTTTATGTAGATTTTTATATTTTTGTGTGATATGATAACAGTTATTGTTGACTTTTTTACCCGTCCGCCCCTTTGTGCCCCCCAGAAAAAAATCCTGGATCCGCCCTTGACAATGACTAAATAATAATATGTTCACATTCAAGATGAAATAGATCACCTAGCACAATTTTTTAAAATAGATGAATTTATTTCTTTATTATTATTTTTATAAATTATTTCCCTTTCAAAATTTTTAAATTCATTTTAAATATTACACAAGGCAACATTAATTTTGTCAACAAAATTTTTTAAGTAATTACGATAGGTACATTGACAGTCATCCGAAAAAAAATTATATTTCATAAAAAAGTTTGCTTTTGTAGCCAGGAGAGCTA
Organism: Rhagonycha lutea; assembly: GCA_958510855.1. Classification (NCBI taxonomy): domain Eukaryota; kingdom Metazoa; phylum Arthropoda; class Insecta; order Coleoptera; family Cantharidae; genus Rhagonycha; species Rhagonycha lutea. Next base: position 53,910,809 of record OY294037.1, read on the forward strand.
TTTAAATTTTTTTTAAATATTTTAAAAAATCTATGATTTTAATTTTCATCTGTTATAAAAACCAAACAAATATATTTGCATATTATTTATATTAACATTAACTATTATAGTAGGTTATAAAATAAAGGAAAAAAATGTAAAAGTGAACCCTAGTACCCCAACCACCGAAGTTGCGGATTTCCGAATAGCGCATGAGGCGCGCGCCTGGGGCCTCACAAATCAAGGGGACCCCAAAATTCAGCTTTTTTGAATCACCAACTTTGAATTATAGTATAGTAGTCAATAAGGCGGTTTGGCCTAGGAAAATTTTAAGGACCGTTAAAAAATAGTTATCCTAGTTAACTATTTTCCCAATGTCCTTAAAATTTTCGCAGGCCAACCGCCCCAATGACTACCTATACCAAAGTAAAACATGTGCGCGTAGAATGCATACTGTAGGCTGTAGGGGTAGTGAAAATATTTATAAGGGGGCCTCAAAATTGAATTGCGCTTGGGGCCTCTCAAGTGCTAAACACCACTGACCCACCGAGACCTAATAAAAATATAAATAAACATTTTATTTATAATATTTTTCTCACTGAAAACTGTTTACCATATAACATCTTTTGCAATTACTACACGCAACATGTGGAGCCCCTGGCCTATCATGATTCCGAATAGGGCAGTCAAATTATGCTTCGTAGGCTTCACAAAGCTTTCCACTGATATTCAATTCAAATTTTATACCTCGTACTTTAATAAATTTTCCACACATATAGCATAATGCATCAGCATCGTTCTTACACTTTTTTGATAACATTTTAACCTTTTTGAGATTGGTACAAAACACTTTATTGTTGATATCGTAGATATCGTAGGTACCGTACGAATGTGAAAATCCCTTTTATTTTTCGCGGTGTGTTTAAATATATCATAATTAGTTACTGTTTCTATAAAAACGCAAGCATCTGTATTATTAGCATTACAACTACAAAAGCAAACTTTAAAGGGGATATGAAAATTTTTCCTTCATTTTGGTGTATTATGAACAGGAAAATCATAAAATGAAACCTAGGACAAGAAAAAGTTCTTTTTTTGTCGAGTTGTGTTATCCACCCAATGTCTTAAGGTGTGAAAGAATATGTGTAAATTTATAGTAAAATAGTTAAAATTAAGGTAGTGAAACTTGAAGAAGATATAAAATTGTAAATTAAAAACGAAAATGGGTATTCTTTTCAGTCACTTTGACCAACTTATGTACATCAAATGCGAAACTTCTTTAAAAACTTGTTACGTGTATATTCTGCAAATGAACCAGGTATTGCAAATGGGTAATATTGTTATTGTTTACTTAGCTACAGATATAGTTTTATTTTTTGAAAACCCTTGAGTTACACGATAGGATGGGATAGAAAAATTATTATTCCTTTAGGTTATTTAACCGAAAATATCCAAAACGATTATATTAGGACAGCTTCTTGCATGCTACTCTTATTACTTCTAATGCTTAATTGGACAGGTTGTAATATATTTTGTTACAATAACAAAAAGTTATGTGAAAAAGTTTGTAGAAATGTGGACCGATAAAAATTGGTAGTGTTACGAAAGATAGAAAGCAAAATATATATGAATATTATAAAAGTGGTAAATTTAGGTAATGCGAAGGGCCTATGATTGAGGTTAGAATATATTAGAATGGATTTTGAAGTCATAGTTTCATTTGGAGATTCCAAACATTTGTCAGCTCTGCTGAACTCCAGAGAATACAATACATAGTTGCTATAATAATAATTTAAATAAACCACCGAATCAACTTGGCATTTACTTTCAAAACGAATTACCTATTGTTTACTCATATATCTATATTAATTATTGTAAGAACTATTTATAATATTACGCACTAATAAGATAAAAATTGTAAATAACAATAACTATTTTTATGCAAAATAAAATGGAGGCTTCTTTAAATACAATATAGTGTCTGTAGAGTAGGTAAGTTGAGAAATAATTAAGTAATTCATATAAATTTCCGCATTCCATATACAACCATATCGTGACAGAGTTTGCAATACTAATTATTACTAATGCTTTTGTATAATTTTATAACAACTACGATTTTGAATAGCGTGAAAATTTTCTAACACGTACATTGTTTGCATTGATATTACTGATAATAAACATTGAGTAGGTAATTATATACAATGTGATTTAACCTAATATAAAATCCTTCTAGTATACTTTTCTTATGCATATCTAATAACGGAAATAATAATTATTATAAAGTCAAATTTTAATGAAACGAAAAAATGTATTACTGTATTTTACATAGATGGTCAGTGTTTATAGTAAAATATTAGTACTATTTATATTAACTTTAATATTTTAATTTTACTAAATTATTTTAAAGTTAACATAAAATCTTATTTAAAAATGGTCTCTCATTAAGTGTTGCGAAACTCTTGATCCCAGGGGAAGTTATTTTTAGGTTGATCACTCGCTTTTTGAATTTTTACTTTACCATACAACAAATATGAGTATACGTAGTATACCATATAGTATGGGAAAGTTATAAAATCGAAAAAAAAAAAAAGTTGAGATATTGACGGATTTAGAGTCCTTGGGGTCCAACGAGTTGAAAGAGACCAAACATCAAGAAATGTCTGTGTGTCTGTGTGTCATTTAATTTTGTGTGCGCTCTAGCGCCCAAACCAATAAGAATTTCATAACCAAATTTTTTGATAAAATTCTTCACCTGCCGAAAAATGTACACGTCACACGGTTGGAAGTATGATGGCGTACAATGTTGAGGAATATTTTTATACTCTTCAAAAATTCAAAATTCTGTGAAAGTTTTGCAAAGTAACTTTCTCAGCTCTCAGGCTCTCGCAGCTCTCTTCGCTGTTGATTGTATCAAATTGTATTAAATACATTCGTGAATTCACTCGCAACCTGATCGAAATCGTTTAACATGATCGCGTACGCGTGGTTTGGAAAAAATTGGAAAAATTTTCGCAAACATTAATCGGGTATGTTTTCCAGCGCAAGTAAGAACATAAACATGTGGAGAAGTATCTTTCATCCATTGCGCCAATTTTCGTCGATTTATTTGTTTCAAATGTTTTTACGATGTATAATAGCATCCCGGTAAATGTGTTTCTAACGAAAAATTTTAAATAAATAAATACAATTTTTGAAGTACTAATTCTAATAGTTATGGATGTAAATTTCCTTATTCCACTTTTCGTTTTTTGTATGAAATATAATAATCATTGAAAATATAATAAATTAATTAGCATGTTTTGAAATAAATTAAAGAAACGCAGTACAATTTTAAAATGCAATTATTTAAAATAATAAATTACATAATTTTCAAAAATAACAGAACAATCATGAGAATCGAACTTCAAGACCTCTACACATTATTATCATTCCAATACTCTACTTCTAGACTACCACTGTTTCTTGTAATGACAAACAAGAGTAATAGTAGTTAAACAACCATGTCTATTTTCAAAAATTCATAACTCAAAAACTAAGAAAAAATTGACTAAACGCCAAGAAATTGATAACTTGTTTAGCTCCTAGAATCACCAAAAAAATTGGGATCTCGATTGCGGATATACTAACTGTAATGTCTTCCTGTTAGTCGTTGTCGTCTGAGTACCCCATAAACTCTTTCTTCAAGTAAATAGGCACAAAGCTAGAAAGAAGATCCGGGCCCAAAAGCGAGAGTGCCTAATATGAGGATTGTATCAGGACACTTGGGTATAAGACCTGAGTTAGGTACTGATTTCCAAGCTAACTAACAAGGAGAGATCGCCTACTCGGCATCACCGATTTCGTCCAAATTCAACGTATATGTAGGGCTTGACTAGAACTGAAAGTGACCCAAGTGGAATCACCAGATGGCCAAGCGTTGTTAAAAAAAAGCTTGTAATAAAAATGTTATCGAGAACTAGTGAATACATAAGCCGTTCTGGGTGAAATAATTTCCAAGTAGTAGTTGGTATACCTAATGGTAGAGCGTTAGGACTTGTGATACGAGGGTTGGGAGTTCGAGCGGAGTCCGCGGAAGTTTTTTTTTTACGATTTTTAATACGATATTCAGGGGTTCGAAACCCTCGTGAGGAAATTTTTTTATTTTCAATTTTTGCGATACTTACGCCACAAATAAACAATACCCTATGTATTGTACAATACTTATATTTTTACAAAAGACTTAGAACGTCATAGATACTTTATTTCTTATAAAGTTACAGTAATTATAATCTAACATAAAATTCATAATAACACAAAACAAAAAAGCTTTTGCAAGATTAACCACCATTATTTTGTAATCGAGTGAAAGGTAATGAATTTTATGTTAGATTATAATTACTGTAACTTTATAAGAAATAAAGTATCTATGATGTTCTAAGTCTTTTGTAAAAGTATTGTACAATACATAGTGTATTGTTTATTTGTGGCGTAAGTATCGCAAAAATTGAAAATAAAAAAATTTCCTCACGAGGGTTTCGAACCCCTGAATATCGTATTAAAAATCGTAAAAAACAAACTTCCGCGGACTCCGCTCGAACTCCCAACCCTCGTATCACAAGTCCTAACGCTCTACCATTATACCAACTACTACTTGGAATTTATTTTACCCAGAACGGCTTATGCATTCACTAGTTCTCGATAACATTTTTATTACAAGCTTTTTTTAACAACGCTTGGTCATCTGGTGATTCCACTTGGGTCACTTTCAGTTCTAGTCAAGCCCTACATATACGTTGAATTTGGACGAAATCGGTGATGCCGAGTAGGCGATCTCTCCTTGTAAGTCAGGAAAAATTTTTGTATACAATAGCTTTTAGTAATGACTACATGCGTGAAAACGCCAGTAGGAGATAGAATAAATGATCTTAAGTGTTGCTACATTCATTCTGCTAGACCAAGAAAGCCAGCCTGAACTAAGTTGCCGTATAGAGAGGGCTAACTTTGCGCCTCAGAGGCACATAAACCCTGACAGCATGGAACTGTTAGGCAAGACTGAGTACCTAGATACCTAGATACCTAGATCTCGTCTAGCATTAGAAGTGGATGCAGTACCTAAGAAAGGTATAGCAGCACGACTAACAAAATTTATAGGATCTAAGTGTGCCCTGTCTCTCATAACTCTGCAATTTGAATAAACATACGGGACAAGGTGGTCCTAGTAGATCTGGAAGAGGCCCTGGACTGAGATGATGTAGCGAGTTAATAACGGAACTTTCACAAGCAGGCACCCTGTAGCCGGGATGGCAAATAAATCTCAAACACAGAAGGATGTTAGAATACTTCTGAGTATCGCCAAATTATGTTGACTGTTTTGTCAGGATCTTGCAACTCGGAAGTATGATAGGTAACTCGGCTTGCCGGGAACCCATCTGCTAGGAATAAATCGCGGCCGTACATCCCAGGAGAGAGGAGTGCTGGACATATTAATGTAACTCTACAGTTTAAATTAAACGAGACTGTTCCATTCCATTTATATGTCGATGATTTTACCATGGAGGTCCTAAAAAGAACAGAGGAAATTTTTCTTAAGATGTTCAACTCGTTCCACAAAAAAATCCAATTTACAATGGAAAGAGAAGTAAATTGAGAAATACCATTTCTGGACATAAAGGTCCTCGAAGACAACGACAATAAAATTATCACAAAGTGGTACGTAAAACGATGGTCAGCAGATAAAATAATAATCGGTTACCACTCATATCGCCACACCAGCATCAAAAGATCATTAATTGTTGGTTAAATAAAGAGGGGTAACAGATATTAGCAGTTAACAGCTTAGTAGGTAAGAATGGAAAAATATAAATAAACTGTAAATAGAGAACGATTACCTATATATCTAGGACTCCTTTTTGCATTGCAAGGTAAATAAACACAACTCACAACAGCTACAGTTAGTAACTGCTTATCTGTTTCCATTTTCCAAGTCTCTGTCGAGACTTTGGTCATGGTTCAATGAGCTTTTTAGTTTTCTTTACAGGTGATGAGGAGCTAGCCCATCGCCCCGACCCAGTAGCGTAGGTAATGGGGGGCGGAGGGGGCGGACCGCTCAAGGCGGCACATTTTTAGGGGCAGCATTAAGAGGAAATTGGGTTAAAAAAAGGTTATTCAAAAATTTTTAGGGGCGGCATTAAGGGCGGCAAAAGAAATTTTTTTTAGAAATTTCATCAATTAGGAAGTAGGATTTAAAAAAAGCTCATTCAAAAACATTTTCCGCCCCGGGCGGCAAAAGTTCTAGCTACGCCATTGCCGACCCCCAACCTGGAGCACCAGAGAGACGGCCAGAATAAAGTTCTTATTTCACCAGGATTCGAATCGGGAATTTAGCGTTCATAGTTAACTCGCGTGACCACTATGCTCCGGCCGCCTCTTTTTTTTTTTTAAAGACATACCTTTTAACATGAAATCCAAATCACAGCACAAACAATTTAGTAACAACTGGGAATCGAACGATGACCCTACGGTCCGAGGTCCTATTTCCAATGCTGTAGTATACCAACTGCATTTTTTTTCTTTTTTTTTTAACGATTACCCAAAGTGATATATTAAAACTGCATCAATTGTGTACAGAGAAATCTGTATAAGGAATATTTTGTGAGCACCGAAAGATCTGAGGTGAGTTTTTTTATTCTCTGTATTGCGATTGTGTTTTGGTTAATTTTAGACCGTTAAGGTCTGCTTGGGTACCTCCACGTACCTCCACGTACCTTCTTACGCCATTTGACCTTGGAGTGGGAGTAATTAATAAACGTAACTTTTGTTTCCGACCTAAGTTTATTTACCTTTAGAAGTGGAAAACCGAATCCTCACCTTGCCTCCTAATTACCATAGAGCTAGTTTTTCCATCAGGGCCACCCACACGCAAATTTACCAGTCTAACTGAGTGTGGGGGGATTTCAATTGCTTAGGGGCTTAGGCAATTCTTATCAAATGACCCAACCATCTTAATCTTTGCGTCTTGACGTAACCCATTATACTCTGTTCGCCATATAGTTCCATTAGTTCATCATTTGTTTTTCTGATCCACCACCCATTCATTTCTTTTCCTCCAAAAGTCTTCCTGGAAATCTTTCTTTCCTAAAATTCTATCATTGTTCTATCTTGCTTTCTTAAATTCCATATCTCACATCCGTATGTTACTGTTAGCCTTATATTGTCCATGGTAATGTATTAATTAATAACTAACTAGTATCTTTTTCTTCTTATTTTCTAGAAGCAATTCTCTAGAGAATTCTCTTATTAAGTAGGCAAAGTCCTGTCATTTCCCAACATCTCCGTCACTTCTTTGGCAGTGTTGCAAACTTTGAGCATATACCTAAATATTGTAGATCCATCAGGTAGCTTGCTAGACTTGCCCTCCGATGAGCGTGTATCCTGGTTATTTATGTTAATGGTGGCAATTCACTAATCTTGTCTTTGAAAACCATTTTGTCTTTTAATATTGTTAAACTGTTAAATTGAGAGAAGGTCGGAGCATAACGGTCAATCGAGTTGACTATGAACGCTACTCCGGGTGAAGCAAGAACTTTATACTGACCATCTCTCTAGTCCTCCAGGTCGTAGGTAAAAAATATAAAATGCTAACAAGCCAAATGCAAATTCGACGAAGTTGGTATTTGGGAATCAGATAATGTTGTAATATGTTTCAAAACCGACTATATCACATCAAAATGTTAAAAAGAAGAGTTGGCTTAAAACTTTTTATTACTTCAGTATGCCAAAATTTCATAGTTTTTTATAGTGGATATCAATAAATAATTATTGATATAATATCATTGCAGCGATATACAGGGTAAAGAAAATATCTGTTATCGCTTTGCTCCGTCGAGCGTAACTTTTCATTTACTACCAAGGTAAAGAAATTGGCACATCATCTCTCTTGCCTTCTGTGAGTTAACCAAAGGGGCACTTTCATCTTATATTGCTACATACCGTGACCGTTTTATCGTGTGGAAAATCCAAAATTTGTCTTACAACATTTAAAAATAAGTTATTCAGGTTTTCCTATAAAATAAATTAAATTGATGATTTGTTGAAGATAAACGGACAAAAAATATTAATGTAAAATTTTCATGCACATAAGTATTGTGTCACGGGGGTGGGGGTTAAATATTTAAACTTACTATTATTTATGTATAGCGTGTGAAGTATCGCTCCTCTCGCTAACTTTTGACGCGAATAAACTACTATTTTTGCCGATGTAGATATTAATCTTCTAAACTTTCGTCTGAAAAGTAATCAAGTATAATTCGGTACTTAATAAATGTATAGGTACACAGAAAAGTAATGAAATAAAATATTAATAACATAATAAACAGTTATAATAATTTGTATTGATTACAAGTTTTTACGCATACACTTGGATATTGGAAATTGTTTAATTCTAGATTTTTTGTAAAATAATATAATTACTTTTAGTGAACATATAGAAAGTTTAATGTAGTGGTTAAAAATATATATAATTAAATAAAAATGCCATATTCCTAGATATACAATTCCAATAAACACTAATTACATACAGCTTTTAATGATACACTTGAATACGAATTGCGTCTATTCTCAGCATGTGCATTTGACGATATCAATTCTATCTTTGAAATGAAATAAATTGGCTTGAAATATCACGTAAAAGAATTAAATACAGCATTCAGATATCCTTTTACTTATTTTATTTTATACTATAAGCATTAATGCTGATCTCTTCCAATTTTCCATTGGAATATTGGGAAACAATAATTTAAAGTTCATATTTATAAATGGATTGGTTTGTTGAGACACTCAAAATCAAGTCTGTCATTTTGTCATTACAAATGGTCTATAACTAGTATTATACATTCAGAATGATTATCTGACTTTTGAAAGATGCTCAATATGGCGAAGTACGTTTTGTGATTGGTCCTGATTACTAGTTATGTCCTAATACACCGATCCCAACCAATTATTGAATAAAACGAAATCGTGGATTACTATGTGTTTAAATATAATGCTATACGGTGGAAATATCATTTTGTTAGACTTGGCTACAGTTTAAAACCTGTATGGGAATGACAATTACATAAATGACATTTTAATTTTTAACCTTATAATTTTTAGCCATTATTTCTCTGCTTCAAGAAAAGATATTATCAATTTTTTGCTTCACCAGCTGCCTAAAATACAAATGGGTTGATTTTATCATTTGCTAAGTAATTTCCTTTTTATTAAGTTTTCTTTTGCTAAACGACACAATTCTCTATAATGAAATAATACATTAAGAATTCGAATACCTACTACCTCTTGACTCCTTTTTTTATTATATTTTATAACGTTAATGTGAAACCTTTTTATTATTCGAATGCCCCCTCAATTATTTTAAAATTTACCTATTTCTGAATAAATTAAATGCTTTTTTTATTAACAGTGTGTCTAAACGTTATATTCAAAAATATCACGAAGTTCTACAAAGTTCAGTACTACCTGAAAGTTTTTATTATAATCTCAAGATTTATTATTTAAATTCATTAACATAATATTCAAGCGGTTTCGACAATTAAACTTATAAAAATTACATAAATGTTTAATATAGTTACATAACGGTTAGATTACTTGTGTAGAAAATACTTTTTATAATTTTCGTACTCATTCAGCATGAAATAGTGTTAAGTTGTGTGCGCTCTCAGGTCTCACACATTAATATTGAATGTTCAACTAAGAGCGGATGTTATACAAAAAAACTAAACATTAAACGTAAACACATTACTTTAATTTTATTTTCCCAATTAAGAAGATTTTTTAAATTGATAACCTTTTAATTTCATTTGTAGAATTACTCATAATATATTTTATTATACATTGTCCTTAACCATCAAGTGAATTAAATTATAATCTTTTCTTTAAAAATAATACCTTTGTCTGCAAGAACAAAAGTATAACTAAAAACAGGTAAAATTGAATTAATTACGGAATAAAATTTAATTAGATACTCTGATTGACGATTATAGACGATGTGGTACTTAACTCATTCAATGTTACTAAATTTTATGTAATCTAATTACATAATACAGGTAAATAATAACAATAAATACAATATGAAATTCATTTAAAATGCAGTCATTCGAATGAGCTTTCACAATTTTTGCAAGCCTAAAAAATTACTGTACCTGCATTACAATAAAACTAATACACGCATGCTTATAGAATTATTATTTAAATTTAATGATAATTATAACTACATACGTTACATAGATAGCACCTAATGTAATTTTAATTTATTGTTTAAACTTTAGTAGGTATGCAGATAAAAGTTAGCGGCGATGCCAAAACAAAGCTTTGAGTTGAAACTAGGAAGATCCTGTAGAGGATTAATATTATGTTGGAATTATTCCAAGTGTTTATGGGCAAATACAAATTAAATGAAATTCTTCTTGTAGTGAAAATAATATTATAACGATAAGATCAAATTTTAAAACTACCAAGTTAGTTAAACGCAGTAAGAAAACAAAACATCTCATGAATATGATAAACATACCAGAAAACTAATAAGGATATAATAATTAGTTTTCTTGAGTTTAACTGACCCTACAATTTTTAAATTTTAAACTGTTATTTGTACATATTTTAAACTAAAATAGTAACCCAACTATAATATATTAGAAATCATACATAGTAATACAACAAGAAATAAACTATAGACAAATAAAGAACCAACTTTTTTTTTATTAAAAATGTTAAATTTTTTATTTGATATTATATCAATTGGTATATTTTAAACAATTTTACCAGTTAAATTATTAATATATTTTCATAGAGCTTTCAGGCATGGATACACCTTTCGTCAGAATTACTTTAACTCATTTTGTTTAAACAAAATTGTTTAAAATATAACCTACCATTTAATTTATTATCACGAGTTAATCACTAAACAATTTAATAATACTCTAGACATAATAATAATTTAATTAATACAATTTGAACATCAGCAATCTTTTAAATGCAGCCAGGCAGTTTTATATTAGTTAATATTTCAATGTTGTTTTGGACCACAGAAGACATAGTCTCTACCCGAGTAAAAAACGTGCTTGCAGAATAATATAATGAAAATATTTAGAGGGGACACTCAAAATTGAATTGAGCCTGGGGCCTCTCAAATGCTAAATCTGCCACTGGCCGCAGGGACGTCCATTGGAGCCGCTTCTCGCAAATTCGTCGGTCCTTGTGGTTCTACTACTATTTCTAAGGTTCTAAAGGTAAATTTTTTGTTAGTGGTTGGCACGTGACTTGGGCTTGCGCGACAAATATGGAGGGAAACACCCGTGACACCTAATTCCACCAATTGACACAAACAAAGAACCGAAATAACGAATATACGTTTCTGCGCATTCGCCACTCCCAACCGCTAAAGAAAAAATTCAGTCTACTAATATTTATCACAAAAAATCTATATCTACCATAGTATGGGCATAGAGCTAAAAAAAAGGAGACTACTATCATTAATATCAGCAGCACGTCTCAATGCCCAAGATTAAATTAATAATAAATTTTGAATGTGATTTCGCTTTTGTTTTACTGTTTTCTTTTCAAAGTTTATCAAGTAGTTTTTTAAAAATTATCTTGCGTACTATTTTGCTCATAGTTTTGTTCGTTGCTTGGTACTTGCGGCCTAAACTGGATTTCTTTGAGTCGACTCGTTCTGGATTCTTGACGTCGGTGCAGTCAAAAACTTCAAACTGTACTAAATAACGTTTCGCCAAGCCCGTCACGGCCCGTCATTCAAAAATTAAAATATTTTTGACGTATAAAGTAATATTATACATACTACATATTTATATCAACAATTAATATATTAACTATTATTGCTGCAAAATACTACCTTTATGATAACAATCAAATTGCATGAAATTTACGTAACGTAATTAATTAAAAAATAATTTATGCTTTGAACTTTCCGTACTATGAATGTTTAAATCTAATAAAAATCAATAGGTATCAGTTTTAATTTATTATTGTAAAGCGCATCAAAGTGCTAATGATTTTATTTTTTGTTAATGTTGAGTGAACTTAACGTAACCAATTGAAATAATAGGTAAATAAATAACTAGAAAATCAAAAACTAATTAGGTAGGTATAGTAGCTAATTTATCAAATTATTTTATAACATGACATAAGCAAAAAGCTTTTAAAATAAATTAAAGTTGAAATTTAACTTAGTATTGTAATCGAAGGCGTTTAAAAAGAATTTCCGTTGAAAAAACGCCATTCATTTATCTCAAGTACGTTCAGTGAACAAGTAATATATGCACCGGTTAAAAATACAAAATTGCCGTAATGAGAACAATTTACTGCTAATCGTCGGTGGGATCTTAATCAAGAATTATTATAAAAGTTAATGAGCTCGCTAGCTTTTTGATATAATTTGCATTTAAAATAGTGTGCGAACAACAGCAGTAGTTCGTGCACTACATACATTCTTCTTTGTTTCTACACAAAAGCGCATTAATTCTATCTGCAATTACTCTCAATAATTTGGAGTACGACTTACCACGCATGCAATTCTACAAGAAGTCAGATAATATCTTAGAGTTACATAAATATATAATTATGCAATATCTGTAGATATTTTTAAATTAGTTGAATTTTAATTTCATAATTATTTCATCTATATTGTATTTTGTATGTAATTTCAGCTTTTCACCCCGGCTTAATACGCGAGCCCGTGCGAGAGCCTATAACAGTGCTCGGAGCGTTTGGTGATCAACGGGTGAAAATAATTTAAGGAAAATTTAAAAATTAAATATTGTTTACTAAAATAAACTTTATGTAAAATCGTACTATAATGTACATATTATTCACATATACAAAACAATACTGAAAATAGCTCATTCTAGTACAGACACGTGACTTTTTTACTTAAAAAAAAAAAAAAATTCATAAAAGTGCCAATATCTCGAAAACTAACGATATTTTAATAAGGGTATATTTCGATATTCTGGTCAGTCATGAGCTGGCCTATCATCCTTCCAAGGGATGACGTTCAGGTCTGGGACACCCTGTATATAATTAAAAACAAATTGAAAAAAGCAGAGTATGACTTTCATTCGGGACATGTTGATGACAAACAATGATGAGCCAACTCTGAATAAATTCCACATTTTTAAAGCAGATTTTAAAGTAGGGGAAAGTCGGGTAAAAACGTATAGTACGGTAAACCCGTATACCAATGATTATGTCCCGTGAGCACTGTTATCTAGGATATCATAATACGATTAGCTTCACTTCAATATAAATTATTGTTGGCAATACAAATTTTCTAAATAATGTACTTTTCTAAGTAGTAGTATAATGACACGTTCTCCATTTAGAGCAATTTAACAAGAAAGGCTAACTTACTTTTATTGTAAATTAAGTTGCTTTTGCAAAACTTTATATAGGCGGTAAGTAGTATTTTCAAAAGTGTATTATATTACCTTAGATTTTACTCAATAATTTCATTAATTTATTTTGCTTAGGGGTAAATTATGAACCATGTTGTTTTCCTTAATTCACAGGCGGGTAAAACCGGCTACCTTGTGGTTTGCTAAAATCGTATACCGGGATAGTTTTATCCATCTATCGCCTTACCTGAGCAATTCGAAATCACCCCATAACTATATATGGGGTATATATACATAACCATAAGAAATGTATGTAAATTGATTCTCGAAATACTAAACGAATGATTCACAACGGTATCTTCATTTAAAACAGAAATTCTAAATGACACAAGCACAAGTAAATTATCCATTGCCTTACTGCAAAATATATAGGTCAAATGTTCTGCTATAGTAATCAAATGGTGTGACAATTTAACTAAAAATGGTCTTGGAAAATTACTTAAAACAACTATAAACAAGGTTACAAATATTTCACTCACAATAAGCAAGTGATTACAATAATTTCAAAGTACAGAAATCCCTGTTGCAGTCGTGTAGTCTTCTCGTTGAATTCAAAAATTGTTGCATCACAGTCAACCTCGGAAGATCAGTCTTCGAGCTGGATTTTGTCGATTGGTATATTTGTTAAAATCGGGCACCTTAACCCTTATGTCAATACCCAGTCGTTATTACGTTGTTCAATACCCGGGGTACTCGGGTGCCCTATGGTATATTTAATCAATAAAAGGAATTGGAATTGGGAAATTTTTATTTTCAAATTCTATGTTATTGGGAGTCACAGTGGAAATACCCACTGCCTCAAAACCTGTTAGTTTATGGAATAATAAAAGGCAAGGAGGAAGGGAAACAATAAAGTCTCTGTTGTCATTCATATCGTCATTTGTCATTCATATGAAGATATTCTAGATATTCTATATAATAAAAGGCTAGGAGGAAGGGAAACAATAAAGTCTCTGTTGTCATTCATATCGTCATTTGTCATTCATATGAAGATATTTTACATATAATTTATAGTTAAATGTAATTAATTTATAATTAAAAGTTAAATGTCTACGTTTATCTATATATATAAAAGAATAAACTGACTGACTGATTGACTGACTGACTGTGTAACGCAAATTGCTCTAATTTGGGCCACTTGCCCCGCTGATCTACGAATGGAATGGTAGACAGGCCAGCTAAGGGATTACACCTCCGTCCAGTGCCAGAGCATGGGTCGCGCGGACGCGGTTCGTAGGTTCTTCCGTTGGCTCAGGCGATCAATTGGCGACTAACTAAGAAACAAAACCTTTCGGGCGCCAGTCCTCTAAATAAAACACGAAGTAAAGTAGAGTTGGTTTTATTCAAAAAACAAAGTTGAGATAAAAGATGGGGTTGACAATATCTGATTCCAAAACTCCAATAGGAGACACAAAACACATAACAAATCAAGTAAAATCCAAGATACCCTGAAGGGATACCCTGGGACAATCAAATCAAAAATAAAATACAGATGAGTTGCTATCTGAAAACAACTCACAATAATAATCCGCGCATCCAGGAGATTGCCCAAGGCAGACATTAAACGTTGGTAAAAATTGACTGCAAATAACACATTCGCAAGAGATATCATCAAGTAAAATTAAATACAGCAATTGCTTTCTAACTTACCCTTCCACCTCAATCCGTCCGATTCAACATCTCAACTATTTTGGAACCTCTGGAATATTAATGGTTCATCGTTTAAACTGAGTTTCAGGTGTAAAGCTAAAAATAACAAAAACTGCACAATTAAACAAGAATCAATTCACCTGCGAACGGTATAGCATCTCAATGACGATGCACCGTGGTTCAGACATAGGTCATAACTCCAAAAAACTCATAGTCGCAAATGCTTCATCTATTTATATATTCTAATAGTGCATTATCTGAGCTATCCAGTGGTATAAATATGTCACTCATTAGAAGTCATTATCACCTGTTTTTTCACCTTCAAAGTGAACCTATATTGCATTTGTTGCAACCGGCTTTTCGTTGACGCAACTTAGCTCAACTATTGGTGATTATTTCTCGAAATTGTGTTGATTGTGTGGTATTCTGCGATATGGAAATTGTAAAACAATGTATCCTGACTGCGTTTTATTATTATTTTGACAAGGTTTTTGTCGAACTGCTTTTCTATTAACGTGCTACGTCGTCTATATTTTAATTTATTTTTTTTATCATGAAGTTGATTTGTTGAGATATACACTATATACATAGTGCTTTTCTAAAGAGCGTGAAATAATCTACAAACTAGATTTAAACCTTTTCTTGTCGAAAATCAACGGCTTTCGAGTTATGAATTAAAGTAAGTTAAAAAATGTCGAAAAATTTGAGCTTTCTTTTTTCTGGTTTTTTTCAAGACCCTGTATCTTTTAAACGAAACATTTTACAAAAAATCTGACGCCCCATTCCGGATAGGAAATTTAACGGACTACAACTTTTATCTAGTAAAAATTTTTGAGAAACCAATCCATTTCACAGAAAATCAGAAAATAACAAACGAGGCAGCTACAAAACATAAAATTTAATTCACAAAATTTTTATTTTTTTTGAAAAATTATTTTATTAATTAATTTTAAATTATTACATTAATAAAGTAACTGTTGAAAATGACCACCCTTATTTTCAATACACAGTTGTGATTGTTTTAAAAGATGTTTGTTGAAACAAATCGAAAAAAGGCGATTTTTCGACACTTTTAATCGCAGAAATTCGAATTTTTGACACTTTTCACACTCACCGATTGACCAAAATTGGCCTCGTGATCGACCGGTCAATCTCTCGACCTTGTTGACTTCCCCTGCTATAATGGCTTTTAAAAAAAAAGGAAATTTTCTAAATAATACTATAAAGCATATTTTAAAACGATCCCGACTGCGTATTAAAAATGAAGGTGGTCATTTTCAACATTTACTTAAATAATCTAATAATAGTTTAAAATTAATTAATAAAATAATTTTTCAAAAAAAATAAAAATTTTGTGAATTAAATTTTATGTTTTGTAGCTGCCTCGTTTGTTATTTTCTGATTTTCTGTGAAATGGATTGGTTTCTCAAAAATTTTTACTAGACAAAAGTTGTAGTCCGTTAAATTTCCTATCCGGAATGGGGCATCAGATTTTTTGTAAAATGTTTCGTTTAAAAGATACAGGGTCTTGAAAAAAACCATAAAAAAAGAAAGCTCAAATTTTTCGACATTTTTTAACTTACTTTAATTCATAACTCGAAAGCCGTTGAATTTAGACAAGAAAAGGTTTAAATCTAGTTTGTAGATTATTTCACGCTCTTTAGAAAAGCACTAAACCATTTTTACTGAAAAATCAATACTTTCGGGGCTATGGCCACGTGAAGGTGGAAATTAAAAAAAATGCTTTAAAGAGGCCTAACTTTCGAGGGTTTGAATTTAGAAAAAAAATTTTGTTAAAAATTGTTCTTAGAAAAGTGTCCTCTATCACCACCTAAGTTATGTAAAGTGAGTGCGGGGACACCCTGTATAAAAAAGTCCAATCATAATCAACCATTCAGACATTGTTGAAAATTAAGGTTGAAGAGTTTACTTTTAAAATATGGAAGATCCAGCTGCTCAAGTCTGCTCCTCTGATGGCAACTAGGAGCCTTCTACGCTTTACAGGCGTGAGCGTAGCACGCTCATAATATAGTTCATAATATGAAGGCGTTTTTCAATTTGACTGAAATTTGGTATACTAAGGTTTTAGAGGTCGCTGATTAAGAATAAAAAGTCAAAATTACAAAAAACAAAATGGCGGTTAAAATATGGAGGACAATGTCCTATGTATTTATTTTCGTTTTTAAACGTTTTTTAACATTCACAACAGTCAAATTGGATCCGCTACTTTGTTATTTGTCATTTTGATCTTGAATTCATTATCAACAACCTTAAAAACCCCCAGTCACCAAATTTTGGCTAAATCTGATAATTTTTAAATAAATACGTCCGCCATATTGGAACCGCCACTTTGTTATTTGTCATTTTGATCTTAGATTCGTTATCAGGGACCTTAAAAATGCCCATTCACCAAATTTGGGTTAAATCTGATAATTTGTAACGAATTTTTATTAATTCTTACTTTGGTTTCCTTTTCATATCATTTCGCAATATTTCTGAGTACGCCCATGCATTTATTTTAAATGCAATCGCAAATTTTATGCATTTTGTTAGGCAGATGGTCGTGAACTGTGAACGTTCGATTTGATAGGAACATTTCCGGCGTAGAATTTTGTATTTAGAATAGTGACCTGAGTGCCTAAGAACCGAGCGGTTGATATTTTTGTTGCGTCAGTTTCAGAGTGCCGATTTGGAGTGTGTTTTTGTTAAACCACTAGTTGATCGGCCAGTTTAGTTCGTAATATGGTTTTTCGGCTCTGGCTATGTTTTTGGTGCTACTGTATAACATCTGACAGTAGATAGGTAACTCAAATGTGCAGGAATCGATTACAGTTTTTTTTCTTGTTGGTGTGCAAGTTGTGCGACCATTTTGGATTTCTTCAAGTTGGCTACATCCTATTGTTATTGTTTTTGGATGGATGAGCACTTGGGAAATTCTTTCCATCGTTTGGAAGGTTCCGTCTTGTTGACATCTCTACACCATCTCTCACTGGTCCAGGTTCCGGCTGCAAATGTACAAGCATATGTTTAGTGTTCGCGATTATAGCAATCGAGTGTTTTCTTGTGTGATTTAACAAGTTACAGATTCCAACCTTCAAGCCAGTGGTCAATTTCGAGTAGGAAGATACGTTTGTCAACATCTAAGTTTGTAAACTTATGAAACGTTTATGTAAGTAAATTTTATTCTATCATACTCGTCTGACCGATGTACATTTATTTGGCTTTTGTATATTAATTACTGGTAGCCCATAGCGGTTACTGTGTGTTTTGGTACTTGTTAAATTTAAGCTGGGTGCACTTTTTGATTGTGACCGTAATCTTTCAGTTGCTACTGTGTGCATTGTTGCAACAGTAATTTACATTGCAATTGTTGAAACTGTTGATACATCTCTCAAGTTCTGTGTGTTCAATTAAAGCATTTGATTGTATTTGCGTTTTTTTGAGTTTTCCCAAGCTACCTGTCTTTTTTTCAGTAACCCATTGACCCGTGCCTTCGCATAAATATGGCTAGTCTAATTACCATCGTGGCAAAACAAACTGGAGAGGTTCTCTCCGGATTGTTGCAGATCCTGATCTCTGTAGGGGTCGACTCTCCCATTAGGGGTCGTGTTTGCAGAGGGATGATTTGTTGACAAATTTCAAAATGAATATCCGCCATATTGGATCCGCCATTTTGTTATTTGTCATTTAGATACTGAATTCGTTATCGGAGACCTCATAAACACCCCGTCACGAAATTTCGGCTATATCTGAATATAGTCAAATACATATGTCCGCCATATTTGAACCGCCATTTTGATTTTTATAATTTAAACTTTTTATTCGTAATCAGCGACTTGTATAACCTCCTCCTCCTTCATATTATGACCGGATTTATGGCATTTTGAACCACTGTGCGATGTAGTTAATTAAGACAAGCAAATCTTCTAAATGCGCTTAAAAAAAACAACTAATTAATGGTTTTCCAGCCATCCTACGTCGTTGGTGCTGTCCTAACCACTAGAGATGGAATAGTGGTATAGGCTCACGCTACCGCTGCGACAAAAATCCCACAATGTTGGAATGGAGCTCGCACAAAAAGTACAGATAAATCGTCAAAGGAGACGGCCAAAGTGACAAACTTATCACACCACTTCTTAATCAAAAACGCAAAACTGCGGTGAAGCTGGGGATAAATGAATGTTGATCAGTCCTGCCCTCTCCATTGATCTCATACAGGAATGGTGAACCCAAAAACGAAATTCCAACATCGTTAAAAATGGCTGCCACAGATGGTTCGACACAGGAATCAATGTTATCACAGGTGGAAACAAGATAACCAAACTGCTGGCCCATATCCATACAAATAACCATATGGTTGGTGGATAAAAACAGCTAGATGGACAAGATACCGCACACCATGTGCACCGCTGAAAAACCATAATTAAAATTGGAAACCAAAAATTGACGTCACAGAAAATTAACGTGGTAGTACGAAAAAGCCACAAATGTAGCACAGAAGGTAAAATAAAAAAGATCACTTCAATAAACTAACAATTTGTGGCTTTTAAAAACATAAAATTGCACAAACGTAAAATGAAACTTCTATCTTTCCTGCGGATAAGCAGAAGAATGAAATTTGATAAATTTCCGAAATTCAATACGATTGCGCGTGTTTGAAACGCATACAGGGTGATGCATAGATTCCCGCCAAAATATAATAATAGCATTTGAAATGCTACAACTGATATATCAACGCACAGCCCAAACTACTGGGTCCTTAGCGATGAAATTTTGCACAGAGGTTCCTGTTATTACGTAGGCGAGCACTAAGAAAGGATTTTATGAAAATCCTATCCCAAAGGGATTTATCACCTATTATGTAATTAGTGGTGACGCGCAGGAATGGACTAACGAGATGCTCACTGTCGACGTCCCTCAATTTTCCAAAACACAGCCTAAACCGGTGGGTCTACGTTTAGAAGCATGGGATTTTCTTTAGAAAGGAAAAGAATAAACTTTTAGAAATTAAAAAATAAAAGTGTGAGATAGGTTAGGATAGAACGAGAACCTCCGAAAAGTTGATTTGGGTTGTCGTTTCTAGCGCGAGTAGAGAGAGAAATGAAACGTCAAACGGAATGGAAAGAAGAAGGGAAAATGAGGAAGATACAAAAAGTACGAGAGGTGGAGGTAGCCGGAAATGGGAACTGATGGGAGTTGGAAGATGGAGTGCCAGAATAATGTTGAAGCCAGGAGTAACAAGCGAGGTACGATTTGGGAGCTGTAGAGGTGGATGAGTGGAAAGAGAGCGTGCAGGACAGGACTGCATGGAGAAATTGTGGACAACATACCAGGAGAGAGAGACCGATGGAGTAGAGTAGAGAATAGAATATAGAGACGGAAGGAAAAAGGTTTGCACGCAAAAAAGTGAATTCCACGCGGACGTAGTCGCGGGCAACAGCTAGTTTGTATATAAAATATTATTTTTGACCCCTAAAGATTAGTTTAATTATTTATTATTGTGAAAATCTGTAGAAGTATTAAGTTTTTACAATATATGGGTACCCGGGTATTGACATAAGGGTTAAGATGGTTTCGGAAACTTGACATATTATGGTCATTAAATTACAAGCACTCGTCCATGGAAGTAGAAAGAACCAAAATTCGGTCTAATGAAAAAGACAGTGTACTAATCCAAAAGAAATCCACAAGGGAGGTGTACAAATAAGCAATCTGGCAGCAAAATTGAATGCGCAATACCTCGGAAGGCAGCTTAAAAGTAATCAAACTTCGCAACGAGCGTATATCTAAGAACTGTAGCACAACTCACAGCTCAGACCAAAATTAAGCAGAGTTCTGGAATATTCCAAATAATTAACATTTGCACCGAAAAAATCCGCTTCGTTCAAAGAAAGTATCGCAATAGCAAAAATGACAGATTACAAACTCCGTTGCCAGCGTCACCGCAACATAGGCGTCACGCGTGGGTTTAGGGAAGAGATCATAATATATAGGCGTGCAGAATGCGCGAACGTACAGTCTACAATGTCAAAAGACACTTTTACTTTACACTTTACAAGACAAAGTGCCACATGTAATAATATGCATTTTGATATAGCAGATATCGATGTAGAATATTGATCATTTTAGATTAGAAAGTCAATTTTAGCTCATATCACATCCCTACACCGCGGTCTTATCTTAGGATAATCTTAGATCATAATTACACTAGATGGTGAATGCTGGTACTAGAATTGAAGCCTGCTATAAGGTATATTTTAGTATGGTGTACTTTTTGCGTTTACCGAGTCCCTGGATCTGATTGGTGCTCTTAATGTTTACCTGGTCACTGAATGTCAAATTTAAATTTTCTAACCTAAATGGGTTAAAATTTCAATGCTTTAAAATAGAGGCACCACCGGTGGTTTAAACAGCAAACAAATAAAACGTAAACATAAACATGGGTGGCTTCACAAGAACTAATTAAGAATTTAATTAGTTTCACAAGAAACTAACTAAATGAAGGATAGGAATCCTTCATCTAGTGTTGCCAACTATGATCTACTCGTAAGATAATAATAGAAGGCGAAAGAAACTCAGTTGTAGACTACTCGCAAGGAATCAGGACAGGTTATAACCAAATAGTTGCGCAGTAGATGTGGAGGGAGAACGTGTCAGTGTCGTAAAAGTAAAATTAGGTTATGCACGATAGACAACCCATCGTTGTAAATATGGACGCGTTCTTACGAGTATTCGTTTCTGCACATTAGCTCCGCCTTGTCTTTATGCGTTGCGAGCGCTCTATTAACGTCGTCACCTTATAAAGATCAAATCACTGGCAACTAGGTCTATATAGGATATTAACTTCAAAATGTAACTCGGTAAAGAGAAATTTATTAGTTTCAGAAAAGAACAAAAAGCAAACGAACCACCAAGAAAATTATTCACCACAAAACGAAAGTTACTGGAAACAGGAATGCTAATTCAACATTAGCAGATGAAGATAATATGAATTAGGTTTAAAATACTTTATTGTATTTCAATTGTAAATAAAATAATTTCATTTATATATTGTTTCACCCAACCGGTTGTGTAAAACCGTATATTTTCTCATTTTCTGAAAAATGAGATAGTAGGTACTTATATAATAATGGTTAAGGTTAAACAGTTTTTAAAACAATTTATTATGAGCAATCAAAACTATAATAAATAGTCTCGCCACTACTTACCAATTTATCACGAGCTTTTCACCAAAAGCTAATTATTTATAACTCTTTAGAATTTAAGTATTATACGGTTTTACTTGACTCTCTGCTCCTATATTTTATAGAGTGTTTCGCGCTAACTACGCCAAACGGTACCACGTGATAAATCACAGGAAATCTAACAATTTTTGTTAGTGCATTTTTCAAAATTAAAGAATAATAATATCCGATTTAGGCCCAAGACTATAACGGTGGGAATAAAATTAGTCTTGGGGATAAATTTATCTAGGAGATTAATTTATATTCGTTCAACTTCGGATTTACATTTATTTTTGACACATGAGGTGAATTAAATGCCATATTTTTAATTTTAAACACATTTTCGTATTTGTTATTAATTATAATATCAATTTTTGCTGTAAGATAACGTACATTTTACTATTATCAATATTTATAGTAATCATATTATTATTATTTAATACTTTATATGACAAATTAAAATATATTTATTAATGACTCCGTTACTGGCCTTGTGCTTAGCAAGTCGGTTTCATTTTGTCATTGCGCGTTCGATCCTCACCAGAATCATATTTTTTTATTTAAATTTTTATTTAAGTATTATATTATTATAATAAGGGCCGACCTAAATGTATCTACTAGACTAATAATTAGTTTTTTTAATTTATGAATCTCCTAGGTAAATTTGTACGTAGGTAAAGCACCATTCACAAACTACAAATTTAACTAGGAGATTCATAAATTAAAAAACTAATTATTAGTCTAGTAGATACATTTAGGTCGGCCCTTATTATAATAATATAATACTTAAATAAAAATTTAAATAAAAAAATATGATTCTGGTGAGGATCGAACGCGCAATGACAAAATGAAAGCCGACTTGCTAAGCACAAGGCCAACGGAGTCATTAATAAATATATTTTAATTTGTCATATAAAGTATTACCTAATAATAATATGATTACTATAAATATTGATAATAGTAAAATGTACGTTATCTTACAGCAAAAATTGATATTATAATTAATAACAAATACGAAAATGTGTTTAAAATTAAAAATATGGCATTTAATTCACCTCATGTGTCAAAAATAAATGTAAATCCGAAGTTGCACGAATATAAATTAATCTCCTAGATAAATTTATCCCCAAGACTAATTTTATTCCCACCGTTATAGTCTTGGGCCTTAGTTGTTCGTCCTTCGACCTCACTGGGTGAGAAATCGCGATATTTAGATGTGACCATTACATGAATTTATCATTAATTATCTTCTACTTTTATTTGTATATTTGTTTATTTATTTAGGGAAATATCTTTTTTCCACTACTTGTCATATAGGCTATAATTTTTACTTAGGTATGAAGCTCCAGAAGTGACATGTTATAGACTAGTGGTCAACAATTTTTCCATTATTAACTACTAGTTAATAATGAACAAAATGATATTTTTCGATAATTTGGGGACTATTTTAAAGAAAAATGTTGTTATAAGATGATTTAGAATAATCAAGAGATGCTATTTAATTGTATTTAAACTATTAAAAACGCTTTATTAACAGATTAATTGAATTTTAAAATTTTTATTAAATTCGAATTAATGTGACATATAGTGACAGCGCCATCTTTTGTTAATTTGACGAACTATGATTTATTTAATTTACTAATAAAATTCAATGCGAAAACACAAAGGATTTTCCGGTAGTAGATTTTCTATTACAAAACAGTTAAAAAAACTCACTAAACGGTTCATAAACTTCAAATTTCAACTTTTAATCACAATTAATTAAAAATTTTCAAGAATGTCAAATCAAGAAAACAAAAGACTGTCATTTGTTTTATAATTTATTTAAAATAAATATTTTAAATTAGAATATTTTGTATTAACAAAAATTAAAAGAATTGTAATAAACCTAGTAGTGGAAAAAATCGTATATATAACCACGGTTGTGAAGACCATTGTAGCCCCCGCGCCTTATATTCCTCGGTGCTTCGCACCTCGGAATATAATCTTGGCGCTAGGGCTATAATGCATGTCTTCACAACCTTGGCCTATAATATACTATTTTGCAACTAATCATACATTACAAGATTACAACAACCTTACAAGATAATTTAAATTCTTGATCATTTTCCGATATACGTGCGACATCTAATGACGACTTTTTGAAATACTACAACACGGGCTAAATTCGCTAAAACCATGATGGCCAAGACCGAATTACCCTATTAATTAATTAACCTAGACAGGTCCGTCTTAAGGATTTTTGAAGTTCATAGAAAGAATTAGCAAAAAAATTAAAAAACTACACGTGAAATTGATATCGTCAAACATGTACCTACTGGATTTTATTAAACTACAATTTAACTTTTGTTGTAATGATAATAATGTAAGAAGCATATACTAAAATCTACTTGTAGATAATTAAAGACCTCATTCTCAACTATAATTTTTCTTATTATTTTAATGGATGGTCAACTAACACGTTTTTAATTTTGTAATTTAAATTCAAAATTCTGAAACATTTAGTTTATTGGTAACAAAGTTCATTATAACATAGGTGGCATACCCGTATCGTAATTGTAGCGTTCGAAGTGTAATGCATATTGTAATATTACCTACATTTTGGAATTTTCAGAATCGCGATTTTCTCCAAATTGGCTGAATTGCATTATTTTAAATTTTTAAATGCTGATCTTCTAATTATGAACAACACGTATATTATTAACACAATTTTGGCCTTCCCCTTGTTAGTACTTAAGAACGATTCTGGATCTTGTATTAAATATATTCAATTCAATAAACTAAAAAAATTAAATGTTTAAAATTTCAAGGGTAGCAAAATACTTGGCTAATTACTTAAATTGATTTTTAAAATTTTGTAACCTCTTGGTTTTCTACAAATGACCGGAAATGATATAAAGCTTGCTCTATTATTTTCGTTCACAACTAATTTGCTAGCACCGATTTGCCTCTAGGCTTTACAAATTCTAGTATTTCCCACAAAATGAGGGTGTCTGAAAATCACCGATTTCTGACAACTTAGTATCTGGATCCATTCAGTTTACAATTTAACTAGAATTTAATTCATAACGTTTCATAGTATTTTAGAACTAAGATTGAAAAGAGGTATACATAAATAAAAGATATAGGTACTACGAGTAGGTTTACTATATTTCATAATATTTTTTAATAGAATTCCTTTAGGAATGTCCTTTGGGTGCATTTACATCTTCATAATAACATCTTGCACAAATTTAAGATTCAATTGCTACACATATTTTTACATCAATTTTGATTGCTTCGAATTAACAAGTTTGTGCAAATTGTTTAAGCGTCTAAATCTGTAAATGTACCTTGACTCGTTTTTGAATGCATAATGTAACTCATATTATCTTAAATTAAATTTGAAATATAAAACATAAAATAATTACGTAATTTGCCAATGTTGTTTGTTGAAATACAAAATTTTGTCATAAAGAATAATTAAAATCTACAACTTATTTAAAATACTCTAGATAAGTTAAATGTATTTTGTTTTACTATTGAATATAATCTTGAAAATTAATTAATTTCTGTAAATAAACAAGCAAATATTTAAATATATCATTTAAAGAAATGTTCAGAAATAGTTTTTACAAGTCAGGTAAAAAAAAATCTTGAATGAATCAGTTGACCAGCGGCGGATGGTGGTCGTAATCTTTTACTTGGACACTAATTTCACTTAATTTTGTGAAGGTGGGTTTCTTGACTTGCCGAAGTGGCGACATATTCTGCCGCTGGTAGTGATGTGGGTAGACGGTAACACTTATAACCACTTAACATACAATTTTTTATGGTAATATAATCGATCTCTTTTAAATACAAAAAACAATTTAATATTTAATATTTAATATAAATATTATTAAAAACCTTCTAAGCTAAGCAACTTAAGCTTATAAAATTTAGATAGATATGTTTAATAGATTGTAATTAATTTTTTTAATATATCTTCTCGAAATAAATAAATCTGTTTTATTTAGAGTACCCGAATATTAAAATATCCGCTTAAATCACTTATCATAATTGAATTTCTTCTTATTTTAATTTGCTTTTTAAGTATATCAATATTATTAGGTTAATAATAATTAGCACCGGTCCAACAGGCGACTGAGGATTCGGGCCTATTAATCTTATTCGAACTTATTCATAGTCCTTTAGCCACTCTACTGGGTTTGTTCTATTATTACTTTTGTTATATTATTATTCTAAATGCAAAACTAGCTGAGTTACGATGTATTGCTTCCAAAAAATGTAATACTGATGTACAAAATAAATTTTATAGTGAATAATGTAATTCTTAAAATATTAAATTATATAAAAGTTTGCAAATCCCATAATCCAACAAAAACCGTTGAATTATTTGATGTCAGCTGTTCCTTAATAATTATAATAACATAAAGCAACTATCCTGAGCGTGTACAAAAATAATAATAAATTATCATGTTATAATTTTATATATTTTTATTAGAAGGTTTATTTTAAATTGTATAACCGAAGTAGGTACCTACAATTTATTTATCGGTTTATTAAAAAAATATATAGGTACAACAGTTGTGGGATGTTATAACAGAGGTACCTATACAATTTTAGATTATATCGAAAGACATTTTTTGTGGTGAGCATTTTAAAAGTCGAATAATTTTATATCATTTTGTGTAGCCCTTAATGTTAACTTTGTTCTGATTGCCGAATAAGTATCATTCTGGCGTAGGAAGACACTAATTATGGATCGAACGGAATGGAACTAAAGGTAGACTAAACACATGCTTCAAATTAAATGGCATTATAGCAAAAGCCGAATTGTATGTTATTTTTAACTTGTCAAATTATACTATTTTATTCCCAAACACTGTGTGAACATAGATAAAAAATGGTTGCTTTTATTTTAGTAAGTAGTCCATTCAATTAAAGTAATTTAACCAAATTATAATTTAATATAGAGTAATATTTACTTCCATTAGCAAGAAAACAAGATTTAGTTAAAAAACAATGCTTAATTCAGTTTTTACTAAGTAAAATGTATTAATTAATTAATTTATTTTATATTCCGCCAAATAAAATTTAACTACCGGCAAAGATTTTAAATAGTTTTCCGGGTAACTTCTTTACCAAAAGTTTGAAATCACAAGTAATTTTTAAATAATTATTTAAAAAGCATTGTTCGCATTGTTTATATTATAATTATTTAGTTCAAGTTTGGAAATCTAAATTAATTTGTAGGACAAAATTATTCAAAACGGGATTTTTCAGTTAATTAAGTAATTTTAATTTTTGGTTCAATGTTCAAATTCCACTTGAATCCATATTAATTTTTACCGTGGTTTGGATTCCACGTTAATAACTACTGACTTATTCGGTTTCAAAATTCGGTTCTACAAAGGTCATATAATTGTCAAAATTCATTGTATCCAGAACATCCATTTCAGGATACCACCATTTCAAATTTTTCAATCTTATTCTAAAACCTAAAGCAAAGTTAAAGGAAATTTCTACTGTCAGGTACGTCACTCTACTATTTATATTTTATTACCAGTAACTATTAATAATTGTTAATTTTGATTTTCGGCAGCGGTTATCGTTTTCTGTGCAACTTCAGCCTTTATCAAATGCCTCTATGAAAACAACATTTGTTGTTGGAATATAATTTAAAAAACATGCAGATGTAGACTTCTGTAATAAATTAAATGTATTATAATAACACGAATAATTGAAAGACTATGAAGCTAGAACAACAAAGAACCGAATGTCATAGTCATAAATATAATTATTTTCCATTCGTTTGGTTATTATCCCCAAGCAGACGCTACAATACAATAAACATAAATGGATTGAAATGCTGGCCTAAAAGAGCACTATTTTATCACTTTACCCCCAATTACACACACCGCAAGAATTGTATGTTATCTGGAACCAATTTTAAATAATTATTTTAGAGGCTCACGCGATAACCTAAGAATTTTACTTTTAATTCGATATCCAACTATATACGGTTTGCCACCTTGGCTTGTAAACGGTTTGATTGGTCAGAGATAAAGCTGGTTAGCCGGCTCCGGTAAACCTGCCTTCTCTGTGGAAGCACGCTTACATAAGGATTATGGTATGATTATGGAAAACTTTACACCGTCTCCTAATATTGTTGTCAGATTTTGTAATCACGTGTCCAATGTAATCCCAGACAAACTTCAGTGGAAACTCGGGAGAGAGGAAGGTTTCACTGTAATCTGCATTTTTAACAATCAAAAAGCTATACCTATATGATTTAAATTTAAAGTCTAGTTGAGTAATATGGATTTGGAATTAAACATGCGTATTCTACACCTTCCAATAATTCACTGTAACGCTATGTATTATTGTGTTTGTAAACA
The DNA here is from genome assembly GCA_958510855.1 of Rhagonycha lutea. NCBI lineage: Eukaryota > Metazoa > Arthropoda > Insecta > Coleoptera > Cantharidae > Rhagonycha > Rhagonycha lutea. The sequence continues at coordinate 53,939,489 of OY294037.1, forward strand.
GAGGTCACCAGCACTTGTTAGCGTTTACTTCTAGGTATTCGATATTTGGAGATTCCATTGTCGTAGAAATCTACATTTTCTATGTATTTGTTATAAATTTTAATTACGTTTCGCAGAGAACAACAAGCCATGGAGCGAGCATCTCGAAAGGATGAACGAAGAAAGATTGCCACTAACAGCAAAAAAACCACCGGGAAAAAGAAGGGTGGGAAGACCATATTTCTATCCATTCTTTTGTATTGGATCTTTCGGTAGCAGATAGGGGATTCTGAGTTGAACTGGTTACTAATCACAGTTACCAGGTTACCACAGAATTATCGTACCTTCTAACCAAACAAATGACAGTTCCTACATTATCAGTTCCTCTTCTTTTTTCAAATAAATTTGATCGATTCCATTATTATTAGTTCATAAACTTGAAAGTTTATAATCATAACAAATTATAGGTAGGAATCTATATTTTACAATAAATTGGTTGGAGCTCTTTTCGTATTACCTAATATTTTTGCAAATTGTTTAGCTGATATAAAAACTCCCGAATAAACTAAACTGTTCATAATTTTCTTTGTTATAATTACTAGATAAATTTTTTAATAAAATTTGAAAAAAAGAAACAATTTACATTCAATTATTGCCTGAATTCAGACAGGTTCTTTTATAAAAAGCATTAAAGAATCATGTACTACTAAATTTACATAATGTCGTTTCTTCAACATCTTACGAATGATAAAAAATATTTAAAAACAAATATATAAAAATTCTAATATTTGAAAAAATTAATAAATTAAGTGGTGCGTTAAAGATGGGTTAAGAGATAATAGCGTTTCTAAAATAATCTTCAAATTGTATTGTAGTGTGGTTGTGGTTTTTCATTCCTTACAGGTACTAACTTTTAGCATCAGTACAATATTGTACATAACTGTAGGAAACGATCTCTATGAGCTATGTTTACGCTTTTAACCTTCATAAACCCGTGGTCAAAAACTTGCATTAAATACCGAGTGGGGTCCAAATGTACCCCAACATTTTTTTGGCTTATTATTATTTTTTTAATGTTATAATTAGGGAATATTAAAAATAAAACACATTCTGCTTATAAAAAAATATATTTTTACATAAAAAAGTTATCAGAATTGATAAATGAGTAAACGCATTTTGAAAAAATAATATGAAAAAGCAATTTATTCAAAAATTTGTATACCAATTTAGATATACAGGGTGTCCCCGCACTCACTTTACATAACTTAGGTGGTGACAGAGGACACTTTTCTAAGAACAATATTTAACAAAATTTTTTTTCTAAATTCAAACCCTCGAGAGTTAGGCCTCTTTAAAGCATTTTTTTTAATTTCCACCTTAACGTGGCCATAGCTCCGAAAATAATGATTTTTCAGTAAAAATGGTTTAGTGCTTTTTAAAAGAGCGTGAAATAATCTACAAACTAGGTTTATACATTTTATGGTCTAAAATCAACGGTTTTCGAGTTATGAATTAAAGTAAGCTAAAATTTGTCGAAAAATTTGAGCTTTTCTTTTTTTTGGTTTTTTTCAAACCCCTGTATCTTTTAAACGAAACATTTTACAAAAAATCTGATGCCCCATTTCGGATAGGAAATTTAACGGACTACAACTTTTGTCGAGTAAAATTTTTTGAGAAACCAATCCATTTCACATAGAATTAGAAAATAATAAACAAGTCAACCACAAAACAAAAAATTAAATTCACAAAATTTTTATTTCTTTTGAAAAATTATTTTATTAATTGATTTTAAACTATAGGGTGTTTTTTTAGCTGCATGAGAACTTCAAAATGAAATAAAACATTAAAAACCTGACGGAATGTTTTGGTTATAATTTTTTTATGAAAGTACAGTTAAAGGCATTTATGATTTGAACATGACTTCCGGCATGTGACCACCACGACTAATGGTTACGAAGCGCATCCGTTCAGTCCAATTTTTGACCACTTTTTCCAATATTTCTGGCTTTATTTCATAAATGGCTTGCTGAATCTTAGCCTCCAATGCTTCTAGAGTTGTTGGTTTGTTAGCATAAACCATGGATTTAACATACCCCCACAGAAAATAATCTGGAGGTGTCAAATCACACGATCTTGGAGGCCAATTGATAGGACCACGTTTTGAAATAATGTTGTCACCAAATTGTCCTTTCAATAAATTGATGGTTTCGTTGGTTGTGTGGCACGTAGCACCATCCTGTTGGAACCATAAGTTGTCAATGTTTAGCTCTTGAAGTTTTGGAAACAAAAATGTATTGAGCATGTGTCGATATCTCACACCATTCACCGTAACGGTAGCTCCTTCCTCATTTCGAAAGACATATGGACCAATGATGCCGTTGGCGTGTATTCCACACCAAACAGTCAATTTTAATGGATGCAATGGAGTCTCAAGATAATGTCCCGGATTGGTCTCACTCCATTACGGCAATTTTGTTTGTTCACATACCCATTTAACCAGAAATGTGCCTCGTCACTGAACAAAATTTTACGGTAAAAAAATGGATCCACTTCCAATTGGTTGTGAGCCCAATTTGGTAGCGTTGTTCAATGGTCAATCTATGCATTATCAAATGCCAAACCTTGCTAAACACAAATGTCAAAAAACTGTTTCCATAGCAATCTTGGTTCAATTGTTATCCCTATTGAAAGTTCTCATGCAGCTAAAAAAACACCCTATATTAGATTATTTAAGTAAATGTTGAAAATGACCACCCACATTTTCAATACACAGTCGTGATCGTTTTAAAATATGCTTTATAGTATTATTTATAAAATTTCCTTTTTTGTTAAGAACCATTATAGCAGTGGTGGTCAACAAGGTCGAGAGATTGACCGGTCAATCACGAGGCCAATTTTGGTCAATCGGTGAGTGCGAAAAGTGTCAAAAATTCAAATTTCTGCGATTAAAGTGTCAAAAAATCGATTTTTTTCGACAAACATCTTTTAAAACAATCACGACTGTGTAATTAATGAGGGTGGTCATTTTCAACAATTACTTTATTAATGTAATAATTTAAAATTAATTAATAAAATAATTTTTCTAAAAATATAAAAATTTTGTGAATTTAATGTTATGTTTTGTAGCTGCCTTGTTTGTTACTTTCTGATTTTCTGTGAAATGGATTGGTTTTTCAAAAATTTTTACTAGACAAAAGTTGTAGTCCGTTAAATTTCTCATCCGGAATGGGGCCGTCAGATTTTTTATAAAATGTTTCGTTTAAAAGATACAGGGTTTTGAAAAAAACCAAAAAAAAAGATAGCTCAAATTTTTCGACATTTTTTAACTTACTTTAATTCATAACTCGAAAGCCGTTGATTTTAGACAATAGAAGGTTTAAATCTAGTTTGTAGATTATTTCACGCTCTTTAAAAAAGCATTAAACCATTTTTACTGAAAAATCAATATTTTCGGGGCTATGGCAACGTGAAGGTGGAAATTAAAAAAAATGCTTTAAAGAAGCCTAACTCTCTAGGGTTTTAATTTAGAAAAAATTTTTTGTTAAATATTGTTTTTAGAAAAGTGTCCTCTAGCACCACCTAAGTTATGTAAAGTGAGTGCGGGGACACCCTGTATATTTAAGAAACATAGCTCGAGGGAAATTAAGAAAAAAAAATTATTTTAGAAAATATACTCAAAAATTCATGTCTGGGGTACAGCTGTACCCCGCTCGGGTTTATGAAGGTTAAGTAATTAAATCTTCTTTAAATAATTTATATCGATAAAAGTAGGTACTTCTGGTTACTGTATTGAACTAGTGCGACTATATCATCAACTGCCAATCGTTGATTTCTTTAAATTCTACTTTTGTGGCTTATCACGTTCTAACAATAAACCCCCCAAGTAAATTCAATTGTATAGTTGCCTATTTTATTATATAAATAAAAATTCGCCACCGTAATCGAGATTCAAACCTAACCTATCGATGTCCATTTGGCCAAAACAGGCGAACTACTAGTACAAATATATACTACATATTAGCGACGGTATTTAATTAGACCTCGGTGTGGAGTGATGTGATCGCTGGTTGAGTTACGGAGCGGAAATTCTGGGTTCAAGTCGCGGACTTCGCAGAATTTCTTAGCCCGGCTTTCCGGTACACGCTGTGGTGAGAAGTTGTAGTAAAAAGAGTACCAAAGAGGATTAATCCACCTCGGGGAATTTAAATAGAAGTGGCAATATTCCGACAGAAATGGAAGAAGCCCTTGATTGATTTAATTGAATTAACAATAAAATAGTGGCAACCTATTTTTTTATGACGATAATTATTTCCAAATAATTTTAAGATATCTTAAAATTGAATGAAAAAATTAATGCAAAAATACACTTCTGTTTTGGCCGACAGAAATTTTAACACCACCACACCACTACGGTTCCATAATGTAGTATCTTCGTAACATAATGAATAAAAAGTTAGGTCCATTTTACATATCACACCAATCTTCCAGTCCTAACAAAAATTAATTGCACATTTTGATCCATCAAGTTTCTTTTTATTGTAAAATATGGACATTTACCAAACCAATACTAAAATCAATAAGATTTTAACCGCATAATAAGTTCACGTTCGTTTCGGTATTATAAATATAAACTGATAAACAAACAATCTTGTTATAATCGTCATAATGATTTTAATATCAAAAAGTTGCAAAAAAAGCCAACCCAACCGTTGGTATTACCTATATTGTTGTTTCGTTTTCATCGTAACTTAAATTCTAGTAGCAAATCACGTATTTTTGTGGTTACACATTAAATATAGTTATAATGATGAGAAACTTGAAGATAATTTGATAAATCTACATTGCTTAACTAACAATTAACAATTTTTTACCTTTTTTAACAATTATGTATTGTAAAATTTAATAAAAGATTAAATGTGCTTTTGTTTTTCATTCATAATTTATTTCAAAGCGTAGTCAAGTTAGTTTTTACTTTTTTACATTTAAACACTTTATATTATCATCACCAAGTTTGATTTGAGCGTGTTTTTATAAAGAAATCAGCTATTACATGATTTCAAAAACTTTTAACTTTGACAAATGTATAATTACGTGTTTATTTTTAAATATTTTATACATACTTACATGTGTAAGTTAGTAGACATAGTACGTATGCACATTATTACATGTGTAAGTAAATATGTACATACATAATCTGTCTTCGTAAAATATGACGTGACATATCATAATATTTATGAATAGGGAAATATAGTTATTATGCAACAAGTGTTATAATGTGTTGCATTCAATACTTTTTCTGATTCCATTCCATACAATTCGAGTAATTAAGGCTGAACGTCGCAAGTTCTATATAATAATAATAATATTATTTAAAATTGGTTTATTATTAATTCGTGAAATTAAATATGTTTTATTTTTAATAATAATAATAGTATAATCGGCCAGCATAATCTTCAAAAGACATAGTTCGATGCCCAGCAACCCCATTTAAATTTCATCTCTTATTTCACTTGTAACTAACTATTATTTGATATTGTATGGCGAAATTACGGAACTACGTGATAGATTTATCAAAAGTTATTTTGACTCATGACGGTGAATGGAAAGGGGAGCGCTTGATTTAAATTTACAATCGGGCGCTGAGAACCCTAGCGCCGGCTCTGATTTGTACTAATGTGTATACCCTGATATTACTAACTTGTGTGTAAAATAAAAATAAATAAAATACCACTTTTTCAAGAGATTTGCGTCTTATTTTTTCTAATATCGTCGTTTGAATAAGAATCAAAATGTAAATAATTTAACATTTAACAATGCATTTTATCAGCAGTTTATATAATTTTAAAATATTTTTATTATTTTAAGGTTTTTTTTTTGTAATTTTATGATTACATTTCCTGCGTCCGTTGGTTTTATACATAGTATAGACAATCTTTAAAACCAGGTTGACACTATAATATGATTTCTCATCTGACTTATCATGTGACTTCTTATAATATGAGAAATATTTTTACGTTTAGACTTATGATTTTTGATATTATAGAAGTCATTGCCTTTATGATTGGCTTTTAAGATGATATAACTTTAGCCAAGACTTTTCATATGACTAACAAGGGGACCAGCAGTCTGGCGTAAATCAAACAAGGATATACTACAGAGCGGGAAACCGCGGCTCTAATATTATGATTGACTCTGATATGTGCTATAATCTAAAACGTCCAAAATCGATCGGTGCATGGACTATGGGGAGGGCAAAGGGATACCACACCCCATTACCATTTTCGTAGTATAGTCCTCCTAGTTTATACAGGGAGTCGTCTACGTCTAAAGAAGATATGGCACTAAGAAGAAGAACAAGGGTACCGCCAACACTGGTCATCACCGATTTGTACTACATATAGTTAACATACATTTTGGTCATAATGTAACGTAAATTCGATTTTTACCTTTCGTTTCGTTGATACGCCTATGGGAACAATGGCGGTGGGTTGGTTTTTATGAAAAGAGCGATTGCAGTGTTAGAGGCCGTTTAACTTTTGTTGGTTTACATTAGTTCCGTTTAGTTTTATACCGCTAAAAGTAGACGAAAAGCAGCTGTGCCTTGCTTTGGGTTAATTGACGATGAGCGCTCAATTGCGGATTTTCCGTATTTGTTGATTGACTCATGCTTAGGCTACCACGTTGTAAGTAACCTTTACAATCATTTTCGGTTCTAATTCCTATCGTCTTAGATCAGGATTACTACAATTTCAACGTAGACCTCGAAGGCTGTGCAATGGCGGATGACCTTGAGCCGATTAATATCATTGAGACCAACTTTGATAACTTCCACCTAAGCAACCGTATACCACGATATTTTTTCGTTTAGGACTGGCAGAAGAGGATCGTGGAATGCCTTTGTACCATCTTGAGCTATAGATCGCATATAGAGAATCTGTATAAGGTAACATTTATGAGAACCAAAAGATTTAAGGTAAGTCTATCCTCTGTATTGCGATTGCCTTGTTTAATTTTAGACCGTTTAAGGTCTGTTCAGGTTTTTTTTTTTTTGATTTTTTTTGTTTTTTTTGTGTCCATACTTAATAAAATAATGCTTGTTTTCCGACCTAGTTTTATTTACCTCGAGAGGTTGCTAACCGAATTCCTTACCTTGCCTCCGAATTATCCTACAGCTAGTATCTTTTTTCCGTCAGTGCCCCCCGCACGCAAATTTACCAGTCTAACTGGGTGTGGGGAAATTTCGAATTGCTTAGGTGATTTGGAATTTCGTTGCAAATAATTAGTTATACATAAGGTGAAAATTTAAGTTCCCTTAATTCAGCCAATTTGGAGAAAATCGATTTTAAAAAACCAACTCGTATGATTACTATATAAATTGCATTTACATTATTCTATGTATTCCAATGTATTTCTTATGACAAATGATGGGTTCTTCTTCTTCAGGTGCCTATCCGATTTCGGATGTTAGCGATCCTCCTGACTAAGCCAAGAAGACTTTTCTAGGGAAATGTTAATGGGGTGGTTTCCCATTGCCTTCCCCATAGTCCACAGATCGATTTTGGACTTTTTAGATCACAGCACATATCCGACGAAATTAGGATTAGAACCGCGGTTTCCCGCTCTGTTGTCTATCCGTGTTTGATTTACGCCAGACTGCTGGTTGATGGGTTGCATACTCGTAATGCATAATGTTACGTTATAAAACATTATTAATGCGTAATGCAATGTAAAATTACCTGCAATTTTAGTTCTTCAAATTCGATTTTCTCCAAATTTGCTAAATTAAGGGAACTTAAATTTTTATCTTATGTATGACTAGTTATGACCAAAAGGTATGTTAAAAATAGTGCAAATCGGCGATAACCAGTGTTGGCGGCCCTCTTGTAAGTCATATGAGAAATCTTACAGTCTGAACTGGGTTTTGTTCATGTCAGGAACCTAATAATAAAAAAAATTATGAAAATAGATGATCAGGTTGGCCTTTAAGGAATGGTATAAGTACTTCCTAATTCAAAGGTTATACGTTTTGACGATACTCCATTTAAAGTAGTTGGATTCGAACTAGTTTAAAATCCTGAACACATTTTGGAGTTCTACGCATGCAGATTTATAATTTTTATAATCTAATTTGAGCTTTAATGACAATTTTATTATTAATCCACACGCGCAGGATATTGAAACGTGTTCAGGATTGTTACCGCGAACAAAGCTAATACCTATCGGGAAATCTTACTTGCCTTCCCAATCTTGTTGTAATGCTTGTTACTTTCTTTAGTATGCTTTTTGCTGCCGGTCCAAAAGACTGGGTGGGTATTTTCATTAAGAGTACTGAAAACTGCTGGGAAATTAAATTTTTTTTACAAAAATGTACGTGCTTATTTCTCTACTCATCTTACGCTGGTTTAAGATGGTCTCTTGATGCTGTGACACTGTTTTAAATTAGCTTGATTTTATATAGACTATTCGTTTTCCTCACATATGTAAGTAAGCATCATTCGCTATTCAAGACATTATAGCAAATTCAGTTGAATTTCAATATTCGTCCATGCCAATATTCGAAAAGTCGGTATTCCACCTCCGACGCTATATTTAATACTAGCTGTTGCCCGCGACTTCGTCCGCGTGGAATTCACTTTTTTGCGCCTAAACCTTTTTCCTTCCGTCTCTATACTCTATAATCTACTCCATCGGTCTCTCTCTCCTGGTATGTTGTCCAGAGTTTCTCCATGCAGTCCTGTCCTGCACGCTCTCTTTCCACTCATCCACCTCTACAGCTCCCAAATCGTACCTCGCTTGTTACTCCTGGCGTCAACATTACTGTGGCACTCCATCCTCCAACTCCCATCAGTTCCCATTTCCGGCTACCTTCACCTCTCGTACTCTTTGTATCTTCCTCATTTTCCCTTCTTCTTTCCATTCCGTTTGACGTTTCATTTCTCTCTCTCTACTCGCGCTAGAAACGACAACCCAAATCAACTTTTCGGAGGTTCTCGTTCTATCCTAACCTATCTCACACTTTTATTTTTTAATTTCTAAAAGTTTATTCTTTTCCTTTCTAAAGAAAATTCCATGCTTCTGGACAGTAGACCCACCGGTTTAAGCTGTGCTTTGGAAACTTGAAGGACGTCTACAGTGGGAATCTCGTTAATCCATTCGAGCGCGTCACCACTAATTAGATATTAGGTGATAAATCCCATATTTATGCATATTTTTATTTATAAAGAAAATCCCATGCTTCTAAACGTAGACCCACCGGTTTAGGCTGTGTTTTGCAAAATTGAGGGACGTCGACAGTGGGAATCTCGTTAATCCATTCATGCGCGTCTCCACTAATTAGCTAATAGGTGATAAATCCCCTTGGGATAGAATTTTCATAAAATCCTTTCTTAGTGCTCGCCTACGTGATAACAGGAACCTCTGTGCAAAATTTCATCGCTAAGGACCCAGTAGTTTGGGCTGTGCGTTGATATATCAGTCAGTCAGTCAGTCAATCAGTCAGTCAGTCAGTCAGTTTATTATTTTATAATATAGAAGATTATTAAGATTATTTTTAATAATATTTACAAATTTCTACAGTCAATTTTTAATAAATATATTATAAAAATTTGTTTGATATTAGTCCTATTTAAAATATGTCCGGAACGAATTAATGATGAATATTGGAGTTCCACTGATAATGTTATATTAGTGTTAGCGATATAAAGGGGATGTTTTTGCTAATCCATCCAATAAAAAAAAATAATATAGTAAGCGCTGTAAGCTGAGTTTTTTGACTTTATGTTATTATGTACCTACTCCTATTTGTTATTAAATAGAAGTAAATATTTCTTCTACTTCTTTTGGCCTATAAGTATTACAATAGAAACAATTATTTTACAGGAAGTTTTTTTAAAACCAGTGTTTATAGATATACTAAAATGATAACTAATTTTATTAATAAATTTTCATTTAATTTTATTTATTTCAAAGTAAAATACATGAACCGTAACTTTATATTGAAAGAACACGAATCCCGTTTCTTTCAAAAACTAATACCTAGCTGATTACCACAAAGCGAGATAAAATTGACTCGAGGTTTGTAGATATGTTGAGATACTTATTTTAGTATGTAAATTGGCGTCGCAAGGAGCCTGATCTGTCCCAAGCCATGAATAGCAATCAGATAACAGTTGACTGCGTGTGCTCGCTTGATTGTCTACCGATTGACAATTTTCTACCAATCCACACTTTATCCTTTATGCCATATTCTACTCAAAATTGGATTTCCAATGCAAATGTCTATAAAAATATTTTTCGAATAAATAACTGAACTTTTGCACTTTTTTTTTGAGGTCGGGAAAATATCAAACGAATCATAAATACATTATCGATTTGCACCTATAATAATTTCTATTAAACTCGACTCATAAAATACTATCAAGTCTAAGCATTATAACGTCAAAATTTACAAAATAAAAATATATAAGTATTAATCATTTAATTGTTTTTTATTTTTATCAGCTTTACGATTTCATAAAATCCTCAACGCGTTTAAAAAACACTTAAAACTTATTTAGATACCCATCCCATCTCATTTAAAAACAATCTACAAAGTAAATGTATTGATAAGTTATATTAATCAATCATGTTGAGGTGGTATTGGAAGACAGATATATAAAGAAATATATAAAAGAGTAAGGTAGAAAATAACCAAAGCCGTAGGATGGCAAATTAAAGTATCCTAAACACGAAAAATACGTGATAAGCTTGCAAGCTTACAAGACATTGTCGGCGACAATTAGAATTTTTTAACACGAAGGGTGCGTCTCCATTAAAAATACTTGTCTACATAGACACCATTCTTTTTAAACTAATTTCTTTTTCGATAACGTTTTAAATAATAAAAATTATTATCAGTTTTAATTTCTAATTAAGAATTTTAAAATATAATTACAAATGTTGTATGTGTTGTACTTCAGGTCATACAGTTGTAGATTCGATTCAATTTAATATCATTATTTATTATTTTAATATCAGGAACCTAATTCAATACACATTTTTGGCATTATTATCTGCGAAGAAAAATAAAATGTGCAAACCACGAAAACGCTCCTACAATAATCATCATCGTACTTACTCATGATGATAATCTCAGATTGAACTTTTGCAAACAAGATAAAGCTTGTAGGTTAGATGCGTGCGTAAACATACTATTGTACTAACAGAAAGGTACATTAAAAGGTACCTACAGTACATTAAGATTACGTTAACAAATTTCAACATAATTTAATAATATAAAAACTGAATATTGTGCTAATTTCTAATAATTGATATAGAAAATTCTTATAACACAAAGCGTGTCGTAAAAAGTTTCTTGTGGTGATAATGAGAATGAATAACCATCCTTTAGTTACATTTCTCTAGTAAATCATCTTCAGATTTGGATTCGGTCGACCATAGCAATGTTTGGTAGCTAAAGATCCTATCGTAGTAAATATAGTTTCTTTTCTTACTAAAATAAAGTAATTGTTGCTCTTTTGTAACTGAAATATGAACTGTATTGATACATTAGTTTCTAAAATCATTTCCATTTCGGGTTATCTGTCTGATTGATAATTAATTTGTAAAAGTGACGTTAATAATTTTGATTGCAAACTATCGTGGTGAGATCAAATTTGAACAAGCTTAATCAATTAAGTTTTCATATTTAGAATTTCAACACTTAAAATAATTTATTTTAATACCAAATATATTATTTAAGATCACATTAACCTTTTAACAAAAATGTATAGGTACAAATGGAATCATTAATTTATTTTGCAGTAGTAGCTACTGTAAGGTTTGTTGTAGACTCAATAATTTATAAATTTAGTGTGAATTAATCTTGATATGGTAAACTTTTTGAAATCTGTCACGAACACTCAAGTGAATGACCACAGAACAAGTCTTGTTAGCCAAGTCTGGCGCCTCATCCTGATGTATCACCATTTGATCTTGGAACAAATTTGTTTTCTCGCTAATATACGGTATCTTAATAGCGATTATAAGTTTGAAATTGTTTAGGCATTTTTATTTTATTTATTTTATTTCTAGTTTGGTTATGTAAAGTTATATAATATAGTTTTATTGTGATAATAAATACATATGAAATGTTTAAATACGGATTACAATGGAGAAAGCTTTCACTCTACACAAAATTAAAAATTATCTCATAAATGAGATATTTATTTAATATTTTTTAATCTTTTTTAAAAGTGTTATTTATGAATATTTTTACTAAACAATTGAAATTTTACAGAAATATTTAAAATATTAGAAAGGATATATTATACTATTTTCCAACATATTCGGTTCAATGTATCAGGAAGAGAAACTAAAGACTGAACTATTTATATTATACCACGCAGTTATGTAAGTGTTAAAAGAATGAAATAGTGCCAATTGGTTCAAATTCATTTTTGTTGCGTATTTGATTTTTTTGCAGATTTTAGCAGGTAAAGTATGATATGCTTAAATTAATGAAGTAATTTATTGGAGATTATAAAATTACAATAAAATATGAAATTGAAACTAATTCAATAATGTCTTAAAAAATTAATAACAAATAACCTAAGTTTGAAAATAACTTTTCAAAACTTATCAGATCTGAGCGGTCCGTAGCGGAAATCTCGTTCATCCATTCATGCACCTCAGTGGCGGAATAAAGTACCCCAAACTCGAGTAATTAGGTTTGTCGAGTTTTAAGATAAAAATCTAAATACTGTCTATAAATAATTTATTCGTAAGGTAGTACCATTATATTATATTTGTTTATTTCTCATTAACTCATAAATGTAATTAATTAACTTGTTATTTGTTATATAAAATAAAACTAATTATGTAAAATGGTGAACAAAATTTTTCCAAGTAATAAGTGTTATGTAATTTGGCACTTGACTTTTTGCCAATAGTAAAGTGCTTGCATATTAGTCATGGGAAATATTATTTGCCACAGTTCACGAATTGCTTCTACCATTGTAATGTACATTACTTTTGTATTGTAGTTTTATAGACTCTTGAAAGCAAAAACTTTATAAATTACTTGCAAAAGCTTCAGTGGCGTATCAAAATTATATACAATATTTTATTAATAGCAATTAAATTTAACTGTTTTACTTTTACTTTTGTTTTCAAACAAATGTTTTAGTTTTCAAACAATTTGTGTTTAATGGTTAAATATTTTACATTAGTTTAGTGCCTAATTTCATTAACTGCTTCAAGTTTATAATTAATTATACATTTAAAATTTGTAGTTTTGCTACATTAGAGTAGCCAATTAGACAATTTGAGTATATTTTATTCATGGGGCGCCACTGCAATAATTAAAGGGCGAAATAATTGTCCATCTAGTGCTAACGTTCATGCACACGCAGCCACTGCATTGTGTTATTGTTATCAACTAAACAGCCCTTACTAATAATCAATCACCCTACCCACACTTAATGCCAAATAAAAGCTGTACTTAACTCATATATTGTTCAAAATGTGCATGTAATATTGTTGCACTTTTAACGAATTTTATTGATTAGAAAAATTTTACAACCTCAAGAGGCCACTCATTATATGATTTGTAAATTTATTATGTGTATAATTTTAATATACAATTTTTCAAGTTTAGTAAATTTTGAAAAGTTCTAAAAGTTTCTAAAGAGTCTTTTATTATCGTATGTTACTAATTGGACTATGTTAAATAAAAAATGTAATATTAGAAAAGAATCTTTAGGTCACTTTATGCATCATGGTCCAATTGTGGATGCAATGGAGTTTCCTAATTTTATTATTTCCATGGCGATTAATTGAATATTTCTAATTGACCTTAAATGTTTTATTCATTTTACGTGAAGATATAATATAATTAATAGTTTTTAAAAGATATAATAAATTTCGTGTTGTTCCTACATTAATTTATGCCGACACTGTACATTAAAATTAACTAAAGTAGCTACCAGAAATAAGAGCAGTCACGCAATGAACAGATTAAACAGTATCCAATCAAACTCGCAAGTACTTTTCGCTTCTTATCAAAACCACAATCGCGTTACTCAAATAATGCATTCTACTTGAAGCACCCTGTCGCTGAACGTTACGACAATTATGTACGCATATACTTCACGCACCGACACGTGCCACTTTTTCAGCAAACTAAAGTGCTTGTTTACGACGTGTGTCATGCCGCAGTCAAATACTTTTATTACACTTCAAAATACAACAAATCAAGTACCGCTTACAATTTTGTTTCCTTTGTAAGATATTTGGGGTTAAACATTATAGCAATAATTTATTTTTAATCAATATTTAAACTAAAAATCGGTTCTTCTACCTATTTAGTACACTTATAATATGACAAAACCATACCTTTCAATTAATTACTCGTAGTAATCGATATCGATCGATATCGATATTAACGATATCAGGATAATGTATATCCGTGGTAAAGTTGTATTTTTGTGGTTATGTTGTAGGTATTAATTTTACTAATTGTTAGAGCTTATTTTTGTTCAACTTAGAAACGTTATAACTTCCAAGTTTAATCCAGGAGTATGAAAGATAAAATGTACCTAATAGTAATCTACTCAAAAACGGTTAAAAAAAATTTAAATTTATATAAATTAAAAACAACAAGGCCTGTGTCCAAATATCCTCTTTTAAAAATATACACTTCTGTGCAATTTTTTTGAGCAATCTAACAGCTTACAATATAATGGTGACAGGTGTTCACCTCCAACCGCTTTCCCAACGTGTGGCTTCAAAGATGAAAATCTGAAACTTGTTATAACTTTATACAGTTGCACTTGATCGACTTCGCGAACACTAACACTGCGACAGATCTGAAGCTGTAACTGGACCAGTTGATGGTGCTGGAGATGTCAACAAGATTGGACCATCCAAACAACGAAAAGAATTCCCCGTGCGTCATCAAAAACAAACAACAATAGGATGTTGCCAACTGGAAGAAATCCAAATGGTTCCACAACTTGCGCACCAAAACTGCGTAATAAATAGCGCATTAAAAGCCTTTTCTATTTTCAGATGTTTAAAAACAGCCAAAAACACTACACGACGACTATAGTACTGTTTCACACGATAAGGCACAAATAAATAGCTGCGCTGGACTAAAAAAATACCTGACCATGCACTACAGGCACTTAACAAAATCGTCGTAAAAATACCGTACGTTTGCCATGGTTGAGCTTGCAAAACTCAAGACTCAAGTATTCCTACGCCAGAGCTTCACTTATCAACCGTCTGCTGCTAAATGCATTCATTTCCACGATTGCATTTAAATAAAATGCATGGGCAGTAGTTAGATATATTGAAATGAAATGAGAAAGTGGTACCACGTAACGAAGTGCAAAAATTCCTTACAATTGTTATAAATCTCCAATTGGCATTTGTTCAAAATAACAAATAATTCTTCATCAATCTTCCTAATGAAGATTTTATTCTTTCATCGTAGTTTAAACGACCTAAGTAAAGTTTTTGTAATCATAATAAATGTTAACCTTAAAAATAGTTGCATTTTCATTTATTTTAAAATTTCTAAATTTGGTTTCATTCAATTTTCTTTTCAAATAAAGATGACGACATGGAGATATAATAGAAATTATTACTATTTACCGCCAAAATCATAAGATGATACTCTCATCTTTCTAGTTTTTTTTAAATAACTCATGATAATATTTCCATCTTCACCCATCATTTCAGTCAGATATGATACAGCTTGAAGTAGTTGGAAAGAACCAGTGAAGAGAATCTTCAATTACTAATCTGCTAATTCTGGGAATTGAAGAATTTCAGCTGATGTAGTTTTTATGCCTAGATTTGGTAAATTTGCGAAATTGAGTTTTCCGGAAGCTCCAGTGGCCATCTCCTGCTTCCTGTGCCAAGGAATTCTCCACATTACATCTCGACTTCATCTGTTCAATTACTTCATCTTGAATGCCAACATCAGAATTAAATCTCTTTCCGCAGGCAACTCTGAACCAGAGTCTGAAAAATGATTTGACCTTCGAAACTGTTTATTGTTCAAAGTATGACATAAGAGTTTATATTTCTGGCCAATAATTCAATGAACAGCCTCAACTACCTAACGAACTTTCGTCACACATCGAGAATCATTCGATCATGCAGTTGTAAGCTGAGATCGTTGTCCTTTGAGCGCTGGCATGAAAACTCGATAACCTCTGTCCTTCAAATCCTTCACAACATCTCGAAATCCTCGATCTACCACACAAATATAACCTGGTTTCAGTATTTTCCATAGGCCACCGGGCTTATCCAATAATATCTTCATGATCTCAGCATCACTCTGATTTCCGTAAAATGGACCCTCCATCTCAACAACTTATCCATTAGTTGTGAAAATAGTGAACGGTTTGCACACGTTGCTGTTTTGTCCAGAATATGATTTTCCTTAGTAACAGTATTATTGCTACTCTTCTCATGCCTAATGTTCCGTCAAATATAAGCACCAGTTGATCAATATAATCTAAAGTAATTTAAAATTTAATTAAAAAGAATTTTGCAGTTTTGATAGTGTTGCAAGTGGAATTTTTAGAATTTTTTTTTTAATTTGTAGGGATTCCAACGTAGAATTTTGTCAAATTTTCTTGTTCTAGTCGGAAAATTCTAACATGGTTAAATAATTTCTTTAAAGTTGATAAATTCTTATTCGGTTGAATTTAACCGTGAAGGAATTCCAAAAATTATTTTCATGTTTCTTAGGTGATTTTTAATTTTTCTGAAGTTTTGAAATTTTTCGGAAATATTTTAGTACAAGAAAAATGAAGAAATGTGAAAAAGCAGTTTTTCGTTTTAAAGTCTACAAGAAGTAAATTGAAAAGCTAAAATTTTGTACACTACTCTCTTGTTTACATAACAAACTTTGTAAAAAAAATTGCCACCATGAAATTCAAATAAGGCATTTTTAACATACTTAACTGGTCAGACCCTTTCTTGATCATCTTTAGATTTTGAAGATGAATGATAATAAATTTTATTACAACAAATCCATGTTGTCATTGTTCTCTAAAATGCAAATCGCATGTACAACTCAGAAATTAATGTGAGTAACAGTGTTTCCGAAACTTCACAATTTAACCAACATTGGGACAAAGGCGTCATGCACGTTTAAAAAAAAGGTATTTGAAAAATTGTATGTTTAGTTTTAGTTATTTTCTGATTGGGCAGGTAAATTGCAGATCAATTTGAAATTTAGATGTCGATTTACAAGCTCAATTCAGGACTTTTGTTGATTTAAAATTGTAATTAAAACCCTAAGCTACGACCGAGGCAAAATAAGTTGCTACTTCTATCATCACGAATGTTACCCCATCAATTTTGCAGTCCATTTTTCTAATGGTAGAGTACAATATGTTACTCGCCATGAAGAATTCTGGTAGAAGAAGAATCACCTACCAAGCTCTCCAATGGTATAATAAACTTCCACGGGATATAAGAATCTCCCAGGCAATTGGCATTATTTCAAACAGGGCATTGTTGCTGCTCAGTAGTTCTTTGAGATTCGCAAATACGTGTGCGCTTGCGATGTGACGTGGTGTGATATAATGTAATACAATGTATTGTTATGTATTGAGTGTGTTATTGCTTAATATGTTTGCTTCTGATGTGGATTTTGTATCTGTTTAGGAAATAAAATTAGATTAAAAAAAAATTTGTTAGGAACGCTAAATTTTATGAATAAAGAAAGCATTTTGTTCTATTATCGACAATAATTTAGCACAGAGGAAGTTCATTTTTCATTTAGGTGGATAAAAATCAAATATGTATAGAGAGTGCAGTACATTTGGACATAAATCTTTCGAACCCCATTAGTGGGTGACTAATTAGCTTGAAAATAAATTACTATGAATTACTAAATAATGTATTTACTCCAAGTACCTATAGGTACAAGTTATCGGAAAATGATATTAATTTATAAACTATGATTAATTGCTTCGCTTTCATTTGAGCTCCTTAGATAGTTACAATATAAGAACAAAAATATCAATGATAAAATTAATTTGAAATTAAAATTTTAAGTATTTGAGATGCATTATATTATCAATATAGTTAATTTAGTTTACATCGGATCCAATATTTCATTTTAAACTACAACAAATGCAATGTTAATATAATTTGAATATTTAATATAATTTTTAGATTTTTAATTTTACCCAAAATATGCGGGAGAAGTATGCAATGATAAGACAGTGTTTAGAACGCCGTCAGTGGGGATGGATTAGTTACGGAATATTTTAGCTACGTAATCGAAAGTGTCTTTTTCCTACCCCATAAAGAAACGAAGGATTAAATGTGTATTGCCTAAAATAAAAGAGTTATACAAAAACTATATGCTACACAAAAGAGTAAAATAAAAACAATCATTTATAAATAATGATGATTTTAGTTAAAAATTCAAACAATTTTAAACACTCTTCTTAGTTATTACAGCATCAAAATGATATCGAAATACTTTCGTTTGATGTGATTCGCTATGACAGAATACGATGGACGCCAATTTATTCCATATTAGCGTCTCGGCGCGACCAATGAAGCATCTCGGCGCCCTCAAATAGCAACCCTCATTCATGTAATTGACATGTATTACGTACCAAAGAAAAAAGTTACCTTTTAAATTCACTTGAAAAATCTACTAAATTGAGTTTTCTATAACGAACGAAACCAAAAACTCGTAAGGATTTTAATTATTTGTTTATACATTATTATTAGTTTCTTCATGGAATTTATTAAAAAATGCAATAATTTTATTGGGAAGCTTTATTTTAGCTGTTAATAGTAGATGTAAATTCCTAATGAAAATTCATTGTAAAAATAAATTTGGAAGAAATTATTTATTTATTTTAGTTGAAGTAAATGTAAGTTTGCAAACTTATATGCACAATAACCCGCTGGTTTGTCCACATGAATAATATCAAAGCAATTTCGTCGGTCACTAAAAGCTTCATGAGTGAAGCATCTCGATCGGAACTTCTATCCTCCTGTGGCTTTGCCCTCTCAACCAATCAAGTTACTAAAACTTTTACAAAGATTCGTAAGAGCTTTTTGAAATTTTTATAAATGAACAAAAGCTTTAAAACAAATTGTTTTGTATAGTACTAACAAAAAATTTTATTCATGTTTTATCGAACTTGTCTAAAATTTTAAACTCAAATTACATATTATAGAAAAAAATAAAAGTGATCCAGATTTGATTTAATTTCTGTTGCAGATTAAAGGCGCGACAAAGCGTATAAGGCCATAATACGTGGATTATTACTTTTCACAATCATTAACTTAAGTAACGTACAAATTAAGAGGGTTTTCTTTCTACTGTAGTGGAAATAATGCATATACGCATTTGTCTTCCGGACGAAGCCGCCCCATGCTCTTTTTATATACACATATATCACTGCAGAGTGACTTTTCTTTGTACTGTTGGATACATTTAACTGAAAAGAGCTGTTACCTAATAAAATTATTACAATCGCGCATTTGCAAGAGCATTACAGAACAAAACAAACATTTTATGAATGATTTATTAATTGTTTTAAGCTTTTAAATAAAAATATGATATATAACGCGTTAGTTTTTATATCAAGTTTTTATTTTATTATTTTTTTTATACTACATAATTATTAAAAATTGTTTTTTTATGTAACCCCAACGAAATGTAACCTCTCAAACTGATTATTATATTGGCGCTCCAGACAGACTGTGCGTTTTGTTATTGCTATCGATATAGGACATAGTATTTCAATATCTTTTATTTTAATAAAATCACACCAATCTTCTGAACATTTTGAATAAGTTCAATATATTTTTTATTTATCTTATACATTCAAAATATTTTCTACTACCCTTAATATTAAGCAACATAGACTGAAATCAAAGACAATATCAAAAGTCTATTTCGTGCAAAATCTTATCGTAGATATACCCTCGGTTCATATTAAATCATACGAATAGAGCGAATTTGAGTGGACAAACCGTAACCGGATATGTTTACCAGAAACTTTTAGTCCCAGCCCATGAATAACAATGGACCAAAGCGGGATCATCTTATCGATAGAAACATCAGAAACATGTGTATTTTTTTACATGTATTGCACGGTTTCAAATTTAAATAAAATTTAAATCGTGGCTATTCCCTATAGAATCATGAATAATTAATTTGCATTTTATTTTACTCCATTAAAGTTTGAGTTTTATAACCTTATGTTGCATTTTCTAAACTTGTTTTTCGTTTTATCTGATACTGTTAACCCCTAAAAGCATTTTGTTTTATTAATTGGAGATTGATAAAATATATTTCTACATTATGCTTACATTTCCATAATTGTTTTAAAGTAGTACAAACAATCTAAAAATTATCATATTAATACTTTAATCAAGCTACTCCAATAATATTGAAAATGAATTCAAGAGAATTATTATGCTTTCCATGGTTCAGAGTTGATATTAAACTATAGATAGGGGAAAGTTGGGCTAATCGAGATATCTAGTTGAATATCGATGGTAACTTTTTTAATAATTGAGTACTCTTAATGAATTTTTATACTTACATAATCTCATATTGGAACCTTACCAATAATTTAGATTTGTTGTACTTTTTTCCAAGGTAACTGCAAGTATCCTGTTTCAGCCGTTTAGTTGGATAAAACAGGATACCTACTGCGGACTAATACAAAAAAATTAGCACAATCAATCAAATCTAAATGAAACCTTAATAGTTATATGATTGAATGGCTCAAGTACCAACTATTATAATATTATTTACTATCTGAATTAAACAGTAGGTAATGGTGGAACGTGCTAATGTTTTAATACTAAAGATTTGGCAAATAAAAAAATTGAATTTGGAACATATGAAATTAATAATAGTAATTTATTGTTTTAAGTAATACAAAACTAAAGAAACTCGTTAAAATACAGAAAATATACAAATGCATTGAACAAATAAAATAAGAAAGCACATAAGGTAAAACACCCAGCACTTGAACACCGCAAGAAATGGAACTAGTACTTGAACAGATTTTTGAAATTGTATTAATGCAAAAACGGAATATTCATAATAAGTAATATCCGTATTTTATAATTACTTGATGATTTAGCAATTGATTTCTATAAGTTTTTTTAAATTATAAATCGAAATAATTATATTTTTGTTAACTTGAAAGTTGACATGTGGAATAGCCGATAAGCATGCTACTTTTGCTATGGAAAGTTACCCGCGCAATCACAGTTTTTAGGTTATGAACTTGAACTCGAAAAAACTAACATAAAATGATCACGTGTGTCCATTACGTTTGTCATACATAAATAAATCAATATTGCCAAATGTATCTTTAGAATATCGATTGGATTTTTGTTTGATTTTGACTGATTTTTACTATTTTCACACGTGTTCAAGTACAACCACCACCGGAGTGTTCAATTACGGCTGCGATTCAAAATAGATTGTTCAATTACTGCTGCATTTGAAGTATATTTTAAAAACCTTGTAAAAATATGATAATTTTATTAATTATTCCTTTTTTCTTTGCTATTATATGCAAAACTATCTATATTTTTATAAATAACATATTTTAATCAAATTAATCGAATTTTATTTGCTTAAATTAGAGTGAAATAGGTTTTACTTTCAAAACTGTTCAACTAGTGGGTGTTTTACCTTATGTAATTCCAAAATTATATGCTAGTATTTATATTGAGTTAGTTTAGCTTCTATTTCTAATATCTTTTTTTATGTTTTTCTTTTTATATCCTGACCATTCATACTACTAATATAAGTAATTATATTTTTTAATAAAACTAGTTTAAGTTTTAGTTTTAATTTTTGTTTTTATTTTATAATAATTATTTATATAATATTATATTATATCAAATTAACAAATATTTACATCTTTAATTGTATAAATATTCAATATTGTTTCTAATATACAAGTTAATAATAATTTATACATTTCATAGTAGTATATTACTCCAATTAGTAGGTATTAATTACCTAGCATTCTTTGAGAAAAATGAACTGATGTAATTTCTGTAGAATGCTAATAATAATAACATAAACGGTTCTACTTGAATGTTTTTATCCGTTGTTAGTTTTTTATATGTAATAACAGTTTCACAATTAAGTTAAAAATTTACTTGAAAATTGTAGTTTGCCTATAGGTATTATAAGTAAAAAAGTTAAAAATTTCTTGAATTTTATATATAATATAGCGTTTTTTGTAGTTTAGTCTTATTACTATTTAATTGATGTTGATACCATTAGCATTCTATAAGACAGCACTACTGTGTAGGAAGTGGTAAATGCATGTTTTAATGTCAACCTAATTTTATAATAAGCACTATAATATCATATCTAAAAGGTTAATCATTTGCTTTATCATTTCTTTAAACAGCGATGACAAATCATCATCAAATCATCAAATATTATAATGGTTAATTTGTCCTACCGAAGAAAATTCGCCTGCAGACAAACGGAATGTATTGATGAAAATCGGAAGTTTAATGCGGGACTAAAAAGTAAAGCTTTGCTGACGATATAAAATAGCTTTCTTATTGTAGAATTCGCGATCTAAATGACCAAAATCAACATAGCCACTTTAGGAGCAAAATTTCTTTTCATATTTCTGGAAAAAGCATTAATTCCCCTAGGAAATAGTGGTGGAAATAAACACTTTTTTTGCTAGCTATGAAAAGTAGCTCTTTGTCTCCATATTTCGTAATGTACTATTATTACAAATTAAAATTGTATCAAATTACTATATTCTTCAAATAAATATACAAATTGCATACTTTTCTAAGAAGTAATAATTTATGAAGTCAACATTTTCAACTTCATATTCTTTTGTAAAACCCTTATTTTTTGTTTCCGCGAAAATATAATCCACTCTCTCTACCAAACTTAAGAATCTCGGGTTCTTTATTTATATTTATAATCTTATACTAATTTAAAAATCAATTACTAAATTTCATCAGCTTAACATAAATTTGCGTGATGAATTAATGCTTATTTCAATAAAATAACTGCATAATATATAATTATATTCTTTCGCTGGTAGGCAATTTGAATAATTTAACAGTTTATATTAGTAACAAATGATAAACCCTATCGTAATTTTTCGTGCTTATTCCATTAATATACTTTTTATGACGATAGAATACGCACACAGGGATGTTAAAAAGAGAAGCCAATGAATTCAGATTGTTACATTTTGTTATCACCAACTGAACAAAATTATATTACATTAGAAGAATAATTCTTAGTAATGGGTTTACATTAGATTCAGTGTAGTGTATCGATATTATTACAGCTCCCCCGCTTGGTTTCGGACCCAGTGGACCGGAAGTGTTAACGCTGCGTTATTAGCTGTGTATTAGCACACCCCATGAGATTGGGGTCGCAAACATTGGGGGCGACATAATGTTCCCTAACTTACTTCCAATAATATACGACTGAGGACGTTTTTATTACCAATTTGTCTATTCTAGATTGTTCATATTATTATAGTTGACTTTCATGCCGATAATATACTTACTATTTTCTTTGTAATTATATAATGACTTTATTGAGTAATTCCTATTAAATAATTTAAATATGCTTTTCAAAATAAAAGTTAATTAATTTTTCGGTCGTCATAATACTAAATTAACGAAAGGAAACTGGATTTACCTATGAAATCTGCGGGGTCCCTAGTACAATAATGTAACAAGACAATGTTATCGTAATATTAAAGTATTATTTTCATCAAAAGGCAGAGCTGAGAATCTTCATGAAATCCAAAATTCCACACTACAATTTAGCGAACAAATATTATACGATGTTTAATTTCTATACGAATTTATTCAATTTTAAGAAAGTAAAGTAATAGTAATATTAAAAATACGAAGCATAACGCAAATTATTATTGTGCAGTTTTATTCTATTTCTCACAAATATTAAGCAAAGGAAATTACGTTAATTTGAGCAATTTAGAAGTTATAATCTATTTTTATAGTCACCAATAATAAATTGTAATATTAGTAACAATTAGAGCACGGATTCTAGGCAATTTAGCTTCTTGTCCTTTATTTAAGCAATTCAAAATTATAAATACAATGCTGTTCAAACGATTTTAAAAGTTTTGAACCCTAGTTTAATTTGCCTAAATGCCTATTTTCGATGTTATTGACCTAAAATAGATTTTTAATGCCTAAAAATCCCAAACGAATAATTTATCCTGTTACAATTATATCTCATATTTTGCCCCAAGCGCAATTCAATTTTGAGGCCCTCTTCTAAATATTTTCACTGCCCTTACAGTGTACATTGATTCTACGCGCACGTTTTTTATCCCTTCATTATTTTACAAAATAAAAAAAATTGTAAAGAACAATTTTATTCTACAAAAAACATGTAAATGGCAAAAAGTCATCGTAGATTGCACAAAATTTCAATGTAGTTGAAAAAAGTTCTGTACAATGTACAAACTTCTTGTATGTTCTTCTTGTCTGTTGTATGTTCTTAATATATGTTAAAATCTAATATTTTAACGTCTAGTTAAGTTTTTGTTTAATTTATATTTCACATAACACATACTAAAATCACACTCTATTCTTGAAAAAATTTCTTTTTTAAGATCATATTTCTGTACAAACTTTCATATATTCAGGTCTATTTTGTATCACCTATTGCTATTATAGCGGTTACCGCTATGTTATTAATTTATTATAGAGTTGTGAAACGTCAAAGTCACGTCAAATGATAAAAAGTTTTGAGTAGTTTTAAAGCGAGAAATATTTATTGCAACTTACATGTGTTGGAAAGAGAACGTAATATTTTAATTTGCGGTTCAAGTGAATTTGTGTTGTGTTTGACACTGTTTGACAGACAAACACAACCTTACTTTTAAGCGTGCTTTTAGAGTAATATTTTTAACAAATTTAAGTAAAATAAAAAGTACCCAAGTTTCCGTTTGGTTTCATTTAATAAATGATTTCATAAACTACAAATATTTGCATTTACGTTTAATCTACTAAAAATAATTTGATAAATTAAAAATAAATAGTACAATAATCATAAGATGCCTGTTCTGATTTTCTACAATCCTGTATCTTTGCTGTGCTGCTTCTTCTTCAAACTCTTGCAGTATTTCTTGTGGTATGTTGCTTTCCACTGCCATGTTATGCAAAATCACACAAGAATAAACCATTTTTGCAAATTTGACAGAATTGTAATTGAGGGTCCTATGTTTAAGAAAGCACCTAAATCTACTTTTTAGTACACCAAAGCACCTTTCAATGCAGTTTCTTGCTTTAATGTGTGCTTCGGTGTACCTACTTTGTGGAGAGTTTGCTTCCGCATTTTCTACTGGAGTTAACAGCCATGGTTGCAGTGGATAACCAGCATCGCCTATAAATGCGTATGCTCGACGTCATATGGAATAACAAATACCTGTCGACAGAGAGCAAGACGCGAATATATAAGACATGCATTAGACCTATACTTTCATAATGCTGCTGAGACAAGAGCAGGAACCAAACAAATCCTCCGGAGCACAGAAATGCGGACATTAAGATCAATAGTGGGAGTCTCTTTGATGGATAGAGTAAGAACTAA
This sequence comes from Rhagonycha lutea, assembly GCA_958510855.1. NCBI lineage: Eukaryota > Metazoa > Arthropoda > Insecta > Coleoptera > Cantharidae > Rhagonycha > Rhagonycha lutea. The sequence goes on from OY294037.1 coordinate 53,965,092, forward strand.
CATTATCCGAGAAACATGCAATATCCAGGACATAGTAAGATGGGTAAGAGAAAGGAGGAGACAATGGAGGGACCACTTGGAAAGAATGGACGAAGGCAGACTGGCCAAAGTGGCGATGACGGGCAAACCCATCTCCAGAAGACTTCCGGGACGACCACAAAAAAGGTGGTACGAGAGTTGGACTTCGGGATCTCAAGATAATCCATGACACGGGATGACAAGAATTGGAAAATACTGGACCTAGTCCTAATTTACGAAGAAGAAGCCTATAAAAGTTTATTATGATATATAATTGTTCCATTTGCTTTCACATCCTCAACTTACCCACCAACCAAGACGACCTTAAACTTCCTTCAACGAACATTGTTTGCAAATGTCCCACTTCGGTAATTAAAGCATCTGTGAGATGCTCACAGTGAGAAATGATCACTGTTTTCTCGTAAAACCCTCTTTTCGATCTCCTCCCTCTGCTGTACTGAAATTTACAGATCAATCAGAAAAAGTTTTATTACTTAACCCCTAAAAAGCGTATAAACCTATTTTGTTCCAACAACGATTTCATTTCCAGTAATATTACTACAATGCAAGCGCAATAGATAAAAAGTCATGCTTAGAAGACAAAAATTGTTGCTTTTGATCTATTGCGCTTGCGTTGTAGTAATATTCTGGAACTTCCTCGTTGTTGGAACAGCCCTTAATATGTAAACCACATTTTTATAATTTTTATAATAAATTATACTTCAATTTATACTTACAATCCGCATTTTCTAAATGATTCAGAAGAAAAACATTAATTAATCCGTTAAACGCAATATTTTTCGTCAAACCGCTATTTTAGATGCACCTAAATTTCACCAGTTATATTTCGAACAATAGCGGTTATGAAAACCGCTATTATAACGTTCATGTTATAATAGCGGTTTGTAAAAATGATACGTAATACCGTTTAGGGAAAACCGCTATAATAGAATCAAGGTCAACCTCTATAATAACGTCGTCGGAGCACTTCGGGTTGTGCTCGATTTGAACCGCAAATTAAAATATTACGCTCTCTTTCCAACACATATAAGTTGCAATAAATGTTTCTCGCTTTAAACTAATACTCAAAACTTTTTATCATTTTAGCATTACAAAATAACTTTGACGTTTCACAACTCTATAATAACATAGCGGTAACCGCTATAATAGCAATGGTGATACAAAATAGACCTGATTATTTAAAAAAAAATAGTTTCTGTAAATAAATTTTGTCTGTGTAACGGGCCCCCATGGGGCCCAGGCCCTGGTGCCTGGCACTACTTGCACCACCTGTTGCTACGTCACTGTCTGAAATGCACTATATCAGTTATCCAAAAAAACTGAATTTTGAGGACCCTTGATTTATGAGGTTCTAGGCGTGCGCCTGTTCGAATCTTCAGCACTGCTCACAGTAATCTGAGTTGTTATAAGCTCTTGTATTTATCTCGGCGAAGTCAGCATATTTAGTGTAACGATAGAAAATGCTATTCAAATTTATATGTATGCTTTTTTTTCGGTAAATAGATGGCGTTACAAATGTCTCTCCCATTTGCAGATGGCGCTACTGATTTTTTATTATTAACCTTTTTATTATTAATTAGCATTATTACATTCATATTGAACAGAGATGACCCCGCGGGCCTTACAAAATCCTTTTTAAGAGCGTCATTAGTCCTCATCAAATTAGAGTCCAAAAATTTTCATAACTGGGGTGTGCCTTTACTTGATCTCCGGTAGATCTTTCGATCATTACAGGCCTCTCTCCAGTTTGTCATTTCGGTCACTCTCAAATCTTCCATCTTACCGTCCCACCAATCTCAACTCCGTATTTTATGTACCTATTCTCGTATTTTATGCTTTGTCTTCTTCTTTCTCATCATTTCTAACTTCGTTTCCTTCCCTTTCCTCTTCCTTGCTTTCTGTGTGTTCCATATTTCAATACTCGATCTACCCGCCGGTACTCGCCGCCGCTGGTCCGTCAGCATTAGAGTAGCCACAGAGTGCACGCTGGTCGCCGAAACCTGTTTACCGGCTTGGATGTTATCATTGAAATATCAGCTTTGTTTGTCCTCGGTTACATTAATTAATGTATTACTTATTATATTATTATTAATTATATTATATTAATTAATTAATTTCGGCAATCAGTCTGCACTCTATATTTTTTCAAATATTATTCCAGGTTTACTGGAAATAGCAAACATTCCGATTATTTATGGAATACAATTTCGTTCATATGGGTTTGCAGTAGCGCATCCCGTCAGCCCAATTTTTCATGGTTTTGATCGTTTCGGGCTCTATCTGACGAATGGTTCGGCCAATAATCAACTTATGGGCTTGCATAGTTTGTGGATTATCTGCATAACATCAATCGTTTTCGTAACCCTACAATAAAAATCTCAACGGCAGGCGTCAAATCGTAGCTCCGAGCCGGCCAATTGACATCATCTGTAAAACGGCCAAAACAGCTGTTTCGGCTACATCATAGCACTCACTTTGGAAATATGTTTTCAATAGGACTCCCGTATTCGCGTATTAAGGTACGAACACACAGAGGACAAGTTGTTCTTTGCATTTAAATATAATGTCCGATTGCTTGCTTTGTTTGTGTTCAGTTAGTACATTAAATAATTTATAGTGGAAATTATCAGCACTTGCAATCAGAAATCAAACACCCGTTTTTTTTGTGTTCTTACCTTTAGACGAGAATCGTTTCAGTGTAAATCCTCAGAAATACTTGATCATATTCTACTTCCAATTTCGCTTTCACTGGACTGAGTTGATTTCAGGGTCTTGATTTAATCCAATTTTTTTTATATCCGCTAGGCTAGAGTTGCAAATAGGTAGGTATATTTTTCGTGATTTAACAATTCCACTGAATCCAGGAAACTTACTTCAACTTATTAGTGATTTAGTAGTATTTGTTACAGCGGAGCTGTACTAAAAAAGGTGTAGCTATCAGTTTTGAATCGTTTCGATTTAAAATTTTAAAATTCCAATGAATCATTTCACGTGAAATAAATCAAATAGTTTGACAAATATACATAATATAAAGGAAATTATTATAGAATACCTAATTATAAAAAATTATAACTAGTGTACTTTTCTTCCATGTGAGTCGTAAACGTATCATCAATTCAAATCTAGACATCAATAGAATGGGTAACTATTGTGGTGGTATTTTGACCATTAGAGGGTATAAGCAAGCAAATAAAGGGAGTGTTTCGATTTTATTTAAATTTTGAGTCAATAATCAGTTAATTTGACTGATAAAATAAACTTTTGCATCAAATTAATAACAAACCACCGCATGTAACAATTTACACATAAAACCATACAAATTTAAAATGATTTATGTAATACAAATATTTTGCAACACCCTGTGAATGTTATTAAACTTTTAAAGTGACGACAGTTTCTTGTAAAATAAAAAATTTAGTGAACAAACAATTATAAACACCATGTTACCTATAAATAAGTGCGACATTAGTAATCAGAAATATCAAACCCCACCTATAAAAATCCAATTTCGAAAACTGGGAGAGGGACAGAAAGACCAGCAAGCCGGAATGAAGCCAGTTCCGCGGTGAAACTCAAATAGGGAACACGCGAGTTCCTAGGTGATCTCCAAGCGGAGAGGAGTTCTTTCGTGATCCTGAAAGAAGGAAGAACTCGCGAGACTTCTTGTTGATCTAAAGATCAAGGAAGTGCAATTTTGTGAATTCACTAAAAAGGTGAATAATTAGCGGAAATCAAATCTTCGCGTAATTGCTAATTACGAATTATAAAAAGTGTGCGATTGTGTATTTCTGACGAATTAAGTTGTTGGAGATTGACTTCAAACTTGGAGCATTGGATGAAGTTTGGGACATCTGGCGTTCCCAAGGCAAAAGAACAGCTGATGATTGGTGTCGACTCAACTTACAGTGGCACAAGAGAAATCTACGAAGTTTACCATTTGTAAGGTAGAAAATTTGTTTTAATTTAACAAATTCAAGTAATACAACGAAATGTGTTGTTAATGAATTTGTTAATAAATTTTGTACACAACCGTTATTTACACCTTTTACACCAATAATCAAAATACCCAGGTTTAGCTTCCGTAATTGAGAATGTAAATGTGGCTTGGGTCTTTTGAATTATTACACATGAACACATTTGGTTTGGGACAAACTTATTGTCCTCATAAAATTTGATGCAAATTGTTTATGAAAAATTTTTACGTTCAATTAATAAATTATGTTTGTTACGAATTTACACCCTTTTATTTCGTTTATCGAACTCATCGACTCTGAGCAAGAGAAAAACCCATCTTCGGCGAAAAACTAGTTTTGAGGGCCTTAGTTATAGTTCGTTTGACGAGAAGATCATAACACTATATTATGATAAATAATATAAAAATACTAAACAATATGAAACTGTAAAGAAACTGTATATTTTCTTTCAGTTCTTAAAATGGGACAAAATAATTTTATTCAAAAATTTCCATTTTCTTTCAAAAACACCCTCGAAAACACCTTATACCAGTGTTTCTCAATTTTTATTTTACTTAAGTTCCCCTTTACCGCGTATAAAGGTTTAATTGCGTCCCCTTAGTGGTTTGTATTTTTATGTAGTTTTACTAGTTTAATTTTGATTTTCACATAATATGATAATTTCCTTCGCTTTCCACTTTTTTGTTATTTAAAAGGGTTAATGCTTAAAATACAATAAAACTCATATTTTATACATTTAAATTTATTTTTACATAAGATTAGGTAGCTGATTGGGTTTGAACACATATTCTGACAGTAAAACTGCAATGTAGGTACTATCAATACTTATTTACCACCGTTACTTAATATCAATAAGTAATATTATTTTTCTAACACAAAGTGACTTTAAATATCTATTGCTCTTGAACCATACCACATTTTGAGCCGTAATGTGGTATGATAATAGCATTGTCATATTTTGTTTGGATTTACATATATGCAATACAATTATAAGTTATTATCGACATAATGTTGGTTGTCCACATCTTCTAAGAAGTAATTTTCGTTTAAATTCTGTGTAGAATTCGCAATAGATTATTGTTACAGGACAATCAAAACTATGTAGAATTTAACACTTTTTAAAAATTATAAATAGATATTATAAATACATAAACGGCATAACAAATGTGTTGCTAAAAATACAAATATAGATTACGAACAGGCAACAAGTAACAATATTCTATTTTAAATCTTAATTAATTAAAAGTGTTCACACCACAATATCTTTATTTATTTCAAATAAATCTTGAGCTATTAGGCCTTAAAAATATATAGAAAAAGTAGGTTTCTATTTTATATTATATTATTTTTTTTTTAAATACACAGCTGAAGTGGGTACTAGAGGTAATAAGTGAAACACTTAATCATCAGTTTTATCTCGTTGGGACATTTTTTGTTGCACATTAATTATTGTTAAACTCGTTTTTAATGAGTACAAAAAACAAAAACTATCACACATAGGTAGGTAGAATTTAATATTAATTTGTAAAATTCTACGCAGTGAAATCTCGTTTTCATAAATAAATTTTGAAAATTTACGATCGTACTTACTAGGTATAATTTTTATTATCTCAGTGTTTTACTGTTTATAAAACACCATAGTTAATAAATAACATTAATTATAATTTTATAGAAATCACTAACCAATATTATATTTGAGTAATTAATTAGTTACCGATAAATATTATAACCTTTTTCAAGAAAGTATCAAAATCATTTTAATATTTATTATACGGTACCCAACTAATATCCCAGAAATTAACTGGGAATAATTTAGAATTGCTACGAAGTTAAATGTGATTTAAACTTTAAAAAAATTTATATCTAACATGTAAAAGCTGTCTGTTTGAAAAATTTTAATAATGGTGCAGTGAGAGGAATCTAACGGTAGAAAAGTCTACTACGCTTATATTGAACATAATTTTGCGGTACATTGTTACAATATTATAAAAAGTTCGTATAAATTGAATTTGATATTATTAAAACCCCTTGTAATTTTTGTTGTTAAAATATTGAATGAAATATTTAAAAAAATTACAGAACGCTTTCAAATTCTATCATATAGTTTACCTCCCCGAAAGTAGAGGGAGCCACAATTATACGCTAAACAATATTTTGAAAATAAATACATAGCTATTTTCGAATATTTGAAAATTCATTATGTTTAACAAAAAGACATACTTTACATGTAAATGGGATTTGTAACAGCTTAATTATTATTTAATGTAATAGAGATACAACTGCACGTTTCCAAAAACATTGTTTGTTTTAAACTATCACTAACATATTCTATCACAACATTTAGAATTATTTGTTTTATAATAATTGTGCTATTAGTTAATCACGATTAAAGGAATATTAAAATTATAAAGTCATACCGTGAAAAAGATAGCAATATAATTATTTCACCCATTAGTTTTAATTAGAAAAATGCAGTCGATCGAGAGTTTAAACCTATCCGGTTTTTGAAAAGTGATGTAATGTAATTTTATTTAATAATAAGACTAATTGTAATTGTATTGCAACAGCAATAATTAAAATCAATTAAATTTATCAAAAAGTATTAAAAGCTCTACAGTCTAATAATAATAATAATAACAGATTCTATTATTTACGATGTACCTAACTATTGCTGGGTTAGTCTTACCATTAAATACTTACAATTAGGTTGAAAATATATGATTTATTAGTAATAATTGTTATAATAATTTATGGCACACAATAATTTTACACATGAAAATTGCAAAACGTGTTCACACATCAATAACATTGTGACTTGATCACAAAATTATTTCCTATAAAAAATGACATTCTTCAATTTCTTGCAGTTTCTCATTCATATATTGATGACATTTTGAAATGGGTAATGATTAAGTTTTATTATAATTTTACTAACGATGATATTAATTTACACACATTGAGCCACTTTCTCACTATAAGGTATTACGCTAAGTTGTCTTAGCTCACATTTTGCAATTATTTTTGCGATCAATAGCATGATATAACATTAAAAAAATATTTTAAATGATTTACTTATACTTAAAAAAAAATAAGAAGAGTTAAATTACTTACGAAAAACAGCGGAGCTTTTATGACTGTACATTGACGCGATGTTTTAAAACTATCACAACAGCATTTTTGTCACTAACCATTGAATTATTCTATAATTCCTAAGTATGTAACTATACCACTTATTAACAATTATTAACATTTTCGTAAATTCTCGACTATTTCTCAAATTAGAATCTCTAAACTATGTTTAACAAATAAAAACTACTTCAACAACACCAAAATAAATCCCTGACTAAATTTTTAGTATCGAATTGACTTTAAACTTCTGCACTATAAACAATATAGGCAGAGTTAACAGATTGTTCGTTATTATTAGTTAATAAAATTTGCATTCATTAAGTAATAATCAAGTTTAAAAGCATTATTGTTATAATAACTTGAGTTGTTGAGATTTTCTTTCAATTATGTTTAAAAGGATGTTTTTTTACAAATTGCAAGTTACCAGTAATTTGATATCGTCACAAAATAATTAGTGTAATCAGTGTAACACATTTTTTATAAGCGTAATAAAAGATAAATTTGCCAAATGTGTATTAGCAGGTACCAATAATAATAATCAACTACTTGTAACTTGTAATTTATAACTTGTAGATTTGATCTTATTCTGTAATTGAATCGTTTATTTGAGAAACGACACATCTCCATACGATTTGCGTTGGATATGTGTCGTTTCTCAAATAAACGATTCAATTGCACTATTACAACTTTACAAGTCCATTTAAGAAAATTTTAATGTATTTGTAGAATCCTAGTGAAATATCGACAAAAGTAGGTACATAAATATATGAATCCCAACAGCACCGATATTATAAAATAATATTTTTAGTTATCCCGCGACACATTGTAACTACATAGTTTCGAGTGTTATTTTTAATATGGTAAAGCACAGTGTGTTGAATGCAATGTAAAACTTTTTATAGTACTAAGAACTTTCGAATAGTTCTAATATTATGTTGTTTTATAAAAAATTTAAATAATATTTCGATTATTAACTTTTACTATTTTTCAATATGTCTTTAAGCAGTCTATGAATTCGTTCTAATTTAATTGTTTTCACGTTGTAATAATATGAATTTTAAGGAACAATAAAAAATAACACTAAAATAATGCCAAAAATGGCAAATAAATATATCCCTAACAGTATTCATTTCTAAATTATAAAATTTTTATATACCTACCCAATTATACAAATAAATAAATCCTTATAATACAATAAATTTAACATAATATTCTAGTATGTAATTAAAATAAATAAGTAATATTATTCTGTTGGTATAGCACCTTTAATAACAATATACCCACCAAACAAGATGGCATGAAAAAATATTTCGAGGTGCAATTATGTGCGCATAGTCGTACAGCATCGACTAAATATGTTCATCTTGTGTATCTGTCAAAAAAAGAAAAAGATCTCCATTACTCCCAAAACTAAATAATTCGCTACATCTCGTTACAACATAAAGACAGCGATCAAAACTTATAATTACTTTTGGGAGTAAAAGATATTTTCCTTTTAGAAGTGTACATTTATGTTATAACGAGATTTTACCACATAGAATTTTACACATTAATACACATCTAAATGCAACAAAAGTAATATATTTATGGATGCAATTTTCTAACTATAGATAATTTAATGTAAATAATAGGAACAGAGAAATTTAGAAAAGAATTGAAGTAGTATATGCAGTGCTATTTGGCAAAAATTTATGTTGATTAGTTCAAAACCAGCCAGTAATTAAATAAAATGAAAAAGTAAAAAAATCATAAATTAATGGAAAAGAACTTCAACATGCTGCTTTGTATAATAAGGATTTGGTTTTAACAATTTTATTTATTTATATTATATTAAAATTATTTATTGTTTAGGTACTTTGACATTTTTGGGAACACTCGGATTTAGCACTTGAGAGGCCCCAGGAGCAATTCAATTTTAAGGTCCCCCATTAAATATTTTCACTACCCCTAGACCCTAGAGTACTGGAATATAGTATATCGGTGGTCCAAAAAAGCTTAACTTTGAGGCCACAGGCGCGTGCCACGTGTGTCTGTTCGGAAATCCGCCACTGGTTGGGAATAATGTGTTTAAAGAAAATAATTTTTATCAGTAGATACTTTTTAATAAATATTTAAATTTTAAATTATATGCATAGCACACGTAAATGTACTGCGCTCGTTACGGTGAAAAAAAATTAAATAATCTTATCATTTTTTAATAGTGACGCGTCACGGTTATGCCAATAAAACCATTTAGAAATTTTTCGTAGAAGGTTCCAATTAGAAATTTAATTTCAAAACCTTTTGAGTGTGAAAATAATAATTTAAAAATATTTTCATACAGAAAGTAATATAATTTTAATTTAAAAACATCCTATAGGCAGGCAGGCCAGGAGAGATTTCGTTACACCAAGACTTATCTGTCAAAATACCGTGCTTTTGAAAACTCTTTAAAACACTCATGGTAGGTATTCATCAGAATATTAGACGCCCACGTAAGAAAAAAATTCACATAATTTTTAATTTGAAATTTTGCATTGCAAGTATATAATTTATTATTTAGTGAATTTTTGACTGTTGGAAACTGATAAAGAGAAGCTAGCTTTTTTTAGTGTGGGAACAATAATTATTTTAGCTTTTGCATTCCGCATGATGAAAACCTGTACACGTCATACTATGCGACATAACATCATAGAACAAATAAGCGGTTAGTTAAAATCAGTGAGTATATTTCGACGACAGCTGGACTGCATTGCGCCGTTCGAATAGAGATTCTTGTTTTGCCTTGCGTCGCCTTGCTATATTATGTGGTCTTGTATCGTTTTTGGTTATTCGACTTCAGCATTCACAATGGGTGCGTTCCACTTAAAGCCCATGACGACCGCGGCGTGGTCCTGTGGTTCTTTGATTGGACTAGAGAATGAACTAAGCTATTTGATTGGACTGACGATCGACCGGGGTTGTCGTGGGCTTTAAGTGGAACGCACCCAATGTGCTATCTTGTTTTGTCTTTTTCGCCAAGAGCGATAGTGACATCTATATTTTTACGTTCTACACATGGTGCAGAGTTTTACAAAGTTAACACCTGTCACCTGATATTCCTACCTATATAATATGTCTTATATTTTATTATATTTTTATTATTATTATAGATATAGTTATTATATAAAAAAATATATATATTTTGTCGTATTTCTTTGGGATGAGGAAGATTTGCAATTTAGTGATTTTATTGTGAAATTTTAAATTTTGATATTTTGTATATTTTTGAAATTAATGAGACGCTCCTGGTGTAATAGCTGAGGTGGGGTGAAGGTTTTTGATATCGGATATCAAAAATGATATTGGGATATATGCGACTTTCCACATCGCCGTCGCGTGGATGTGATGTATTGATGGTGTAGATGCGAAATTTTGTAAAAATTCAATTAAAACTTGAATAAAATACAATAATTTTTGAAGAAAAAGTGTACATTTTTCTAGAAGTTTTTATAAAGAAAAAGTAAAATTGAAACAGTATTGAAATAATGAAAATTGGAATTTTATATTAAGATTATTTTGGATAATTGCAAGGCCGCGAGATAACCGCGGTGCGGAAGATAACTGAGCTAAGTCATGGCGTATCAAAATCGAAGAATTTAAATTTTAATATTTTGTAAAATTTTATAATTTGGAAAAACTTTTGTTTTTGTTTGAAATTTCGTGTTTACCTATATAAATTCGATTGCAATGTGTAGGTGAATCATGAAGCTTCGTCATAAACGGCATTTGTATGAAATAAGACGATAATTATGAGTCACATAAGTGTTTGATATAATAAATTTAAATCATAAAATTTAATAATTAATTAATAAGCTTAGAATTTTATTTTTAACAATATTTATGACTTTTATGAAATAAGTGGGTCCACGGTCAAATTCATACCAAAAAAGGTTGGGGAAATCAAAAAATTTAAGAAACCCTGCTCTAATGAAATGGAAATATAACCTAAAAACAAACTAATTTTGCTAATTTGTTAAAATAGTCGCATCAAACCTACTTTCATTAAAATTATTATGCACGCTAAGTACTATTATGTCTATCTCTTTCTATCTCATACGTTGGGTGTCAGATAATTTTCGACGTATAAGATTTCTAAAATCAGACATTTAAGAATAATTTAATATAGTGTGTTTTTGTTTCACCTATATTACTACAATTAATTAAAAAAAAGGTTGCCGGTACTTAATTCAGATGGTTGTGACGTAAGCTTCATTATTCGTGAAAACAACTGTATATTCGAGTAGTTTTGATATTTTGAACTGTTGAAATTATACATACATTATACATTTTAATTTTTTTGCGGTATTTTTATTACTTGTTATTTTTTTTTAAGTCAGTTAAAGCAGTATATCTTTAATGCATGAAAGTTTATTACAAAATCTTGAATTTTTAATATTATGTGCTGCTGTAGATTTACAATCTTTGAATTTGATTGGTTCTTGCCTCGATCATCATGTATTGTCTTTCCGAAAATCTTGGAACTCGCAAGCTTTTACAGAAATGTACCAGCAATTTCAAGCGTAGAAAAGTATAAAAGACTTCAATCTTGACTGATTGACTGTTGCCATCTTCTATTTAAGTAAAGGTATCCACATAGTGAACACTGGTTTCCGATCCGATTTATCCGCTACGATCTTTGCATTGCAAAATCTGTCATGTTGCCTGCATCGTGTTTGTTTTCGGTTACATTAATTAATATTGAAAATCTGTCTTCAGTCTCGAAGCAGCTTAAAGGCAAGAAAAGAATCTCTAAATAAGCTGCTCTTTACCTTTGAACAAAATGTTGGGCATTTTAAGTCTTAGACTAAGCACAGAGTGCATGCTGGTCGTCGAAACCTGATGACATTTACGGCGACCAGAATGCACTCTGTGGCTACCCTTATAATGCAAAAATGATGTTATAATGTTAAGTGATTTAATCTAGTAGTTTATCATCGCTGTTTACATCCAGACTTAGCACGATATAAACCAAATCTAATTATCTACATGTGCGCGATAAATGTATTCGCCAAATACCAAAGATACATAATATACGGTGAGAGTAAATCTATAATCTTAACATTTGTGGTAGGTGTTTCTTCTTCTTCAAGTAACTTATCCGATCCGGATGTTGGAGATTCTTCTGGCTAAGTCAAGACTTTACTAGGAAAATGTTAGTGGGGTGGTTTCCCTTTGCCTTACCAATAAGTACACAGATCTATTTTGGACGTTTTTAGATCACAGCACGTATCCGAAGCAATCAAGATTAGAACCGCGGTTTCCCGCTCTTTAGTCTATCCCTGTTTTATTTCGCCACACTGCTGGTGTGGTCGGTAGGTGCGTTTACATTTAAACAAACAAATTTGATTTACATCATGGTACACCTAAATGTATAGGCAGCTAAGGTAAAACTGCTGTGAATCGCTTAGCACATAGGTTCTCAAACTTTTTTGGACCACCGCCCACTTCCCGGGCATACATTTTTATAACGCCCCTCCCCCGGTTTTTTGATTTCGGATAAAGCTATCACGAGTTATGCTGTCCACCGCAAAGATACTTTTTTCTACGGGATCTCCAAAAACCAGATCTCAACAGTTGAATTTTCAAAATTTTTGAATGAAAATTTTTTTAAATATTGTCCAAATCGAATTTATGATGAGGATATTATTACAACTTAAATTAATATTCAAATAACAATATGAATATTGTCCAAATGTTGCTCTTTTATATTCTTAAAAGTTTATATAAAATAATTCTTTCATTATATAAAAAGAAAATTTAGAGAAAATATGCGTTTTTTAAACCTTCGAAACCCATGTAACCCCAATTTTTCGCACCTAAAAACGTAGGAAAATGGAACCTTTTAAATTATCCACACCTTTAAAGTTTGTCGACTTTTTATCCCTGCACCTGAGAGAAACAGAAAGAAAAACAGAAAAAAAATTGAGAGAAATTAACCTCTCTTATCAAAAGGATTCAAATATAGTATGTGATACACAAAATAAAAGTAATCGTTCACATGGGAGGTCAATCATATTTTGTGAAAAGGTATTTTAAATTTTTAAACGCAGGATTTCAATTTACGCAAGGAAAGCACGAGAACTGAAATTAATTGGTATCTAACAGAGATGACAAAGCTTTCATGTAATAAATATTATTTTAATAAAAATAAAATGTAAAAAAATAAAATCCGCCATAAAAATTTTTAAAAATACAGTAATAAAGATTATTCACCAGCAATTATGTGGAGGTACTTTATTAAATTATTTTCAATTATTAGTGTAATAGTTAACACTAGTGCAGTAATAATAACAGGTTGTACCAATTCCTGTGTTGCGATTTACAATTTAAAATTTTATATTTTATTAATTCTATTTAAATTATTTACATTATTAAATATTATTTAAGTGCACAAAATTTGGTTAAGGTAAAATTGGCATCGTCGTGTGAAAAGTAGGGAGGTGATATAAAAGTGTATAATAACAAATTAATATTATTAATTAATGTATTAGTCCAGTCAAATTATCCTTTATGGAGGATTTAACTATAATTCTTTGAAACTTTGCACAATAATTATTATTATCAGCATGTAAAACTTAAACATTAAAAATTACTAAAACATTTATCCCATATGTTAATATTTTTTTACCCATACAGTATAACTCCAAATTTGTTTTCAATTTGCAACCTAATAACGGTCACCATTATTCCAACATAAATGTAACTTAATTTGTAGAGAATTAAATTTTCTGTAAAAATAAATTATTTACATAATATTATTAGGTTTGTTCCAACCAGCCGAGAACCCGTACAATATACACTCACCCTCATGCGCAATAGATAAAATGCGTTCCTTCTTATCTATTGCGCAGGAGCGTGACCGTACATTGTACGGTTTCTCGGCTGGTTAGAACAAACCTATTATTATTTTTCTATACATTCAATACAAACATACAACCAATAATTATTGTACTATGCATGCAATATCATATTTTGTAATGGAATCAATTTGTAATATCGTCTAAACTCTAAAGCTGTTGAATTAAAAATTTAATTCTTTTTAAATTAAATAATTTTTAAACTACATGAAAAATGGAATGTTAATTATAACAGCTGTTTTAGCAGAAAATATTGTAAGGTTTGGTGGAAATAAGTCAACTTTCGATATGTTAAGTTAGGATGCAGTATTTAAGAATTATTATGCAAATTTTCTTATTTTTATATATTATTTCTCCGATTGGCCAGAACAGTGAATAATTTGACTGGAAAATATTTACATCATCCTTAAATTGTTAAAAATATTGCACATTTGTTTATTTATTCTAAGGTTATCAAAAATATCATTATTCATAATAAGGAATTTTACTAATGTTTCCTAACTATGAAAGATAAGGGTATCAAAAATATTTAAAATGGTGAAGATGGAGTGCAGGTGGATTTATCATAATATAGTAGGATGCTTTCTTATTAAAGGTTACATTTATAATGACTTTCATTTTATATTCCTTTATAGTAAAATAAATAACTTGCAAGTTTTAGGTAAACTGTATTAAAAACAAATCCCCGTAACACTGATAATATTAAGGAAATAACAATAATTATTATTCATGCTTATCACACTAAATAAAAACAACAAGAATTTTACTAGACGGTGAACTTTTCTTTTATAGTATAAATTTATTTCTTGTATGGTAGAAATAAACAGCTATTTAATATTTATAAATTATAAGTCAATTAATATCTGAAATAAGTTCAAACTGTTTAAGATTTCCAACTTTTATCTTTTCAATATTTTAATCTGCATTTTAATGCGAGGAAAGTATTTTGAATCCTTCTACCATTATCACATCACATCTCAACAGATGCGTTATATATTGTTTTGCATTTATTATTTTTATTAAATTATATAAGTATTAGGTATAATTATTGACCTTAATATCTTACAAAATAAAACATCAAGTAAAAACAAAAAGGAACGATAAAAAAATTAAAGATAACTTTCACTA
Source organism: Rhagonycha lutea (assembly GCA_958510855.1). Classification (NCBI taxonomy): domain Eukaryota; kingdom Metazoa; phylum Arthropoda; class Insecta; order Coleoptera; family Cantharidae; genus Rhagonycha; species Rhagonycha lutea. The sequence continues at coordinate 53,980,240 of OY294037.1, forward strand.
AAATCTAAGTCAGACTGGCTGGCTCTAGATGAGCGAGTGTAAAAGGAACAACCACCAAAAGCAGAATCAGATGTGCCTGCGTCCGTAATGAAGTCTGCCACTAATTCATTATCCTTACCTTGGGTAATAACTGGAGGAGTTAAAAATATTCCACCTTTTCCCGTATCTTTTTCAGATAATCTCTCTTTCAACAGCTTAATTTTTTCTTCTTTCTGAAATTCAATATAAAAAAAAGTTAATTTTACGTTATTAAAGGTTTAACCAGGAACTACTACAAAATAAAACTTACATTAATAAATTTTCTCACCTGCGCTATTAGACGTTGTAATTCTTCATTTTCGTTTATTAGTTTTTGATATTTTTCTTCTTCTTCTTTGGAAACACCCGCATCTGGATTATATTTGCTTTCCGCTTTATCACGTGGATGCTTTAATACTTCTATTACCTAAAATTATTGCTTGACGTTAATTTATTTTCTCATTTTTGAAAAACAGAAAAAAATTATTGTTACTTTTTTAAATTGGTTAGTTGTTAGTTGTGATAATAAATTAAAAGGTATCTTTAAATTTTTAAGCTTTCAAGTGCTCACGCATTCTTTGTCACAATAATTAAAAATATATTATAATTTAATTATTAGTTTTTTATATTGAAAACTGAATCCACGAGAAAAAATGAAGTTGAATTACTAAATTACACCCCTTCCCTCAAACAATTATAGAAAACTTACCTTAGGTACAAAAATAAGTGCCAAACTTAAAAAGCAACAAAATATGATGGCAAGTGATACAAAGGCATAACTGGCATCTTGCTGACTTCCAATAACCAATATAACCGGTGCCGTAATTAAACACAACACTACTACATTGTAAATACTCATTGCTACATATTTGGAATCATTTATTTGCTTCACTTTTAACGATCGAGTTTCGTAGGCAAGGAATAAACCAAACACCTGAAAAATTGGATAATATTATTCAAACGTAAAACTTTATTAATCTGTTTTTTTATTGATTCAAATGCTTTTAATATGGTTTGAAGAGATAAAACTTCGCGGCGCGCATGAACGGATTAAGCAAAATACGTAAAATGTTTACAAATGAAGGAAATGCTTAATTTACAAATTTCATTAAATTGAAATTATTATTGTATGAAGCAAAACTATTATTAGAAATTACCAACGTAAAGTGATCTCAAATATAGATGAGAGGGCGTAGACAACATTCGGCGCAGTAGACATCGTGTGACACCCAATTCCACCAATTGACACCAACATAAACACGATTATACGAGTTTTGGTTTCTACGCATTAGCCCCACCCACTCATCTTTATTTGAGACCACTTTACAAACCAAAAATCACAAACTTAAAAGCAGCTTAAAAATATTGTTAGAAATTGAGCTCTATAATAGGAACAAGAACCTCATGCGTACTATTGCTTGATCAATTTATTCTTACTATTAAAACATTAAAAGGCTTTTTTGTATTGATTTTCAATATTTCAATTATTTTTCTATTTTGTTTGTATTTTATATTCGTCGTTTTCATGATTGATTTGTTATGTCGTCGTTATACCACGCCGTTAAATGTGAAAAAATTTCAGTTTTTCCTGTTCGCACCTTTCAATATTTACATTTAATAGGTCTCTATAAATCTTTTATGACATTATCAATACTAAGTATGGCAAATTTTTATATTGTAATATTATTATATTACTTTCAATTTTCTACAAATAATTATTTATAATTAAAGATTAGATTTTAAATACTTGGTCATACTCTTTTCTGTTAGATAACATTTTTCCGTTGTTAATATTAATTTTAACGTATATGATTTACTAGAAATGAATTTGGTAGTATAACTTCAACAGTAAATTGAAATTGTTCGAGCGTACAGCATTATGATCAAAGCTGGCATTTTGCATTGTTCATAACAACTACAATGCACAACTTAACAAGAAGATTGTGGGGTAGTAGCACGCTAACCGGATTCAGAAGATTTATGAATGAAAACTCAACGGGAATTGATAGATAACATTAAAACGAATCATTTCAGCTATGGAGGAATGTCATATATCGATTTTTAGCCAAAAATCGATTTTAAAGTAAATGATTTTTATGCAAATTTCGACCTTACTGACGCATTCTATTAACAATCCGTGTATTTCTATCTAGTCTTGCTACGGGGGGTTCCTAATGACCGCGGCTATAAAATATCTGTTGGCCCTGAAGTATATTTTCAACTAGTTGAACTGTCTCAGATGTCCACATTATCTAAGATTCCGGTTAGGGAGTTTCGTAGGCCTAGAGGGATAATTTTAATGAGTGGACTATTTTAGAGATCCCGGTTAATTAGTTCCGTGCATTAAAACTATTACAACATAACTAAAAAAATACTTGAACGATGAATTTTCTATGTTTGAATAAGCAGGAGCTTGTAGGGTACAACTTTCCAGTGTTCACTCTCTTTAGCGGAATACTCCAGTTACCTCTCAGTCGAAGAGGGCGGGGCTAACCTTATGGCTACAGCCAATTCATTGTCGTTAAACGTCAGTTAAAGAATTTTTCAGTTTTTCGCACATTTTAGGTCCTATTTTCAATTATCCATCAAATTTTTGTTTTATAATTGTTTTTGAACCCTTTCGTATTACCTTTTACTTCAAAAATTTTTCAATTCGTGAACCTGATTACCGTACTATCCCCTGGATGCCTAAAATTTCTCGTTCTGAATCACTTTTGTGATTTTTTTATAAGAATTTGGTTATAAGAATAAATAACTTTTTCGTATGTACTAGGAAACAAAAGTTTGTTATAATAAAATTAGCAAAAGCATATGGTAGAACTTTTAAATATCCACTATTGTCGGTGTAATCGGGAGTATTGCCCTCCGTGACATTTATAACTTTTCTAGAAAAATTCAAATTCAAAATCCCCAGTAAATATTCACTAGGGAAATTTTCCTCCCGAGTAAATTAAATAAGAGGGTAAAATATCAAATATTCCTAGTGAATATCGTAGGAATATTTGAGAAGTAATAGCTGATCGATTTATATTTGAACTAATTTGTAGACATTCATTTATATCAATACAAATAAACGACCAAGGTAAAGAATTGTTTAATGAAACTTCTAATCAGCTCCATACTATTATGTTAAGAGGAAAACAGCAACGGGTAACGTCTGCATATCATCCCCAAAGTAGTGGACTTCTAGAACGACAAAATAAAACAATCAAAAATAAGCTTAGTACCTTATTAAGCAGAAAACGTAAACAAATAGCCAGATGTAATTCATGGAGTTCTTTTTGCTCTTCATACTGTATGTTATGACTTATGAATCCACGATATATTCACCTTTTTTTTTACTGTATAACAGAGAGTCAAAACTTCCTGTTGATATTGAAATAGATGGATGGAAGTTGTAGAATATGAATGAAATTGAAAATGGTGAATATGAAGGTTCTCTTCATAGGACGTTGTCGACGTTGAAGCGATGTTGTGTAATGGATAAATATTTTTAATCAAAATATTTTTAAAAACATCTTGGAAATACGAGTACGTCGCAAATTCAAAAGTGTATGTATTTAAGCAGACCGCCGAAAATATAAAAGAAGTTAAGTAAAAAGTAAAAGCAAAAAAAAAGTAAGTAAAAATTTACTAGGGAAATTTTACCCTTTATTTTTTATCTCTGAGGGTAAAATGTCTCTAGAGAATTTGTATCCAGGATAAAATATAAAGGGGGAAACACCGGCTCTCGACATGCGGATTTTTGAAGTTAAAGAACAGAGCAAGAATAAACCCCAGATACTTGATAATTATAAAAATCTTCTATGAAATTTCATTACTCCACTTAAAATAAATGAAGATACAGAGAATCAATAATAAAATTCACATAGAAAGTCAAGGAGATAATATAATATCTGGTAATTTCTTCATCTCATTCTTTAAAATACTGCTATAGGACAACAACGATATTAGGGTTGACGGATCATATCTGAATTACCCAAAATTTGCGATGACATTGTACTGATATCTCCGGACATAAATAAATTGGAATAGATAGTAAACTAAATGATGCGGGGGCATGCAAAATTCAGACTTTAGATGATTTGAGCAATACAAAAATAATGAACACGGATTAAATACAGTAGATTCCATTTAAGAGGGACATAATATATTGTGACTGTACATTTCGACTCAATAAAGCGACCGAACCAAATATGCGGAAGTTTTATACAAGTCCAATAAAATTGGTTTCTGTTTTTTAAGATTGGGTTCAAGCAAAGGATTATCCCGATTATCAGGTGGCCAAATCAACCGAATTTGACTTGATATTTATCCATTGAGAACAACGGCATTGAAAATGTCTCAGAATATATTTATAAATACTTTGAAATATATTATTAATATTGAAAAGGACACCAAAACGTCAGATGTAACAAATCGAATGAGATTTACATGGACAGTGTTCGTTAAGCTTAGGATACATTTTGAGCGACTCCGCTGTAGTAATACTTAATACATTATAAGTACATAAATGTATGATGTAGTATGATTAATGTCAATAGCTATTTATGGTATGGAGATAATGATTAAAACAAAACACCATCTCAGGATAGCACAATAGGCAATGGAAAGAAATATGAATAGGAGTAATACTGGAAGCTTCTGCCAAAGACAAAATTCGTACCGAGAAGATTAGACGGAACGGATATGATGAATATGATTGAACGAATAATGAAACTGAAGTAAAGTTGAGTTGATCATGTGAAGCAACAAGACAAGATCATTATAGCAGTCAACGAAGTTCTTACAAAAAAGAAGTACAGAACGACTGGAAAGAAGATAGAAAGACTATGTAAAAAAGACATCGAGTAGAGAATGGCTGCCAACAACTCAAGATTATCGTTGTAATATGAATACTGACAGAGTTATGGAGAAGATCGGGAGTTACCTCCCTCCAGAGAGGAGTGGACAAATATAGGTTGATAAAGAGTGAAGAAGGTTAATTTATGATAATTCGTCAGTAATTAGTAATTACTTGCAGATATAAGATATCTAATTTTATCGTGACACAGTCGATGGTATTAATTTTCTTGTAGGTCGACGCAACGTAGAAATAGATAGAAATTCAACTTTCGTACTTCCAACGTTTCTTTTTCGTTACTTTCAACTGGTTTTGATACGCTTCGGATAGCGGATTACTGCTGCTAACTACATACGAGTAAGAATTGCAAACGTTTCTACCGTTTCTTGCGTTTCATACTTGTACCGATTTATATACGGCGTGAATTCCTGCATACGAGCAGGAATCTTGAGACATTCGGGGCGACAAAGTGTAAATCCGAGGTGATCGCTACAGGCCTAGTTAGAGGCCTTAATAAGTTTTAATTTGTCATATAAATTATTATCTAATGTAAAGATTACTATAAATATTAATATAGTAAAATGTACGTTAACTTACTGCAAAAATTCATAATAATATCGCACCGCCAGTTCAATAGGGTTGCAAGTGCAAAATTGGTCTGTTTTTAGTTATTGCTGTATTGCAGTTGTTTGCAATCATAGCTATTGTAGAATACTGCCATATCAGCAAAATTTTGTTTAGAAACGAACTGAGGTAAAAGATAAGTTCCTATGAACTCATTAAGTGTTAAGTAACTATAAAACTGTTTTCTTGATTTCTCAACAATTACTCCTTTTGCACTCGCAACCCTATTGAACTGGCGGTGCGATATATTAATAATAACGAATCATAAAATGGGTTTAAAATGAAAACAGGTGGTGTTTCAAAATTAACTCTCATGTGTCCAAGTTATATGAAAATCCGAAGTTGCACGATAAAAATTTAAAAAAACTTTATTAAAAAATTAGCTTAAAAAATATAGAACTGAACATACTGCTTATATAAAAATAATAAGTATATGAGAAGACATTGAATTTCTTCCATATACCTGACTCATGTATAGATATAGAAATTATAGATTATCATAGTATATTCTAGAGCGAGTATTTCGATTACTATGTGAGATACGAATTTAGTTAAACCCATAATAATATATTATACTGTACTAACGAAAGACGAGCACAACGAAGAATTTTAAATTTTTATGAAGTCACAATATTATATTAAAATATGTATTTTTAAAGAAAAGATTTTTGCTATCTTTAGTCAAAATTAAAATTGTAGCAAATATCAATCGAATTGGAAGTAAAATATTTATTTGTGGAGGTGGATCATTTAAGTTAGCAGATTACTACGTCAATGTAGATACTAATACCCAATACGTAGCTGTGTCAATATTGATAAATTTTCGAAAGAAAATTTATTACCGAAGAAGCCGTCACGATATAAATGGAGAGAGAACTAAATTTTTTTCTTGCAAGAAAAGTTTAAAAGAAAGAGAACTGATCAAAAATGAATCTTACATTATTTGTGCGGATGAGTTTATTCAGGAAAATGCGGTTCGGCTTAAATTAAATTTTATTTTTTTTTGACAACTGATGTCAATATCTTGTCGATATTAAAATTACATAAAGGAAAACAATTCATACTGTTCTTCAAAATTGCAACAATTTATATTGTAACAAAAGCTTTGAGTTATAAAATTTCAATATTAAGAAAAGCCTTTTAGAGCTAAGAATTTAGATCACATTATAAGAGGTATTACGGATTGAGCAAAGTGCCAATGGAAACGAGTAACATGTAGTGCGGATTGAAGTGTTTCGTGTTAAAAAAAATTTAAGATTATAGGAAACTCCCATTAGAAAAAATCAGGCAGAACTTTTAGTTATCCGGAAATTCACCTCTCATTTAGTGTTCCGTTTGATTTATTAACAAAAAAATTTTATAAATGAAAAAAATAACTTGATGTAAATCAGCAGAGAGAGGCGATTAATAGATAAAGTAAAAGCGCAATAAAATAATAGCTATAGGTGAAAAGTTTTCAGAATGGCTGGAAGAAAGTTCAAAAGTGGTATAAAAAGCAACTGTTGTTTACACAAAACTTTTTCACATCATTCTTTTCTGAAATATACGTACACTACTATCGAAAAATCTGAACAAGTCATCATAGTTTTTTCCAACAACAGTTACACGAAATAGTTTAATAAAAGTTGATAGGTTTATTGCAGTGTAAACGTAAATTAGCATTTTAAACATACCAAAACAAGTCCTTTGTAACCATAGATTATACCAAGCCACACAGTATTATTGTTACTAGCACAATGCTCTAATTCAGGTCTAATTTTTGAATCATCTGCTAATGACTGCGGATTTTCTAGTGGAAATGGTTCTATATGCCTTTGTAATGGATCTTGTATTTGCCACGCTAATAAAATAACCAAGTCTAAAACTAGAAGTCCAGATACCATAGAATATAACTTCCAAGGTTGTACTTTTTTCTAAAAAAATTCAGGTGATAATTTTGTCATTGCACTAAGTTAATATTAAATTTATTACCATTCTCACTTTAGGATCGCTTTTAGCTTTAGTGGTAAGTCTGTGAACTCTCCACACTTTGCTGAACATTGCTCCGTATGCTAATGTAAACCCAATGCTAAGTAACCATGATCTAGCTTGACATATAGTAGGATACACTTCAGGTGTAACGAAATTACCATCTAATCCCAATAGACACACACTTATTAAACATACTATTACGCCGCAAAGCATAATAGTATTGCAAACAGGATGTGATGTTTGAATTACCCTAAAACAAGTAAAATTTCAAATTGTTAACTTTATACGTAAAAATACTCAAAATTTGGTAAGGTTTATTTTTATTTGACTTGCGTTGCAAGAACTGCATTAAGGGGGGAGTCTGGTCCAGCAGAGGTTTTTTTTTTCAATGCATTGTTTTCAAAGATATTTAAAGAACATTCAAACTTTATATTAAAAGAACCTTAAATTTATATGCGGAAACCCTAAATTTTTTTAAATTTCATGTTTCAGATAAATTTCAACGACTCCAGGATTCCATCCGATTTGAACGGACACTCCGCTTGCGACCGCTATATCTATGTATGTAATATTCAATAGTGTTTTTTCTTGTTCAAATGTACCTTTACACGTAATAAAAGTTTAGTGAACGAAAATAAATTTTATCATTGAAACGCCTTGAGAAAAAGCCTCGGGTGGACCAGACTCCCCCCTTAAAGGAATTGCCGGTAAATAATTCGAATCAAAACCAGTTTTATTTTATTATTTTAATTGAACTAATAATTATGTTGGAATTATATCTTCTTTATCTTGTGAAATTAATAATATTATAAGAATTATCTTCATATCTTAAATACTTAAACGACTGGCTATTTTTTAATTTATTAAATAATTGTTTAAATACGTAAATAACTGACAATAAAATGAACAGCATTTCATTTTCAAAATCTGTAATATTATTTATAATTTATTATACAAAATTAAAAAAATGCAAAGCCGCTTATTTAAGTATTAAACATTATATTAGAGAGAAATAACTTGAATTATTGTTTTTTTAAAACACTTGAATGTTTTTATAACTTATTAAAAACAATACTTTAAAAAACTCTTTTTCATTTTCATAATGTTTTTATTGCTTTTAACATTTTAGTGTTATTTGAAAGTGAAATATCGATAAGTTATTGGTTTAGGAGTAAATTTAATAACGTAGGAACCGTAATATTTCTTTGGAAAATTTTAATATTGTCAACAGCGTGCCTATTTGATATAGTAATGACCATTCGTTGAAGGAAATATATTAATTCAAATTATTATATAGTAGATAGATAATACTACTATTAAAAATGAAATATTACCTTCTGTGTCCATTCCATATATTAAATATAATAAGTGAAATGGTAATAATGATTCCTATACTGGAAATAATACACATACATATAAACAAAGGCAAAGAAACAGTTCTTAACACTTTTCTTATGATCGTTCTATCTTGAGGCACTTTTCCACCTTAAACAAAAATAAAACTGTTATATAATAAAAATTGTTAAATAAAAATATTTACCTGTCCAAATTTCCCTATCAAACCATGTAAGATTGTCAGCCTGTGTGTCGTAATATCCTAAAACTACGTAGGTACCATTGATTACCTGTTCTATTTGAGTTAAGGCAATTCTATCGCCTTGAGAGCTAAATGCTACAATTCCCTACAGAAAATAATGAATTAAAATTTTGAACATAAATTATAAACGAACAGCTTACAGAAATTCCTAAAAATTGCGTCGAATTAATTGCAGAATAAATGTCATCGGCGATTTCTTTATTATTATAATTAAATTCTTTCAGACTCTTTCCATATTTATGAAGATGATTCATTGTCTTGTTAAAAGCTGCAAGAAAGAAAATATAAACAAGAGCGTATAAAATATTATCGAAAATAAGTACCTAGAGCAACAGACCACACAGCATCGTAAGCTAAGGGAGCTTCTTGATATCCCTCGGGATATCTCTTTTTATCAATATCGTATCCCTCATCCCTTAATGCATCATTTAAACGAATTCTAAATTCTTCCGATGTCATGCCCGATATAGTTCGTTCATTTAAATTTTGATTCCACATCAACGCCTCCGTAGTTAGATGACCTTCAGCCGCTTTCCGCATTTGATCTTCTGTGCATTCTATTCCTTCTTTTTCTAAGTTATTAACAAACCAATCATCTTCGTACCAACCTATAGAATAAATAAGAACAAACATCAGTCAATTTTAAAAAACAATTGGAGAACGTCGCTGTTAGCACATTTTAAGAAATGATAAAATAAAAAATATTGAACTAATCAAATAATCACTTGCAAGTCGTTAATTTAAAAATTAATTCTAATTAAAACTTTTACTCAAATTTTAACTAAAAGTTACTTTAGGTTGCAAAATAAGTTAGCATCATTAAGCGCGGACTTAAAAGATTAGCCGATTAAAAAAGTTACAAATAAGTTGAATCCTTAATGTAAGTTGAACCTCAAGATTCTTTTTTATTGAAATTAATTACTAAAAGGTTTCAGTAAACAAGAAAATGTAAAAAAAAATGGTTTGAAACACTGTTGTTTTAGAAGTTACTACAACATACTATCGTCATCTAGAGATCAATGTTTTCATAAAGATTTTAAACAATGCAGAAAAGCATAACTTGTCTTAAATTATTTGCGCATTATGGGCATTAATGGATAATTAATTAAAAAACCAAAGGAGTTCATTGTGAAGCTTATCTGAATAAGAGGGTATACATATTAATTATTCAATGCTTCGCATAATAGGAAAGTACCTTTGTGTGTATCCTAATTCTAGTAGTAATTCCTCAAATAATTCAATTTGGACCCGAATATTCAGGACTATTCTTTTAGCTTCAGTTGTAGTTTGTCCAATCGTGTCCGTAACTACTTTGATTTGAGTATATCAATTTAATATAATTATTTGTAATCTACTTTGACATTATAAAAATTAAATATATTTCTACTAATTTTTTTTTAGACTTATAAGATAAAAAGTAATTTTTAATATCCCTATAGGCAGCAGTTTTTATCTGGAAGTTTAAGCTAAATCAATAAGAGTTTACTGTTTTGCCTTATCGATAAAACGTAAAATAGCGGAAATATCGCTTTGTTCAAGTAGTTAAAATAGGAAATACGCACTATTTTGATTTAAAAAATACTCAAGATCTGCACTCGTTGTGGCGTATTACTTTTCATAATTAATTTCCCATGCCTCTAGAATCTAGATTGTATACGAGGGTTGTCCAGATCTCCGAGGCACTGGAATCGCGAGAAATGCTTTAATGCAATATCCGGCAACACTGACATATTATATTAGCTTGGTTCCCCGCCTACAAATCCTCACCACTCCGAGCTGTCTACGATGCTTCGTCTTGGTTTAATAGCCGTTCGCGATGGAGCTTCCACTCGCCGCTACCGCCAGGTGTGAGTTAATTTCTATTATTTGGTTTTTGTGTGATACGGGCACTACGTCTATAGAAATTTATTTGAAGTCACACCTGAATGGGACGAATTTCAGGATTGACGAGAAGTTGAAAGAAGAGGTCGTATGCTATCTGCACGCAGCGGTGGGAGAGTTCTATGACTGGGATATAAGAAAAATGCTACACCGCATATGGTCACTGAGGGGCGTCAATTTTATATATTAAACCTGATGTCTCAACTACGACCTAGACCAGTCCCAAAGGGAAACACAACAGATAAGGAGCAGCAACTTATTATAGTTCTGCGAACCGGAAAGACGATTGGTATGGTTTCTCTGCTCAACACAAAGCTCAAAGACATTAGCGAAATTTTGCTGAAAAAGAAAATTTATTTTCGCTCTAGACGAAAACAAATATTTCTCCCAAAGGCTGCTTAATGCCACCCGCGTTATTCAGCAAAACTTCGAGCGCGTTCAGGCCTTGCGCTCAAATTTCACGCTTGGTCAGTTAATTATTTAATTTATTATCTAATTAATCGACCAAATTAGTCATCCATGCGATGTTCACAAGATGTTGAAAGAGGTGATGGAGGCTTCGCCTACACGAAACTCTGAGACAATGAGATGCTGAGCTGAACTGAGAGCTACACCGCATACAAAAATGCATCAATCGCAACGGCGATTATGTAGGAAAATAGTAGAAAGTCCAGGCTTACCAACAATGCATAATTCACGTGTTTTTCTTTGTGAAAAAGAATTAGATACTTTGTTTTACGCCCAACTTATTACGGCGTATTATGCCAAATTTGAAATTAACTATTAACTATTAATTAAATATTAATTATTTTTATTCAAACTTTCAACAGGCGAACCCAATTACAGAAAGTGAATGTTACAGAATAAAAAATATGTACAATATAATAATAATAGGGACGCTTCCCTCGCTTGGATAAAAACCATCAAGCTGCATCATGAAGTCGAAGTCGAACCTTCTCCATGAGCGCACATAGTTCCAAACCACATAATCGCGGTCGCAAAATTCGAGTCAAAAGTCAATTCGAAAATCGATTCCTCTTTACAATTACGCATAGGACCAAACCACGAACGTCAAAGCTTCTCCAAGAGAACACACAGTACTAAATCACATAGTGGCGGTCGCAAAATTCAAGTCAAAAGTCAATTCACAAATCCATTCCTCTTTGCAATCACGCATAGGACCAAACCACGAACATCGAAGCTTCTCCATGAGAACACACAGTACCAAACCACATAATCGCGGTCGCAAAATTCGATTCAAAAGTGAATTCAAAGGTCAATTCCTCTTTATAATTACGCACAGGACGAAACCAAACCATTATAGATTATCATCAACCATGTAAGGTTAGAAATCCAAATAGTAAATGCGTTAGTCGCATTATCGCATGTCCAAGAATTCTATCAACGCACGTATCAATTTATACACATATGGTTTTTCTACAAACACAAATGGAATCACCTCCATCAATACTAATTGACTATCGTCAATTAACAATCAAAAATGCAATAATTTCGAAGATTAAAACTGAGCAAGCCAGTATTTACGGTTCGAAATCCAAATAAATGCGTCTATCACATGAACAAAATTACTATCAATATACTGCAGCGTTTTATTCGAGAGTGAAATTCTTGATAAAAAGTAAAGTCAACTGTCTGCCGAAATGCTGGCACGATAGAGAAAAGTTGTTTTTTGTTGTATCGAAAGCCAAATCTTGTCACAGTTTACACTTACACAAATACAAAATTTTATGCTTGTTGATTTGTCTTGATAAAGTGTTGTGTTTTGAATCCTATCTAAAAATCAAATTTGTAAGTGACAGTGATTTTCAAATTTACCACTCAAAAGTTAGGAACTTACGTTTTGGAAATGGAGTGCCGTTTTGTAAAAGGTACGAGAAAGTGGAAGGAGAATTTTTGTCTTTTCCAGCGACCATTAAAGAGGCCAGGTGTTTTTTGGAGGCACCGACAAAAAAGTGAATTTCGATAGTTTTTCTTGGAACCAGGATGTCCGAGATATGATTTTTGTGTAGAACGCAAAGTTTACAATCGCTGGAGGTGAAAACGTGAGTCTTTTACGTTAATTTTGATACTTTTCACTTGAACATGTGGCCGTTTGCCCTGGTCATAAATTTCACATAAAATGCGATCCAGTTTATGATTTGATGATCGTGGGAATTATTGATTGTGTGAAAGAGTTATTTATTCGATTTATTTCATCGGATGAACCCTATAAATGAAAATTTGGTTAAATTTGGATATTGTAAAAATTGAGGTTAAATTTTACCTTACAAAGCGGCGTAGCAATTTGGATGCCCGTAAACGTTGACCAGGATTTATTTAACAAGTTTTCTTTGCTGGAAAACACTGGAAATATTGGTAAACACCAAATAAGTTTAATTTGGATGAAATTGGAAATTAATGAATGCAGCACCTGTCAAGTTTGGATCGTGACGTACCCCATAGCAGTTTCCAGTGGCGGCGTGTATTTGTTCGATGTTTGGAGGCTCCTATTTTTATCAAGTTGTGGCAACTTTATTTCACGGAGTTACAAGGGTTAGTGAAATCATAAACTTTTATTGTATCAAAAATGATTTTTTTTGTAAACCTTTTTCTCTAACACATTTACAATTAATCCAGTCGTAAATTCGTCCAGAATTTTTTATGAACAGTAAATGTAACAGAATTTGCGACTGTGATTCACCTTTACACCTCACGGCAGAGCAGGCATTTATGAGCCTGACAAAGAAGAACAACTTTTCTCCTGTTCTTTTTTATTTGAATAAAATTCAATATTATTTTTGTATTCAAGAATTTTATTCTGGCGCCCAACAAACCCTTGTTACCCTTCTTAGGATCCTGCTAACTGGGAAAAGTGGTCTCCAAGTAACTGTTCAAGTGCTCACCGGCTTAAAGCAAACCGTGGACTCAATTCTGTCATTCGTTCCGGTGAATGCCGACTACCCCAAGCGTCTAATTGAAGAACTTGGGAAGTCAAGGTCATCTGGGACACGACTTTTACCCCCTTTGCTACAATGGCCTGCTAACAAAATTTGCAAAATTTTTTTCGCTGGACGGTTTTAGCAATACGTACAAATTTGTACGCATATGGTTGTTACACAATCACAATCCATCAGTTCGAATATCGCTGATTCATCAAAACACAAATGTTGGATTCACCTCCATCAAGCCTTATCGTTAATTAACAATCAAAATGCAATAATTTCGAAAATTAATTCGGAGCAAGCCACGTAGGCCTCAATGGCGGTCGACACGCGCCGACGCACCAAATGCCAAAGTGATACAAGTGCAAAATGGTGGCACACTTGAAACAGTAATCTCTTATTTATACTGTATGCCCTTCATAACCTACTTATATTTTCAATATTTGGGTACAGGTTGTTAATAAATGAATGACCCATCAGAAGCGCGCCTATAAAGGACAAGGATAAGGAATTTTCTAGTAAATTATTTTTTATTTTTAAAGCCCCGGGGAAAGAGAAACGTGGGACGACCGAAGAAGAGATGGGCGGACCAAATCAATTGAGTGGCGTAACGGACTATAAGTCTATCACGTGATGATGATGATGATGATGATGATTATTTTATTAGATCTTTCTAAAAGAATTTTTTTTGTTTGAAAATCATTAGCTCTAAATGCCCGAATCGAAATCCCGAAACAAGAAGTACCCTCCCCAAAAGGAAAATGATGTAAATTTAGTTAATCAGACAAGCTGCTAATGGATTTATTGAAAATTAAAAACGGTGTTACAAATGGTAATAATTTTTAAAGAATAAAAAGTTGGTGTTGCTGTAAGTGTTGCAATTAACCTAAAAGTTATCTGTTTCACTTGTTGGAAAATGTATTGAGAAAATTTAGATTCTTTAATTTGCTTTATGAATTGAAGAATATTTTGTTTTTATTAAGCGTTATTATGATAAATACTATTTTGTAAAAATACACCGAAATATACAAGGGAGTGTGAATACCCTTATTAAGACTGATTATTATAAACATAATATTCGGATTAAAAAATCCGAAAAAAGCATACGTCCATTGTCCTGAGAACTTCAAAAAATGCTTTTCATGATGATATTCGATTTACTAACCGTTATTTTCGAGTATGTTATACAAGATGCGGAAGGAAATCTTAGAGGCGTACTTTTCAAGCGGCCGTTCAATCATGATTCTTGAATCACTTTAATATCGCGCACGCGGGTCGTGTTCCTGATCGGAAATCGGTTCTTTTATGGGAGACGGTCATTGCCTTGTAGATAACGCAGTTGGATGCGAACGCGGGGTACCGGGTTCAAACCCGGGGAGAGTCAAACTTTCTTATGACCAAGTCTCCGTGCTTCGGAGAGCACGTTAAGCCGGCGGTCCCCCTGAGTTGACGAATTGCCACCGTTAACAAAAAACAGGGCTACAGGCACATCTGAATGCTAGCCTAGCAAGCTGCTACGTGATGTAAAACAGCTATAGTCCAAAATCGATCTGGGGACTACTCACCAACCCGTCTGGCCAGCGCGGTGACTTATGGCCAGATCCTCCATAATATGGAGAGGCTTATGTCCAGCAGTGGGCGGAAAAAAAAGGCTGATGAAGAATGGGTGGACAACTTTAGAAAAACCGGTAACGTGCAGAAAAAACAACTTTTGCGTTCAAGAACCGTCAAGATACTTGAAAATATCGAGCATTGCTATATTTAGCATGCAAAATATGCGATACTGGAGTGGCACGAATCCCCTAAAACTTCATGAGCAGCCCCTGCATACAGCAAATGCGACTGTTTAGTGTGAATTGTCCAGAATAGACATCATCGGAACATGGTTTTTGGAACAGTTACGGTCAATTCTATTCTTTATGTCCACACGATTGAGGAGTTTTTTTTACTAAAATTTGAAGAAATGGATGTGGAGGATGTCTAGTTTCAGCAGGATGGCGCCACGGCCTACACGGCGCGAACGTCAATGAATCTTTTGCGAGAACACTTCCCCGGACACCTCAACTACTTGCGGGACGATCTGCAGTGACCGGCGCGCTCGCCCGATTTAGCCTGTGCGACTTTTCTTGTGGGGATAGCCGAAATCCCTAGTTTACACCAACCATACAAGGATCATGGCTCAATTGAATAACAGTGTTCAAGCTGCTATCGACAACATACCCTTCGATTTGTTGGAAAGAGTGGAGAAAAGCTTCAAAACTCGACCATCTAAATGCATGGACCAGAACGGAGCCCACCTTAATGATATAATTTTTAAAACATAATAAATACAAACTTTAAATGTCTCTCTGTAAAGTGGAAAGATAATAATAATTAAACTGACATCTCCTATAGGTACTGTTTGTGTTATTCATATTTTACAATAAGGTAGTTTCCCTGCCGCACCCTGTATTTAGTAAATTAAAATTTTTTTATTGTTTGGCGTAATCTTAGTATATGCTAATAGTTCCAGGTTTTGTAATACATTATGTACTTTACATCTTGTTAAAGAAGAAATTTATCAAAAACAAAGAGAATTTTTAAGCTTTTTCTTGCATGAACACTGATTAATTTTATTGACATGCTAATTTATTCAATATTGCGCGCAAGGTGGATAGATACTCTCGTTTGTCACTGAAACCATAATATGAAGTAACATCTTATGGACATTTAACAGGGATTTGGAAAAATTTAAATAAAAAACCCTCATAAGTAGTATATTATGTATAGACTAAAACAAGTGGACACTACAATATATTTATACTCTAAAAATAACTATTAATAAATCATTAAATCGCTTGTGAATGAAAGAAGCTTAAAATAAATTTAAAATAAAATAATAAAATATAAAATAAAATATATCGCTGTACTAGAATGATAGTAAAATAAATAAAAATTTCCGATCATGAGTTAAATTGAAATTACTGTACACATCTGTGAGGGGTCCTCTAGTTGATAAAAGAGTCAGATAACGTCATTTCCTAATAGAAACTATGTTTAAAACGATGTCTCACTGTTTCAATTTTGAAATTGATTACCGTTTCTAGTCGACTACTGAGACATGTCGAAAAGTCTTATTTCTTTTATAAAATTAATGTTTCAAAATTTGAATTTAAAATACAAAATTATACTACTGAGACATGTCGAAAAGTCTTATTTCTTTTATAAAATTAATGTTTCAAAATTTGAATTTAAAATACAAAATTATTAAAATGTTTTTTGATTGACATTCTATTGATATAATACAAATTATAGTTGAGAATAGGTCCTTAATAATCTACAGTTAGATTTTAGATTTTATTTCTTACAAATGATTATAACAAAAATTTATAAAAAAAAGATTATAAAATCAAAGAACACCTTACCGGATGACATGTTTCAATCTCATCCACGCTTTCTACATGTGAAACTGATATCATCAGACCCATAATACTAGTTTAATGAAATTACAATTTTACTCACCAATTTTTAAAAAAACCTGGTTGTTGGTGCCTGTGTTATAATCATTTGTAAGAAATAAAATCTACAATCTATCTGTAGATCATTAAGGATTTTTTTCTTTTCCTATATAATTCATCAGTTAGCGATATAATAATTTACAAATAACTAATATTACTGAATCAGCGAAAAAGCGAATTCGTGCCAGAATGCCGATCAATTGTGTAGGGGACGAAATTTACATCAGAAAAGGACCCTTTCCGTTTTCGTACGACAAACGAATAAGTTTTTATATTATTTTTAACTTTATTGATGTTTGCAACTGCGAAGACAAATTAGAAGACGAATTTCCCTAAATTACTGTAAAGTACTGAAAACCTTAATAGTGATAATATCAATAAATACGAATGCACTGTTTTAAATTTATGGATTTAAATTATTTGCACAAATACAATGAACAAATTCATAAATTAAGGAGGAACATCTTCATAAATCGGCTGAACGTTTTCATAAATACTGTGAAATCAGTAATTTGTCATAAATTATATACAAAGCAATCAGAAAAGGTAATATTTATTTAAGATACAGATATTAACAAAGATTTAATTAAATTAATATTAATAATCTTATCAAATAAAGTACATTACTGTGTTAAAAACTTCAATATTTTGCTATAAGCAAAATAATATTAAAAGAGGAAATTGCCTTTTTTTCATTAAAAGAAAACCAATTACTTCGACATCTGGATTTTTAGAAGTTCAAAGTAATAAAGTTTGCAACAAAGTGTTATTTTCAAGATAAACATACTAGATATAGTAACGATTTTCTTCTGAACATTTATTTGAAATGTTTTAATAAGATTTCAATTATTAAATTGAATTAGCTAATTTCAGTATACAATAAAATGTTCTTTCTTGATGGTATAATAACTTGAATTTAATAAATTAAAATCAATTGTGTACTATTATATTTAGAATATCCAAATTTAATAAACTTTAATTTTCAACAGCCAAGTTTAAATACATTTTTGCAAGATTTCTCTAGAAAATAAATATGAAATATGTGCTGGAAATATGAGCAGGAACATAAAAAAATAATAAAAAAATATATACTATACAAGACAAGAAATGTATTTTAATCTGGGCACTATTATTCATAAAAAAGTAAATTTAATCAAATAAACTACTTTTTTAATATAGTACTTACCAATAAAAAACCAAACATTTGATCTGCCATACAATTGTTGCTTATAAACTTCACAAAGAACTCTTCTAGCTGCAACAACATAAAATAAACCAACTATTACTCTGGCATCTTGTCTTCTTAAATTTCGTACAGCATCTGTTGGATCAGAAAGAAACGATTGCCTAGTAACAATTTCTATTCCAGCTTCTAAACAACGCGACTCAAGATCTTCTACAGTTGATATGAAAACTTCTTCGGCTTCTTGAAGAATAGCTACTCGCGACCATCCAAATTTTCGCATTAACTTAATTCGCGTTGGATTATGTACAGTTGCAGATGGATGTGTACGAAATAAAGTAGGAAATCGATTTCTGTCTGAAAGAGCTGGCGAACTTGCTCCATAACATAACTGAAACAATTTTAAATATTTTAATTACCTGTATTTGAAAAATAAATTTAAGATTTAAACTAAATTTTACTACAAATTTGATTTATTACGAAAAGTCCAAGTCATCGCAGATAGCGTCACTACATCACATGCTTGAAAGCCTAGCTTATTGCATAATGACCTAAAACCTATTATTTTGCTTTAGTCTTTACAAAAGGACAAAACCGATTATCCCTTCCTTTAAATGTCTGGTTCGGGCTTTAGATAAAACGTCAAAAGGATCGCACATGATAGAGCGTTTAGACATGAAAATTGATTAATAATGCAATTGTACGGGGTTTATCAAATTCAATGTATTTTGCGATAGCTCCATAACTATAAGGTACAATAGAAATCAAAAATCTGATTCTGCTTTAATGTCAAGCTTTATATTATATACTGTAAGCACTCAAGTAAGTTAGTACATTTTTTATTTCAAATATTTTAATAAAATTGGAAGTAGTAGGTACCACATATTTATTTTAATTATATGCAAAATATGTACATAATTATTTTTTATTAAGGATAAGTTTTCGCCCATTTACTAATAATAAATAATTTAATAATGTTTTATAATTATTTCTAGTGATGGTACACTCAATTGTTGTAATTGAATTTCAAATTTTAAAAAGGGCTCACTTCCGAAGATAAAATTTTTTCAGGAGACACAACACAAGAAGCTGAATTTCTGTTAAACTATTTGACTTATTTGGTGAGCTTTATTTTGCTTTCTCATAGCGTACACAGCGGTCGGTAATTTTAGAGAAAAGAACTCCGCAAATAAGTCACATGGTTCAACGGAAATTCAATTTTTTGTCCTTCGCCTGAAACATTTTAATTTTCTTAGATGAGTCCTTTTCGGAATTCGCAATTCAATAATGATATTCATATGTAATAGAATTTTAGAAGTAGGTACATATTTTTTATTTGAAATATTTCCTTTAGAAAACTCTCAGTTGTTACAATTTTATTTGATTAATGCATTTAAAATTAATTTTAATTAAACAATCCATTTTGGAAAATCCATCTTGCGTAATTTTCTAATAACCAAAATTATATTTAGAGCCATCGATGCTCTTTCACATATTTTACTGTATTTGAATAAAATTTCAGCATTTCCTTACTGTCACTGTGGGTTCCTGGTATGTAACAATTCAATATATGTCACATTTGAGTTTCAAATTACATGACAAGGTTTGCATTCGAAATTTTCCTATTTAAAATAAATTTCTATTACTGTATGAATGTAATACCTATCTACAAAGTATTGAAAATGTAATTGACTACATCATCTTTGGGTATAATAATAATATGTTCATACTAACATCTTGGCTAACGGAAATTGTCACATGGGAGGAGATAATAAATTTACATTAATTATTTGTCTCCACAAAAGCGTCAAAAATTGATAAATAATAAACAATGCGAAAGATTGAACAATAAAAATATTGTTTATTTGGCCTAACAATAAATGTATTATTGCTTCAGATCCCAGGTTTTTACAAAAACTAATTGTTATTAGAAAAATTTGAATAGAATACAGAATTGATAAAACATTTAGGTTTGCATTCGGTTAAAAAATACGCAGAAATAAATCTTTTAAGTCAAATAATGTCAATTTAAGTATGGTCATTAATTTATTAAATATTGATTGCGGGCAAAATTCGATGTTTTCAATTGATTTTGTAGAGCGCATGACAAATCTCGAGTAGAATAATATAAAATTCAAGAGACGTATTATCGGAAATAAATTAATAAGATTTCGAGTTGGGGAGATAATCCAACGAGCGAGCACGGCTATTATAGAGTATTCAATTAGAGAATTCAAAAATTAATAACCTTTGACAGTATAATCAGTAATAAGGATACTAATAATAAATAGGTAGGTATAAGTTAAATACACGAAATAAAAGTTTTGAAACTAAAATATGATAGTTTAAATTACTTCAACTAAAAATTGAAAATTATTCCTTATGATAATAATATTATTATACGGGTACTTTTAATTAGATCTTTCATAAAGCTGTCGAAAGCAATCGTTAAGGTACGAACAGAAAGAAAGCAGGTTGCTGGTTACAAGTATGCTGATTATAATGCAATGCTAATAAATGTAACCGAATAGAAACAAAGCAGGCAATCTAACGGGTAATTAATTAATTGTAAAAGTATGGACTACATAAAGCGACTACGAATTTTTTTCAGCAAACTTATTCCCATTAAGGGCAAAATTTACATTAAATACACCCTAAAAATATATAAAGGCCTTTTTGAAACTCAAAGTGATCGAAAGAAGCTAAAAATAATTGACCGCCCCAGTCCCTACTATAAACTTTGTGGGATGAATGAAATAGAATAGATAACTTATAATTACCTCAATCTAGACAAATATAATTTTGTGGGAAGCATTAAGAACATAGAATAACTAAATATTACAACAAAAGTAATAAAAAATTAATTGCAAGATTGCCAAGACTTTGTAATGCTATTATGAAAAAGAGGGGTGAATATATTGTAGAATTAAAAATTTAATTTTTAATGCTTCCTTTCCTCCTACTAATAAATCAAATTATTTCACGAGAAGAAAAAATTATGCGCAAATTAATTCTCAAATGCGAAATTCAGTGGGCAAAGGCTTTCGAGAGATTTTTGCAAAATTTTATAAAGTAATTAGGAAAATGTATTGGCGTTATATTATATCAGTTCGGAATTTCAAGCAAATCAATTAATCACGGGATACTATAAAATGAAATAAATTTATTCTGTACATAAATTATAATATTGCTAGTTATGTATCTTGTCATTGGTAATAAACTAGGAAATGTTTGTACTATTATACAATAATTAATAATAAACGTACCTACTGAATAATTTAACTACTACTATGTATTATCCACTGTAACTTGGTTCAATTGTGGGAAATACTTTTGTTACATTCGCATGCCCATGTGAACTTATAGTACATATCAGTTTGTATTGCTTTATTTAATATCGGATTAAAATAATTAATGCCAAAATTTAATTAACAATATCGTTTTAATTAACTATTAATTTTATTTGTTTACTAAAGAGTATTAATGAAACATATAGGTAAAATGACCAAGTACTTGTAGATATTTTTGGATTATTCCTTAAATCTCATTCACATCGATGTGCAAAATTAAGCACTAAGTGTAGAGATTAAACTCGGTTACCGCAAGCTTTAAGTGTACACTTCTAACAAATGATTGAGCAGTAAAGTTGGGTTATTTCAAGTCTAACATGTAATTCCTAAGTAATATGCTATATCTTAAAATAAAAATTTTGATTCATAAAAATTTGCAAAAAGCAAGTGCAAAAGTGACTTTTAGTTTAGGTAATTAACTATTAATTAATAAGCGTGCAAAACATTAATCACCTAAAGAACCCAAAATTATTTGACTAGAAAAACGTGCTCGTTAACCCTACTAATGTGTTTGTTAAACTCACAACTGCTTACAAATGCTTGTTTAGTGTGTTCAATAAAAAATAAAAATGCTATTCAGCAACACGCAATTATCTTAATAGTCCCAACTTATACTTTTTCAAAAAATAAACTTTAGGGATATTGCGGTAGTAATTCTCCAAAACTGAAACTAGCTTCAAATTATTGAAAAAAATATAGCTAAAACAAAATTATATTTACACTGCAGGTACAATCTATGATGGAAAAATATGAGCTATAGTATCTGGCTGGCTATTTATAAATATTATTTTTAGTAGTAGGGAATCTTATTCTCGATTTATTGTACTTATTATTGGCGTAGACAAGCTACTTTCAAAATATTAGTACGAAGTTCAACCGAAAGAGGAATCAATGTTCGTCGCTTATTCAATAATGCTACGAAAGCTTTAGAGAATAATTCACACGGAAACATTATTACTATTCTTGAAATTAACGCACAGAACATGAGTTTATTCATTAAATTGTAATATTTGCACCTCATAAATTATTAAATCTTATTATACACAAAAGTGGTATAACCAACCAACAATCCTTTCTCATTAAAAAATGTCGCAACTCACAAATAATTAATTTTTGTTAACAAAGAGCTTTATTTACTCGTTACAATTTGAGTTACTTCTCTAACTTAATGTGGTTGTATTTAATTACAATAAATTCAATTTCAAGTAGTTAATAGTTACAGCATTTTGATTACACATTTTTGACAAGTCAGCGTTCCCTATGTGCAAAATCTATGGACAAATTCGTTTATAAAATGTGAATATTAATTCTCATTTACACAAGTTACATTGATGACTTTGCAATAATTTTTTCGAATTTTCTTACATAGAGAAGAGTAGTAGTAGTAAAGATTGTGAAAACTCTTTGTACATTTTATCTTCAAAAGGAAAAACGCAACTTTTAACACCTTCCTTCGGATGGCCAAAACTGACTCGACCTCTCGGTTCGAAAGGTTAATATTAGACTACTAACTGTAACTTGTTTATTTTTCAATTTTTTTATTCTTCTTTTCCATAACGACCGCCACCTCCTAAGTATCTTCTTGATTTTCCAAAATATGCCTACTTCTTTGCTTTTTAAGTTCACCTAAATGATTCGGAATACCTTGGTAATGCTTACTTACTAATAGAAATAAAAATTCGACATTTAACGATTTTTAACATAATGATATTTTTTTACACAATTTTTTTGTATCTTTAACCACATGGTCTAATTTCTTTTCCTTCACACCTTGTCATCCTTTGTTTCTTGGAACCATGCAATTCGTTGCAACCAGCGCATGTCCTCGATGACGAATCCTATTCATAAGAACAAATCATCACATAAAAGCTTTACCTTTTTATATCTATTTTTACTTTGCTAAATTGTTTGTTTAATTATAAAGCTTTTATGTGATTGGTGATTCCTCTCTTAATCCGGCAGACGCGCGCGGGATGACCATTTCGATTGTGGTCGCAGACCCCAGTTTCGTCAGTTATCATCGCAATATAAATACCTATCTCTTTCTACGTGCCCTACATTTATGACCTTTGCGTCATATTCCTATTTTAATATTGTAAATAGTTATTTTACTGAATTCTAAATCAAATGAAATTTTTTTTTCCATTCAAGTAAAAGAATGTTTTACATTTTTACCTGCAACTTCAAAAATTATCAAAAGCACAACGAAAACAAAATAGTATAAAATATCCTATTAATTAATTACTTCAAATGTTTTGACATTAAATTATTTTGGCAATGTAAGTTACGTATTAGGCAGGGTCTTTGATCTTCTTACTCATCGTTACATTTTATAATATTGTAAATTATAAATTAATTTTTGTATACACAGAATAAATTTTCTTCTATTCTGACTAATTTGTTAAAATTTATGTATATCAATACTGTTTAAATTTGATTTTAACATGTAAATTACCAGATATTGATGAAGTAAAATTAATCTTTCAGCAAGTGCACAATTTGAAAACTCTGAAGTTGAATTTCATGTTGTTTAATTGGATTCAAAAATACGCTCGTTTAAAACTAATTATTTTTATTATATTAAATTAAAATATATAATATAACATAATATTATAGTATTAGTTTAAGTTATTCACTTGTGTTATAAATATGTAATATATTAAATTACTAAAATAATATTTTAAAAGTTTTATTTTAAAAAATATTAATAATTATTATATTTCGTGGACTGGGCTTCCTAAATAATATTATTATTGTACTAAAACAAAAAATAATGCAAAGTAATAGACTACTATTACAATGACGAATAAATTAAACTCACCATCATATAAATAAAAAGCCAGCGTCACTTGTGGCAAAATCCTTGATTAGTCCAAAAAACATTCAACCTTAATATCAATTCCCCTGAAATTGAGTTGCATACCAATCGAATGGATGGGCTTTCCATCTAATATATTATATATAAATTCAGATCATACTAAAGCAGCGGGATTATGCAAGAACTGATAACAGAGTATATTGACGTGATATTGGTCCACCAATTAATTCCCGGCAACAGAACTCTTCCAAAAATTAAATCAAATCAACCGGTCCGGGCTACCAATCAATACGTACATTTTAGATGTCGTATTTTTTTTGAATGAAGAGGCAGACAATTTAATTATTGAAACTATTAATTTTTGAATCATAGAAATTTTGAAATTTTGTATGTTTCGCGCGGCCACTAGGGGTCTCGGCGAAACCGGCAGGGGGCCGGAAGGAAAAGGAAGTTAACGCGCAACCCACCGAGTAAGGTGGTTGCGATTTTTGAGTACTGTGAGAAGAAGATTTTTGATTGAATAAATAAAGTTGATTTAAGTATAGTTGGTGTTTATTTCTTTTTAGAAATTTAAAGTTAAATGTGGTTTGAAAACAAATATTTAAAAGGTCGTGCCGATAAAGCCGCGGACGATAAAGAAAAATTTTTGGACTGAGCAGCTGGGGGCGAGATTGGTAGCCCGGACCGGTAGATTTGATTTAATTTTTGGAAAAGTTCTGTTGCCGGGAATTAATTGGTGGGCCAATATCACGTCAATATATTTAAACTGAAAATGCATTTATTTAAATAAATTACGGATGTAGCTCCCAATGAGAGAGAAAGAATGGATAATATATTTAGTAGAAGTAGAATCTATTATATAAAATAATATGGGTCAAGAGGAATTTCGGAGGTAAAAGCGGCTCGCGTAAGCGAGCCACCTGGCGGATTTTCGCCGTCGAGGTCTTAAAATGAGCGGCCCGCAGGGCCGCTCCCGACTCTTCCAAATAAACACCTGGCGAGCGCCGCCGAAGGCGGCGCGAGCCGTACGAGTGCCATTTTTAGGGTAAAAATCTTCGGACATCGAGATATCTGAACCCACCGAACGGATTTTCGTCGGACACGTCTCGGTCGACGCCCCTAGTGTTCCCATGATGTAAAGGCACAAAAACTTCCCTGCCACTAGCTGGGGGGCGGGGTGGCGATTTTTCAAAGTGGAGGTAGTTTTTTGACATATTTGTTAGAAATGTGCTTCCACCGTTGCAGGCGGCGATCGAAAATGACGGGGCGACATGTCAAAATGACCGCCGTTAAAAGTTCTATCCAACGGTACCAGAAAAATCGACCCAACTCCTCCGAGGCGGCGGCTGCGAGCGAAAACCTTTTCCGCCTTCGAGTGCAGAAATATTGAAAATTTGTAGTGATAAGCGATTTCCCGGGAAGAACCCCAGAAGAACCCACCGTACCGATTTCGTCGGGAGAGGCGGCGATCGACGCGGGAGGTATTCCCATCGTGCAGAACCTATATGGCATCCTCCGCAAACGTCGGGGGCCTCCGTGGTGAAGCCCCAAAGTGGAAGAATTTTTTTACAAATATTGTTGCAAAACGTCCTATAGAACGCGAGCCGATCGTCGAATTTTTACCGCCGATGCCGGAAAATGTCCGCCGGAATTTCCTCTATCCAAAGAAACCAAAAAAATTAAAATCGCTCCACGGGTGCGGCGCCGGCGCTACGAAACGTCTCTCGCCGCGATAACGCTCAAAAATCCAAATTTGACTTCGAGACCATTCTCTTGACAGAACGCGGGAAGAACCCACCGAACCGATCTCGACGGGAGAAGCGGCGATCGACGCGGGAGGTATTCCCATCGTGCACAACCGCAAGCGCGATCCTGGGAGACGTCGGGGGCCTCCGTGGTGAAGCCTCAAAGTTGAAGAACTTTTTTTGAAAAATTATTGTAAAAGTGCTTGGGAAACGGGGGGCGGCGTGCGGAAGTTTACGTTTGAGGTGTTAAAATGTCGGCTCCGACGAGTTTTATCCGAATCCAGCGCAAAACTCGAGGTACGAAGTCGGGGGCGGTGGTGGAGGCCGGAAAACCTTCCCGGCGCGGAAACGGCGTAGCGGCTGAACCGCAGAAGCGTTATCTGCCGGACCGGTTTTGATCGACGCCCAAAGGTCCCTACCATCGCCCACATTACGTGGAAAACCTTAAAAATGTCGTGGGGCGGCGTACCAGAAGGTCAAAGTTGAAAATTTTTAAAAATATATCCTTTTAGTCGAAATTCGTAACTTAAGAGACTTACTTTTACGAAATTTTTGAATTTTATCGTGGAAAATGTTAAACCGCCTAATTATAAGGAGAAATCGTAAAGACGGCCAACGGAACCACCTCTGCTTGGATGTGGTAAGAGACAAAAGACTTTTTCCAAAAATGTTAAATTTTGGAAATTTCAATTTTTTTTTCGAAAAATAAATTCGTCTCGTGTATAAAAATTGAAAATGTTCAAAGGCAGTTTTTCGAAAAACTCTTCCTTAATGTTTAAAATTGACATTTCATATTTGTTAAGATTTCATTAGAAATATGATTTTAATTTTAAAATTCCATGACTATCTTCTGCTTTTGTGAATTGCGACTTAATTTAGCAGTTTAGGAAAAATTTGGATAAATACGAATTCAAAAAGCGTTAAAAGGTCTATGCGACTCTGCTTTTGGTCTTTCAAATTTTTTCTCCGCTGTGTTGCGCGGCGATCGTTTAGCTGAAAATTGCGAGAAAGCTTTGACCGCCCGTAGCGCTTTTATTTGCTGGCCGATGGTTAATCTTCCAGTTGGATCGGATGCGTCTCGCTGAGCTCAAAAGAAACTCTTCTCTTGTCGACTTCCGTATCTTCATCGGGAAAAGCGTAAAATGCAATATAAATATGTACCAAACTTTTTGAAGGTACTAAGCCTTGAATTTCAAATGAAAATTTTCCACAAAAAAAATTCCGTTTTTTTTCGATCAGTGCCTCAAGCGTACTAATATAAATCGAAAACGTGAAATGGAATTTTTTCGAATAAAGTCTTCTTCACTATTGAAATTCTAATTTTTCGATAATTCCAAATTTTGCAGATAAACGTATAAACTGGGTTCATTTTTGCGAGGTGCAGGCCGAGCTCTGTGTCTGTGCGAGGTCGTAGCTATGTTTGATTATAAAGATGTGCGCAGGCCGTAGGTAGAGCTACATTTTGTGACAATGAGACACAAACCGACGCAAAATTCAAGGTGCGACGTCGCACACTGGGGCAGCAGAGCAAAATACCTGCTATTAAATCAAAATTAAAATTTTATTTACGGATTTCTTTTCATGGCGTTTCAATACATCATTAACCCAAACACACTAGAACACTGTTAGAAATTCAAAAATTTCTCTCTGATCGCTACTAGAGCGAATTTTCTCCTTCGGAACCTTTTCAAACAATTGAAAATTTTTTATAGGAGACCTTGAAATTCAACTAGGTATGCAGAGACATTTTAGTAATTCTAAACTTGTGATTAACGGAATGTAATTTGAAAAAAAGCCCTATGGAAACACGAAGGCGGAAATTTTAGCGTTTTGGTCATTTTAGTTATGTTCCGAAGCAATCCGAGTTTTAATTTTTGTTTTTTTCCAATTGGTGTTGATTATGCATTAAAATAGCTTTTAAAAATTTTCAGATTTTTGAAAAGTTCTTTTATAAACACAATTTTATATTTTTCATACAGGGTGTATAAAAATTATTGTAATTTAATTAATGGCTTTATTTGAATTTCAATGCCATTGTTTTTGCTTTATGATAAACTTAAGGCAGGTCTGTTTTTTTTTAAAAATCACGTATTTTAATAATTATATTTCTACATTTTAAAAAATTATTCCTGATCAAATATCAAGTGTTTATTTAGATTTTCATTTTGTGAAATTAAAAAAAAAATAATTGAAAAGTAGCAGATCATTAATTATTAGAAAACGTTTATTTTACATTTTATAAATTGTCTATGAACAGGTGGGGGGCACAAAGTAATTTTTTGAAGTTGTTATTAGCAGTTTTGATTAGAGTATATCAAATTTGGATACATAAAGGACCAGTAAACGTGTTTTATGTATAAATTTGAAATAATTTGTTCAAATTATGAAATTATTTGAAAAAAAATTATTTACTTATGAAGGAACACCAAGTTTCGGCAACTTCCAACAATTTCAGAATTTTTTAAATATTTTTCTGTGATTCAGCTTAATAAACTGACCAACAACTAAAGAAAAAAATTCAATATTTCAAAAGCAAGAGTTTTCTGGGTTTTATTAACCCATATGGGTTAATAAAACCTATTCGAAATTTTTATCTATGAATTTTTTAGATACTTCTAATATCCCTGAAAAGGAATATCCAACTTAAAATTCCGTTCAAATAGTATTTTATTTAATAGCAGGTATTTTGCTCTGCTTCCCCAATGTGCGTCCGTCGGGGGCGGCGGATTAAATGTTAAATTTTGTTAAAAATTAAATTTTTTTTTCGCAAAATAAATTCGTCTCGTGTTATAAATCGAAAATGTTCAAAGGCAGTTTTTCGAAAAACTCTTCCTTAATGTTTAAAATTGACATTTTATATTTGTTAAGATTTCATTAGAAATATGATTTTAATTTTAAAATTCCATGACTATCTTCTGCTTTTGTGAATTGCGACTTAATTTAGCAGTTTAGCTTTTAATTTTTTCTCCGCTGTGTTGTGCGGCGATCATTTAGCTGAAAATTGCGAGAAAGCTTTGACCGCCCGTAGCGCCCTTATTTGCTGGCCGATGTTTAATCTTCAAGTTGGATCGAATGCATCTCGCCGAGCTCAAAAGAAACTCTTCGGTTGTCGACTTCCGTATCTCCATCGGTAAAAGGCGTAAAATGCGATTTAAATTTAACAAAATAAACTAGGAATGGTCCCCCCTTCTTCAAAAAATATCTACAAAAACTAATATTTTGGAAAAAAATATTTTGTTTTTATTCGCGGAATCCCTCGGCCTTGCAAATACAAATCGAAAACCTCGAATAGAATTTTTTAGAAAAATGCCTCCTTCGCTATAAATTCGCTTTTCTGTACTTTGAATCTTTGAATCCAAAAAAACATAAGTTTTGAAATCATTAATTATTATTATTCTTGATTCGGCTAAATCTCATAATTATAAATTACAACTGATCAGACGACGATTTCGATGTCCGCATAGGTATTAGATATGGTAATATGCAAAAGACATTTTCCAAAAGTGTTAGATTACGGTAAATTAAATTTTTTTCCTTGTTCTGTTTCTTCGTGTTCTGTTCTTATTTGCTCTGTTTTTTCATGTTCTGTTCTTTCATGTTCTATTTCATTCGGGTACCCATTTCGCACATAAACAAGTGGAATTTTCATTGGAAATTTCCATGAATATCTGTTTTTATAAATTGTGACCTTATTTGGCAGGAGTTTTCAAAGTTTTGCTCAGCTTTGCAAAAACAAGCGCGATTCACCCCCTTCCCAGTAGCACAATTTGCCGAGTTGAAAGACCCTAGGGAGATGTTTTTAATCAGGATTGTGTTATCAAACTGGCTCTGAAGCGTCGGGAGCGGAGCAAACGTTAGGAAACGATTTTTTTTAATGAGGGGACCGCTAAAAGAGAGATCCACCGATCGAGCTTAGGTTAGAGTTAGGAAACGATTTTCATTTATTGAGGGGACCGTTAAAAGAGAGATCCACCGATCGAGCATAGGTTAGTGTTGGGAAACGATTTTTTTTTTAATTAGCGGACCGTTAAAAGAGAGATCCTCCAATCGAGTTTAGGTTAATGTTAGGAAACAATATTTTTTTCAATGAGGGGACCGTTAAAAGAGAGATCCACCGGTCGAGCTTAGGTTAGTGTTTGTAAATGATTTTTTTAATGAGGGGACCGTCAAAAAAAGAGATCCACCGGTCGAGTTTGGGTTAGTGTTAGGAAACGATTTTTTTTAATGAGGCTACCGTTAAAAGAGAGATCCACCGGACGAGCTTAGGTTAGTGTTAGGAACCGATTTTTTTTTAATGAGGCGTTAAAAGAGAGATCCACCGGTCGAGCTTAGATTAGTGTTGGGAAACGATTTTTTTTTAATTAGGGAACCGTTAAAAGAGAGATCCACCGATCGAGCTTAGGTTAGTGTTAGGAAACGATTTTTATTTAATGAGGGTACCGTTAAAAGAGAGATCCACCGGACGAGCTTAGGTTAGTGTTAGGAAACGATTTTTTTAAACTAGGGAACCGTTAAAGGAGAGATCCACCGGTCGAGCTTAGGTTAGTGTTAGGAAACGATTTTTATTTAATGAGGGTACCGTTAAAAGAGAGATCCACCGGACGACCTTAGGTTAGTGTTAGGAAACGATTTTGTTTTTAATTAGGGGACCGTTAAAAGAGAGATCCACCGGTCGAGCTTAGGTTAGTGTTAGGAAACGATTTTTTTTTAATTAGGGGACCGTTATAAGAGAGATTCACCTGTCCAGCTTAGGTCAGTGTTAGGAAACGATTTTTATTTAATGAGGGGACAGCTAAAAGAGAGATCTACCGGTGGAGCTTAGGTTAGTGTTAGGAAACGATTTTTTTTTTAATGAGGGGACCGTTAAGAGAGAGATCCACCGGTCGAGCTTAGGTTAGTGTTAGGAAGCGATATTTTTTTTAATGAGAGGACCGTTAGAAGAGAGATCCACCGGTCGAGCTTAGGTTAGTGTTAGGAAACGATTTTTTTTTAATTAGGGGACGGTTAAAAGAGATATCCACCGGTCGAGCTTAGGTAAGTGTTGGGAAACGATTTTTTTTTAATTAGGGGACCGATAAAAGAGAGATCTACCGGTCGAGCTTAGGTTAGGGTTAGGAAACGATTTTTTTTTAATGAGGGGACCGTTAAGAGAGAGATCCACCGGTCGAGCTTAGGTTAGAATTAGGAAACCTTTTTTTTAATGAGGGGACCGTTAAAAGAGAGATCCTCCGATCGAGTTTAGGTTAATGTTAGGAAACAATATTTTTTTCAATGAGGGGACCGTTAAAAGAGAGATCCACCGGTCGAGCTTAGGTTAGTGTTAGGAAGCGATATTTTTTTTAATGAGAGGACCGTTAGAAGAAAGATCCACCGGTCGTGCTTAGGTTAGTGTTAGGAAACGATTTTTTTTTAATTAGAGGACCTTTAAAAGAGAGATTCACCGGTACAGCTTAGGTCAGTGTTAGGAAACGATTTTTATTTAATGAGGGGACCGCTAAAAGAGAGATCTACCTGTCGAGCTTAGGTTAGTGTTAGGAAACGATTTTTTTTTAATGAGGGGACCGTTAAGAGTGAGATCCACCGGTCGAGCTTAGGTTAGAATTTGGAAATCTTTTTTTTTAATGAGGGGACCGTTAAAATAGAGATCCACCGATCGAGTTTAGGTTAATGTTAGGAAACAATATTTTTTTCAATGAGGGGATCCTTAAAAGAGAGATCCACCGGTCGAGCTTAGGTTAGTGTTAGGAAGCGATATTTTTTTTAAATGAGAGGACCGTTAGAAGAGAGATCCACCGGTTGAGCTTAGGTTAGTGTTAGGAAACGATTTTTTTTAATTAGGGGACCGTTAAAAGAGATATTTACCGGTCCAGCTTAGGTTAGTGTTAGGAAACGAATTTTATTTAATGAGGGGACCGCTAAAAGAGAGATCTACTGGTCGAGCTTAGGTTAGTGTTAGGAAACGATTTTTTTTTAATGAGGGGACCGTTAAAAGAGAGATCCTCTGATCGAGTTTAGGTTAATGTTAGGAAACAATATTTTTTTCAATGAGGGGACCGTTAAAAGAGAGATCCACCGGTCGAGCTTAGGTTAGTGTTAGGAAACGATTTTTTTTTAATTAGGGGACCGTTAAAAGAGAGATTCACCGGTCCAGCTTAGGTTAGTGTTAGGAAACGATTTTTATTTAATGAGGGGACAGCTAAAAGAGAGATCTACCGGTGGAGCTTAGGTTAGTGTTAGGAAACGATTTTTTTTTTAATGAGGGGACCGTTAAGAGAGAGATCCACCGGTCGAGCTTAGGTTAGTGTTAGGAAGCGATATTTTTTTTAATGAGAGGACCGTTAGAAGAGAGATCCACCGGTCGAGCTTAGGTTAGTGTTAGGAAACGATTTTTTTTTAATTAGGGGACGGTTAAAAGAGATATCCACCGGTCGAGCTTAGGTAAGTGTTGGGAAACGATTTTTTTTTAATTAGGGGACCGATAAAAGAGAGATCTACCGGTCGAGCTTAGGTTAGGGTTAGGAAACGATTTTTTTTTAATGAGGGGACCGTTAAGAGAGAGATCCACCGGTCGAGCTTAGGTTAGAATTAGGAAACCTTTTTTTTAATGAGGGGACCGTTAAAAGAGAGATCCTCCGATCGAGTTTAGGTTAATGTTAGGAAACAATATTTTTTTCAATGAGGGGACCGTTAAAAGAGAGATCCACCGGTCGAGCTTAGGTTAGTGTTAGGAAGCGATATTTTTTTTAATGAGAGGACCGTTAGAAGAAAGATCCACCGGTCGTGCTTAGGTTAGTGTTAGGAAACGATTTTTTTTTAATTAGAGGACCTTTAAAAGAGAGATTCACCGGTACAGCTTAGGTCAGTGTTAGGAAACGATTTTTATTTAATGAGGGGACCGCTAAAAGAGAGATCTACCTGTCGAGCTTAGGTTAGTGTTAGGAAACGATTTTTTTTTAATGAGGGGACCGTTAAGAGTGAGATCCACCGGTCGAGCTTAGGTTAGAATTTGGAAATCTTTTTTTTTAATGAGGGGACCGTTAAAATAGAGATCCACCGATCGAGTTTAGGTTAATGTTAGGAAACAATATTTTTTTCAATGAGGGGATCCTTAAAAGAGAGATCCACCGGTCGAGCTTAGGTTAGTGTTAGGAAGCGATATTTTTTTTAAATGAGAGGACCGTTAGAAGAGAGATCCACCGGTTGAGCTTAGGTTAGTGTTAGGAAACGATTTTTTTTTAATTAGGGGACCGTTAAAAGAGATATTTACCGGTCCAGCTTAGGTTAGTGTTAGGAAACGAATTTTATTTAATGAGGGGACCGCTAAAAGAGAGATCTACCGGTCGAGCTTAGGTTAGTGTTAGGAAACGATTTTTTTTTAATGAGGGGACCGTTAAAAGAGAGATCCTCTGATCGAGTTTAGGTTAATGTTAGTAAACAATATTTTTTTCAATGAGGGGACCGTTAAAAGAGAGATCCACCGGTCGAGCTTAGGTTAGTGTTAGGAAACGATTTTTTTTTAATTAGGGGACCGTTAAAAGAGAGATTCACCGGTCCAGCTTAGGTTAGTGTTAGGAAACGATTTTTATTTAATGAGGGGACCGCTAAAAGAGAGATCCTCCGATCGAGTTTAGGTTAATGTTAGGAAACAATATTTTTTTCAATGAGGGGACCGTTAAAAGAGAGATCCACCGGTCGAGCTTAGGTTAGAATTATGAAACCTTTTTTTTTAATGAGGGTACCGTTAAAAGAGAGATCCTCCGATCGAGTTTAGGTTAATGTTAGGAAACAATATTTTTTTCAATGAGGGGACCGTTAAAAGAGAGATCCACCGGTCGAGCTTAGGTTAGTGTTAGGAAACGAAGCTGATATATGGGTAATAACAAACATTACGGCTTAAACTACGTTTATGGAAAATTCAATTTTCTTTTCGCAAAATATCTCCGCTTCGTGTATGTGAATCGAAAATGTTCATCAACATTTTTTCAAAAATTGACATTTTATTTTGGTTATTATTTCAGCAAAAAACGGCTAAGATTTTGATTGAAAATTTCCACGAATATCTGTTTTTATAAATGGTGACCTTATTTGGTGCGTTATGAAAAATTTGTATATATACGAAATTGAAAAGCGTTAAAAACTTTATACGAATCTAATATTACTTTTTCAAAATTTTCTGCCGCTTTGTCGTGGCGCGATCGTTTAGCGGAAAATTGTCAATAAGCTTTGACCACCCGTAGCGCCCTTATTTACCGACCAATGTTTAATCTTCCAGTTGGATCGGATGCGTCTCGCTGAGCTCCAATGAAACGCTTCTGTTGTCGATTTCCGTATCTCTATCGGGAAAGGCGTAAAATACGATTTAAATTTAAAAAATAGAACTAGGAATGGTCCCCCCTTCTTTAAAAAAAAATCTTCAAAAACTAAAATTTTGGAAAAAAGTATTTTGTTTTTATTCGCGGAATCCCTCGACCTTGCAAATACAAATCGAAAACGGCGAATAGAAGTTTTCAAAAAAAACCTCCTTACGCTATAAATTCGCTTATTTGTCGAACTTTGAATTAAAAAAAAAAACATAATTTTTCGGAAATCATTAAATATTATCCTGGATTCGGCTAAATCTCATTTTGCCCATAAACAAGTGGGATTTTCATTTGAAATTTCCATGAATATCTGTTTTTATAAATTGTGACCTTATTTGGCAAGTTAGGAAAAATTTGTATACAGGGTAGAATGAGTTAGCCGAACATAGGATATTAACATGTAAAAACTTATTTATGCAAATTCCTGTTTCCCTAATTATTTTAGAGAAAAATTGAAAGACACAAAAATAATGCAGAAATATAAACTACAAATGATAAGAGCATTAGATTTTATCTAGCTTTTACTTAAAAGGTCAAAAAATGCTTTTGAAATTGTTAAAATTTTCATTTATCGGACTGGCCATGGAAGTTTCTAAGGTAATTAATTTTGATAAGTAATAAATATCAATTGCACGTTGTTTACAGTTTTGCACTTTATTAAATGTTACTTTCATAAAATGGCAGCAAAGTACACAATTAGTGAAAAAAATCAATTTTTAAAAGAAGTATAATAAAAATTAAATTGAATTTATTTCATGGCCAGTCTGATAAATGAAAATTTTAAAAATTTCAAAAGCATTTTTTGACCTTTTAAGTAAAAGCTAGATAAAATCTAATGCTCTTATCATTTGTAGTTTATATTTCTGCATTATTTTTGTGTCTTTCAATTTTTCTCTAAAATAATTAGGGAAGCAGGAATTTGCATAAATAAGTTTTTACATGTTAATATCCTATGTTCGGCTAACTCATTCAACACCCGGTATATGCAATATCGAAAACCGATAAAAGCTCTATACGAATCTGCTTTTGGTTTTTCGAATTCTTGCTCCGCTTTGTCGTTGCGCGAACCTTTATGGGAAACTTACGAAAAAGTTTGACCGCCCGTAGCGACCTTATTTACCGGCCGATCTTTAATTTTCCAGTTGGATCGGATGCGTTTCGCCGCGGTCTATAGAAACTCTTTTATGATCCACTTTCGTATCTCCATCGGGAAAGGCGTAAAATGCAGTTTAAATTTTAAAACCAATTTTCAAAAAGTCCCCTCTTTAAAAAAAAATCTTTAAAAACTAAAAATTTTGGAAAAAAATATTTTGTTTTTATTGGCGGAATCCCTCGGCTTTGCAAATACAAATCGAAAACATCTAATAGAATTTTTTCAAAAAAACCCTCTTTCGCTATAAATTCGCTTTTTTGTCGAACTTTGAATAAAAAAAGCATAATTTTTCGAAATCATTAAATATTATCCTGGATTCGGCTAAATCTCATAATTATAAATTAAAACCGATCAGACGACTATTTCGACGTCCGCATATTAGATGTGGTAATATGCAAAAGACATTTTTCAAAAGTGTTAGATTACGGTAAATTAAAATTTTTTGCCGTCAAATACGCGTATATAAATCGAAAATGTCAAACATTTTTTCGAAAAATTCTTCCTTTATGTATAAAATTGACATTTTTCAGTTTTCAACATTTTGCCCAAAACAAGTAAGATTTTGATTGGAAATTTCCATGAATTTCTGTTTTTATATGTTGTGACCTTATTTGGCAATTTAGGAAAAATTTGTGTATATTCGATATCGAAAAGCGTTAAAAGCTCTATACGAATCTGCTTTTCATTTTTCAAATTTTGTCTCCGCTTTATCGTGGGGCGATCGTTTAGCGGAAAATTGTCAATAACCTTTGACCGCCCTTAGCGCCCTTATTTACCGGTCGATATAAATTCAAAAGGTCCAGTAGAACTTCTTCGAAAAAGTCTCCTTCTTTATTGAAATTCTAATTTTCCAACAATTACAATTTCGCATATAAACATATTCGCTTTTGCGATGCCGAAAGCCGATATCTACACCTATGCGGGGGCGGATGTGGAAGCTATGCTTGGATACAATTAATGCGAAGGCCGCAGGCCGAGCTCTATGTCTATGCAAGTTACATATTAATGCAAAGACCGTAAGCCGAGCTATGTTTCATGACAGAGCTATGCGTTTCATAGAAACAGTTTTATATAAATTGTTTTCTGAACATGTGATATATCGCAGAAATTACATTTATTTTTACATTAAAATTTTATGTACAAAGTACACCAACAAAATTACTTTGACCTATCGTACAAGTGAAGCCGCGCAGCGGCGACTTGTTAAACCGCAAAGAGGCTGGGGTTTTCTCTAAGCGACATACATAATGGAGCCGCGAAGCGGCGACTCGTTACTAGCCGCGTAGCGGCCCGCCGCGAAGCGGCCCGCCGCGAAGCGGCCCGCCGCGATAGCGGCAGCCGCCCGCAGGGCCAAGCGTCAGAGATCCGTAGGATCTCTAGACGCTTGTATTTTAAATAAATTAACATACATCTTAATACATCGAATAGTATTTAAGTAAGCTTAAGTAGTAAGCTTAACAATGGTCGAAAAAATATTAGTATAATGATAATATCACATCAGGTAATATTGAGCTAAAGAAAAAATAATATTATCTCCAATGACTTTCTCTCTAAAGTGGAAGCAATGGACAACAATTTAAGTAATTAAATAAATTGGTGAAATTGAATCTTACATTGTAAAAATCTACTAGTAAAGCTTGATAAAATCCCATTAAGATTACTGTTGGAAGATCTTATAGTCTTATGACATGTCAATTCATGCTTAGAATCAGTCGAGATTAGGACACAAAATAAAAATCAATTGGAATGTATATTATGTGTACGTTAAACTTAATATGGTGAAGTGTCATTATAATAGTACTGAAAATAAAAACGGACATTGAAAAGTAATAATATTCTAATATCATTGTTTAGGTTATTTTGCCCTCTTTGTAAATGACGATAATGCATCTAAGCGTTACATTTTCTAACGACAAGTTATTTATCTACTCGTAGGTACCGAAAAATGGAGTTAAGTTTAACGATTTTCAACTATAAGTGCAAATATCTGTTTATAGGAAATTACTTCTTCTTCTTCTTCTTCTTCTTCTTCTTCTTTACTTTTCGCATTAGGCGTTTCTGCCTGTCACGGTGCCCATCTCTTTCTAGGTCGTCCGACATTTCTCTTCCCCTGCGGCTTGTATCTTCTCATTTGTGTAGGTATTCTTTCTTGCCCCATTCTGTCTAAATGTTGTGACCATTTGTTTTTGTTTTCTTTCAGTTTATCTCTTATACTGAAGATTCCCAACTCTTCTCTAATTTCAACGTTCCTTATTCTGTCCTCTTGCGTTCCCTTAACCGCTCTCAAAAATCTCATCTACACCGCCTGGATCTGGCTTTCTTGTCTTGTGTTTGTTACCCAACATTCACTCCCATACATCAGTACTGGCACCGCCATGGTCTTGTAGAATTTTAACCGAGTTTCTTTCCTTGTCTTGTTCTTGAGACATCTATTTATTGTTCCACAAATCTGTCCAAATTTTCCGATTTTGTTTTCAATATCTTTGTCATATCCGTAGGATATGTCGCAGCCTAAGTAGTTGAAGTTGTAGACTTGTTTAATCGTATTATTGTTGACTACGATTTTTGCTCTTGTTGGCTCGTTTCCTGTAAACGCCATGACTTTAGTTTTGTTTGTGGATATTTTCATATTATATGATTTGCAGATTTCGTTCAGCGTATAAATTGCCTTTTGTAAATCTCTTTCGGTTTCAAAGATAATTGTCATATCGTCTGCGTATAGAAGTGAATTGATTATCGCATTCTCACTGATCTGTATTCCAACCAAAATTCCATGTTTCCACTCGTTGATGATGTCGTCAATGTAAATGTTAAAAAGTGTCGGCGACAAGCTACAGCCCCCTCTGACCCCTTTATTTGTTGGAATTTCTTCTGTCATTTTACCGTTTATATCTAAAACTATATAGTCGTATCAGTGTATAGCGATTTGATAGCTGTTATTATATGGTATGGGTAACCTTTTTTTATCATTATATTCCATAATTTTTCTCTATTAACATTGTCGAAAGCCTTTTCGAAATCTATGAAAGCAATGAAGGTCGGACGGTTGAACTCACGATGTTTCTCTATAATTTGGCGGATAGTGAAAACGGCATCTGAAGTAGAACGACCTCTTCTGAATCCCATTTGTTCTTCTCTTAGTATTTGTTCGGCTATTAGTCTGAGTCTGTTATTTAGTATTTTTGCATACAGTTTATAAGAATTTTCCAGCAAGCTGATTCCCCTATAATTCTCGCATTTGCTTC
This sequence comes from Rhagonycha lutea, assembly GCA_958510855.1. Lineage (NCBI taxonomy): Eukaryota > Metazoa > Arthropoda > Insecta > Coleoptera > Cantharidae > Rhagonycha > Rhagonycha lutea. The sequence continues at coordinate 54,019,467 of OY294037.1, forward strand.
TCTCGCCCTTCTTGAACAGAGACACCACTTTTGCCGTTCTCCAACTTTCAGGTATGCTTTTCTTTTTCCAACACATATTATAAAGGTGTAGAAGTCGCAATTTTAAAAGCAGTCCACCATACTTCAGCAGCTCCGAGTTTATACCATCCATGCCAGTGGCTTTCCGATTTTTTGTTGTTCTTAAAGCTTCAGTCATTTCTTCCATGCAAATATCATCCAATCCTTTTACCAATACTTCTGTAGACCAAACTTCTTGCGTTGTTATATTATCTTCAAACCATAAGTCTTTATAGTGTGTCATCCATGTTTCTTTTTCTATATTATTTATTTGTATCGTTTCTCTTTGCGCCTTGTTGAAGGATTTCATTGCTTTATATGCCAGGGTTTGTCTTCCATGTATATCGTCTTCGATAATGCTGATGTATCTGTCCCACGATTCTTGATGGGCTTTTCGGACGAGGTTTTTAGCATGGTTTCTCTTTATTCTGTAGTCTTCACAGTTTGTCGTTGTTTGCTGCTGTAGATACTTCCTGTAGGCCTTCTGTTTTTCCGTGATTGCCTCTTTTATTTCAGGCGTCCATATTTTTAATCCTCTCCTTCTTCTGTATCTTTTTTTTCTTCCGATCGCCTCGTCGGCAGCCCTCTTAATGCATAATTCAAGGTTTTTCCACTCTTCATTGATGTTGTCTCTCGTTTCCGTGTTCTGAAGCTTCTCGTTTAGTCGTCTTTGATATAGATCTCTAATACTCTCCTCCTCCAACAAATACACCTTGTACACTTCTTCTTTATACCTCTCTTCTGTTGGCTTTGTCGGTCTCTGCCATTTCGTGTACGTGTCTATCTTTGTGACTACCAAAAAGTGGTCTGATCCAATATCATAGACCCGATATACTCTTGTATCTCTAACTTGCCCTCGTATTCTATCGTTTATCATTATGTAATCGATGATTGATCTAAGTCCTCGTGCGGTCCAAGTATACTTGTGGATATCCTTTTTGCGGAAAAACGTATTAGTGATCTTTAGATTATTGAAAGAAACAAATTCTCTTAGGATTCCGCCATTATCGTTGCATGTTGGTTCTCCAAAAGATCCGATCAGCTTGGGAATTGGATCGTTTCCCACCCTGGCATTCAAGTCGCCCAGTACGATGATTTGATCGGTTTGGTTGTATAGGGTGTTTTTTTAGCTGCATGAGAACTTCAAAATGAAATAAAACATTAAAAACCTGACGGAATGTTGTGGTTATAATTTTTTTATGAAAGTACAGTTAAAGGCATTTATGATTTGAACATGACTTCCGGCATGTGACCACCACGACTAATGGTTACGAAGCGCATCCGTTCAGTCCAATTTTTGACCACTTTTTCAAATATTTCTGGCTTTATTTCATAAATGGCTTGCTGAATATTAGCCTCCAATGCTTCTAGAGTTGTTGGTTTGTTAGCATAAACCATGGATTTAACATACCCCCACAGAAAATAATCTGGAGGTGTCAAATCACACGATCTTGGAGGCCAATTGATAGGACCACGTTTTGAAATAATGTTGTCACCAAATTGTCCTTTCAATAAATTGATGGTTTCGTTGGCTGTGTGGCACGTAGCACCATCCTGTTAGAACCATAAGTTGTCAATGTTTAGCTCTTGAAGTTTTGGAAACAAAAATGTATTGAGCATGTGTCGATATCTCACACCATTCACCGTAACGGTAGCTCCTTCCTCATTTCGAAAGACATATGGACCAATGATGCCGTTGGCGTGTATACACACCAAACAGTCAATTTTAATGGATGCAATGGAGTCTCAAAATAATGTCCCCGATTGGTCTCACTCCATATACGGCAATTTTGTTTGTTCACATACCCATTTAACCAGAAATGTGCCTCGTCACTGAACAAAATTTTACGGTAAAAAAATGGATCCACTTCCAATTGGTTGTGAGCCCAATTTGGTAGCGTTGATTGCTACACCTTTGCTCGCTCTCTCATTCTGTTCTACTCCACTGTACAGCATGATATAGTTTCCTACATACTTGTTACCTTTCAGATTTTTCTTGGTTTCAGTTATCGCGGCTATGTCTACTTTTTGTTTACCCAAAGCGTCTGCGATTTCTTGTTCTTTTTGGGCCATTCCACCTCTTATGTTCCACGTCGCCAACTTCATACTATCCGCAATCCATACTCTCTTTTTCTTTCTTCTCGCCTGTGTCGTTTCCGTTAATCCGAGGCTTATCAGAGCACTGAAAGTGTAACGAATTTTTATTAATTCTTACTTTGGTTTCCTTTTCATATCATTTCGCAATATTTCTGAGTACGCCCATGCATTTATTTTAAATGCAATCGCAAATTTAATGCATTTTGTTAGGCAGATGGTCGTGAACTGTGAACGTTCGAATTTGATAGGGACATATTTCCGGCGTAGAATTTTATATTTAGAACAGTTACCTGAGTACCTAAGAACCGAGCGGTCGATTTTTGTTGCGACAGTTATCTGATTGCCGATTTGGAGTGTGTTTTTGTTAAACCACTGGTTGATCGTCCAGTTTTAGTTCGTAATATGGTTTTCCGGCTCTGGCTATGTTTTTGGTGCTACTGTATAATATCTGACAGTAGATAGGTAACTCAAATGTGCAAGAATCGATTACAGTTTTTTTCTTGTTGGTGTGCAAGTTGTGCGACCATTTTGGATTTCTTCAAGTTGGCTACATCCTATTGTTATTGTTTTTGGATGGATGAGCACTTGTGAAATTCTTTCCATTGTTTGGAAGGTTCCGTCTTGTTGACACCTCTACACCATCTCTCACTGGTCCAGGTTCCAGCTACAAATCTACAAGCAGAATGTTGAGTGTTCGCGATTATAGCAATCGAGTGTTTTCTTGTGTGATTTAACAAGTTACAGATTCCAACCTTCAAGCCAGTGGTCAATGTCGAGTAAGAATATGCGTTTGTCAACATCTAAGTTTGTAAACTTATGAAACGTTTATGTAAGTAAATTTTATTCTATCTTGCTCGTCTGACCGATGTACATTTATTTGGCTTTTGTATATTAATTACTGGTAGCCCATAGCGGTTACTGTGTGTTTTGGTACTTGTTAAATTTAAGCTGGGTGCACTTTTTGATTGTGACCGTAATCTTTCAGTTGCTACTGTGTGCATTGTTGCAACAGTAATTTACATTGCAATTGTTGAAACCAAGGGGTAAGCCGCTGGCCAAAAAACGTACAAAACTTCCATTTTTGTGGAAGTTCTGCAGAATTTCCATGGAATTCTACGAACTTTCAGGAAATTCCATGGAATTCCGAGGACTTCCTTGGGTTTTGAGCCAAAGGGTATGACCGTGTAAGCATGCAAAAACTGCCCCCAGCGATTTTTAAAAATCAAAATAGCCGATCGATTTATAATCGGAAAAAAACATTTTCCTGAAAATTTCAGCTTTCCAACCCCTAGATTTACGAAATAGTAGGGAAAAACGTGTTTTTTTGTTTTTATTTTATTGTGCCTATTCTACGGAGTAGTTTTTAATGAAATTTTTTTTGGTAAGAAATATTGATAAGAGACTTTAAAAAGTAATTTTTTTGAAAAGTTACAATCATCCCCCTTTTCAAAAAAAATTCCAAAAGTTTTGGCCGCTTTATTTAAACATGTTCCTTAAAAGTGTCAATCACGAATTTTTTTTAAAAAACTTCCCTATGACCTTTCTGTACATGGTAAAATTTTCAACTTGATCCATTTGGTGCAACACAGTGAAAAAAAATAAAATAGATACGAATTTGATTACAAGGGTATTTTATACATAGTAGGATAGTACGTATAATATGCATTATTATTATACATTACTTAATATATAGTATTTTAGAGTATATCTCAGAATTTTATTACATATTTTAAAATGAATCATGTTATAGAAAAATGCTTTAGGTGCAATATTATCTACGGAAGGCAATGATTATTATTTATTATCAACCAAATACGCATGAAATATCCGGAATTGCTCGATATTGTTGTGATTGTAATAATGGTAAGCGCACTGTCATGTTCTGCTCTCACATTGCAGCTATTATATAATTATCTTTCTCATGCTCGATATTTGGCTAAAATAATAAAACCAGCTGAGATATTGAGTCATTTGCTTACAGAAATAGAAGTGAACGCAGTAGTGAATGATGACAGTGACGAAGATTATCGATGTTATTTGAAACAATTTTATTAGAAAAATTCTTATATTGTAATTAGTTACTTTTATTATAATTATTATATTATCTTGTAATATTTAATTTTATTTACTTATGTTGAAAACGAATCAATATATTTTTTGTGAAATAATTTCATTCTTCATCTTCTTTATCAGCCTTTTTCCGCCCACTGCTGGACATAAGCCTCTCCATATGATGGAGGATCTGGCCATAACTCACCACGCTGGCCAGACGGGTTGGTGAGTAGTCTGCAGATCGATTTTGGACTATAGTTGTTTTACATCCTGTAGCAGCTTGCTAGGCTAGCATTCAGATGTGCCTGTAGCCCTGGTTTTTGTTAACGGTGGCAATTCGTCAACTCAGGGGGACCGCCGGCTTAACGTGCCCTCCGAAGTACGGAGACTGGGTCATAAGAAAGTTTGACTCTCCCCGGGTTTGAACCCGGTACCTCGCGTTCGCATCCAACTGCGTTAGCTGCAAAGCAATGACCGAATTATTTCATTGCATATAAATAATTATTAAGAGGGCTGTATACCTAACTTTTAACGAATATCCATATAGCTCTTTTATTAATGTATGGAATTTAATGCGGTTTGAAGTAAACGATTAGAAAAAAAATCTAGTTTCACGGAAAGTCATTAAGAAGTTAAAAAAAAATGTTTCATTTTTTATTATAATAATTAATCACTCCAGTGACCTGCAAGTGACTTTCCATGAATATACAAACTATTATTTAAATTAAAACTATTTTTAAAATATCTATCTATATAAGACAAAACCCTTATATATTTGCTTTTTAAGAAAGTGCATTTAAATCGTAAAATTTGGTTTACACCCATAACATTGCCGGTTTAACGAATTATTTAATTCAATTATGAGTGTAAACCAAACTTTATGTTAGGTATAAAGTCCTCTTAAGAATCATCATCAGCCTCAGCGATTGTCATAAATCATAATAGTTTTTTTAAAGCCCATTGCCTTCCGTAGATAATATTGCACCTAACGCATTTTTCTTAAGTACTATCCGTACTATCCTACTATGTATAAAATACCCTTGTAATCAAATTCGTATCTATTTTATTTTTTTTCACTGTGTTGCACCAAATGGATCAAGTTGAAAATTTTACCATGTACAGAAAGGTCATAGGGAAGTTTTTTAAAAAAAATTCGTGATTGACACTTTTAAGGAACATGTTTAAATAAAGCGGCCAAAACTTTTGGAATTTTTTTTGAAAAGGGGGATGGTTGTAACTTTTCAAAAAAATTACTTTTTAAAGTCTCTTATCAATATTTCTTACCAAAAAAAATTTCATTAAAAAATACTCAGTACAATAGGCACAATAAAATAAAAACAAAAAAACACGTTTTTCCCTATTATTTCGTAAATCTAGGGGTTGCAAAGCTGAAATTTTCAGGAAATTGTTTTTTTCCGATTATAAATCGATCGGCCATTTTGATTTTTAAAAATCGCTGGGGGCAGTTTTTGCATGCTTACACGGTCATACCCTTTCGTCAAATAAAATAAGCAGTGTTGAAAACTAAGACCTTTTAATCTTAATTAATATAGTGATATTTATTTAATTTAGAGGCCCTCGAGTTGTGTAAGTATTTCTACATTTGAAATTTGATAATATTTTTTGGGCTTAATTTTTCTTTTGGTTGGTAGCACTAATTTGAAGAAAAGGTAATCCAGGAATGTATGATCCAGGATTCACCTATAATAGTCTTCCTTTAGATAGGAAGTAAAATAAAACAAACGAATAGCATAGATTGCAAAAATATATTTTAATATTTTAAGAGGGGCCTCAGAGATAGAATGAAACTATATCGCACTCTCTCGCACTCATGGCGCAAGATGGGCGAACCAACCCTTGTTGGTGGCGAAGATTTTTCCTAAACCATAAAAACATTTTCAGATTTTCTTTTGGTTTTTGGAATCTACATAGTTACCATTTTACGGTAAAGAAAATTGAAGCTATTTCGTTGAATACTTTATCGCTATATATTTTAAGGTATTCAACGAAATAGCTTCAATTTTCTTTACCGCCAAATGGTAACTATGTAGATTCCGAAAACCAAAAGAAAATCGGAAATTTTTTTATGGTTTAGAAAAAATCTTCGCCACCAACAAGTGTTGGTTCGCCCATCTTGCGCCATGAGCCCGAGAGAGTGAGATATAGTTTCATGCTATCTCTATTAGGTCCCTCTTAAATATTATATATTTATATACTGGGTGACCGGCCGCCGATGTGAACATAGGAAAATAACATAGGAAATAGATTTTTTTTTAATTCCTGCTTCCCATTATAACGGATTACAATGAAAAGAGCATCAATTTAAAGAGGTTTATTTTCCGCGTCTAAAGACACCCAATCACTTGATGGTTTGTTCTTTGATCATTGTTAAAAACTCAAAATAAAATGACAAAGTATCACTTTTAAATAGATATTAGATGCATTGTTTAATTCATTGCAATTGTGGTATGATTGCAACTATGCAACTATGAGCATGGTTATGAGTATAATTGAAACAAACTCCCCTTTAATAATAATGGGCTTGTCCAAACTTCCACGGACTTCCAAGGACTTCTATGGACTTCTAAGGAATTCTTAGGACTTCTATAGAACTTCCTATAACTTCTTGGATTTCTACACCAAACGTACAAAACTTCCACCTGCGGTTCACCCTTGGTTGAAACTGTTGATACATCTCTCAAGTTCTGTGTGTTCAATTAAAGCATTTGATTCTATTTGCGTTTTTTTTTAGTTTTCCCAAGCTACCTGTCTTTTTTTCAGTAACCCATTGACCCGTGCCTTCGCATAAATATGGCTAGTCTAATTACCATCGTGGCAAAACAAACTGGAGAGGTTCTCTCCGGATTGTTGCAGATCCTGATCTCTGTAGGGGTCGACTCTCCCATTAGGGGTCGTGTTTGCAGAGGGATGATTTGTTAACAAAAGTAATATGTGTTTTTATGAGAGTTGGCTACTAACCATACCGCTCAACCTCCAAACCTGGAGGGCCGGGTTTTTCTGTTGGGGTTTTCTCCCTTAGCCAATATGTTTCGGTTTTAAGGCGCCGAAAGCTCGCCTTTCATCCTTAACAACGGAAATTACTTTGTATGCCAAATTGTGGAAATCTATCTGTATTATAAAATATGGACACGTTCAGTCGGTCCCAACTGTTGGGTTGCTGGGTTAGCGGTCTCGGCTAAACAGTAAATTAAACAATATATAATTCTGCTACAATAAAGCATACCCAGCTGCTGTACTGATGAACCTAACAGTTGGCACCAACTGCACATGCCCATTGTTTAATTTATCGTTTAGCCGGGACCGCTAACCCAGCGACCCAACAGTTGGTACCGGCTGAACATGTCCAATGTTATCTAAGGAAACGTTGATAAAAAATTTACATATTACAGCTGGAAAACAATACTATAAAAAATACGTATGTTTGCTTTGCTTCTTAAAATAATTTCATTAAAATTTGTGACATAGTTAAAACTACAATATCAATAGTATTGACGTTTTAAGCCATGATTAGCAAAAAAAGCATTAAAATTGTCCCGCTAATCATATTTTCATATTTTACTAAAATGCATCTAAAATTTAAGTAGCTACAAATTAAACGCTTGTAATATTTTAAATAAACTTGAAGCCATAGTAGTGGAGTGATATGTGATCTTTAGTTGAGTTACAGAACATGAAATTCTGGGTTCGAATCGAGGACTTCACAGAGTTTCTTAGCTTGGCCTTCCAGTGGACATCCACACGCTGGCTGTGATGAAATCGTACAAACAAGGAAACAAATGCAATTAATATTTAGGGTCTAATCCTCCCCTTCAAACGGATTTGAATATCACGGAACAGAGATAGCTATATTCATAACGAATATAAAGCTTTATAATAAAACAACAGTAATGAATATAACCTATTGATTGTTGAATTAAAATTTCACTGTAATTAAACATTCGTATAATTATAAAATTGTTGTACACTTGAAAGAAGTTAGGTAGGTAATAATCATGAAAGATAATAATCAAATGTTATTAATTTTTTTTATTGCCTCGATATTTAATTATAACAGTAACCCTTATTTAAAATTAATTAAATGTAAGTAAACAAGCCATCTTGTATGTTAGAAATATATCTATTTATTTAATAAACTGTGATTTCTCTATATAAAATCTTGATTTCATTTTTATTGCATTTAAAGAAAGCGTAAAGTTTCTGAAACTTTTTTAATTGCAAAGTTCGCTAATGTTGATCAATTACCTCCAACACTTAATAAAACCTCCGCTGCGCCGTTCACGAAGTGATTTTCTTTGAAAAAGTTGAGTTCTTTCTAAATAAATAGCTACTGATTAATAATCGACTGCTATAATTAAAACTTCGTATAACTTTTTAGCTTTATTTTTATATAAAAACCATTTTTTATTATCTAAAGCAAAAATGACATTATTGAAAAAACTAAGAACTGAAAACTAATTTGTTATAAAATAAAATCTCGATAATCCCTTAGAAGTAATTTTCAGGATTGTGAATTAATTGGGCATGTACATAGTACATTAAAACTATTACTTTAACATAAATAGAATAATTACACGTAATTGTATAGCTTACACGCTTGCAGTCAGCAAACTTGGCCAATCAACTTGGTCGAAATCAAGATAACTTACTAGGAAAATGTAATTAGTACGGTAGTTTCTAGGTACTTTCATTATAGCCCACAGGTCGAATTTGGACTTGCAAACACAAGAGGGTAACCCCGAGGACCAGGAATGGAACCACTATTTCCGACCCCTAACTTGCCAGGACAAACTTTGATATTAGAATTTAATAAGCTTTATTTTAACTGAGAAAAATTTCTTCAAATATTAATTCATGATAAATATTAGCACACAATGTTTCTTTTTCTTTTTTTTTCACAAAAATATGGAAGATGCTTATTAAATCCCTAATAGAAACCCCCAAAAAAGAAACTAAATAAGAAAACTTTTTAAATTATAAAAAACATTATTTGTAACTACTTTTCTATTTCCTCTTTGAATTTATCGAGCAAACCAAACAATATCAAAAAGTAATATAATTAAGCATTTTAAGATAAACTAATATCATAAAGATATAGACAATAATAAACGTACATAATTTTCGACTACCTATAACCAGCACCAGTAAAAATTATCCTGTGCCCGCCGAGGTAAACAAACGCAGCTAAAACTTGAAAGGATAATTTCAGAGGTACCAAACTACAAAAAATATTAATTTCATGCTTTCCTCAGTTTATTTCAGGTACTAAAAGTTTAAGGAAAACTAAACTCTTAGAAAACAATTACCCTTTGAGAAGTTACGTCTGAAAACTTATGAAAAGTTATGTTTTACATTTTGTTTCCTTTCTTGTGGTTTAATACATAGATACAGAAATAATATTGCAAGTTGAAAAGTGAAGATATATCCATCCATAATATTAAATTATACTATTATTTAGTCCAATAATGAAAACAAAACCCAAAAGTTTACTTTGTCATACTTTCTCAGCGCTCTCTAGGCAGTTATTTTTTTTAAACATTTTTGTGTTGTAAAAACGCGACTGCGGGCGTAGGAACCTAAAAGCAACGATATACTAGGAGTTTTAAGTCTCTGCTAAAAGCTAATGAAGCTTAAGTTGCATTAAACAATGTTTATTGTTATTTAAATTTCATCAGCTTTAAAAAGCTATGCAGAATAATTTCAAAGAGGAAATAGTTATGAATAAGTAAAATGATTAACAAATAACTTCTTTTAAAATTCCACTAAATTACTTAACCAAAACAATAATTTATTAAAGCATCCAATGAGAAATTGAAGTTAAAATAGGGAAATAATCGGAAATAATGTAATGTGGAATTTCAATAACAAGATTATTGTTTGAATTAAATAATTTGTATGCATTTTACAGTTAAAAGTAAATTATTTTATAGTTTTGGTTAATTTACTTTTGAAAATTTCATATTTACAAAAGTGCAGCCTAAATAATATCTCTCTATTTTCAAGAAACTTTCTGTTGAATATACATATTTTCAAACAAAACAATTATATTATTCACTCATATGAGTTATACTTACTAATAAATTAAATTATTGAAAATTAATTACTTAGAGAAGGTTTGGTTAAACTAACGAAATATTTCGTAACAGCCATTTACCTGATTAGTTACGTTAAGGGATAGATAGTGGATAACATCGTCGACAACTTCATTACTTAAGATAACACCTAATAAAAGATTGATTGCACAAACAATGGTATATCATAAATTGGACAATTTGTAACATGTATCTTTCATTTTTCAACACACAAAATTGAATGTTAACAAATGTTTGGGGTAACTTATTTATCAATTTAGGTACAATTTTTTAATCTACTTAAATACATAAATTTATTTTTAAAAGCTATTTCCAACATTTTGGAATTAGAATACCAACAATAATGACAAACACTGATTTCTAGGTATATAAAACCTTCACAAAAACAAATAAATAATCAAAAACTTATTTAGAATTTCTGTCAACTGAAAAATTAGCAATGAAAATATAAAATTCATTCAACATAATAGGTTACATGTTTCGACCTCATTCACAATTACGATTAATTTAGAACCTGGGGAGATACTCCATATATGTATTCTCTTGTGATAAGGCTGATCAATGATCATACACATACAATACCTATTTACACGGCCAATTTTATAGTTGGAAAAGTGATTACCACGAATTTCTATGTAACGGCGCACATTATACAACTAAAAAGTTACGATGAGACAACCGTTAAGCGGCGTTCACAATGAAGTAGGGTCTTGCCTTACTTCGGTAGAAAGCTGGCAAGCGCCAATTAGATTAAAGCATTTTCTTCTATATTTTTCTATGATCAAAGAATCATTTATTTTGATTGGCTCTTGCCAGCTTTCTACGGAAGCAAGACAAGACCTTACTTCATTGTGAACGCCACTTTATATTAAATGTGTGAGCGCATTAAGCAAATAACCTAGCCAAGAGTTTAGCAACTGTCAAGTTACAAACTTTCTTGTTCTCATAAAAATCTCCACTTCATATTTCAACAAAGTATAAACCCTTAAAATAATCGTAAATAATACCACCAAATATTTAAAGACTCAGAAGAGAGAATGATGCTTTTGTGATTTCCTTACTTTCAATTAAAGACTATTTAACATAATCTTTTCGATAAAATTTAAATACAAGAAAAAGGAAATATGAAATTTAAAAAAATAATTTTCAAGAAAATGTCTTTTTTTGTACGCTAAATTGTTTTTTGAATCAAATTGCTAAGTATATGTGTTCTTCACATAAGGTTAAAATTCTAATTTTTATGGCATAGTTAAATTTTTTTGTCAAATTTAGAAAAAATGGATTCTACCTCAATAGTAAAAATTTACACTTATAACCCAATTTCGTAAAATATGTAGTTAATGGATTTTCCTCATAAGCCGAGTGGGTCATTCCATGTGAAATCAACACACTTTTCTTGGTCACCATCTCAGATTTCGATAAAATTTGGTATATCGATAGAGTGTACTGAGACTAGCAAAAATATAAATTTTTATTTAAATATCTCAAACGGTTTCCAAAATATCGCTATTTAAAATTTTCAAAAATTGGCTGCCGGAATATTTTCTAATTATTATAGCAGCTCTCCTAATTAAGCTACAGAGGTGGGCGTGATGTCATTTTACTCAGTTTTTAATGCCCTTTCCGATGATATATAACACAATATGCCATTTTGTAAAAATACTTTTCAAAACTCAAAATCAAAATTTTGAATTTGATTTTCTCAAAAAGTAAATCTTCAAAAATTTTTTAAAAATTCCTGAGAATAGTCTGTACTTATGGTAAGTGACTGCCAAAATTTAAAAGTGGGACGGTTATGGCTTCATAGTTAAAATAAATTTTAAGTACAAGATGGTTTTGAAAGAACGATAGACTTTATATTACAGTAAGTGAAGTACAGCAGAAATTGTTTGTCAAAAATGAAATTTACAATATTTTATAAGAAATATAAGTTATTATGACGGAAATGAGTCTTGCCAAATAATTTGGTGCATTAATGGGTTGGGGGGGGGCACATCTTGCCGGCAAAATTGAAAAGTCCTACTTTGGTAATTTTTTCTGAGAAAATGAAATTATTTATATCAATTTGGGTTTTGACACATTATTATACAAGTCTTGAAAAATATTTAAAAAATTTTTCAAATCAAAATATTACAAAATGGCGGCGTGGCGGCTGAACTCCAAAAACACCTTTTAAAATGCGGTTGAAAATCTCCCAATGGTGTCGTTAGACCTACAATATAAGAAATGAAAAAATTTAGTTTAATATGTTTTTCCAATCTGCCTCTACCCCAATTTTTAAATTTTTGTCTCAAAAATTTTTTATTACCGTTTAGATTTTTGGTCGAAAAAGTTTTTCTCGACTTTGATCCTTTACAACTCAAAAAAAATTAAAATATAAAAATTCTGGGTCGATGCGGATTGGAAAAACATGTTATTTTAAACTAAATTTTTTTATTTCTTATGTTGTAGGTCTAACGACACCATTGAGAGATTTTTCACAGTATTTTAAGAGGTAATTTTGGAGTTCAGTTGCCACACCGCCATTTTGTAATAATTTGATTTGAAAAATTTTTTAAATGTTTTTCAAGACTTGTTTAATAATGTGTCAAAATTCAAATTGATTTAAATGGATTCATTTTCTCAGAAAAAATTCGTAACTTTGAACTTTTTATTTTTACCGACAAGGTGTGCCCCCCACCCATTAATGCACCAAATTATTTGGCAAGACTCATTTCCGTCACACTAACTTATATTTGTTACAAAATATTGTAAGTTTCACTTTTGACCAACAATTTCTGCTGTACTTCACTTATTACAATAATAAAGTCTATCGTTCTTTCAAAACCATCTTGTACTTAAAAATTATTTTAACTATGAAGCCATAACCGTCCCACTTTTAAATTTTGGCAGTCACTTACCATATTTACAGACTATTCTCAGAAATTTTTTAAAAATTTTTGAAGATTTACTTTTTGAGAAAATCAAATTCAAAATTTTGATTTTGAGTTTTGAAAAGTATTTTTACAAAAAAACATATTGTGTTATATATAATCGGAAAGGGCAGTAAAAACTGAGTAAAATGACATCGCGCCCACCTCTGTAGCTTAATTAGGAGAGCTGCTATAATAATTAGAAAATATTCCGGCAGCCAATTTTTGAAAATTTTACATAGCGATATTTTGGAAACCGTTTGAGATATTTAAATAAAAATTTATATTTTTGCTAGTCTCAGTACACTCTATCGATATACCAAATTTTATCGAAATCTGAGATGGTGACCAAGAAAAGTGTGTTGATTTCACATGGAATGACCCGAGTATATCATGATAATGGGTTGCGTATTTTCAAGTTGTTTTGAAATTCATTACAACGTTAAAATAAAACAAAATGTATTATTTATTACATAGGCACTCATATATTAACTATTATTTTACAGTCAAAATACTATTTAAAATTTAGAATAAATTCCGTATTTTATTTAAATGTAAACATAGTAGTATTACATTTATTCCAAATTTATATTATATAGGGTATAATTTAAATTTAAATAGAAAAGTGTGAAAAGATTGTTGAGTCATAAATTGCTAAGAATGATTAAAACCCATATAGCATAGCTTTCGAATATGAAATTTTTACATTCAGATTATTTGAAAAACTAAAAATTTAAAAATATAATTTCTAAGAAATTACTTAATCAACTTCTACCTTTAATTTATATTAAAACAAAGAACTAACCGTTTTTTAATTAACAACAAAATACAGCTCGACGGAGTGCGAAATGTATTCGCTGTGTATATTCCTCCTGCTGCCCTCTAGTGGATTTTTGAGCGAAATTTAAATTTAAAATTTATTTAAGAGGTTCGTGGTGTATTGGTTTGTATGCTAATCACATAAGGCATAGATAAATAGTAATAATTAATTAATAAATAAGTCGCGTTTCGTTTCTATTGTGGCCACTCTGAACGCTTCGATCGGTTTTCGTATCCCCTCTCTACCCACGCACATAATAGCGAGTACGATTACTAACAAATAGTTTAATCCCCAGTAGCCGTGGGTTTAAATTATGGGTTACATCTCTTAATTCAGGACAATTTTTGAATATCAAACTCTAAATTTAGAAAATGTAACCCCAGAATTTCAGGCCTTCTAGCAATTCGATAATTTATTAGAAATTTTCCCTTAAACTGAAAATAATTCATGATTTCACGTAGTAAATGATTCCTTAGTTTATTTAATAATGAACCTCACTAAATATTTCTTAAAACAAATATAAATGTTAGAAAAACCAGGTCAACTGATTTAGGAAAGGAGGACAACGTCATTATCAAAACTTTATGTATCTCCCACAGAAGAAGTGGAATAGAATCTAAAATAAAATTATGACAATTTGTGAACTTTCCACGCAAATTTAATCAGACTATTCAATCTTGATAAGTTTGTCCCGGCAACTGATGATATCAAGAAAACCGTACCTTTACGTAAAAGTAATTCGAACTGTTATGTACATAATAAATGTCAGTACACATAGAATATATGAATGCAATTTTCAAAATCGAGTTTTACAAATTGGCTGAATACCTATTTTTTAAAATGTCAAACCTGATGATGTCCTAATTATGATCGGAACGTATAACGTTAAATGGTGCAAATCAGTGATGTCAAATAATATTAAATCTCTTTAAAAAAAAGTGATTCTATGGCATATTATACGATAGATACAATTTCTGAGACTTAATAATTTTTTATTACCAACTTAAGTCCAGAAATTAGTAAAAGTAAAAGATTTATAAATGCGTTCTCAATTTCAACGATGGTAAAATTTTTCTGTCTAACACCAGAAAGTTTTTTAATATGAACACTTTATATTATCATAGCAATGAAAGCTTTCTGACAATTACGTAAGTTTTTATTGAGTTTTCTAGAAGAATTTCTAGTTGTGCTGATAAAACTTTGTTTACTTTGTGTTTATTGGTTTTGTCATTTTTTTTAAGTTGAGCGCACAAGAACTTTGCTCGTTATTTACGAGTTTCATTCATTTTAAGACATTAGAAACTGCAGGAAATTGTAAATAAGTAGGTACTCCCGCTTCTCTATGCAGGAATATTATTATATTAATCCACCTCAGTCCATAACCCTTCTGCAGGGTGTGGTGAGCCTTTTAACAAAGGCTTTTCATGGCAGATTACACCCCGGTGGTTTGCCATTGCCTGCCGAGGGGAGACGGTCACAATATGATTCTTGCTTCTCTGTGTTAGCAGTCTATGCGTTTAATCGCTATGCTAACGGCCGTCTCATATATTATATGATATTATATGTATGTATTATTATATATTATATTATATGTATTGTCGTGTCCCAGATGGTTTTGACTTCCCAAGTTCCTCAATTGGACGCTTGGGGTAGTCGGCATCCACCGGAACAAGTGACAGAATTAAGTCCACGACTAGCTATACGCCGGAAGCACTTAAAAAAGTTACTTGCAGACCACTTTTCCCAGTTAGCAGGTTCCTAAGAAGGGTAAGAAAAGGTTTGTTGGGCGCCAGAATAAAATTCTTGAATACAAATAAATTGAATTTTATTCAAATAAAAATTTTTAATGGGGAAAATGTTGTTTTTCGTAATTAGGCTCATGAATGCCTGCTCTGCCGTAGTGTAATGTGTGTATCACAGTCGCAAATTCTGTTATATTTACTAATCATAAAAATTCTCTGAACGAATTTACGACTGGATAATTGTTAAAGTGTGAGATAAATAAAATGTTCATAAAATAAATCAATTTTGTTACAAAAATAATTATGGTTTCACTAACCCTTGCAACGTTGTTAAATAAAGTTGCCACAATTGCGATAAAAATAGGAACTTCCAAAAATTGAGAAAATATACGCCGCCACTGGAACTGCTATGTGGTACGCTGCTGGAGCTCGCTTGTATCATCTGTTGATTTGCAACTACCGAACCGGGACATGTGCTGAATCTATCAATTTCCAATTTCTTCCAAATCAAGTTCATTTAGTATTCAATAAATCTCCAGTGTTTTCCAGCAAATAAAACTTGTTAAGTAAATCCTGGTTAACATTTACGGGCATCCAAATTACTACGCCGCTTTGTAAGGTAAAATTTAACCTCCAATTTTAATATTCAAATTTAATAAAACTTCCATTTATAGGGTTCATTCGATGAAATAGCTCGAATAAATAACACTTTCACGCAATCAATAATTCGTACGATCATTAATTCATAAACTGGATCGCATTTTATGTGAAAATGCAAAAAGGGGCGAACGACCATATGTTCAAGTAAAATATCCAAAATTAACGTAAAAAACGTACGTTTTCACTTCCAACCATAGTAAACTTTGTGTTTTACACAAAAATCATATCTCGGACATCTGGTTCCAAGAAAAACTACCGTATTTCACCTTTTTGTAGGTGCCTCGAAAAACACCTCTGGTCTTCAATGGTCGCCGGGAAAGACAAAATTTCTCCTTCCACCTTCTCGTACCTTTTACAAAACGGCACTCTATTTCCAAAACGTAAGTTCCTAACTTTGAGTGGTAAATTTGAAAATCACTATCACTTATAAACTTGACTTTTAGATGGAATTCAAAACACAACACTTTATCAAAAATCAAATCAAATCAACAAGCATAAATTATTTGTATCAGTGCAAATGGAAACTGGGACAAATTTTGACTTTCGAGACAGTAAAAACAACTTTTCCCTGTCGTGCCAGCACTTCGACAGATTGTTGACTTTAGCTTTGTATCAAAAATCTTACTCTCGAATAAAACGCTGCAGTATATTATACATAATATATTACATATTATAATACATTATATTATTACTGTTTATTTTCTTGTACGTGAATTTCAATTGTCCAACCGATCTACCCCTTTACCTTAAAATTTAAAAGACGTTAAAGGATTTTTAATCTACTATATTGGGTAAAGTAGACGGAGTTTTCTTTTCAAAGATAAAGAAAACGCTTCATCGGTTTTATTACATTACAAAAGCATTTCTATAAAATCGAAAGATTTATCCCAGCTATTCCATGATTATGAAAACAAAATATCGTGATTGCAATTTTGATTAGTGATTGCAACCAATAATTCTATGTACGGCGCGGTAAAGGCATAAGCGATTTTGAGTTAAGTTTACAGAAAAATTCAAAAAAGTTTTAAAACAATTAGCTTTCGATCGGTATAAAAGGCATAAGTGAACTTCAACTCTAAGTGGAAAATATCGAAAAGAGACTCAAGTATGCAAAATCACAAACACAGGGCGATCATAACGTGTATCATATTTATGCCTTGCATACCGCTCTTGAAATATCCAGTTGCATTGGCAAGAAAAGCTTTAAAATTTTAAAAGTTATTAATTAGAATCCCTCATCTACGTATTGAGTGAGCATAATGACTATAAAGGTTAAACATAGTATTATAATATTGTATCTATTATTATACAACATATATAATAAACTCCTTTTTTTTCTTGAAGAAATGAGACGGACTTTTTTATATAAAATAAATTATTATAAAATTTGTTAAAATTGGATAATGTTAAAAATAAATATTATAGTGTCTAACAAATTATGTTATGTAGCAATATAATCTTGTAAATCACATGTCGTTTCAGCACACACAATTAATTAAATAATGAATTGCTGTTTATCACGTAATCAAACTGAAACAAGATAAGATCAATTTTGACGTTAACTAAATTGTACAGTATCAAGAAACTGCTGTGATGAAGAAAACAAAAAATTGAATGAATGAAACTTGAAAAAGGATATAGGTTGAAATTTTTAACCGATACACATTAAACTTTCGATGAACACAGAGAGATAACGTTTATGTGGAAACAAATCTTTGGAAACTTGTCAGATGGTGGCTAATCAACTTTAAAATAAAAAATTATTTTTTTTCATAACCTATCTTATTAACCCCTTGACATATAAATAAATAGGAACTTGATGCGTCCGATGATGATGATATTCAATTATTTTAATTATAACGAGTCAGACTCGTCATAGTCTACAATGGCATATAAACTGAATGACGACCCTAACTCGTCATTGTATGCCAAGGGGTTAATTAATTTGTCAAAAACAATACTGTCCGTTTAGTACAAAAATTTTGTGCATTTGTCCACAACTGTCGCACTGTCGGATGCATGTGGATACTAGGTGGAGAGAACGGTTCATTTCACACAATAGTGTTAATTTTAAGGCGGCTCTCTCGTAGCAAAAATTCAGTGTATTCAACAAGACAATACTGTGCTGTTAATAATAAATGCTTTTAAATAATTCAAAAAGAATTTATTAGGAAAATCATAAAACTGTTTTGGTAAAGGTATAGCCTGGTAGGTATTTTGGTATAGCGCTGAGTGTTTGTGGTAGTTGAAGACATTATTATTGCTCCAAACTTAATTTTAAACTTTAGCCTTTATCGAAATAGTTTTATATCTTGTACAATTAATTAATTATTATAATATACTTATTCGTAAGACACTGTTAGTTGTACTAACACCAAAGACTAATAATTCGAAATTGGTTACGAGTAGGGTTAACATTAACATTAGTATTGTGACTTCCACTTGAACAAACGATAACTCTAAAAACATTCATATATTATGAAAATTTTGACGAACAATTATTGGAAACTTTAGTACGGGAAACCGAATAATTATTAAAAACCGGATAGATTGAGGGAGTAACTCAGAATAGTAATTCTTTCATCTATTATTATTGTTCTGATAGTGGTTCTTAATGGATTACCTGATCTAATGTAAATTCATGGTAACTACTACCTAATAATAAAATTTTATTTGCAAAGTTTTATAAGATTTATGTTTTTATTTACATTATACAAGGTGAAAAATATGAGATTTAGTTTTAAACTTTTTGGATTACGTCTAATAGTTTCAACATAGTTAAAAAAGTTTTAAAATCTAAACTTTTCCACATATAAATTAAACAAAATTTTTAATCTTTAACATTTATTATAATTAAATCTCTTTATACACAAGCTGAATTAATTATTTTCTATGTTTACTTGGACTTACATAGAAAAATGTTTAATATCTGCAGTGTATGTGTGTTTTACACACAACCTTTGTATATTATAATTTATGTTACCCATTATCATATTACGGAAAAATACATAATTGGAAAATGTAAAGGAGTACAAATTCCAAGGGAGTTGGCAAGAAGGCGCCTTTGCAATCACCGGAAAATATACACATGCGAACGAACATGTACTTTGGTAAAAGTGGTTAGACGAAGGCAGGGTTATTGTAAACCTAACCTCTAAAAAAAGTGTCAACTAATATACCTATCCATATTATAATGTTGAAAACGTTAAAACAAAAAAATTAATTAGTGCGCTATCCGTGCTGCAAATAAGGATTATTTCATTATCATTAGCCATGGAGGGGAGGAGTTATGTAGGAACACATAATAATATAGATAATAGTAACAAACTTTATTAGAAATTAAATCTTGTTGATTTTTTATTTGAAAATTCGCATTTAGCGTTTTGGCGCTTAAAACATTCTTCCATCGTCGAAATAGTATTATTATATAATATAATATAATACTACAAGAATGAGGTATAGCAGCAAATTGAGCAATAATATTTAAAAATATATTTAAAAAATTTGTGACCAACTAAATACATCGTCTACATCAGATAGTCCAGTCATTATAGACATTGTTTGTTGCAAAAGGTGGCGTAGAAGATTTTATTTTTTTAACTTGTATATATGGGTGCCAACATGTAAAAAACAAAAATGCTAACACGGGCGACTTCGGGAGAACTTTTGGCCTCCAAAAAACCTCCAAATTTTAGGAATTTACACACTCATATATAATACTCTATCTCAGTTTTCGACAATGTTGGAAAAAGTAGTCGTTTTTTGACGGTGGTTTACGACCATATCAATTGACCGAATTATTAAGTTGTGGTACTCATTCGACGCAGAATTAAATAATCTTTAATTTATTATATTGTTGTTTTTTTGCTAGGATGCACCGTTTAGGAGTTATGGACAAAAAAGGAAGAACAGTCCTAAAATTTGGATGTTTTTTGGAGGCCAAAAGTTCTCCCGAGGTCGCCCGTGTTAGCATTTTTGTTTTTTACATGTTGTCACCCATATATACAAGTTAAAAAAATAAAATCTTCTACGCCACCTTTTGCAACAAACGCCCCTATTTTGATGCTAAATAATGACTGGACTAAGATGAAACAGTGACGAAACTGACCAGGTTATACACCTCTACATAGATCAGATTTGGATTTAATGTGTTTCACTAGATGACAAGCCTCAATCTGTTAAGTACTATCAAGTTCTGTCCGCAGAGAGTATCAAGCCTTCAAAATTACTACTGGATATGAAAACAAACCACCCGTCTTTAAAACGCAAACCATTAGAATTCTTCGAGCGTAAATAACTTATCGTGAAAAATCAACAACTTTCTATTTTAGAAATCAAGCCGCACCACTTCATGCATCCTATTATAATATAGTAGCATTAAGAGTGACCAGGAAGTCTAAAGCAGCGTTCACATAGAATTTGTCACGGCAAAAATTTGCTTACGACATAAAATAACCAGTCGAGTGGTTCTTCTCTCTTAAAGCAAGTGGCTCGCTAGCTGATTCAGTGGAGAGGGCGTGGATCAAACGTCTACTGGCACTGCAATAAGAGAGGGAGGGATGGTCGTATTTGATAACTAGTATCATGGGGTTAAGTAGGGCGCCACCAGCTAAAACGTTCCGTATCGACTCACCTTTGATTTTACCAGCTGGGAATATGTCGAAGGTCACGAGTCGCACGAAAGGGGATCTTAATACTAATGAACACAAATAACTAAGTGCAAGGAACAGAATTATATAATAAAGGGCCACAAAATAACAAGATGACCAGAATATTGCCACTCGGTTGAAGTTAGACTCTACAGTCTCGCTTTGAACGACTGGTGTGTGGCCAAAGCTCTTCAACGAGTGGTCGACTGCAATTACCACCGATTTAAAATATGTTGACGTTAATACTAAAGTTTGAATAGCAATAGTGATGGGTGTACTCGGTAGGATCTGGATCCGGACTAGTCGATGCCAAATGCGACCGAGGTAGAAGAAATTGCAGCCGAAGAAAACTACTAACTATTTGAACAATGAACAATAAATTACAATATTTATATACACACAATGAGTAACAGTATTAGAAAGTTTAGGTGTTTTACCTTATTCGGTGATGTTAATCTCTCGAGTATTAAACCAATAACGATAACGATAATAACACGAGGCTGAACGGATGGTAACAATAAATAAAATAATGGTAAAGAACGCCACCACTGGCGGGGGAAAAAGGACTAAAACCTCTTCCCACGACGTTTTCTTGGATATTCAAAAATATGGCTTCCGCCTTTAAATCAATTATGGGTATTTGAGCTTTACTTCCCAAATCACTAAACCCAAATTAATCAGTTCTGAACTCCCAACGTGAAAACCAAAATTATTTTACAGATTAAAATTCACTACCCCGCGTATTACTTATTTACTTGACAACCCCAAAAATTAAAAACAAAAAAATCTAAAAAAACTTAATCTGCCTACCCTGATTTTAAAAATAAAAATGCTCAAAATATCAGGACTCGTTCTTATCGGCCAACAAGAATTTCCCTAAAATTCTATTAGAGGGCGCGTAAAAAATTTGGAAAGGAATAAAAAGGTTACTTGTGATTTCACTGAACATCACACGTCCCCAACTTGAAGAGGAATTCTCAATTTCTCTTAAAGTAGCAACTTATTAAAAATGATTGGTTATCGCCGAAACATAAGATGTTAGCCGAAAGGAACTAGAACAATAAACATAGAGACACATACCTAATTAAAAAAATTATAACTAAGAAAATAAATAACCTAACATAACACCTAGATGAATTAAATGAATAACTACTCAGGAGTAGGTTTTAGGTCCTTGGCATGCCAAGTACCTTTATCCGCACCTGAGGCGTCAGACAACTGATACGTTGCAAACGAGATTTTCTTTTTAATAAAGAAGGGCCCTAAAAATTTAGGTGCTAATTTGGCGGTAAAATGTTTAGACGCATCTGAGAGTACGTAATTTCGTCTCCAGATTGAATCACCAACAGCAAAATTTGCCGGACGTCTACGTAAATCATACGTGATCTTATTTTTCTCGTAAGCAATTTGTAAACGTTTAACTATATCGTTATATAATTTTTGAAAAGCTTGAGGACGATGTTTTAAAAATTCTCGATCCCCAAAAGTCAACTCTGTGTCCGCAGACAAATCCTTTGTACCATTGATACTACCATCTAAGCACATTTCACGCCCGAAATTAGCAAAATAGGGCGTTACGCCCGTAACTTCGTGCATAGCTGTACGCATAGCGCAAGCAACTTGCGACAAGTACTTATCCCATGTCCGATGATTATCGGAGACATACGACGCTAGCATGGTTTTCATTACCCTGTTCACCCTTTCAACCGGATTGGCCTGAGGGTGATAAAGGGCGTTATACGTAACTTTTATATTATACAGAGAGAGCATATTGGTTAATTCTCTACTACGAAATTGTACGCCATCATCGCACAGTAAGATTCGCGGAGCTCCATACATTAAGATAACTTCCTCTTCGATTTTGCGGGTCACAGCAGAAGCTGTGGCACTACGCAACGGAAAGCACAAAGTAAACTTAGAAAAATAATCCGAAACTACTAAGATACTAGTGTATCCACGAGTGAATCTAGGCAATGGACCAACAAGATCTGCAGAGATCATTTGCCAAGGCTTTGTAACGATAGGATGTCGAGTCATCAAGCCGGCAGGTTTCTTCTGCTCAGGCTTATGAGAAATGCAGATGGTACAATTATTCACATATTTGCGAACGGAACTACGCAGTTTCGGCCAATAATAACGTTGAGCGATACGTTCAAAAGTCTTCCTAATCCCCAAGTGACCTGAGGTAGGAGCATCATGACATGCTTTCAAAACTTGAAGACGTTGGTGATTAGAAACGACCTCTCGCCAGTTATCATCATCGTTATTAAAATCTGGATAGTCAGGTTTAGTGTGTTTAAATAAAATTCCATTCTCAATTTTCCATAACGGGAAAGATTGAGGCGATTTACCAACTTTATCTAACATCGCTTTGTACCAACGATCATTAACCTGTTTATTATTATCAATTATGTTATTATTTATGTTATCTGTACTATTATTTACAGTGTCGGTTATAGAACTCAAAATAGCTGTTACATCATTATTAATATTATCCTTGTCGGTTGTAATTTCCAACATCGGAACGGCACGCGATAACGCATCAGGAACAACATGGTCTTTTCCCTTCCGATGAATTATCTTAAAATTGTATTGTTGGAGCCGTAGGGCCCAACGAGCAAGTCTACCAACTGGGTCTTTTAAGTTGCTTAACCAAATTAAACTATAATGGTCCGTAATAACTGTAAACTCAGAACCCTCCAAATAAGGACGTAACTTCTCGACCGACCATATCACCGCCAAACATTCGCGTTCGGTGACCGAGAAATTACACTCTTGCTTACTTAGCGATCTACTTAAGTAACTGATGACTTGTTCCGACCCATCAATAGTTTGCGTTAATACCGCGGCTATGCCATACCCTGAAGCATCCGTCTGAACAGAAAAAGGGTAATCAAAGTTTGGACACGTTAATATAGGCGCAGTAACTAAACAATTCTTTATCATATTTAATGCTAATTCACAATTGTCCGACCACAAAAATTTAGAGTTACGCTTCAGTAAAGAAGTTATCGGAGCCAAAATTGAGGAAAAGTTCGGAATAAATCGCCGATACCACGAAGCCATACCGATAATACGTCGCACTTCCGCGACATTCTTCGGAGTCGGAATTCGCGAAATAGCATCCACTTTTTCAGGATCGACGGCAAGACCTTGTCCATTAACTACATAACCGAGATACTTAAGTTCAGATTTACAGAATACACATTTGTCTTTACTTAATGTTAATCCGGCAGCACGTAACCGAGTTATCACTTCACGCAACACTTCTAAATGTTTTTCGAATGTCGGTGCACATATGATGACATCGTCCAGATATACGAACACATGTGGTTCTAATTCAGGACCCAAGATTTTATCCACAAAACGTTGCCACGTAGCCGGTGCATTGTGCAACCCAAATGCCATCCTAGTAAATTGAAATAATCCTCGTCCTGGCACA
Source organism: Rhagonycha lutea (assembly GCA_958510855.1). Lineage (NCBI taxonomy): Eukaryota > Metazoa > Arthropoda > Insecta > Coleoptera > Cantharidae > Rhagonycha > Rhagonycha lutea. The sequence goes on from OY294037.1 coordinate 54,044,008, forward strand.
GTAAACGCAGTGTACTGTTTGGAACTTTCTTCCAATGGAATCTGCCAGTATGCGGATTTAATATCGAGAGACGAGATGAATTTTGCCTCTCGAAGTCGATCGAGAATAGATGATATGTACGGCAAAGGATACGCATCCCTTTCGGAAACCAAGTTCACCTTACGAAAGTCCACACAAAACCGATACTTCCCATCCTTTTTCTTAATTAGGAGTACGGGACTACTCCACGCACTTTTCGACCGTTCAACAATTCCCATATCCAGCATACGAGTCAGTTCTTCGTCGATTTGCTTTTGTATTATCGGGGATACCGGGTAGTAACGTTGCTTAATAGGAGTCGCAGACGTCACTATCCGATGTTCGACAGCAGTGGCACATCCCAAAGAAGTGTTTTCCATTATAGGAAAAGATTCCTCAATTAAATTTTCTAATTCTCGTGACCGAGCAAGATCCAAATTAATTTTTGGTGTCACGGCACTTTCAACATTTACACACATGGCTTCCGGTGTCGAGAAGTGCCATTCCCCACGGAAAACATCCGGTACAAAACCGATGGCCTTCCAGAAATCGATACCAAGTATCAGGGAATGCGTCACCTCTGGAACCACTAATACTTTTAAAATTGCAGTCTTTTTATTTAGAGTGAGGGGTATATTTACGGTACCTAGAATGTTTATACTACTACCGTTTGCTAAAGAACACTTAGATTGAGAAGTACGCGGTTTTAGTTGAAAACCCAAGTTTTCAATCCTTTCCCAACCTTTACTACCAATTATGGTGCAAGTAGCACCAGAGTCTAACAAGGCTGGAAACTGACGTCCTAAAATTTCAACGGTCACAAATGGACGTTCATCACCCCGTGCATGTTCTATTATAAAATCTAATAACACTTTGTTTTTCACGAAACGCGCGTCATAGTCTTCACGAATCAAGTTCTGTTTGTGGGCCGAGTTACGAAAAGTTCTTGAGGTAGTACTCCCACGACGTACTAACCTCAACGACCGTTTCCCGCCTGACGAGAACACTTCGGACACGTATTCACCGTGAAGTTTGGTTTCCCACAACTGTAACAATGTTTACCTTGTTGTGGCACAGTACACTCACGAGCCATGTGGTCTGGAGATCCACAATTCCAACAATGGTAACGCTTTACAACAGGACCAGACGGAATATTAGAATTCGGCAAATTACGTGACGATGACGAATTTTCAACCGCTTCAACAATTTCGTTCTTGGTTTCCAAATAAGCCAAATCAGGCTCAAGATCGGATTTCTTTCTTGAAGGAGGAAGATAGTTTTCAATCGCTACTCGCTTTTGTTCAATTATCTTTCCGTAACGGGTTAGGTCACGAATTGAATCTATTACGGTAAGTCCTAAATGGGTTTGGTAAAATGGGGTCAGGTTTTTCCGAATAATTTTTAATTGCTTAACTTCAGCAATTTTTTCGCCTAAACGAGCGAACATTGTCTTCATCACCGCGATGTAAGTACCTAAGGATTCCGAAGGACCTTGAGTCCGACGCTCAATTTCACGTAACAACGTATCATCATAATCTGGGGGCAAGTATTCTTCCCTTAAAGTCGTTTTTAACTCTTCCCAATTACTGAACAAATCACGATTGGCTCTAAACCACACCAAAGCACGATCTTTAAACAAGTCGTATGCTTCCCGAAATAATTGTTCGACAGTAATATTCCGAGCGACTCTTAATTCTTCCACATTTTCTAAAAATGCATTTACAGATTGGCTCTTATCGCCAGAAAAGGAAATTCCCCATTTAACTACGGGTATCGCTTTACGAACTTCCGTTGACACAGTCGATTGTGTCGAAGATAAAGGTACTACATGCGCAGACGCAACATAAGGTGTAGACGACACAATTGGAACAGAAGAAGGACTAACAACGGATATTGCAATCTCGGGAACAGAAGAAACTGTGGACATAGCACACGTAACTAACGGAATAGTATTACTGGAAGTTGATAACGAAAGATTTTGTAACGTATTTATAATTGGATTTACTTGAGTTACTAATTGGGCAATAGCATGATTATATTTATTTAACGAGGAATTAACAGAATTTAATATCGCCTTCACAGCACTCATCTGATCTGAATTTAATGGTTTGGCATTTTCTAACCGACCTATAATGTGAACAAATTTTGTCTCAATGGCAGGAACAGATTTGTTTATCTCAACACTATCCAATAACGAATTAAGATGTTCAATCGAATACTCGATTGCAAGAAAATCTTCATCGAATGGCATATCGTGCAAGGTTCGTTTAAAAGAAGCATCAGTAGCCTCCACACGTAACAATTTACGAAGATACTTCCTGAGATTTTGCACATTATCTTCCACAGGACCACCACGGATCGTTAATTCATATACTAATTCAAATTTTAACAAACGATCCACATCCAAACGGAAATTTGATGTAGTTGACATTTTGCAAGTTTAACAAAACACTTAAAAAAAATAACTGCAAGTCACCAATAGTTAACCAAAATAAACACTTAACAGGCCGACACGTTGGGGGCCAAATTTATGTCACGGCAAAAATTTGCTTACGACATAAAATAACCAGTCGAGTGGTTCTTCTCTCTTAAAGCAAGTGGCTCGCTAGCTGATTCAGTGGAGAGGGCGTGGATCAAACGTCTACTGGCACTGCAATAAGAGAGGGAGGGATGGTCGTATTTGATAACTAGTATCATGGGGTTAAGTAGGGCGCCACCAGCTAAAACGTTCCGTATCGACTCACCTTTGATTTTACCAGCTGGGAATATGTCGAAGGTCACGAGTCGCACGAAAGGGGATCTTAATACTAATGAACACAAATAACTAAGTGCAAGGAACAGAATTATATAATAAAGGGCCACAAAATAACAAGATGACCAGAATATTGCCACTCGGTTGAAGTTAGACTCTACAGTCTCGCTTTGAACGACTGGTGTGTGGCCAAAGCTCTTCAACGAGTGGTCGACTGCAATTACCACCGATTTAAAATATGTTGACGTTAATACTAAAGTTTGAATAGCAATAGTGACGGGTGTACTCGGTAGGATCTGGATCCGGACTAGTCGATGCCAAATGCGACCGAGGTAGAAGAAATTGCAGCCGAAGAAAACTACTAACTATTTGAACAATGAACAATAAATTACAATATTTATATACACACAATGAGTAACAGTATTAGAAAGTTTAGGTGTTTTACCTTATTCGGTGATGTTAATCTCTCGAGTATTAAACCAATAACGATAACGATAATAACACGAGGCTGAACGGATGGTAACAATAAATAAAATAATGGTAAAGAACGCCACCACTGGCGGGGGAAAAAGGACTAAAACCTCTTCCCACGACGTTTTCTTGGATATTCAAAAATATGGCTTCCGCCTTTAAATCAATTATGGGTATTTGAGCTTTACTTCCCAAATCACTAAACCCAAATTAATCAGTTCTGAACTCCCAACGTGAAAACCAAAATTATTTTACAGATTAAAATTCACTACCCCGCGTATTACTTATTTACTTGACAACCCCAAAAATTAAAAACAAAAAAATCTAAAAAAACTTAATCTGCCTACCCTGATTTTAAAAATAAAAATGCTCAAAATATCAGGACTCGTTCTTATCGGCCAACAAGAATTTCCCTAAAATTCTATTAGAGGGCGCGTAAAAAATTTGGAAAGGAATAAAAAAGTTACTTGTGATTTCACTGAACATCACAAATTATTGCGGCGCCTTGCTTTCGTTGCCTTGCAGAATTTGTTGCTTGATATTTGCTTTCGACCGTATAGCGGCCACAATGAATTAGCGCGGTGCCTTGTTATGTGCACAGACTTCATTGTCCAAATCCTTAGATCTAACAGTAGTTTACCTGTTATGTTATGAAAAGTAGTTATACAATATTTATTTAAAGTCGTCTCCGAATATAATCTTAAAATAATTAATATACATAATCTTTAGTTTTGCAATAAAATTCGCATTTACTTATTTCGATTTAATTTTCAGATTTAATTTTGACTACATTAATTTATTCATTTATTGCAATATAAATGCATAAAAATTATTCAATAATGGTAAATATTAAATTTATATAAATTTTTAAAAATAGAAAAAGTAATTAAATTTTTCAAACATTACACACTATTCTAAATACTGTTAGGTTTTATGGTCAATTTTTAACCCCTGACCCAAAAAGAGGGGAGTTATAAGTTTAACGTGTGTGTGTGAGGGTGTGTGTGTGTGTGTGTGTGCGCTCTTTGTTTGAGGACACGTATCTCCCAAACGGATTCACCAATTTGGCTAATTTTTTTTTTAAAATGTTCTCCATAGTCCAAGGATGGTTCTTACGGAGAGAAAAATTAAAAAAGTTGGCCGGAAAATTAGAAAAGAAAGAATATAATTTTTTATAGCCCACATAAACGAGGAATTCCCAGTAAGCCGCATCTAGTGCGCATGCACTACATTCATTATTTGACATTTACATTTAAAATTTAAAGTTCAAAATGGTTCAAACCATTATTTTATATACAAGGTGGAGTAAAAATTAATATATTATATTGAACATCGAAAAAATAAAAATTATTTACATAATAGGTGGGAGTAATATATAAACTTTAAAAAGCACTAAATAAAAATTAAATTACAAATTTAAAAAAACCCCCAACCCAAAAAAAACTCTAAAATTAAACCTCTAAAAAGTAAAATAATAATTAAATCGATCTAACCGTCGCGTCGTCGTGTCGGGGGCCGTTAAGCAAATATTAACAATATCAAATCGTTCTGTGTAAATCCCGTCGGTGCGACGGTTAGATCGATTTAATTATTATTTTACTTTTTAGAGGTTTAATTTTAGAGTTTTTTTTGGGTTGGGGGTTTTTTAAATTTGTAATTTTATTGCCATAAACTTTTGGTCCTGAATAGGGTTGCTAGGTATAATTTTAAAAGTTTTGTACCTACAAAAGTGTTGAAAATATTTCTACAAAGAATACTATAATATAATTTAAATAGACCTATTTTAAATGTCAGTGAATCAATAAGAGAAAAAATGTATACAAAAACAAATAATATTTTATCTAAATTGAAAATCATCTAATTAAAAAATGGCTATTTGTTTGCAATAATTTAAAATTCACCTATTGGAATCTAACCACAATTTAAAACACAATTATCTAACAGGCTGATTATCAATTATTATATTATTTAAACTTCTACAAAATGCGCTCTGTTTAAAATGAAATTCTTCAATTTCATTCGTTATAACTTCACCGTGATGAACCAATAAAATTTAAAGCCATGCAAAGATTTTACATTTTATTGGTTCTTGCTACGTCTTCGAAGTAAAAACCTTGACATGGTCAAGCTTTTGATAATTTTCAGGCAGGAACTTAAAAAGAGAGGAGGAAAAAGATATTAAAAAAGGATAGAAGACAAAGCCGGGGCTTGAAAGTCCTTTTTCAGGTAAAATTGTAAATATTTTTATTTCATGTACTTAACCAACATCCAATATCTAACCAAAATAATTTAAAAAATTGTAGTAGTAAATTTATCTGTCAATAAATACCATTATTTCGTAATTTAATTTAGTAATCTTAAAAATAAAATCATTTAGAGCTATTAAAATCATTCTGCAATTTAAGTTTTGGGGTGCTTTTTTGCATAAAAACATATAATAGGTACTTTTCAATTATCAAATCAGTTTAAAACAGTATAATCTTAATACTGGAGCTCATTTCAAAATTATATGTTGTCTACTAAATTTGACCATGTACATTTAAAACACTTTAATTTTATTGGTTGTTGCTTTCAAACCTTAGCAAAGTCTGCAAGACCGCGGCTAGGCAAACGGTAATTTTAAACATAAAAAAGGATAGAAGACTATACATCACTCTGATTGGCGCTTGCCATCTTCTACCGAAGCAAGGCGAGGCAAATTTTTCATTGTGAACGGCGCTTAAGTCCCACACTGTGTAGCGTTTCAAATGCTACTATTTTCGCTTGACATTCTTACTTAAGAGCACTCCGGATCATGTGACTTTCTTAGTCGAGAGCCAATCAAACGCCTTCCTTTTAATTACGAAAGAAACTTCTGTAGGCTATAACGCAATTATTTTATGTAAACAATTTGATCTATTATTATTAATAATATACAGGGTGTCCCCGCACTCACTTTACATAACTTAGGTGGTGATATAAGACACTTTTCTAAGAACAATATTTAACAAAATTTTTTTTCTAAATTCAAACCCTCGAGAATTAGGCCTCTTTAAAGCATTTTTTTAAATTTTCACCTTGACGTGGCCATAGCTCCGAATATAATGATTTTTCAGTAAAAATGGTTTAGTACTTTTTTAAAGAGCGTAAAAGAATCTACAAACTAGGTTTATACCTTTTATTGTCTAAAATCAATGGCTTTCGAGTTATGAATTAAAGTAAGCTAAAAAATGTCGAAAAATTTAAGCTTTTTCTTTTTATTGGTTTTCATCAAAACCCTGTATCTTTTAAACGAAACATTTTACAAAAAATCTGACGGCCCATTCCGGATAGGAAATTTAACGGACTACAACTTTTCTTTAGTAAAAATTTTTGAGAAACCAATCCATTTCACAGAAAATCAGAAAATAACAAACAATGCAGCTACAAAGCATAAAATTAAATTCACAAAAATTTTTCCAACCAAACACTACCAAGCATTTCTTAGTTTCCTTCTTTCGAGCTTTCAGTCGCTTCCAAGCACTTTGGCTCCCCTACCAAAAGGTTTGTAGCGTTTGTAGCGACTGAAAGGGGCGGAGCCAAAGCGTTTGGAAGCGACTGGAAGCTCGAAAGAAAGAAAAAAAGAAATGTTTGGTAGCGAAAGTAGCTTCTCCCCGAGAGCAGGGATAATGAAATAAACTTTATTATACCTTTAGTTTTGCATTTGAGGGTAAGATTACCTATATATTTTCCATTGTGAACGGAAGTTTGATTATGATCAATTTTAGCTTATTTACTACCACGTCAAATTTATTGTGCTCCTACATTTTTGGTTCCCAATTTTGGAATCATGTTTTTCTGTGCGGTGGTGCACAGGTGTATGGTGGTCAATCGCTCATCTGGTTGTTTTATTCACTAACCAGTATTGTTATTTTTTATGGATCTGTGCCAGCAGTTTCACCATTTTCACCATTCCCGTATGGATTTAATGGAGAAGATACGACTGATCAAAGTTTATTTATCCCCATCTTCATCGCAGTTTTGCGCCTTTATTAAGAAGTGGCGTGATAAATTTTTTAGTTTGGTCGTCTCCCTTGACGATTTATCCATATCTTTTATGGGAAGACGTGCAATCTCCGTTCCAACATCGATGAATTTTTCTGTCGCAGGGGTAGCTTGAGCCTACACCCATATTCCATCTCTAGTGGTTAGGAGAGCACAAAACGACATAGGATGGCCGGAAAACCATTAATTAGTTTTTGTATTAACGCATTTAGGAGATTAGCGTACCTCAATAATTTACATCTACATTGAGATGCTGTACCGTTAGCAGGTGAATCGATTCTTGTTTAATTGTATGCAGTTTTTGTTATTTTTAGCTTTACACCTGAAACTCATTTAAACGATGAACCATTAATATTTCAGAGGTTCAAAAATAATTGAAATGATGAATTGAACGGATTGTGGTGCAAGGGTAAGTGGAAGGGCAACTACTGTAGTTAATTTTATTTGATATCTCTTGCGAATGTGTTATTTGCGGTCAATTTTACCGACGATTTATGTCTGCGTTGGGCAGTATCCTGGATGCGTGGATTAGTTTTATTGAGTTGCCTTCAGATGACAACTCATTTGGTTTTTCTTTATTTTGATTTGATTGTCTCAGGGCATACCTTCAGGGTATCCTGGATATTACTTGAATTGTTGTGTTTTGTGTCTCCTATTGGAGTTTTCGAATCAAACATTATCAAACCCATCTTTTAATCAAGTTTGTTCTTTGAATGTTACTGTTATTTTTTAATTGTTACTGGAATGGGGGTGTAATCCCTTAGCTGGCTTATCTATTAGTATTCCATCGAACACCAGCGAGGCAAGTGGCCCAAATTAGAACAATTTGTGTTACAACTATAGGGAAAGTTCTCGTTCTGCCCGCTGCTATTGATATGGTCAATGTGATGATGATAAGCCGTGAGGAAGCAAAAAAGTTAAAAACTATAGCACTTTCAAATGACACTAAATCGAAACGTATTAATGAAATGGCCATCAAGGTCGACAACCAAATGATCAAGTTAGTGAAATTGTGAAAATGTCAAAAATGAGGATGTCCATAATATATAATATTATTATACAATACGTACAAAATTCGTATTTTGTTATTTGTACTGATAAAATTACATTGAAAAAAGGAAATAAGCCGCATATTTTTATCGAAGCCGTTGTACATATACCGGGTAATCGGCCGCCGATGTGAACATAGGAAATTAATTTTTCTTTAATTCCTGCTTCCCATCAAAACGGATATAAGTATGAAAAAGATATCAATTGAAAGAGTTTTGTTTTCCGCGTCTAAAGACACCCAACACTTGATGTTTTGTTCTTTAAAATGTTAAAAATGTAGAATTAAAATAAGCGATTTTCTAAAAAGCAATCCTGCTTTGGATGGTTGAACTGTCAAAACAATTGCAATGAATTAAACAAGGCATCTAATATCTATTTAAAAGTGCTACTTTGTCATTTTATTTTAAGTTTTTAACAACAAATTTTAAATTTTCCACAATATGGAAAATAAACCTCTTTATAATGGGAAGCAGAAATTTAAAAAAAATCTATTTCCTATGTTATTTTCCTATGTTCACATCGGCGGCCGGTCACCCGGTATATGTAAATGTTTCCAAAACAAAAATTCTACATTGTTTGTGCAGGAATATTTATTTAATTATTTCTACTTCTAATTATCCAATTAATTAATAATTAATCCAATTAAGATTAATATCTAAAAGCAGATAATAGATATAATATTATGTATTAGATCAATGCTAGAAAATACAGTAGCTACTATTTACTAATTAAGTTGTTTAAACAATAAATTATTTAGATTATTATAGCGTAACGTGTTTATAATAAAAACGAGCAAAAAGGCTTAATTAAGATAAATTCATGAAAAAGCTATTTTATGAAATAAAATGAATAATGAAAGTTTCGTTTATTTAAAAAAAAAATTTTCAATTTAAATTCATTATAAATTTATTCCAATTTGAAATTTTAAGTCACAAATTTATTACAAATTGGAAAATTATCAGCTAAAGTATACCAAGGGCGATGATAATCACGCAATAATTTTGGTTAATAATTTACGAAAGTATGTTGCTTAGTAACTGCCCGACGCCATAAGACGGATTTCTTTCACCTCGTCATTATAAGAAAACTTCTCCTCCAATTGATAATATTAATAGGAACAAATTCTCGGGAATAGTGGAGCAAATAAATTAACACAGTGATTCATAATTAACCAACGTTTCGGCGCACATACTGCAAACCATTATCAGGGCTACAAAAGTACTTGCAATACATATAAAAGTACAACATCCTTGGTGCACTCACTAAATAAATTAGGTGTGACGTATTACATAGCAATAAATACAGGAACTGATGATGGTTTGCATTATATGCAGCGAAACGTTGGTTAATATGAAGCACAGTGTTAATTTATTTATTCCACTATTTCCGAGAGATTTTTACCAATATAGGGTAAAACCATTACTTTTATTAATGGTTAATGAACATACTAAAATTTTATGTGTTTCATTATCACATAAGTAACACATATAACATAATATTATGTGATATAAATGCATTTACATAATGTAGATTATATTGATTTGAAAGCTCTCAAACTTGGCGGCTAAAATAAAAATTTGAGTACTAATAACTTTTAAGATGGCTGTTAACTGCAGTAGAATTAATCCATTTGTTAATAGATCAACTATAATAATTTTCCCAGCTTTCTACAAGGCCATATAAAGTTTTTAACGCCAAGTTCAATTTTTGCAAAGTGTTTAAAAAATTTTTATTTGCTCTATGTTCTCTAAAATATTACACTTTAGTTTGCACAAGGTAATTATTGCAAGTAAATTTTTACTTTTAATTGAATTTCAAAAATTTTATAGTTGAAAGGGCAAATAATTCCCAATATGAAAAATAAATCTGTATAGCGGAATCGATTAAATGAAAGCAATACCAAATTGAAACGTGACTTCTATTTCTGGTTTTCGTATCAAAAATTAATTTCAAAGTTGATACAGGCTTGTGTATTAACTTTTCTAACATTTTAACAATATCAATTCTTTAAGTCCTTTTTACGTTATTTTAATAATAATTTTTTTTTAGGAAGCCAAAAAATTTTAAGAAATATTTATTGATAATAATTGACATAATATTGATATGCAAAAGTTCTCACTTGATTTCCTAATGCAGTAACTTTGTTTGTAATTAAAAATATTGCTGTTTGTTTATTTAACAGCATCACTAAAAATCACAAAAAAGTTTTTGAAGGCTTGGGAAGTTCGTGCAAGGTACGTATGCCAATGCTTAATTATCATTTCTATCGTAGTTTTTTATCTTGTAAAATTTTATTGCGCCTCTCTTGTATTTTATATTTTTGTTTTTCATTATCATCAGTATTGTTATTATCACCCATACATTATTAGTACCTCTTAAAATAATTATAGCTTTTCGTTGGAATCGGATCTCAAATTTCCGTCCCTTGCATTTTCTTTTGGTCGTTCATAATCAATATCAGCATAAAATGAATAAACTGGTGGCATCAAGTCAAGGATAGTTTGTAAACTTTTTCACTTTTAAAATTTAATTTTAACAGGATTTTGTTCAGTTGAGTCTTGCTTCGTAAAACCGATCGTCAGGCAACCGTTCAACAAATCCAAATATATTTTAAAACTTGAAAAGAATCTTCTAGTTTTGACTTTATTCAAATATAATATTTCTGAATTTCTTTCATACTTCAAATTCACGAACTCTTTAACTATTGATCCTTGATATTATGTACCAATAGTTATAATGTTCTTTTCTTGAAACTTCTAGTTATTCCATGTAAAACCGGCGTCAAATGCGTTAAAGATTTCAGTGAATGACGAAATTTAATGTAAAGAAACTGTAGAATTAAATAGAAATAAATTTGCCGAATTAATTGTATTTTCTTTAAATAAATAATAAATATAATTAGGAAATAGTTTGACTTTACTACATGGCGAACTCGACATCCGCTTACATTACAAGGTTAAAATATTTAAATTTTATATCTCACCTAATGCGCATCTCAACTTCTCAACACGCACCGAAACGTGAGTTAGAAGAGAAAAAGGAGTAAACTTTATTTCCGTGAAAGAAAGCAAAATTGATGCCAGCGAAAGAAAATTTATAGTAAAAAACTAGAAGCAAAGATTTCTTAACGATGAAACCTTGAGAACATGGTTTTTAAATTACCTATTCAATCTAGTTTCAGATAGACATTAAGAACTATGGTACTAATGAAATTTAATATTGATTTTAGTTCATTTACAATAATTTCACAAACGGTTCTGAAATACTTTATATTCCAACCGCATTTACCTTCTTCTTACCGTATGCTATTCCTGACATAGGTACGTATTTTTAGATTCATACAACATACTAGTTGATGTCAACAACAGAAATACATAAAAAATGTTCGAAAATTAACTTTCAACATAATTACAAATTAAATATAATTAATACGTTACATAATATTGTAAGCATTTCTAAACTGTTGATCCTTGATATTATGTAAGTACATATTCTGTCGGTTTTTTTAAGCAATTTCTGGCTTGAATATTAAAAATTTGACAAATCCATTAATTGGATTCAAAGGTTTTTCATCCGTTTTCATCTGTTTTTCGTTTTATTGAATACCAAAAGGAAGGAAACAAAAATTAAAGAAGTTAAAACATTTTGAAACAAGATACGAATGATTTTATTTAGATTATTTGAGTTTTAAAATTAAAAATTATTTACAAAAAAATGGAAAGCTAACAATTATTGAGAATATTTTGGATAAAAAATTCTAATATAATGCAAATTATAGGTGGAGCAAAGCACATTACCTAAAATAAATCCAGTATAGACATCATTTTGCATAATACCTTTAAGATACTGAAAATTAATGACCATTATACTTTTCAGTGATTATTTTTTCATTACTTATTTTTTAAATCGGAGGATCTTGAATAATTTAATTTATTAAATAGCTTAAATATAATAATTGAATAAATAACAGAATGAAACAACCATAAACTTCGAGTAAAACCGTCTTAAATGATTCTTAATTAACATTAATTTATTAGCAGTGTGTAATTTTCTTTTATAAGAAAACAACAATAGATTAACTTTTATTGATTAATTAATATTGTTCAAATTACTTTCCAATTTTAAAATTTTCTGCTTGTTTGGTTCATTATGTCACGAGATCAACATATTAGTGAAATATTAATTTTCCTTAATTTATAACGACATATTTTTGTAAAAGTAATGAAAAGTAAACTATTTATTTTAATAACACGAAATAAGAATTTTTTATACTACTAGAAGTTATATTTCAAACTACATTTTTGAAAGACGTATTTATCTTTATCTAAAAGCAACGAATTTAGAAATTGCATAGTCAGCAAAAAGAAAAAACTTGATAGAAAACATTGCTCTTTGTGCCGATTTTATTTTTATTGAATAAGAATAAAAAAACAAATTTCAAGATTTTTAAATCTTTTGCTGAATCAATTTAGAAACAAACAAAATACTATCCATTTTACGAGAAAATAATAATACCTTCGAAACACTGAAAATTGGTCATCATTAACTTTTTCTTTGAGTAAAGATTTGCTAACAATTTAATAATTGTAATTTAAGTATTATCATACGTTTTTCCGATTCATGAAATTCAAGTTCCTTAATGATCATTAACTTGTCAGTATATCGATAGTATAGCTGAAAATTAAAAATAAATAGAAATGCTTTTTAAAGTAAACCGCAATAATATTAGTAATTAAATAAATATTATAATGTCATTTTTATTTTAAAATAGGGAAAAATGTTGTTCAAAATTCTATAAATCCGCATATACCAATTTTAGTGATATAGCATAGAGGCACACACCAAGAAAATATAGCTACTGTGTTGTACATTGCAATTTTGTAAACTCCACCCAAATATGTCATCAGTTGTTAGCAATAGATGATATTCTTTTTCCAAAATGTTTCTCGATTAAAATTTTCTCATTTTAGTGTAATTTTTGTATAATAATATTGATTTAAGGTAAGAAGTTCAAGTTTATGTAAGAACTATACCAGCTGTGCATAACAAAATTTCTGTGTAGGGATATTAGATAATATTATATTAATTGGTACGTAAGAAAGAGCAGATATATTTCTCGTCTCGCAAACGATTAATATCTCGTGAGCTTTCTTGTTAGCGGAACAGACAACAATTAGAATTTGGTTCAACATGACTTCCACTTTGATTTAAGTTATTTTAGGTAAGCGAATGCACTAAATTACTTTTTGAAATATATATGCATGCTTTCATAATATATGAATGTAAGTTCAGAAAATATCTTCAGGTTCGTTGCTAAATTTACATAAAATTTATGTTATTATTTTCAAATTATTATATCATAGTAAGTTACTCTAACCACACAAACTTTTGCTTGAGGTTTCTTTTATAAACTAGTAGAATAAGAACAATTAGTACCTACTTAACCAAACTGTCTAACTTTGTACCATTTATGTCCATCTACATATTATAATATGTATTATTAATTTAGTTATATAATCCGCAAATCTTTTACTACCAATACTAATTACAAGGGTTGTCCGTAAAATAAGATCTCCTAGGCGCTGGAGTCGCGAGGAATGCTTTAATGCAAGATCCGGCAACACCGGCGTGTAACTTGGTTTCCCGCCTATAAATCTCCACCACTCCGAACTGTCTACGACGCTTACTCCTAGTTTAGTAGCAGTTTGCGATGAGTTTTCACTCGCCGCTACCGCCAGGTATGAGTAAATTAAACTATACTTTATTTCACTTGACAACTGAACTGATTTTTTGAAATTTGTGTCACCACGTGGTTGAGTTTGTAAAAAAAGCAAAGCAAATTTAAATTAAATTAAAATTATTTAGCAATTTTGTCACCCGGAGGCAAAGCGTTTGGAAGCGAGTGGAAACTCCAAACCGAACGCAAGAGATGTGTTTGGTGGCGCTTCCAAACATAATTAGGCTCTAGCCGAAAGCGGGGTTAATAATCACAAAAAAACAGGTGACAATATTACAATTAAAAAATCTCTTATGTAGTTTTGGTTTACATCGTCAAAATTTAGCGCAAAGATATAATTAATTATAAAACTTCTGAGTGAATTTTTTTAAATATTCAACAAATCAAACATTATTATTTCTTATATACCTACTTTATTATACATTATGAAAGTTTCTATTTAGCTGTATTTCATTTGGCTTTCGTCAGCTGGCGCTCTATACAAATTTTTAGGAATACCGGCTCGATATTGTTTAAAAGTAGACTTTAAAAAGTAAACGCAGGTTTTTATGCTCCGGTAGCCGTTTCGATATTTACAGTGAAATATATCTCTCTGGTTTCCTACTGTGTTCGGTTATATGCATTAACATTGGAGATACGATATATCAGGCTTGTAACCTCTAATTGCCAACTTAACGTCCACTTTGTAATCACACTAACTCACGACCCTAGGCTTTTCCTTAAACAGCAAAGCTGTCATTTGGTACTGTTAAAAACCAAAAGGTTTTATATTCATTTTTTTGACTAATAATTGGAAAGTCTTGAATTTTCTTAAAGAAAAAAAATGCAGCAATTCATTTCAATTTAATGATTCCCTTTAGTAACACCCACATGTGTTTTTGCTTACAGGTTTATTCCAAATGACAAGAAATCGTTTCAGGCACTTTAAGCTAGATCTAATTTCTTATTTTACTTTTTTATATTGCTCCAACATTTGTTTTTACTATTCATTTTTGGTGGAATCAATTAAAATACAGTATCAACTTTAATTTCCTCCGACTGAAAATATTATACAAATACATTTCAATCGTTGTATTTAAATTTGTTTACATCTAGAAATATCTAGTTTTTTCGCATCTACACACCAAACTTTTCGGAAGTCTTAGCGTTTGTTGATAAAAAGGGAATAATTAAAATTTTTAATTGGTTTCTCTATTTTACTCAATTTTTCAATTTCAAGAAAATCGATATATTTTTTTGTATATTTTTTAAACTTAATTACAGAAAAATAAACAGCCTGTAACAGGTTTGCAGGTACTCTAACAGTCTTTATGGCTACTACTACTATTACCCCGGTTTAACCCGTAAACGTCACCGTTTACCGGTCTCAGAGACCCCAAACGCCATATAAGTTAATGTAAATAAAAATTATCAGTGACGTTCCAGGGTTAATTATTAATTGCTTATAACCTATAATCTAAAAAAAGAAGTGGTCGCTCCAAAATGAAACTTGTAAATGCACGGTCACCACTTGCTACAGGGAGCAAATTAACCTAAAAATGAATTATTAAAATAAATACATTTTCGTAAAATTAATTAGAGTTTATAAAGAAACTGTATTTTTAAAAATATATAATAATATATTTTAGGTTATTAACTTGTTAATAATATAATAAAGTTACTTAAATGTAACAATTATTGTATTCAAGTTATAGGAAATAGAATCTATAAAGGAATCTATTAGAACTAGATATTTATAATTTAAAGACATTATATCCATCTGAGGAGCTTAAATAATAAAAGCGAAACAAATTTGTCATGGTTTATAGTATTTATTTCCTTTTAGTCCAGTCAAAAAAGACAAAAAAAAGTGCAAAGTTTGCAATAATTCGCATCCAGCTGAAAATTGGCATAAACGTTAAATGCACTATTACAAACAAAATATCAAAAGTCCCCACCGATCCCACATCTGCTAAAAAATTTATTCAAGGTCAAAAGTCAACAATATCGATTTTTTGCATTTTGCTCGTAAATGATAAGTGTTATCGTAAAAATAGGTTAGACAAAAATTGTAGATCATGAAATTCTCTACAAAAATTATCTTATACTTATTTTCGTACGAATCGCTATTCCTGATATATCGCGATTTCGATAATCATTTAATCATTACCAATATTACCATTTTTTCAATCAATGGGACACTGTCTAATAAAACTTCCCAACTTTTTGAATCGTGATATCTGAGGAATAACGATTCGTACGAAAAAAAGTATAAGAATAATTTTTGTAGAGAATTTCATGGTCTATAATTTTTGTCTAATCTATTTTTACGATAACACTTATCATTGACGAGCAAAATGTAAAAAACCGATATTGTTGACCTTTGACCTTGAATAACTTTTTTAGCAGACGTGGGATCGGTGGGGACTTTTGATATTTTGTTTTTATAGTGCATTTAAGGTTTATGCCAATTTTCAGCTGGATGCGAATTTTTGCAAAGTGAAATGTCTATTTTGACTGGACTATTTATATAGATTCTATTTCCTATAACTTGCATACAATAATTGTTACATTTAAGTAACTTTATCATATAAAGAAACTGGAATATTTGATGATTGAAAATTACATTCAAAAGAACAATTACACTAATTAACAACTAAGTTGTACGTACAAATGACTACGTTGAGTACTAGCAACTACTGATTACTACCTATAACATATTAGCCCTATTCGCGGTAACAATCCTGGATAAGTTTTATCCTACTGCGTCTGCGGATTTATAATAAAATTGTCATTAAAGCTCAAATTAGATGATAAAAAGTATAAATCCGCAGACGCAGTAGGATAAAACGTATCCAGAGGTGTTACCGCGAATAGAGCTAATATTGAAATTACATTTTATAACTTAGGATAACAGAACTGCCGATTCAAAAATGAGGTGGTGTGACTTTATGACCTTGAATAGCCAGAATTGATATCACTCTAGTTTAGATTCGTGGTCATAATAATGAATTTTCTATCTCATCACCTGTTAATAATAACAATGTTTAAAAAAAATTTCAGATCAGCCCCGCACATTTCCAAAAATTACATAGAAGCTAGAAAAACTTTTCTTAAAGACACCAAACGTGGAACCCATCTTGCAGTTACTTTTGATACATGATAGTATGGATAGTACCATAATATGATAAATTGATGTCTTGAAATATTTTTAAGATAGTTCCATGTTTATCATTTTCGACTTTTATCACACGCCGACCGTGCGGCAATCGTTTTCTAAATATTTCTGCCCTGCTTTGAAATGCTTCACCCACTTGTAAATTGTTTTTATAGTTATGGTCAAGAGTCCTTGTACACTTCAAGCATATTAATTTGTATTTCTTTGTACTTGTATCCTTTTTTGTTAAACATTTTATTATAGCGCTGTTTTCGAGTTTCTCCATTATTACGAATTTCAAAACTTACTACTATTAAAAATTGAATAAAAACCCAACGATCGATTTAATTTTTGTGAAACTGACCTTCGATTTGATTTTGTTACAAACCACATTTTTAATAAATCAATTAATAAATAGTTTACAATAAGGAATAACGAAACGTTGAAGAATATATTACAACTTATATCTAATTATATTATTAGTCATCTGCTACCACAAAATATATAATATTATATAAATAATATTTATTTAATAAATCGTATCTTAAACGGTTTAAATGTCGTTAACTTTTTCAGTTTTTCTTAACCTCAAATCATTAACCTTCCAAAATATATACCTATGTACAAAAAATAAAGAAAATCACTTAAATAACGTTTTTCTTGAAGTGGCTTATCCGCTTGGCGAATAGTGACTAATCAACTTGATCGAAGTCAAGATGACTACATGCTTCTAGAGCAGTTATGTTCTAGAAAAATATAATTAATGGGGTGGTTTCCCGTTGTCTCATCAATGGCTTATAGATCAATCTTGCACCTTAGATTATAGTATTGTAGTCGGTGCAAATGTATAGAACCATGTTTCTATGTTGTATAACGCACAGTGCTGGTCTAATAAATAATCGTTAACATGTTTTCCCTTTCAACTTGAAAAATTTTCTTACAATAATTAAAATAAATTTTTTATAAATTCGAGTACAATAGTAATAAGAGGGGCGTATATAAATTAATATCCTATACTCATTTTCAAGTAAGAAAAAAATGTTTTAGTGATGTATACATAGTCAGTTTTTGAAACTTATTACAACGTTGTCCGATCCTTAACTACCAACCTCGTCGAATTGGCATTTGGTTTGTTAGCGTTTTACATTTTTTTACCTACGACATATAACCCCCAACCTGGAGGACCAGAGAGACGGTGAGAATAAAGTTCTCACTTCACCCGGAGTCGAACCGGGTATTTAGCGTTCATATAGTCAATTCGCTTGACCACTATGCTCCGACCTTCTCTATGTTGTAGCTATATTAAGAAAATTAGATACAGAATAGTTTAGTCATGTTATATTAATTAATTTGTACTTTCTTTCTCCATAAATAATTTATCAGCAAAAGAAATATGTGTTAAAGAACTAAGCATAAACATATACGATACCTATAAAATGTATACTTATGGTCGCATGTGCGACGCGTATTACGCATTATTATTCTAAAGAATGGTTAGCAATTCATGGCTGACGCTGACGATAGAATATTTTTAAAGTTCATCTGTTGTAAAAGCGACAATCAACAGCTAGGAAATATCTTCCTTTTGGAAACCGTTAGAAATGTAATGTAATTAAACCTCAAAATTGAATCGTTGGATAACCTTCCCAACTTTCGGTTACTTCTTATATTATGAACTTACATACTGTGGTGGAAATTAAAATAGCCCCACACAATAAATTGTACCCTGTATGGGGTATTATTTCTAGTTTACTAAAATGGGAAACAATTTCAATCATCTCAATAGTTAAAAACATATTCAGGGAAGTATGGCAAAATTGATCAAAAAGAACATTAGAAAATTTGGTATTATCGATGCCAAATCGTTTGTTTGATGTTATGACAAAGAAAGGTGGTCATATTATCAATTATTAAGTTATATAAAATTTCGTATTTTATACAAATATACTGAGTGGAGCTAATTATTTTATTTAAATAATTTTTTTTTAATAAATTATAAATTATGTGTTATGTGTATTATGTATGTACTGTATTATATATTTAGTTGTTAATAAAAAAAATGGCAACTAAATATTTGGTCAGTATTTTTTTCATTAAATGGTCAGTATTTTTTTAAATAAATGGTCTGTATTATTATTATATTATCAAATTAAAAAACTGCATGTGTTTATTAAATAAAATGATATTTTTTGAAAATAATTTTTTAAAAATTTTTTATTTTTTGAAAATAAAAAATTCGGATCATCTGTTGCTAGCTTACTGCCAACCATTTAACAGCTAAAGCGCTATTTGTACAAATAGCTTGTTGCAATTTATTTAAAGACTAAACCTACTATTACTGGGGATAGTTAATATTACTTTGAATTATTAACCCAACTAGAATTTTAGTCGATGTTTAACATTTAGAGTTTGATGTTACGCAATAGTATATTGCTTCGGAGTTAATATGGACCTAAAAATTACATTAAATATTTTTCCGGTTGAAAAATATTCTTTTATTTAAAATGAATCGTTTTGATTCCAGAGTTTTATGCTTTATACTCGAGCATTAAAATTCAAAACAATTATAGTATAGTTTTGTTTAAAATATTCCTTTTACTCAGTGTATAGTTGTTAGGGATAGAAAAGGTTCTCTAATGGCAAGTTTTGATTTGAAGCCTGCAAAATCAAACAAAGTGTTTACATAATTTAAGTTTTCAAAAGTTTATCCTTAGTAGAGTATAGGAGTAAATTCTAGGCCTCATGTAAACAGAGATCAACGGTCTTTTAATTATTTATTTTTAAATGACTATTTTAATTAAGGTTTATATTTGTATCGAAATTATTAATTTATTAATAAATATTATAGTTTATCATTTTCTCACATGCCTTCATGGATGTCTCGGAGAATTTGTACATTTATAAATATCAGTTTGTGGATGTTTCCATAGACTTGCATTAGAAAGAGTGTGAAGGCCATTCAATCAGTCCTACGCTACCAATCCAATGAATAGGAAACTACAAATGTAATTTAACTTTCTATTTCGATTTAAATTAAACTAATGTCACTGATTGCTCTATCAAATAATCTAGGAATCCTACAAATTACAGAATAATTAAAAGACATCCTTGCTATTTATTAGTATTACAGCTACTGCCTTGTAATTATTATTGGATCTAATGGGATTGTCTATAATGTGGATGAAGGATACCATTATTCTTTGAATTTCAAATTGTATAATACTATACTTTTTAGTAAATTTTACTAATTTTAAATTTTACACAATTCAACCCGACAGTTGCAACATTTCTAACTCAAAAAAATATTTATATAATTTTTAAACCAACAAAGATCCATGATTTCGTTTGTAAATTGATATTTAAATTCAAAAGTACTTTGCAATTGACACGTCCAATCGGGAAAGAATTAAATTAAAGTTCAACATAAAAACTTTTGTGTTACATTGTTAAAATTTTAATTGGTATATCTATGTCCTCACAATATTAAATTTATCGCCTCTAGTGGAACACACATGTGATGAAAATTTTTATGAATCTTATTTGAAATGTTGAAAACAATTGGTGATTTTCATTAATTCGTTTGCAGTAGTAAATTTGTTGCAATTTTCCGGATTGATATCTTAAAAATGCATGAAGATAAGTCCAAAATTGTTATCATAAAAGAATGGTAACCTCAAAATATTTTTGCTTTCAAAATGTTGCAAAAATGTGTTTCTTTTGATTTGATTTTAAGCTAAAGATGAAATAATTCATCGAATAGACGAAAATCATCACCACCGATGGCCAACATTGTAAGATGTTCCAGAAATTTGAAAATTTTGTAAATTTTTCTGGTGTGTCATAAAAAATGCGTTCTTAAAATCAATCAATCACCAGGCAAAAAGAATACATCCGGACAAGGGATCAATGTATCGGGAAATGAATTAAAAATGACTACTCAACCTTAAAATCCAAATTTTAACACTACAGTAGCATTTTACACATTATGGACAAAATCACGTCCATTTTCATTGCTGTTCAACTTGGAGTCCTCGCCGTATTTTTCAACATGGATTTAGGGATTTATTTTTATATATTTACGGAAATATCCTTTTTACGATTTAAAAATAAAATCATTTTATTTTTAAATTGTATTCAATATGCTTCACATCAAACGTGTTACGAATAACTTCGTTGATTATATCCTTTTTACGGCACAGATAAATTTGGTAGTGACCAGGATTCGAACCTATGACATTTAGATCTATAGCGCCATGCCCTAACCACGACACCAAACTACCTGTATGTAGCATACGACAACAATTTCGAAAAAAACAAAAATCTGGTAATTTTTAAGGTCAACTACTTTAATTCAAATTTAACCACTTTTAACTCTTAGATTCAGAAGCAGAGGGTAGGAGTCGCTGAAGGAGTAATTGAAATCAACATGCAAGAACGATGCTAAAGTATAATGAAAAAATTGTCCTCTCCCAGTAACACGAGAGTAATTCACGTTGTCGTACAGTTTTGAAGGAGGAGGCGGTCGGAGCTTGACTATGAACGCTAAATACCCTGGTTTGAATCCGAGTAAAGTAAGAACTTTATTCTTGCCGTCTCTCCCCTCGGAAAGCAATGGCAAACCACCGAGATGTAATCTGCCATGAAAGCCTTTGTCAAAAAGGTCACGACACTTCTGTCAAGAAGCTTTCTTAGTCATTCTAAGAAAAATACGACTAAGAAGACAGTTTTGAAATGCTTCAACTTAAAAATTATGACACATTTCAAAAGCTGAAGTTCACGTTTCCTCTTCAATAATGCAGCGATGCAAAAAAAAAATACAAAATATAAGATACATTTTTATCACCATCCTTTGATACAAAATTCTGTTTAAACTTAAAAATTACACACCTTCATTTGCAAAAAGCTTTCTTAGCTGAGGGATACAAGATAATTCTTATTTTTACAAAGTTTACAATGATTTAACAGTGATATAAAAATATCTCCACAAATGTAACAAAAGTTTTCATTTTGTAGATGGTTATCTTTTCAATGTATTGTCGTGTTTCGAACCAACTGTCCACTCCCCTCTTAAGTCGGGCAATGAATCACGCCGATGTTCTCCATACAAGCAAGTCAAGTTCCGGTCGCTTTTTTGCCGGTTCGCATATAATTGAGATTCTTCTTCTGCAGGTAAATTAGATTCAAAAACGGTAATTAATAAGACCGTCAACGTTTGAGCAATTGAAATTGACATACAATGTGTTAAATCAATCTTGTAATTTGGGACCACAAAATTGTGTATCCTTATCGAAATATCATTACATTTAGTGTCATAAGTTCTAAATGATCTTTCAAAAGAATTAATGTTAAAGTGTAAGCATTTGAATCTTTACAAATAAAATGTGGTTATTACAAATAATTGTTTTATCTACCCCTTTGAATATCGCAATACGGCACGCCACTTGTGATGCTCGTTCTCCAGTATCCGCCCTGATGCTGTCATCTGTTGTCCACCTGTTCGTTGGAATACCGCGCCTATACGTGTGAACCTCAATTTTGCCCAAATAAGTTTGATTCCACGTGAAATTTTAACCTCAGGTAATTCTAACCTCAAAAATAACTTTATGATTCTCTCTAATTCTTTTACTTTATAGATTCATCCGGCAATAAAACATCTAACTAATTACGTTTTAACGCAATCAACAATGTCACGATCGTCAATTCATTTATCAAATGATTTTCACTCTTGTGAAAATTTAACCAAAAATTTTCAATAAGGTCGGTTTTAACAAAAAATCTCAAAAATAACGTAATTCACTTAAGAATTGATGAACTTTCGGCTCTTGGAAAACTTATTTTACCCTCAAAAATCTTCCCTTGTGCCAACTTGTCTTAAAGAAAAAATGCAATTTTAGCTCAAAATTTCAGGTGCCCAAAATCGCACACCTTTTTCTCCAACGTCGCCAGAAGTCTGCTGCTACTTTTTGTGCCCACATACACCAACCTTTCAAAATTTTCACCACTTTAACAACAAAGTACTCGCGTTTTGGAGGTAGATTCGAATATCTAACCGATTGAATTCTTATTTACAGATTCACAAACGTTCACTACACCCACTTTATGAAACAAAATTACCCAATTTCTTATGTTTTTGTGTAATGTGTTGAAGTAACATTTTGGTAGTAATGGCTTATAACAAGATTGATTTTCCTTCCGAGTGTTAAATTTTCACTTTTTTTTAATTCAAATATTAGTCTCTCGGGTCCTAATAATTGAATTTTTCATATCAGTATATCCATAAAACAATGCTCAGCTTTCCAGTAGAATTACAGAAAAACTTCGTTTACTTAAAGGATAATCCCACTATTTCTTCAGGAACAGATACCGCTAATCGGTACTATTGAGGTGGATATACCAAACTACTTAACTAGAATTTATATCAATAACATAATTATTGTAATGTAGAAATGCTGATTGTTGGCGAAATTGAAAAATAATGAGAGTCCTTGAGTAAAGAAGTTATAATCCCTTGGTCAGCTCCAAAAAAAGAAAACAAAAGGAGGAATTTAAATATTCCAAAGAGAGATTGCCACTAACACTCGGAATTTAACAAACTAAGGGCCGATCTATTCATCTCTTCGTAAAGTAGCTATTAGCGTTACGGGTAAGGCAGCAGTTCGTAAACGTTTATTCACATCCCAATAGCCACTATTGCCTTGTAAATATGAGTTACGGCTAACATAAATATAAGAGCCGCTTGAAACGGCAAATATGTTTTACAAATCAGATTTTAACTTAAAATTTCTAGAATTGTGAGTGTTGTATTTATGAGAAATTTAATTTTTGATAAATAATTGATCAAATCGAATCTTTTAGATGATATTAATTTTATCCAAGACGAAAACAGAGTTCAGTAATAGGATAATATTTAAATTGTCGGGACTGTAAAAATGTAATCACTTTTTTAACAAAGTGATTTAACAAAAGTTTTGTTGTTTAATTATGATTTCTTTAAAATACACTTTACTCCTTTGGATAAATAAACTGTTAAAATGTACAAATTGCACATTGAGGGATGCTCGGGGTTGAAATCGAGGCGATTGTTGGAGGGTAGTTTCAGGTAGTTTTTCGACGTGGTTTCTTGCATTTCTAATGACCTGGACCAAAACTATTTTATCTCTTTCTCTCATAACAATATATTATAGCGCTATCCTACTCTGTCATATACTAACTAGAAGAAAACATTGATCCTGTTTAGTAAGTTCGCAATACCTAAGAACAAGATACGATAAGATGAATATACCCAAATTTTTTGCAGGGCACTTGTAAACTTATTTGGCTCGTAATTACGATGCGCTTTGCGAAGAGATGAATAGATCGGCCCTAAGTGCAATTACTACGAAAGATCAGAACTTTGATATGTTGCCAATCAATCTAACTTTTATCTACGTTGACATGAAAATGTTATAGTAATATTTTCGTTAGTGATTGGTACGTGACTTGGGCTTGCGCGGCAAATGTGGAGGGTGACACCTGTGACACCCAATTACACTAATTGACACAACCATAGAACCAAAATAACGAATATTTGTTTCTGCACATTAGCCACTCCCAACCACTAAGGAAAAATATAACTATACCTATATCGAGTGCGGCTCAGTCGCAACAACAACCAAAATTCCTAATGAGTTAAAATAATTCGTCACAGTCCAATTCCCGAAAATTAGATAGTTATAAAAAGGACGATAACACATAGTTATTATTTGACAAGAATATACTAAATCCGACTGCATTTTTAAAGTTAATGATTTGCATTCCTGTAAGCAATTGGTATATTATTTATTTATTTGTGAATTTCGTCATAGTTGGGTAGTACAGTAGTATAATTGTTTATAAAACTAATAAATATTGCTTATGTACTAAAAATATTATAAGAACTAGACTCTATAGAGTAGTTCAAAAGTTATGATTAAAATTTATAATTTTAAAGTTTAAACTTAAAGCAATAATAAGTTCAGAAGACCAAAAATGCTTCAGTGTAATTTAAGTAAAACTCAAATCGTCACATTTTACTATGCAAATAGAGAAGATAAGTGGCGGCTGCCTTAAAATTTTCTACTAGAAACTTGAGCTTTAGCATTTACTAAACCCTTTTCGCAAATAAAATTACACGATAACTTTTCTTAACTATTATTGACTTTAGGGTTTCTCAAATAAGCTTGTAAAAAGAGCTTAATTAAAATAAGAATTTAAATATTATGTAGTACTCTATGTACAGTGGCTATAGAATACTATGAGTGGATATTAATAATTTACTTAACTGCACAGTCAAGATAATAGAATCTTTAAAAATGCTTCTCAAATAATACGATATCAAGTCCATTAAAAAGTATTTCTTTCCTTTGTTCACGCTACCTACAATTTCTTTAAGTGTTTTTGCTGCAAAGTACGCTTAACTCAATTTTGCATGCTTTTAGAATTTAGATAGATCAATATCTATAATTTCAATTTTAACTATTCAAACTACTTAAACTCATAACCCAAAAAGATTTATTTTGCTATTTAAAGAAGAGGATAAAATATTTAGAAAATACGAGGGGAGGTTTAAGTTCGCCGGTTTAGTTTCTACATCAATAAAAAAAGAAGTTCTTAACATATCGTAGCGCAAAGTGTGATGTATTATTACCCGCTTCGATCTTTACATTTGAAATATCTATCCTGTTACCAGCTGCGTTTTTTCTCGGTTATATTAATTAACATTGGAGGGAGATAAGCAGGTAAGTCGGTGCCGGTAAACCGGCCTTCACTCTGGGAGCAGCCCAAGGCGAGTATATGTGAGTCAGCTATGGCTGCATGTTTACGGCATTCATACTTTGTGAACTTATAAAGCAAATGTACATATTTATACCAAAAGCTTTGCTTTGAAAGGTGAAATCCAAGAAGAAAAAGTGACTTAACGACTTTTTGCATAGAGTCCTTTAATTATAAATTCTTCATATTTCATTATTTGCTCTTTAATTATTAATAGAAAAAACTGTTAGAAAAGCTTTTTGTGAAGAAAACTGTACTTCATCCATAGTATATAATATGTCAGATGTTTTGTTTTTAATTATCTACCTTACAAAAGGAAATAAAAAATATAATTTAATAAAAAAACTGCCTACGAAAGAATAAAGAAACAGAAATGCCAATTGTTTACATGAATACACATCACTAAACACTGAAAATGTTGTAATTGGGCGTCTAAAATTTTGTATTAATGAAAAATAATAAGGCGATCGACTTCATTTTCAATATGAATGTTACTAACGTGTATTCGGGTAAGCAATCCGCATTTTTATTTTTATATTTTTTCTAGTAGGGCTTTTTATTTTTCATTAAATTATATTTTTTATTTTAAGTACTTTAGTAGTCTTTTCTACTTTTTGTGAAAATCTATTCAGTTCTTCGTTGGTAATCTCGCTAGTTCATTCATGCGCGTCACAGTATCATAATGTTATGTAGCCTATGTTTCGCACAAATAGGAAAGCTTTTAATCGATGAAAATTCCGTGAAAATCTGTTCGGTATTTCAGGCTCTTTAAGACACAAACAAGGAATAATTCGCATTTGTACATAAGTAACAAATAAAATAAAAGCCCTCTTATTTTGGTAGTCAAATTTCTGAATTTAGAATTCCCAGAAACTTAAAATTTTTGAGCAATTAATGACAATAAACTAATAATATAAAGATCTGATACGTTTTATGTAATGTGTAAATTTGTGAATAAGACCGCAACACGTCAATTGTTAAAGATGTTTTGAATTTTATAATATTTTCTTTGGACGCTTATTTTGCAGATGGCTCGAGTAATGTGATAATTCTTTAATCAAAATCAAAATAACAGATTCCATATTAAGTCTGCACTAAAATATAGCATCTTCTCGTAGCGTTAATTGGAGAACATGACAAAGTTTGACTTATATGGGAATAAAGAAGCGAAACTTAATATTTTTTCTAGTATTATAAGTCTTAAATTTTTATTTGTTGTTTTCTAAATCAATTAACTTATTATGTACACATAATATCTTCTGTTATTAATATCTTTTTCACTTCATTCACATTCATCTTTTTCACTTCATTCCGCTTTAAAGCGGAAACTTTTGATACATATGTAGGAGACTTTCATTTTAACGATCTCGCAAGCAACAAAACTCGCTAGTACTAATAATAATTGGAGTAAAATCTAAATAAACTTTTGTAATGTTTTTAAATCATATGATTTAAATTATGATGATATTTTCATTTGAAAATCTTAGTTTGGCATTATAAGAGTTAGAAGTACTATCAAAAATATAATTAAATATTTCAATTAAACAAACCAATTTGATGCTGATGAAAAAGTTTCTTGAAATATAATTGAATAAACTAAAACAGTATTTTTATCATAGCTACGATTACACAAGTCATCAACATTGGCTTTTTGTTTTTACTGTTATGGATTTTTTATTGTCGTCTGTGAAATCAAGGAAATAATTGCACGAAAACTGGCTACTATCGTAAAACAAAAGTGCTTACGGCTTTAACGTGCTTGACAAAGTTTTTTTAATTATATTTTATGTTGTGGCAAAAAAGTTTACAATTTAGACTTGATGAAATGTAAATAATATAATATGCTTGATACTTGTATGGCCATAAAAGTCATTACATTTACAAAATATTGTATCGAGATGTAATATGTTATGTAAAATAACAAATGCGCTTGCTTTTAAATTATTATCATAATAATTAATTAATACACAATTTTTTAATAATATAATTGTTGGAATATCTAATGCATTGAATCACAAACTGCCTTCTGTGACGCAACCCCTAATAAGAGCGTTATCGAGATTCTGTCGCAATCCAGTAAGAATCTACTATATCCAATTTAATATGTTTTTTCTCATTTCTTTAATGACAAGTAATAAGAGTTTCAAATTGACCATAGAATTATTCTAAAAAATAGCAAAGTTCAACAAATAACCTAAGCTCCGATGTTCCAAACCTATATATCTGTATGCATTGCAGATTTCACACAAATTTATTTAAAAAATTGAACACAGTCATATTAAGCTAGACCCATTAAACTAGGGATCATCATAAACTTAAAGAAAGATTAACTTGGCGCCGAGTTAGTTCACGCCAAATTGGTTTCCCTAGTTTTCCCCTCCGGTCTTAAGGTATCCACATGGTAACCGCTGTAAAAAGAGTCGGTAAACAGGGTCGGAACTATGTACCCGCTTTGATCTTTGCATTGAAATTGCTAACCTTCTGTTTTCTGTTAACCAGGAATAACTAGCGTATTTAATAATTTTCTGTAAAAAAAGTAATGAAAAAAGTGGTAGTTTTATAGATGTAGCATTTTGATTGCTATAATATTACATTTGAATATGCTTCATTTAAAATAACATTAAAACTTTCATGACCACAAGTGTTTTTAATGTCAAAAGTATATCGATCGCTTAATTTAAGGTATCAAGTCACAAAGCGATAAGTGTGGTGTATAATATGAGGGTGATTAAGCAATTTGAAGCTAACACAGTACAAATGAAAGTTAGTTACTACCTATTGCATGACTCTTATCACGAATGCAGCCGCCATAAAATAGATTTTACCAGACTGCTTTTTATGTTACTAAATAATAAATTAACTGGCTTTAAAAGGCGCAATAATCGTTAATAAGAGGGCTATTTTTGTAAGTTTCGGTAAACTGGCAAAAACAAATAAGGGAAATAAGAAAAGTTTTAATATATACACAAGAATTACTCAAACATGTGAACTATTTTTCAACGTAGTCGCCACCGACATTGAGGCATTTGTCGTAACGGGGCACCAGTTTTTCAATACCCTCCTCATACAACGTTGCCGTTTGCATTGTCACCCAATGTTGAAACGCTGCTATGCTAACCATACTTTCAACTTCATGAACAAATGGAAATAGCTTGGTGCCAAGTCGGGCTTCAGCTTGGAGAAAACGGATCACAGATCGAATCTTGCATTTGGAAGGAAATTCGATTGTAGTGGCCACGATAAAATAACACTTACATAAACACACAACTTTAAATGCAATTATTTTCAGATTATGACACATTTATATTAAATTCTGAGACACACTTATCTCATTATTACTGATTTGTTTTCATTTACGGAAAACAAATTTTGAAATTGGGAAGTCATCAGCTACAGGATTCCCTTGTTAGTTAAATTTCAATTCTAAGCAGAAATATCAAAAAATCACTGTGATCTTCAATCAACGGTAGCACAATGATTTTGAAAGTTTAATTTACTATGTTATTGAAACAAAGGAAAGGAAAAGGATTGCGATATGGTAATATAGTATCGCCACTTTTAATTTCATTAAAATTTTGTGAAATTTTGCTTCTACGTGTACACCAGAATGGCCTCTTACAACGCAACGAAAGGTTATAAATAGACTGCGAGTATTCATTATTAAATTTAATTGGCATTTTTTAACTCAGTATTAAAATATTTTACTAAAATATTTTACTAAAATATTTTAGGGTTCATTCTTGTTTATTATCAAAGTAAACCGTTCAAAACTTATTGAATCAGAAATATTCATACTGTTAGTGTTTGTTAAAATCATTTTAATGTAAAAATTGATTATTTCATTAAATATTTACGATTGACGTTAAAATTAAATAGTGTCCATGTTGTATTCGGTTATTTACTTAATGAAACACATTTAAAATTAAATAAAAGTATATAAAATTACAATAAAATGGTCCTGTAACCTACTACATACTATATATACATCTAAACATCAATACTAATTGAAAACAAATTTCGATGGCAGTTTGCAAAATAATCCTATTAATTTTTAACGCGTAATAAATATGCATAAAGAAACAAGGTAGCATTTTGAAAACACAACATAGAAATTTTTTTATAAATTCAATTTATTGTATAAATTAATGCCATTTTACCGAAATATAAGTTTCATTTTCTGAAAAAGCTGAAGCCCCTCTTAAATTTTCTGTCGTTTTTCTATGTAAATCGTAATATGATATGCTATATCGATATGCTATATATCATTAATCATAGTATACATAATAATACATGGACTATTTATATAATTTATTAATTATTCTGCTTAGGCTCCTCGTTTGTTCTATCAAACAGGATAAAAATCAGAGACGTGCCCAACCAACTTTTTCGGGGGGGAATTTGCCAACTTAATTAGCGTTGTTTAGTGGCTTTTGCTAACTTGACCAAATTTTAAGTTATGTAACCAAATTTTGAGAGATTATGCCAACTTTTTCCAACTTCCTAAAATATTGGGGGGGGGGGGCTCCTCTCACCCCATGCCTCCCATTAGGCACGTCCCTGATAAAAATTAATATTAGATATAATGCCCGTTTTCACCAAAATTTTATTTAAGAATTTCCTAGTAAAGAATTCCTTAGCAGGTATTCCTTAAATGTGATTAGTCAAATTTGACATAATAATTTATTATGTCAATACTATGTCAAATTTGACCAATCAAATTAATGGAATACCTAGCTAAGAAGTTCTTTACTAAGTAATTCTTAAATAAATGTTGATGAAAACGGGCAATAATGTATTAAACTGTAGCAAAGAGTTAATAATAAGCTAATTTTGGGTAATGTTTTCCATTAACAGTACAATCACACCTGCTAATGAGATTACTGCATTAAAATAACCAAATAAATAATATAATGTTTGTTGTAACAAATTTTGCATTTGTTATTTGGTTTCTCTTTAAAGTGCTATTCACAAAATTCCTCAATTCAGTCCTGCATTCTTATTTATATTCAATAGGCGTTTTCGAAAATTGATCAGGGAGGTATATACCGGTTTACCCATGATACTATAACTAACAAGATATGCTCACGCGCACATTGTAGGGGCTCTTGATGACGTCACTCCGTGACCCAAGCTTACGATTGGCAGTACGGTTGGTAGAAATAGTGGACATTTAAATATCTATATTATGCCATTGGCTATTAGGCTATGTTGGGTCACTGAGTGACGTCATGCGCGGGAAAGTCTAAAATGCGTTCACCAAGTGAGCATATCTCTTAAAGTTATAGTATCATGGGTTTACCGCACAGTAAACGGTCGATCTACGGTAGATGGAACAGGTTAAAGAATTTCCGAACGCTCTGGTTAAGGTAGACCGGTTTAAGTTTCTTTTATATAGCCTTGAGAACAGCAGGTAGAGTTACCAACATAAAATGGTTGACAACTGCCAAAATTTAAATTAATAAACACAGTGAACACAAAAATAGGAAAAAACATAGGTTAAGTAACCTCCGGTGAATGATGTACCGACTACAAGTGTCGGTCCACAAACGGTTAACCTTGGTTAACCTGGTACATGTGCTTGGTAGTTTTAGTACAATTTCCGAACGCGGTTAAAATTTACCAATTGAATTTTCGAACGCAAGCGGTGCAAACGGTGTGTCCGCTCATCTACCAGATCAATTTTCGAAAACGCCTAATATTATTTTATTGCATGCATTTCGTGCTAATGTAGAGAGCCTGGCGTGAACGAAGCGTTGAATTCAATCTCCTGATAACTATAGAAAAGAGCAGACGTAATTTTGTTTGGTCACAACGATTTTTTGAGTGTCGATTTAGTTTGCGTTGACAAATATTTTTGGTTTCGACGATTTCCGTTTTGGCTCCTATAAAACATCTGTTGAACAATAGGGAGGCTCCTTTATGCACATGAACACTACGTAGTTTTGGTCCGCAAATCTGACGATTATTTCTGATCGCCCACGGTTAGCAGAGTATTTTTGCTTTCTTAACCTATTAACTACGGATCGCTTGGGGGAAATTTTTCATTATCTGAATGGTCCGGTCCAGTTTGCTTCGCCTCACACAAAAGCAGCTCTCTCACTGGTCAAGCCACATCTCTACCAGCAGTGCTCATTGTGTTCGCGGTAATAGCGGTCAAGTGTCATCTGTTAATGTGGAAGAAGTTTACCATTCGTCACCTTCAAAACCTCGCGTCACCATTCAATTGGAAAGAGCGTTTGTCAACGTTAAGTTTGTAAGCTTACCAGAGCTCGACGTAAGTATTTTTATTCTTTTCCAATTCGTGGATACCGACGTGTATTTTGGCTTTTACATTAAATTTTTGGATAACCATTAGAGGTTATATTACGGGTGTACTTGTTTTTTATCGGTAGGAATACTTTTTGACACCGCTTAGTCAATTATTAACAACTGTGTGTATTGTTTTGCACAGTATTAACACAATTGGAATTATTGGAATTGCGAATGCATCTGTCAATAATTTTTGTCTATTTAAGCAGTATTATCAACACCTGCGTTTTATTGGAGTTCCCCCAACCTACTTTTTATTTCAGAATTGGCGGCCTCGTTTCCACAACGAATCGAGAGCTAGTCTATAACACCGTGGCTACACAACTGGAGAGCTTCTCTCCGAATTGCGACAGACTCTGGTTTTTGTATTGATCAAACCTCTCATTAGGGGTTACATCACAGACGGCAGCTTATGTTTCAGTGTAAATGAAGTCTAATACTAAATAGAACTATATATTTGCTGAATATTAGCAGATATATTAAGTATTTTATAAATTTCAGTTGTAGAAATAAATGCTTTTAAAATTTTTGATATGCAAATTGGTTAAGCCATTTTAAATAAACTATGATTTAATTCCAGCTTACACAGATTTGAAACATAAATATTTCTAGTAATGAGCACGCAGTTATGTTCTATATAAGATATTTTAAAATGTATCGAGTTATAAATAATCAAATTAATTAATATTTTTTATTAAGCTTTCAAACGCAATGCGTCCTTAGTCAGGATAATTTAATAGTAGGAAAACATGGAAAGAAATACACTAAATTATTTTTTGAACGGTAACTAGATCTATAACGACAGTCTAGAATTTGAATATTCAAATACCCTGAGTTAGGAAAAGCTAAGTTGTATTTCAGCAAAAGCGGAAAACCTAATTCCGATACATATTTGTTATGCCTCTCGTGCCACGTTGAAACAAAAACTACCCTCTGAGCAGCAACTCTTAATGAGAGGATTAACGCAAAACAGAGGCCAGATTCCGTGAAATCTGGAGAGAACCTCTCCAGTTTGTTTAGCCACGATATTAGGCTAGCCTTCGATTCGTGCAGAGGCTAGGCAGTAGATTCTGAAATAAAAGGGTAGCTTGGGAGAACTCTAAAAAACGCAAATATTAATAATAGAGTTTGAGATATGCTATTGCAATGTATGGGATTGTGCAAGAAATATGCACACAGTATTAATGATTACGGTGTTACAATTATTAATCATAAAATGCACCCACCTCAAATAATTAAATTTCCGCACACAGTAACTTCTAAGGGTTACCAAATAATTGAAACTCAAAAGCCAAAAATAGCAGGTCAGCATACACGAGTAGGAAAAGATAAATATTGCTTACCTCAGGCTCTGATAAGCTTACAACTTAAATAACACCAGGTACTCCCTTCCAATCACTTTCCAACGTGCGGCTTCAAAAGGTGAAAATCCGGAAATCTTATCACTAATCAGCAGTAGACACTTGACAGGCGCTAGGGGAACACACGATACTGCTTGCAGATCTGATGGTGGCTGGACCACGAGAAAGCTGATTTTGGAGAGGATAAGCAACGCTGGACCATATAATAAAGTAATCCGTAACCTCCAAGAAATAATGATGTTGGAAAGTTAAGATCTTCTAGCTGGTTCGTCTAAAACATAGGTTCTCAAACTCTTTTGGACCACCCCCAAAAATCGGTCATTCGTAGTTCTGTTTATAAAATTGGTTCTATTTTTACTGTTCCCCGACTACACCTGAACACCTATCAAATTTTTTCAAGCCCGTTATCGCCCCCTTAGTGCTAAACTACACAAGCGTTATTTCCGTCGCGTATTCTCCGTCGCGTAGTAAAAACCACGCCTTTTTAAACGTTGAAAATTACGCTTGTGTAGTTTGCTGCATTTAAACGTGGGGTTTGCGATCCGGCGGAGAATACGCGACGGACAATACGCGACGGAAATAACGCTCGTCTAGTTTAGCACTTAGAGACAAACTAGACGAGCGTTATTTCCGTCGCGTATTTATCAACGTTGGAAATTACGCTCGTGTAGTTTGCTGTATTTAAACGTGGGGTTTGCAATCCAGCGGAGAATACGCGACGGAAAATAACTCTCGTCTAGTTTAGCACTTAGAGCTAGAAATCGCATACATTGGGGCGATCTTGTGTTGTTGTTTTAGACTCTGAAACAAAAACAGCGTAGTGAATCGGAAATGGTCGTACAACTTGCTTACGAAAACCTGCGTAGTAGATCGCGCCAACAGAGTAACCAGTAACTCAGTGGTGCCAGATTTGTACGGAAGTAAACCAAAAGACATATGCCAGAGCCAGAACAACTTGTCACAAACGAACTGGCATGAAAACGGAAGTCGTTGAACCAAAAATATTGGTGAACACAAACCAAATCGGTACTCAGAAGCTGTTGTGAGGAAACAATATGACCGCTCTGTTATTTAGTGATCGGGTACTGAAGGTATTTCAAAATTCCTTCATGGACAGTTCACGGACAGTGCATCATATAGTAAGGACCAACTTACTCGGTGAGAACTTTCCTAAATAATGCTGCTGGTTATACCAATACATGATTATCGTTTTGCGATTCTCAGCAATGCAACGATGAATTCCTTTGATATCTTCAGACGTGCAGCGTTTGAGCAGCAAAAACTATTGCACTTACAAGAAAATTATGTATATTTAAAACAAAGTAGAAAGATTGATCTACATTATCAACTAAATTTTAATGCTCAATTATTTATATTAACTGAAATATGGCAGGTCGAAAATCGCAATACAGAATTCACTTTCTGAGATATAGAAAATGTAGTAGTAGGGGAAAACCGGGATGATTCGTACAGAGGGAGCATTCGTACAGCAGTCATATCTAGAATATTCTAGATGATGACGCATTTGTATTTGTGTGTGTGTAAGGCCTTCTCAAGGGCTTAGTTTAACACCTAAGTGCGGTGGCAGTGCAACATTCAGATTCGTTGTAACAAGTCGATACGTGTTTTTGCATCACATAAGTAATTTTTAGATTCATCTTTGAAATCATTCATTCGCAATAAGTTTTGCTAAAATTGTTAAAGTAATTTATGATAGTTTTTGAATAAGTGCCTTAAATTAATATGTAAACATAAATTTTGGGATAACCTTAACCGTTTTTTTTATTTTGAATTTATTTGTTGATTGCTTTGGTTGGGGTACCTTCGTACAGTTCGAGTGGGGTGGATTCGTACTGCGTAAAGTGGACAGGAATGCACCTAAAAAGATGACGAAAGGAAAACTTCCAGGAAAATCAAGGATATATACACATACTCCCGAAAAAATAGACTGATAGAAAAAGAAAGAGCAAAAGAAATGAAGAAACAAGAGCAAGAGAGAAAACAAAAAACTAAAGAGTTTAAACGCGCGTTAAATTTTCTATTAGACACAAATAAAGAAACCAAACCAAAGAAACAGAAGAAAACTGTAGAGACTGATAGTGAAGATGAGACTGGCATGAGTTTAAGAAAAAGTTCTTACTATGTTTCACTATGTACGAATGTACCCCACTCTATGTACGAATCTACCCCGCGTGTGGGGTGCCTTCGTACGATTTCCATTTTTTGGTAAATTCATCATAGCTTTTCCATGTTACTTTATATCAATACTGAACTACGCTATTATTAAAGCCAGATGTGTAGGTAATTCAGCAGCATTAAAATTATTTTGAAATAGCTATTAATTTTTCTTTTACATGACATTACATGATATTAGTGTTAAAAGTGTACGAATCATCCCGGTTTTCCCCTACACACATTTAACTTTCCTTTAAAACTTTTATTTTAAAATTTAATTACATGTTGACGGTCTACTCAACTGCTCCCGTTTTTGTCGGTAACATTTTCAAGTCTGACATTTTCCGAGCTGCAAACCAGTATTTTTCTTTCCGTTTTACATACTTATACATCATTTTCTTGTAAATGCAAATAAAATAATTGTTCAAACGCTACCGTTCGACACTAACGACGCCACAATTAAAATTGTATTAACATTATGCTCAATCACCACCTTAAAATAAATACATTGTATCTAACTTATCAAATTAAAGTTTTTAATTAGTTCTGATATTTTATTATTGAATAGTTTATAATTTGCTGTGCAGTAGTTAACTTAAAGTATTTAATTCGCAATGGAAGAGAATACACATAACAAGCACTATATTGTGTTGATATTGAATTACCGTTCACTTGTAAATTAGTAATTACAGGTCGGATAAGCCGCACAAGGTTAAATTTGATTATTGTCAGTGTAATCGTAAATACTAGGATCCTCTAATTTATTACAAACCTCAACTGAAATGCAAAATTTGTAATGAGATAATAAATACTAAAGCATGTATTCAAAAAGGAATGTTATTGCAATTAGCCTTATACAGATAAGGTTAAACAAATTTAATTATGAGAAAGATTATAGATAATATTCCCTCAAATAATACTTCTCAAAGATATCTATAGTTCAAAGCTACTTTTAGTTCAAAGCTGTACTCTTAATAAGATAAGTAATTGAAGGAAGATTACTCATTCATTAAAGTACAGTACTTCGGCACATATACAAGGTGGTCCACGAAAAATGAAACATGCATGTATTTGGTATCTATCATAAGTTTTTTTGAAAAAAAAAACCTCAAAATAGATTCTGAAAAAGATTTTAAATAACAAAACAGGACTAAAACATATCAATTGTTGATTTATTATCAAAACTTGACATCTCTCGTGCGCTTTATCTTAGAACAATCAATATTTTGAAAATCACCTAGGGTAAGGTGCTCTAAGACTGCGCGGTCTCTAAGACTGCGCACCCCTTATATTTCGGCATGGGTGTTTGTTTTCTTGCTAATTTTAATTCCCACACATCACTGCCAATACCGTGGTTACCCTTAACGATTTTTGTCGTAAAAAAATGGATAATAAACATTTTAGGTAAGTTTTACCATTTTACGCTGTTTTGATCTAATAATTCGACATTTTGTAAATTGTGTACGGTCGTTGTTTTTGTGATTATCGCCTGCATATTGCAATATCATGTAAACAAAACTCTTAACCAAGCGTGGATGATGGTATTATTTTCCAATTTAATTGGAGATGGCTATATTCGTGTCCTTTTTAAATTTATGGAGTGGCGTGTAAGACTGCGCGGTGTGGTGGTTTGTAAGACTGCGCGCGTACTTTTACAAATCTCACATTGTAATGCTGGTTAATTTTATTCTTTTTACCTAAAGTGAGGTTGATTTTATGGCCAGTCCTGTGACGGAGAGGGAAATCTCTGAAACTGCAATTCACGGCACATTTCAATAATTCATTGCAGACCTGGAATCAACCGATGGTTCTATGAAACCGCCTACTGCTACAATCGAATTGCCGACTGCAAACATTAGTTTGGATATTTCCAACATGCCGGGAACATCTACTGATTGGACCAATTCCCAAATATTAACTCAGATTGCCTTAACAATTATTTCGCCATTGCCCAAATGTACCATTGCAAGATTAATAAACCGGAAGGGTAACAAATCCGATATTATAACTAGTTCTCCCTACAAATTTGAATTGATAGAAGAAGAAACGAGGAAGAAGTCGAAGCGCTTGTCAGATACTTCAAAAAGAAATCCAAAAAAAGTTAAAAATAAGTCCAAAGAAAAATAAAAAAAAAAACTATTGGAAGCAAAGAGTAGTTGGGTTGTCCAGGATGCATAGAATAAAGTAAATGCCAATAACTGAAGATTGGATCGAGTGTACATCATGCTCTTAGCAGTCTTGCAGACCCAAGTGCGCAGTCTTACACGACGGGGTCTGTAAGACTGCACAAATGACTTTTTCTGATTTTTTTGTTTTTATTAATAAAGTATATGTAATAATTACTAATTAAGTTTGTAATAATGTTGTTGAAAGACCAATAAGTTTTAATACAAATTTCTGAGTTTTTAATTGCTTTAGTTTTTTTAATATACCGGGTCAAACCTTAAGTGCGCAGTCTTAGAGCACTCTACCCTACATTCTTTTCGATATAATTTTATATAAAACTGAGAAATTTTTGGTTTTTGTTCAAAATCGAAAATTGGAGAAGAATCATTTCCGGCTGCGGAACACCACTCTCAAAAAGAGATTTTTTGCTGAGCACTGGCCTCTGGCGCTACCAATTTGTGAAAAAGGTTAATTAAAAAATTGTAAATATTCTTCAAAGCATGAACAATAAAGTCATTTAAACAGATTTTATAGTTTAGTAAGTAACAATTACATAATTACTTCTTTTCATACCTACACATGCATGCGGTCTACATTAAATCAAACAAACTTTTAAGCTCATAAAAACTCGGTATGCCTGCTTTGAACTCAAACAACAACACTTGGCATTACATTAAAGTTTTATCAATCGAAGGATTACCTATAGTATAGGTATATATATACGAAGCATAAAATGTAAATTTTAAATTAATTCTTGAGCTTCAAAATTTATATTCTGAAAGTTCTTCTTTCGTAACAATAAAATAGTTAAGGAGAAGCTGTTTTAATTTTGATTTTATAAATATGGTGGAAGTACTATATTATAATATAGTACGAGTATAATATAATATTAGGTTGAATGAAAATTATTGTTTCTATTTTTCCAAATTTTTTTATCATTTACGTACATTATAATCATAGAATTCCATACGTGAGCATACTACACAGTTAAATTAATAGAGGTACACCTATGAAGTATTTTCAACATAATATATAAACCCTGTCATCAATTTTACTTTTTGAATTGTTTATGAAGGTATTTTCCAACATTAATGTAAAAACAGATAAAGACGTTAGAAACGCAAAATTGTGCCATTATTCAAAATAACAGGAATTTTTCAGAAATTGTTTTTACAAATGCCGATTGTCTTTTATTTCAAACGTCAAATCAGATTTGCATCATCATTCTCGTCAGTCGAATATTGCAAATGACAAACTTCCAATTTTACAACATAAATTTTATCAATTTCCACAAGGTTGGAAAAACTAAGAGGTCGCTTGCAAACTTCTTACATTTCAATATCACTAAGAGCGAGGATCACCAAAGTCAGTTGAAGGGCTTGGGGCAACAAGGATACATGCCACAAATTCAAAAAATTCGCAATAATTATGTAGGCAATAGATAAATAAGTTATCTACTCATAAAAATATTTTTTTCGAAATTAACCCTTAAATGCCACCACAAAAGCACAGTATTCTTTTTGCCTCGAAGATTATATTGTCATATTTTTGCAATAAACGGAGCCACAGCATGGCAACAAACGGTAAGTGCGGTATTAAACAAAAATTATTTTTTTACGAAGATTCAAATGACGAAAACGAACGGGATTTTGATTCAGACGACAGTGTTAAAGATAGAAATTATCATGAAAGTGAAAATGAGGATAAATCTTCAAGTGGTTCTTCAGAACAGGCAAGGAAATTATTTGATGTGGCTTGGACCCTTATGTACAAAATTTATTTAAAGAATTATCAAGAGAATGGGGCACAAGAACTACAAAGTTTAAAAAATGAAATGTTGGGAGAAGAAGTATAAAATCTAGATGCTTTCTCCAATACCGAAAACGATGAAAACCTCTAATGGCGACTTTTTATTATTTTTAATATTTTTCTTTTTGTCATAAGAACGGTGCAAGCCACATTTATTTTAAATAAAAAATTTTTCATCAATTTGTTTGATGTATTTTTTTAGTTTATATTAAAAAATTACACTTATACCTCTAATACAGATGTTTTTAGTGAGTTAAATTTAAAAAATACCATATAATTTGATTTCAAGATTTGAATCAAATATTGAAAGGTACATATCTCATAATTAACATAATGTGGCAAGTATCCTTATTGCCCCAAGCCCTTCAGTTAGTTTATCCTCCTGCTAAGTAGTTGGATATAATAATTGTTATCGTGTAAGTGGGACTTTGAATAAATTTGACGTTTAATTTCCAAACGCCATCTGTCATCTGTAGAACTGAAAGTTAGCGTAGAATCTCGTGTAAATTAGAAAATAATTTACTTGGAGCTTACTGTTTTGTGAGTGATTTATATTAAATTCGAAACAGATGACAGATGGCGCTTGGAAATTAAACGTCAAATTTATTCAAAGTCCCACTTACACGATACCAATATTATATTTGTTTAATTATTAATAAATTACGAATTAAGGAATAATTATAATGTTATATTTGAGCTTTCGATCTTGCATTAAGACCTTCGTCAGAAAATTACAAATAATAAGTGGGTAAACATGGAAACATATATATGTACATTGTATTGTCATTTGACCGGTAACTAGATAAAATCCAATAACCGTGAGTTAGGAAAAACCTGGATTGTGTTCCACCAAAAAAGGAAAACCTAGCCCCAATACGTAAAAGGTTTTACACAAGTAAGTGGCTGTATATAGTACTTAAGCCCTCTATATCAGTTTGACGGTTCATGGTGTTTTTGGTCTTCTTTATGCAAATCATCTCATGTAGCAAACGATCTTTGTAATTGCTAACCGATTTAATAATTTTTGTGTTTATAAAATTAGCATCGTGCCCGTCAATAAGAATATGTTTAGCAATGGCAGTACTTTCTGGTTTGTTACATCTGATGTTAGAGATGTGTCCACTAATTCTTTTCTTAACAAACCAGAAAGTACTGCCATTGCTAAACATATTCTTATTGACGGGCACAATGCTAATTTTATAAACACAAAAATTATTAAATCGGTTAGCAATTACAAAGATCGTTTGCTACAATGAGATGATTTGCATAAAGAAGACCAAAAACACTATGAACCGTCAAACTGATATAGAGGGCTTAAGTACTATATACAGCCACTTACTTGTGTAAAACCTTTTACGTATTGGGGCTAGGTTTTCCTTTTTTGGTGGAACACAATCCAGGTTTTTCCTAACTCACGGTTATTGGATTTTATCTAGTTACCGGTCAAATGACAATACAATGTACATATATATGTTTCCATGTTTACCCACTTATTATTTGTAATTTTCTGACGAAGGTCTTAATGCAAGATCGAAAGCTCAAATATAACATTATAATTATTCCTTAATTCGTAACTTATTAATAATTAAACAAATTTATTTTCACGAATTAATAATAAACCAATTTTAGATACCAATATTATATACAACTATTTAGCAGGAGGATAAACTAACTGACTTTGGTGATCCTCGCCATAAAGCAATCGTAGAGTCAAGATTAGAAAGACTGTTTATGTCATCATTGTTACAAAGAGGATGATTAGTAAGAGCTAAATGATTCAGATAACGATTAATTTTTTGATAGGTATAAAAACCATTATTAAAAATTTTAATATAATGCGATGTTACACGCTACAGTTGTAATCACGAATAATGAAGCTTACGTCACAACCATCTGAATTAAGTACAAACAATCTTTTTTTTTAATTAATTGTAGTAGCATAGGTGAAACAAAGACACACTATATTAAATTATTCTTAAATGTCTGATTTTAGAAATCTTATACGTCGAAAATTATCTGACACCCAACGTATGAGATAGAAAGAGATAGATACAATAGTTCTTAGCGTGCATAATAATTTTAATGAAAGTAGTTTTTATAGTGACTGTTGCTTTAATTTTTTAACAAATTAGTTTGATTTTAGGTTATATTTCCATTTCATTAGAGCAGGGTTTCTTAAATTTTTTGATTTCCCAAACCGTTTTTGGTATGAATTTGACCGTGGACCCACTTATTTCATAAAAGTCATAAATATTATTAAAAATAAAATTTTAAGCTTATTAATTATTAAATTTTATGATTTAAATTTATTATATCAAACACTTATGTGACTCACAATTTTCGTCTTATTTCATACAAATGTCGTTTATGACGAAGCTTCATTATTCGTGCAAACAACTGTAATTATTTGCTCTTATATGGATGACAACACAAACAAGATGTGCTCTTACAACAATAAACTACCTAGTGACATCCGTATCAATATAGGCGCAACTAGGGGGGGGCTAAGCCCCCCAAAGTTCAAGTTAGCCCCCCCAAAATATCCCAATTTTTCGTTATTTTTACCCCCACCTTAAAAAAATTGTTTGAAAATATTTTTTTAGCCCCCCCAAACTTTTGACCCTAGTTGCGCCAATGGTATCAATGCCTAGTGACGTACGCAGACAACTATCCACTGACAGCTATCATCAACTGTCATGCGACAAACAAGATTACTCAC
This sequence comes from Rhagonycha lutea, assembly GCA_958510855.1. NCBI lineage: Eukaryota > Metazoa > Arthropoda > Insecta > Coleoptera > Cantharidae > Rhagonycha > Rhagonycha lutea. The sequence continues at coordinate 54,086,524 of OY294037.1, forward strand.
TTACTTAAGTGCACTGCGTACACGTACATGGAAAATTTACCACACAGGAATCGGCGTACATGGAATCTCTAGTTCGAGTTTGACAGTACCTTTGCTGTCAAATGTTAATCGATGACAAGGTATTAGCTCCAGTTGATGTTTGATTAATTTTTCTAATAAAATTCTTAAAAGTGACATTCTTAACAAATCAAATTAAGTGTTGTGAAGGATAAATTATTTACTGGCATTGAAATAAAAGTGACATGAGCAAACTACAATAAAAAAATTTAAAACTAGACAAACAAATATTTATACAGTGATGACGCATACGTATTTGACATCTACGTGTTGACATATGCGTGACATAAATACAAGGTGAGACACAATATACTGCAGTATAAGTTAAATTGATTCTACCTTAGAATTCTAGGAGAGCTCGACTACGTAGAACTTAATCTTGCTGATGGATGATAACTTTGCACAGCTATACTAATTATTTTTAAAAAATAATTATTTCGAAGAACAACTTTTCCGAAGAACAACTTTTTCGAAGAATACTCAAATTACGTTGGGTTACGAACACACCTCAACCTTTACGTACGGATGCAAGATTATTAATCGTTGCTAATTGAAAGACCATTGATGAATCAATGACGACTTTTGAAATATGAATGACGCTCCCTGGAAAAATCGGCTCCTTTTATACAAAATGAACCAAAATGTTCCTTGATTTTTCTAAAATCTCGATTTTTTAGAAATTTGGATAGATTGATTTTTGATATTTTCAAAAATCATCATCAAACTTGATGAAACTTAAGACAATTGTTAAGGACCTAATTCCATATCTGCTGAATCAAGGAATTAATTTTCTGTTCTTTCTGGGCTGCGCTATGTCCATTTAAAGTTCATGACAACTGTCACATAAGTAAAATTTATATTAAATTAAAATTTTCTTTAAATCAAATTATTTTTAGCTTTCAAGTGATGATAAAGCAACTTGAGCACGTTCTAATCCAAATTCCATTCATGTTTCAAGTCAAGAAAGTCTAAATAACCTCCAAATTGAAGATCAAAATTTGGCTTAAGAAGTGGAGATATCTTCTCAATGGTGAAATAATTTTTGTTGCCAACATTTATATGTCATCCTTATGTACTCCTTAACCTATTTACTAATACAAAAAATCTTGAAACTAACAAATTTACATTTTTATCTCCAAATATTTACATCGTAGCAAAATCTATCCTTCTTCGTTACTCTTTATTGGTCATCGGGACCCCCATTACGTTAATGCAAACTATTACTAATCAAATTAAGTCAACGCGGACCTAAACTTTCATCTTACAACCTTCAGTTGTCTCTGATATTGAAATATTTATTGAAAACCTAGCTTCGGTTCTCCTCGTCAAACTTGAACAGAAACCTGACTTCTTGACATGACTAAATAAATAAAATTAGATTAGTTATTATACTTATTTTAAACTATAACCTTTTTTTATTTTACAAATTTATTTAATTTCACGAATTAATAATAAACCACCTTTTTTATTTTAAATGATATTTTAATATTTTAATTTTAAAATAAACATATTATTTTCATTGAAAGAAATGTTTATTGTCATCTTTAACATTGTCCAACCACTGAGCCATAACCTGTCCGATAACTATAAAAACTGTTCTGTAACTGTACAGATATTTGCATACTTTTACTATCAATTTTTTTTAATCGGGCTGTAAGAACCTAAAATTTAAATTCGCAACGTTGATATGCAAGTTCGAACTTACGTAAAAATAAATTTCGTGTAGAACTAACAAGAAATAGGAGGAGATATGAATTTGATAAAAAAAAATTCCTATACTGTCCAGTGACTACCTATATATGGTTTACCCGAGTTTACCCTATATTAATTTTTACACACAGAAAAATTTTAGCTGATATTTAAAATTTGTTAAGCTATAATAATATAAAGTGATTTAATGACGTTGTAAATTAATTCGTTAGTAAAATCTGCATTTATATAAAAAATTATTATGTAAGATCACGCTTTAAAATAAAACGTGAATATAGTCAACGATTATGAATTTAAAAGGTTTTTATGATGAATATTAATTTAAAAACTTAAAACTTAAAAAGAGAAAAACCATACACCATTCATTAGCAACGGAAAAAAGTAGTTATAAATTCCCTTTCTTTACATTTTAAACCAAAATCACGTAATCTGGATAGGAACTGATTTCGTTTAATTTGTTACGAAGCCTAACTCGGTTAAAACAGCTAAAGCAATAGTAACAAATATAATTATAAATAACTAAAACGAATTGGAAATTTTAATAAAACGCCGAAGCAACATAGATTGTAAATGCAGATGTTGGGTAATATAAAATAAAAAGAATCATAATATTCTCTCTGTACGTATCGTTAATTCGTTTTTTGCCCAAAACATTATTTTCAACAATTCATAATAGGTAGTTTTCACTCAAATATTCTTAAATCTTCTTCCCATTTTTATTTATGAAGCATGTTATGACTAGAGCGCGGATTCTAAGCATTTTGCTTATTGCTTTAAGGCCGTCTTATGGTTTAGAATTAAAAAAAAATTCAATTTTTTGTTTTTTGCATATTCTTAAAGTTTAGATTAGTATAGTTTATTTTCTCGAGAGAAAACTTTTAAATTCCAATAATTGACCAAGTTTTAGCTATTTTAGTGACGCAACAACTGAACCTAGAAGTAAGCAACTTACTGAAGGTCGCTACGTAGTAACTATGTATTTTAAACCTGGTTGACATGATTATCTCAAGTTCTATTTGACCGAGTTTTACTTCAAATTTTGTACCAACCTTCAATATATAACTGTCTGTCACCCCTACCACTTTTGTATCAAAATTATTAGTTTTACTATTTTACAAAATTAAAAAATAAATAATAATAATACTATGCGGTAATAATAATTTTATTTGATACGTGTGTGGTATTAATAAGAATGTTATGTAATTCGATTTCACAGTTTTTAATCTTTAGTTAAAAATTTAATTTAATATACTTTTATACAACGAACAAAGTTCTAAATAAAAAATGGTTCTAGATCAATTATTGGACTAGATCATAAAATTCAACAGATGTTACAAGTTATTTTATGATATTTCATTGGTTAAAATTTGAAATTTAATGCAAATCTCTTCAATTCTCGTGTCAAGTTCAATTCAAAAACGAATTATCCTAGGAAGTTGAAATTTTCATAATACATAGTCGTGCCATAAATTCTGTCACATGGTTATACGATTATTTATGGTATTTAAATATAAAAAAAATTAATTTTTCTAATACCATTTTATTGCTAAGATTATAACGATTAATTTGGTATATGATTTATTTAAAATGGACACGCTAAATTCTTACATATGGCTTTAAAGGTCGCGAGTAACCATCAGTTATGGCACGCTTGACTTAAATGGGAATGGAAGCTACTGCTTTCACCAAATCTCGCTTAAGGAGCTCAATATTTTTATGTGGCCTACCCCAAGGCATGCCTTCAATTCTGACCATAATTTAAATCCAAAGAATTTAAGTCTGTTCTTCCAAATGGCCTATCTTCTGCCGCAATAAACACAGGTAAATTGGGTTTTAACTACCTGACCAGGTAATTTCATACGTATGACCGCGTTTTGTGAATTTTGCTAGAAAATATATTTTTTATTTTGGAATAAGCTTTTGTTGCGAGGTGTAACAACATCATTTAATATCTTTTGGTACACAATGGCAGGTGTTCTAACCATTTTTTCACAAATAATGAAGGTGAGTTACACCGTCATACGATGATTCTCACCACAACGTCACTAAAGCAGGGTAGTGAACCCTTTGCACCCTCGAAATTTTTTTAAAAGCTTCTTACGAACTCGGACCATACATACGAACATTTTGTTTCTTAAATATTTCTCATAAAGTAAAGATTTTTTCATCTGTAAACAAATTTCTGCGATGATCGTCATTAGCGTGCTTCAGCAAACGCTATTTTGATCTCACCCTTGTAATTTTTTATAAAGCATCGGCAAGTCCTTGTTCTGTTATAAAAAGATATGCCCCAAGTGTCAGGTCATCTTTAATACGCAAAACATACTTCTTTTTAAAATTTCAACTTCTCTGAGCCATCATTTTCTGTTTTTTTTAAGGATTTTTAAGAATTTTTTCTTAAACTAATTTGACTACTGCAAGGGCTCTTAAAATTCGTAAACCTCCGCGTTTATGGTCTAAAATCACTGTTAATAATTGGATATATCGCTCTTTAGCTCGATACACAAATTTTTGTGACATTTTTAGCGGTTTTATTAATTTGAAAATTTCACACTCTGATTTACCACAGCTATTCAACTCTATCATTACAATTCTATTTTATTTACGCCCCAATCCATGTTTACTTGATTATTACAAAATATCAATTATTGTAAGTTTATTTACTAATAAGTGGTGAACCTAAAAATAGAAATTTTGGCTACGCCCACGCTTTAAAAAGGGAGAAACCTGATCTTATATTGTTGTGACAGAACTTATGGCACGACTATGTATACGTAAAATATAATTTTACTTAACATAAGCTATTTTATATTTATGACTAAAGTGTATTTTATTGAAAACTGAAACAAAATTTGTTTTATATTAATTTTTTTTTAAATAAGAAATAGCTTGTGTTAAGTAAAATTATAGTTTACGTATATTCTGAAAATTTCAACTTTCTACGATTATTCGTTTTTGTGTTGAACTTGACACGAGCTCAGCGCCTATTGATCTGCCACCTTAACCTAACCTAAAAGAAATTACATAAAGTACTATATAAAATAGTAAAGAATAATTCTAATAGTCTAATAGTCATTTAGAAACTTAAAAGAAAAGGTTCCAATTTCCCTTGAGCAACATAGTAAATTAATTGCTGTGCCTACTTAACCTGAGCCAATCAGTGTTAATTGTTGATTATAAATAACATTTAAACGTAGACTTTAAATAATAAATAGCAACATTTCCTATTTAAAACGATGATTATAACCACTAAATTATGTATAAGAAACATGAATACAAAAGAGCGTATAAAAGGAAGTTAAATTGTTTTTGTCGAGAAAAATTTTTACTTAGCAATAAGCTTCTAACGCTTTATTGAAAAATTTGTTATTAATAGATTTTCCTTGCCAGTTCTGTTCTTATCCTAACATGTTAAAAATCCTCTAAAAATATATTTTTCGAACTTTCAATTTGAATTTTCTTTCCTGTTAATGTTAACAATGTATTTAAAATAAATTTATTGGAGAATTGCATAGATATTTTGTACAATACAAGTCAAATAAATTAAAAATTTATGATGAGTAGTTTCATAGCAATCTAATATATTGACAGTTGAAATTCCGATCAATATCAATTTGATCTCCAACGATGCATTATTTATTTCATATTTGACGGATGACCTTTAGGATTGATATAGCTTTTCACAATTAATCTCTTCAGATAATATTAGAGAGAAGCCAGGGAAAATCACCTCTGCTATTAAATATAAATTAAGTTACACCAAAATATTGTTATCAATATATGTCGAATTATATTTAAATTTTGAAGACATTGTGGCAATGAATAAAATTTTCAATCGGTTTCTCCAAAGTATCAAATATTATTGGTCACGTGTGAAAGTCAGAAACTCAAGGATCCGGTATCTAAATTAATTAATTAATATATTATTTGAGAATAACTGGAAATTATATTACCTGATGCTCTTTATAGCCGGAAAACCCTTTCAGATGTAATCTGTTTATAAACACATTTGGCAACAATTTAATTGATGATAATGCATTTGTGGTTTTGCTAGCTTTTGAGTCATTAGCCTAATGCCACTGGTATAAAACAAGTAGTATGATCACTAGAGAATTCCATGTTTATGTTGAAGTAAATACATATTACATTTCAAACAAATGTCATAGATACATTGTAAATATGTAAAGCATCGTTAGGAAATTTAGCATTACTTTTCAGTCTCTTTATTAGCTTTGTCAGTAAAATTAAAAGCAATTTAAAACTCTAAATCTAACCCTATCTAGGGTCAAGTCGTTCAAGTAAGAAACACACTTGACTAAACTTCATTTTCTTTGATATATAGGTTCCTTTTGCCTTTAACTGCATGCAACCAAAATTGCTTCATGGCTTTCTACCTATCACACATAATTAATCACGTGACAAATTCTTACGAAAGAAATGGGGAATAGATATCCCCCTGCATCAGCGAGAGAAGGTTATCAGAACAATCTGTAGATTTTGGTCACAAAGGAATATAGCACCGGAACTTTATCTTTTCTGAAATTAAACACTTGTTTATTTTGATCTGAGTTTTTATATCAATTCAAAAAGCGTCCTTCGTAGTGTTCTCCGAACTCAGAGAGGGCAATAAAGAGTCGTTACTAGTCGAAGCATGAGATTGTCCGTACCAGTAAGTCTTTTTATTTTCAAGACTTTCTCGACCATTTAAATTTATAATTAATTAATTGCAAAGATTAAAGGTTTACAGTACAATATAAACTTAGTTGTTGCAGTTTTTCTAAACTCGATAACATTTTCCCCAATTAAGTTTTTCTCTTTTAGTAAAAGGTGGGTGTAAGGAAAAATCTGAGACAATATTTAAGAAAAGTAATGAATTTACTTTTCAAAAGAGAGCCTAAAATAATGTACAATGTAAGTTTTAAAAAATTAAACAAAAATACTAATGGAAAAAGAAAGTTTACTGAATCGTTGACTAGTTGTTAATCGTTTCAAGAAAGTGAACATTCTTCACGTCATAATAATCGATGAAAAGGATTATTGTAAGGAATGCAATGGGTATTATCTTGATACGAAAGGATCGAAATTACAGTAAAATTTGTAAAAGTTGTGGTCAATAAATTGTGTATTTTCCGTGTTACAAAATTGCCCAATATTTTGTGCAATAAGCACTTTGCATGTTTTGTAAACTTTTATAATCTTTTTCTTCTTATTCTTTAACTTCTTTTTAGATCAATGATCTGTTCCACAAGCAACTGTGTCAAGCTTCCTTGGCACTATTACCACTGTGACCATATAATTGTTTTACATCTCGTAGGTAGCTTGCTGGGCTGGCCTGCAGATGTGGCTTTACCCTGGATTTTTATGTTAATATTGGCAATTCACTAACCCAAGAGAACCACCGGCTTAACGTGCCTTCCGAAGCACGGATCCAATATAAATCATTTATACTAACAATGTTTTATTCCTTTATGGAAGCCCTTTTTAAAGTTCAATAAATTTATTATCCATATTCCCCCAATTTACCCTTTCTTACATAGACAAAGACTGATCTAATATAGATATTAGATCAGTCTTTGTCTATAGATAGATAGTCAATAGTCTAGAGACTATTTCTTTACTAATAAAGCAAATATTTTAATAATCAAATGGTAGATTTTAATTTTTACTTCTTACAAATCATTATAACAAAAGCAGCAACAGAAAGAACCGTCTTCAGAAATCGACGTTCATTGAAAAATTAGCAAGAAAAATTATAAAATCAAAGAACACCTTACCGGATTACATGTTTCAATCTCATTCGCGATTCTACTCGTAAAACTGATATCATCAGACCCTTACTGGTTTAATGAAATTACAATTTTACTCATCAATTAAAAAAAAAAAAACTTCGATCCTTTTAGTCTTAATTGTATTACTTTCCTTTGTGATAATAAAATGTAACAAGTTTTGCAAGTACCCTTTTCAGTTTAGGGCATAGGCTTATAGTTTTGCCAACCTCATGGAAATTGATTTTGAAACATTAATTTTATTCTTTACTCATCTTTCTGTAACTTTCTTGATATAGAATGTGATATTATTAATATTATCAAAGAAGTCAAAAATATCAAATAATAAATAATTATATTCTCAAATAAACAAATAAGTAGTGACGATACCAGGTGGGCATATTTCCACTCTGTTTGTTGGAGTATCCACTCAAATTTTAGAATATCTTGAAAAGCTTTGAATAAATACTAAAATATTTTTTTAAATATAAAAATATTATTTTATATACGAGTTATCTCTCAGCATACTACGGATACGGAGCGAAAACCGCGGTTCTATATCTGGCCAATGTTAATGTTTTTCGCTGGTTAATTTTAAATATTGTCTTTGCCTAATTCAATAACACTTTAACTATTAGACTTATAATACCTAAGAGAAAATCAACATTTAAAAATCAATAAAAAGCAATTCAAAATTATCCTAATTCTTAATTATTTTAATAACAACTTTTTACTATTTTGTAGGTTTGTATGAAATTCATTTGTTACAAAAAGTTATATTAGAGAATCTCAACTTAAATGGCTTGGCTGCCCTGTAATTTGTAAAATATTTACTACAAAGCCTCTTACACTTTCTTACGAAATTAAAAAGGTTGTGTTTTGCTGCTCCTTTACTGATAGCAGCAGCAATTTAGTACTTTAGTACTAATTTTTTACTTCAGTTTAGAACATTTCAGCAAGAAGTTTAATAAAAAAGTATTTTGAGACTAATATTTGGTTTGAACTTTAGGGATTACATTTTATAAATAGCAAGTTAATGCTTCTATAAGCTTTTCAGAAATAAACAAAGTGTGTACTTACAACTACTAAATTCCACATTTTTGCCGCTTCTGCAACAGTTGTACACACAGTACTACATCCTGCTAGCAGCATCAGCTTCGTTGGTTCGTTATAGAGTAAGTTATACATGACACTAGCTCCCAATCCTGGTTCACACTGAAAATAAAAAAATATTTTATATAAGAAATAGTTTTCAAAGTAGGATATAATAAAATATATTATTTAAATTGGTTAGTTGTTAACTTGTGAAAATCAATTAATTAGTATATTTTATACCAATTCTATCATTGTAAGGATATCAAAGTAGGATATAATAAAATATATTATTTAAATTGGTTAGTTGTTAACTTGTGAAAATCAATTAATTAGTATATTTTATACCAATTCTATCATTGATAATGTATGAATTATGTATAATATCTATGCATAATAAGAGGATACTTGAAGTCAAGATGTCGAAAAATAGAGAATTTTCGCAATTGTTTTTAGAAAATTGCATTTATGTATATTTTTGTAGAACAGTTTTAGTATTTTTAAAAACGCTTTATATAATGAGTGCTTAGTATTTTATTTCATTACAAAATATTAATTATGAAATACCAATTAAAGTTCATTTTCGACAAGCATATTTTTTTAAAATATATACGTGTTTTTAACACGTTTTGCGGTGAGTTTGGTTTTGTTGTGGTTTTGTTCGGAATCAGGTTATCTGAAATTACAAATTCAAAAAAATTTAGATAATATAGGTACTATGAGTTGATCTGCGTCATAATCATAAACTGCGTCTTCTATTGAAGTTGTTGCCTCTAATCTAAGCCATCAATTTGCGTTTGCCTACTACGCATTCCTACTTGTACAATAATTAACTCTGACATCTGGATAAGTTCTATAGTACTACGTTTAATTGTGTGAATGTGAATTAAACACATTTTTTCATGCTCTTGATTTTTGTATTTTGGTAAGTCTTTCGAACGCTTTTTGGTTCCATAATTTTTGCAGAAATTTTGAATTAATTAAGTTGGCAAATTCCCCCCCCCCTCCCCAAAAAGTTGGCTGGGCACGTCTCTGTATGTACATAATTACTGTACAACGCTTTTACCACAATATTTTTCTAAAAGGTCTCCAAATGAACCGTTTTCTAATTTTAATAATGGTATTCGCGTTTTACATTAACATAACGCCACCACACGGAATTATTTCAAAGTCCATTCTGGACGTAATATAGTGGCGCCACCAACGGTAATGTAAAACGCGATATTTAAATCTAGCGAAAACGTTCTCTGGTCTTGTGATGAACTGGAACCAGCGGTTGACTCAAATAAAGTTGATTGTTTGCTTGCATCATTTTTAAATTTTTTCATACTTTCCAATTGAAATAAATTATGTTTTAAGATGTTGCATTATGTTAAATTTCTTTTCGCTGTTTATCTCATATTAAAATAAATATCAAGTCTTCGCCGACTTTAAGATTTCTGTTATATAAACAAAACCTGTAGTCAACTAAATATTAAATTCAAAGTAAGGAAATTGTAAATTTTAGGTATTTTTTATGTATTTACGAAAATGTGCTAAAATAAGCACTAAAAATGCTTAAAGATAAATCTAAGCATAAAAATGTTAAAATAAGCATATAAGCATAAAAAAAATAGCGCCAAGTGACTTATTTTTTCCAAATTCGTGGACATTTATAACAATTACGCTTCTGCTATCAATATTTATGTATAGCAAATTTGCTAGAAATCCGTACTCTATTAATAATAAATTAATTGTGTAAATGAAGTTTCATACACCAATGGATCAATTTTTCTATTTCCATGAGTTTTCTTTTAAAATGATTGAAATATTTTTTCAAATATTTTTATAAGTAGAGTAGAATGGGGTCAAATAGGTATGGGGGCATACTAGGTCATTGGCTTTGACGTCGCCATTTTATTACATAGGCCGCCCGTTTTGCGTGAATTAGATACATAGTGGCGAAAAACGTTCACGGCAAAATTTTGGCTGTCGCCATGCATCTGTCAGTTTAGTTATGGTGTCATTCATTTTGACGCGTGTTTTTCTGTGAAAAAACATTATTTTCTCTCTGAAATGCAGTGCATTAAATTAACGCAAATAATTGTCAAGTGAGTTTATTTTTATGTAGAATTGGACGATGAACACGAATATTGTGTTGGTTCTTCGATATTTTTGATTTTGAAAAAAATACAGACCCCAACATGAAACATGTGCTTGGGGGCAACATAGGTCACTAATTTTAACGCTCACGGAAATTTTTTTTTTTTTAATTTTTCGGAAGATGATATCATGCCGGCATCGTAACCCGATCAAGAGGCTGGTCGTCCATCGAATGCCGATCAAGAGCCCGGTCTATCATATCTCGACCCGAAAAATTGCAATTAAAGACACGGCCGTTTCCCAAAGCTCTACTGCTCAAACCATCGAATTATTATTAGTGTTACTAATTTTTATAACATCAGGAGTATTCATACTCTTCAAATAAAAGCATTAGAGCTAATTTTTTACATGTGCTTGTAGTTTTATTTCACCTCGAATATCCATGACCTATCATACCCCCAAATTTTTAAAATATCAAAAAAAGGTACCTTCGCCTTATCGAATGTAGCTTTCAAAATATTTACGCTAGACATAAAGTTAGTATGGCGAAAATGTTGCCAGATAAATAACCTTTCCAACGAATGCTTATTTTTCGAAATCGGTGAAAAAACACCGTCGCAAGGGCTATTCAAAAAAAACCTACCTACTTGACCCCACTCTACTCTACATAATATATTATGTACCTACATAGGTAATTCAATTGGAGTATTAAATGAATAGTTTAAATGTCCACATCTAACCCTCTATTTTATAAAACTTTTATCGAACACTGACACTTTTCTAAGACGTACGAGTGGCTATAAAATATCAGGAAATTTTATATCCTAAAGGTTGCATTATTTGCTAGAAAAAGTTATCAACGAAAAACAAAAATCAAGTTCGATGAAGTTTGTCAAATGAAGGCAAGCACTTGAAAAAAAATCATTACTGTGGTAACAAATAGTTTGAAAAGTATTGAAATGTGAAAAGGAAATGAAAAACTTTGAAGTTAATCTATCATAAAATTCTACAGAGTTGATGTTGCGATTGGTCAAATTGTATTGATTGCAATATCTGATTGATTGCGGTGATTGGATACGGCGAATTGAATTGTCAAACGAAATTTAATAACAAGAAATTAGACGTATTTATGTTTGAATTTCATATTGATACAACATATTATCAGCCGAGTAGCATGAACCCATTACTATGCAACACAAAAGAAGTTTAAAATTGTTATCGCAGGAAATGAACTCTTTTCAATCTGAATGTTTACTATCTATCTTGCTTTACAAAATTATAGTATAATAATTACTTCTTGCCTGAAATTGTACTAAATCTATATTAAAATCTGCAAGCATTGTGTTGAAAATTTTAAATAGTAAAATTTAAAGTATCAGAATTAATACAACATTAGAAAACGTAAATATATTTTTTTGAACAACATTAAAGAAATTTTATCTTAACATTTCATTTTACTTAAATAATAAATTATAGGTATTATTTATCCTTCTTACTACATGCATATATGTCAAAGCATAAAATTCTATTTCCTACTCTAATTTTGAAATTCATACGTTTCATCCAATTAGTTTCACTCAGTTGAGTTAATTAAAAGTTAAGTTACTTTTGCTCAAGCGTGGTATAGGGTCATCGTTTTGTCCTTTGATCTTCCTGTTGTGACATAAAATTGTTAAAAGGATTTTAAATGTGTTATAAAAGTATTATTATATTTTTTAACGACAATATCAGTGACACGTGAAATCATATTATTCAAATTGTTATAAAAACTGTATAATTACCAATTTTATCTGTAGTTAATTTGCGTTTTTCGTGCAATTTTCGTGGTAACGAAAACTCAAGCATGGTCCATAAAAAAGTATTTTCATTTTCAGGTTCCATACCAGTGATAAACCAATATTAACACCACTTTTTAAAAAGAAACATAATTAACATCCCCAGAAGATTTAATTTTCCAATTGTGAAGGAAAAATTACATCCTTATAAAATTTAATAATCTGTTGGAAAGTTTCCCAACATCAGAAATCTTACAAAAACATGAAGCACAAATTTTTAAAATTTATCTTTATTTCCTTCAAATAATGAAAGTAGGTACATAAATGAAAACATTCCAGTAGCATCCTTACAGGTATTTGCTACTGTTAACCATCACAATCTCAACATGACAGTATATATTTTATGCCAAAAATTGACATTTCACTATTTGCTATAGTTTCAAACAAGAAGTCTTGCAGTGATGTCGTTGCCTAAATCGTACTTATTTATTAAAGCGGGGTTCACATAGTAGAGATTAGCGTCTTGTCTTGCTTAAGTAGAAGCTGGAAAAATCTATTAGATTTTCACTTAGTATTTTTAACTATAAAATGATGGAAGAAAAACAGACACAAGACGCTAATTCTACATGTGAAAGCCGCTTTAAGTTTGTTTTTGATCGATTAAATTGCTAGAATATTAAAATTTTAATATCAATAATTTCCGATAGAAGCGGGTTAGTTGCACGTGCCATGTCATTCAGAATCAAAGTTGATAAAGTTTATACTACTTAAACGTTCGATTGTGGTGGAAATTTCATTACATTTAATAATTTTCCAGTAACATCGATTTTTATCAGGTAATGAATTTTGAGTTTTGATTAATGTTTTACTGGAATGTAACTCGTTTGTAAAAGTGAATTTCCCAATATGGACATTTTTCTTAATGAATTTTTGAATCCACCTTTACGTTTTTGGTTCGTGTAATCGAGGGATATGGGTCGACGATAATGTCAACTAGCGAAATGTCTTTCGGAGGTGCGAGTGTGTATATTGCAAAAAGATTGATGCCCTATAGTCATATTTTTTGAAGAATCGATCATCTATCTGCATCTGATGCTGATTGGTTCCCATTATATCAACTAATTATTTTACCGTCATACTTTTTTTAGAAGCTGAACAGATGATTATTACTTTTGCAGCATCTTGAATAGTTTTAATTGTGCATTCCATTTTAGTAATACTAATACTTACCACAATATTTTCCATATACAGTGATGAAATCTCATATTCGTATTTTGCGTAGGGTGCATTTGCTCTCGATGATTTCTTGCAATAGTGCGTGAATTGCCAACGTAATATTAGAATATTTATATATTTGTACATGTTTATGTGTTCAAAAACACGGTCATTAGCATAACGATTAAGCGCATCGACTGCTAATATGGAGATCCCGGTTTGACTCCGGGCGAAGTAAAAATCATATTCTAACCATCTCCCCTCGGGAAGTAATGGCAAACTACGTGGGTGTAATCTGCCATGAAAAGCCTTGTTAAAAGACTCACCAAATCCTCTTTAAGGTAAAAGGACCGAGAAAGAAAATGTGTGCAATGTTTAAATTGTTTTAAACGCTTATTTATGAATGTCACTATAGTTGACAATAAACTCATTTATTCAGTTTTTGACGTCAATTTATTGAATGGTTGGGTGTTCCTTTTATGCAGGCAATTCGTGCATTTGATAGTTACACCACTGCGCACAATTCATTTAAACTTGCTTTTTAATCAATTATTGTTATTTGATTGTTATTATTATGAATATAATAAATAAATTATAATATATTATGAATAAGTTATTGCTATTATTTATCACAACTTAGTATTTACCGTCATTAACCTTTTCGTTTAGCAAAATCAGTCAATTAGGATTTATTATATTTAAGTGCTCACACCCGTTGGGGTCGAATTATTTTGTTGATTTCAAGAACATGGTTCATGCAATATTTGTGTAACAGTGAAAAAATTTTACATTATTCATTTATACCTGATACTACCAAAGTGTTTTCTTTCACATTTATTCAAGTTTTGTTGTGCATGTTTTGTTCTAGCTGCAATCCGCTTCTATTGCAGTAGTCCGAGACATCAAAAGTACAAGAAAAAGGTATTATTGAGTTTCATGTTGATTCCTCACATGAGGAGGTTTGTGAATCGTCATTCCTACTTCAATGTGAGAAAGTCACGTTGCGGTTCCGTGAAACCGATTCTGGCGCCCATTTATCGTTTATATTACAGAATGTGTCTAGTGAAACTTTGAATTTTACCGCTGTATTTATCGTTACCTCGTAACCCCAACTCGCAACTTCACGCTAGTGAACCGGAGTCTTAAGAACTGTTACAAGCTGGTGAATGTCGTTTTCAATAAAATCATTGTAACAGTCCAATATTTATTATAATATTCTTATTATGTAATTCCTCCTCCTCCTCAGTCCATAACCCTTCTGCAGGGTGTGATGAGCCTTTTAACAAAGGCTTTTCATGGCAGATTACACCCCGGTGGTTTGCCATTGCCTGTCGAGGGGAGACGGCCACAATATGATTCTAACTTCGTCCGGAGTCGAACCGTGTTCTCTGTGTTAGCAGTCTATGCGTTTAATCGCTATGCTAACGACCAATTACTAAATTATGTAATTACACATATGTAATTATGAGAAAAGTATAATTGCATGTAATTTAGCACAGATAATAATTATTAGTCATAAAAGTTGCCTATGCTGGTTCATAGCAATGCAAGTTCTGTGCAAAAAAAAGCATTTGTAACTGATATTAAAATCCGTAATAACTATAAATTTAAAATACAAATTCGAATATTAACTATTAATGAAATTATTTTATATGTAATTGTGATATTATAATCGGTTTTGAAACGCATTACGTTATCCGATGCTCAACTACCAACCTCGTCGAATTGGTATTTGCTTTGTTACCATTTTACCTTTTTTACCTACGACGAGCTCGACGTAGAACCCTCAACCTGGAGGACCAGAGAAACGGCCAGAATAAAGTTCTTACTTCACCCGCAGTCGAACCGGATATTTAGCGTTCATAGGCAACTCGCTTGACCGTTATGCTCTGACAGTCGCTTGTTTTATGGAATTAAAATATATAAATATTCCTTATAATACAAATTTAGCTAATAGAATTTCTAAACTAAATAACATTAAATAAATTAGTACTATATTATAACAATTTAATGTAATAAAATTGCGACTTGGTTGCGATAACTAAAACCATGCATGCTTTTAAAATTTAACAATGATTATTATTAGAATTTACTACGTTTACCTACTTTAACTTCTAAAATTACGTGTGGTTCCACAAAGTTGAAAACTTTGTGAGGTTACGGAATTTAGTTCATAATGTATGTAGGAGAGTGTGTAGTAAATGGAACAAAATTGAATTATGGTTACAACTACCGACTTCTAAATTGAATGTCATACCTATACGATAGGCTAATTGAATGTTAGTTAATTAAAATTATATGAGAGTTACGTGAGTTAACCAAGTCATTATTACAATTTATTCGTAGTATAATAACAAAAGCAAAAGTTTTTAAATATTTTTGTGTAAATTCAGTAGGAGCGTACAATGTTAACAAAAAATAATAATATATCTTGAGAGTTCGATCAGATGAAAACGATTTGTAATCTAATTTAGATAATTTTTGCAACTTGGTTTCTATAAAAAGTATACTCAATTAAAATTAATTAATTGGTAGTATATTTTAAATAATTTTACGAGTTAAATAAAGCTTGAAAGTTTGATAAAAACATAATATAATTTAATTTATTTAACTGGAAAAATTATTTAAAATATACCAATTAATTTATTATCACGAGTTAACAACTAAGCAATTTAAATCAATTAGAATTAATAATAAAAATAAAACTTTTGTTGCCAAATCTGAATAATTCGTTGCTACAGTCGAATTTCACAAATTTTGATCTGTTTAAGTTGTCACCAAATCAAATTGACAAAAATTGTAGATACATAAAGCTAGAAATAATGTTTCTTGAACCAATCCAGTTAAAGTTCCAGTTGAATTATCTGACGGGTTGAAAAATTTGGCATCTTTTCATTGGACAAAACAACATCAGATATTAGATTTATCTGTCACGTAGTTAAGAGGAAGTTGAACTGCAGATTGATAAACTTGGAATAGTTTTCGAAACGCATAATAAGAGGGCAAGAATAAACAAAACGTGTTGATGATATTCCACCATCATCGTATCGTTTTAGTTCTTTATCAAAAACTTCAACCCTTATTTTATACTTTCCATTCGACTTTTATGAGATATAAATTTTATCCTCTCATTTGCGACGAATATTATAAAATAAATTAGCATCGATAAGTTATTAAACGATTTATTTAAATTTATTATTCTAACAAACTAAAAGGATAGGGTTTAAATTTTGATTATAAAACAAGTGGTTCATAATTTTCTTACGACTTTGTTACCTACCTTATAATTCATTTTTGTATTAATTAAATTTTCACTAATACCATTAGAATCCTAAATCAATATTGACCATTATGTTGAAAATTAATTAATGCAATTTGAAGCTCTGCTTATTTAACGAAAATTTAGTTTCCTACATTATGTTTAAAGATTTTCTTAATTAAATATTAACATGTTTTTTAAAATAAAATGTTAACGAATTAAGATCGACCGATTAAACGACAAACAAAGTTTAACGACATTGGTTTGCAATTTTTAAAGTTAAGATTCTAGAAAGTTTTAACAATAAAATTTATGGAAATTTTAAGCAAAAAGTTTACAAATTGCTGTCTCTATCGAGGCTGAGTCTTTAGAAAAATAAATTGAAAATTTAAAAGGTTAAATTCTAGGTTTTTCTTAAAACTCTATTACATTTTTTAAATAAATTTTTTAATTTTCTCTACTTATCTAATCTTTTTTTGGAATAATCGAAATTTTAAATAATGGATTTTATTTTAATTTATGATATTTTTAATAAAAGAGCAAGTACAAATTTTTAATCAATTATTAATCAATTCATTCGTTGTTCATGTAGTGAAGCTTGATTGTAGCCCCTGTATTTCAGGATTTTATTTGGTTTACTTACTCTGTAATTAATTATTAATTATTACGGCGTATTTCGTTTGTGAAACTTTGTAAATTTTGTGAGTTCTTAGAAGTGTGTAATATACTTATTATTTAATTCATTGTAATATTATATTATTACTTTTTATAACAATAATTGCGGTAATGGCAGTAAATTCAAACTAACCCACAAATTTTTCCAATTCTTCCTAGACTTATTTTTGATCATATTAATTAGTTTACTATAATTCTATCCTAATTTCTAGTATAAAACTTTTTTTTGGTTTAGTTCACTTTTGCTCTCATTCGTAGTACTGTAATAATTTTATAACAAATTTTAGTAATTTTACTCTAAAAATTGGCTACCAAATTTTATCGCACACCACTACGAATTTATATAATATTATATTGAAATGTTTTATTTCCTACCTTTAAAATTTAAAAATTAAATTGGAAGTCTGGCAAACAAATAAATTTCATGCTAGCTCAATCGGATAATCTAAATATATGCACGAGGCTCTTATTTTTAATTGTTGTAAATAATAAAATGTTCTTAAATAATTCAAATAAATAACAAAATAAACTTTAAACTAAAGTTTATTTTGTTCTTTAGTCAATAATTCCTCTATATTCTGAATGTCAACTCCAGTACAACAAAATGCAATGATCCTAAGGAAGGTATTTAAGAACTTCCTATAACGATACAGCTAAGTTTTACATATTGCGATGTTAATGTCTTAACACCAACACCGCATATTTGTCGTGAATTTTCCTTACTAATTCTCCGACCACAATCAACAATCGGCATTTCCAATCTGCTGAAACCTCAAGAAGAACCACCAAGATTAGGCCTTCTAATACAGCGTAAACAAAATTTTCGAATTTATGGAGAATGACGAGAAGTGATTATTAACAAAATGAATTTTATACATTAATAATATTTACACACAATTTTTTATTAAATAAACGTTCCAAACAGTAATTTAGTTAGTTAGTAGTAGTTAGTTTTTACTAAATAAAAACGCTTCATAAACTTATTATGGGTTTGACCTTTCTTATTTTATAAAATTAAAATATATTTTTGGGTTATTAACTGCTGTTATCAACAATAATCCAGATGAGATCTCGATAAGTATCGGGGTAAGTATCGCGATGAGTATTTCTGTCTTGCACTCTAATTAAATACCATATTGCGGTGATAATTGACCAAACAGGGGATAAGCGACCATAATCAAAACATAGGTCATCTTGTGCATATCTGCAATGGCCAAGAGAGGAGATGCCAATCACATAAAGGGTTCATAATTACTTGTGATTTAGAAAAGCTAAAACAATAATAGAAGAAGTCTTTATGTGAGCAGGTGTCCTTTTGAAAAGGTTTTGTTATCGAGGACATGCTTTAATTGTAACGAATAGCATGTTTCCAGAAATCAAGGAATGACAAGGTGTGAGTGAAGGTCAGAAACCAAGTTGTGAAAGATAACTTGGATAAAAAAATATGTTTATATTTAATTTAGTTGTATATAAAATTTTCTATTTGTTTAATTATTTATTTGTGTATAAACAATCGTAACCAAGGTATCTGGAGACGGTTGTTGGAACGCAGAAATTTGGACAACAATGGGAGGCAGTTAAATAAGGAATCACGAGGTTGCTAGGTGCAATAAAAGAAAGAGAGGAAGAAAGAGAGGAAGATAATAAATTAAAAAAGTTAGTTACCTTTTGTCTCCCAAAGAGGAAGATTGTGAAAGGTGCAAAAGATATTTATGGAGAGTTACTCAAAATCCATTCGTAAGGAAAGGGGTTTGCCCAAAATATTTTGGAAGAAAAAGAGTTGTAGTTTCGCCATAGTAAGGTGATATTAAATGTAAAAGTGGGGCGGTGTTCGAATAAAGGAAGGAAAATTTGAGAACAACTTTGGAGCAGTCATGGGATACCATGGTAAATTGTTTTATCATTTTTATTTATTTCTGTATTGAATGATTATTTTGGAAAATATTATTCAATTATAAAATTAATATTGTTATCCAATCACTTCTCGTCATTATCCACAAACGCTGAACTTTTGTTTACACTGGATCAGAAGGACAAAATCATATTGTTTCATCTTGCCGATTGTTTGATTGTGGTCGGATATTTAAAAAGAGAATAAGTGAATGATATAATTTAAGTTGTGACAAAACGGTGAGTATCCGGTGTTACTGATTAAGACATTAACATCGCAATAAACGTTTGTTTTTATCATGATGTCGACATCCACATTACTATGTTTGTACCATTAGGCGCCTAACGCCTTTCCCGTAGCTTAAATGCAGAGTTTGAACAAGTCAAGATGGTGATATTAATAATAAATATTTCTAAATGATTAAAAATAATTATTTGGGAAAAATTATTTTGCTATAGGTACATAATATCGTCGGGTTGTTGGTAAAAATGACCAAATGTATAGGATTTCTATGTTAGTTGGTCACTTTTACCAACAACCCGACGATATATGTGACTATCTATATACATATTATTAAGTTCTGTGATTTGTCATATTTTAAGACATTATTGCTATCATTTACAAAAATGTATTACTATTTATTTATTTATTATTATTATAATATTATTTATTATTAACAGAACAATTTTGATTTGTATTTTAAAATTTTAAACTATGAGCGGCGCCTTAGTTTTGACTTTTCATTCCGTTATGTTAATAATGTTTCTCGTATATCCAAACAATCTATTTTTTGTCAATTTATTTCGTCAAATATCAAAATTGAAGTCACAATAGAAAATGTATTTGTTAGACACAGTCACAAATATTTTGATATGTTTGAATTTACAGGCGACTCACATAGACACGATGCGATGGTAACGAGTAGATAAGAACGAAGAAAATTAAATTTTTAAATAATATTATTTGTGAAAATAAATATTAAAAATGAAATCGGAAAATGTAATGAAAATACTATTCTTCAATGTTTTTATTTCACATAAAATTTAATTAATTCAATAAATTAACATTATTGATTATTTGAAAGTGTTTCTGAATTATGTATTATCATAATTATATTTCTTGCTTTAAGAAAACATGTCCCTTTCCCGCCCTTTCCAGTATTTCATTACTATGAAATTTTAATTTTAGTTCATTAATATTCATCACAGAGATTAAATTAATTCTTTAAAAAATACTCGTAATTCGTTACGTTAAATTCATTATCTAAAAAAGGAAATGTGTCCAAAGTCATACGTAAAAGTAATCAAGTGGAAGGAAAACATTTTATAAAAATTATAATCATAAATTTTAGCTAAAAATACCCCGACTTTAGATTATTTATTGAGGGCATTCCTTTTTGAGTCGAGTTAAAAGATTAAAGTGCTGATTTAAAAACGTGATCGGTTTTCTATCGATTATACCGAAATACAAAATAAAGCTGTATTTTTAAGTTGATAGAAAGATTTCACATAGATAATAATAATAATGTCTCTATTAAAATGTGAATTATTATTTACTCCGTTTTTTTCTTTGATAGTGTGACTACAATAATTAATACTTTTATTCGTATTTTTTATTATTTAAAGTAAATTTAATACTACGCAAGTTATTAAGTTGAACCTCAAATGAATATCGTCAACACTTAATTAATTCATTGGATTATACTAATGTGGATGATATCTTGACATAATTTACAGTAATATGTCATGTCAACTACTAAATGAGATTTGTAAACACGAAAGTTTTATTGAATTGACATTAATAATTTCCTTAAATGATTTTATTTTCTTTAAATAATAATTTACTCTTTTACTAATTGAAATCAATTTTTAGTTTGTTTTAAATTCACTTATATTTTTTTCATGTGTTCAGTTACAATTTATTCCTAAATATAACTATTAAAATCTAGTTTCTGTTCTTTTTTGTAATTTGAAAGACATAAATGATTTTCCAAATTTAATTTATTAATAAATACAATTTTAATTAAAAATTTTGATACAACTTGTATAGGACCCTCAACGTCCGACAAAATATAACTTTTCAGATATTTTGTAATCAATGCTTTCATGTAAGTGGCAGAAAAAATTGAACAGTAAATATCCGCTTACAGGTACAATAAGGGTAATGTACACCCTACGTAATACCGGTACCATCATAATAGTTGATAAATAGTAATAGTTGAATAATATAATTATATGAAAACTTTTCTAAATAATGCTAAAAGTTTTACGTACCCTATTCGTATTTTTCAATAAATAATTATTTAATCTACATTCATCGACAGTTTGGTTTATTATATTTCGATACGTAGTTGACGATTTCATTAAATTAATTTCAAAATGCATTTACTACGAAGTAACATTTTAATCTTGGGAATTATCATGTCATCGTCACCTGTACTGCTACCAGTTTTATTTTGTTTAATTTGCATTCACATAGCTTCGCATTGAATTGAAAATGTGTCCCAAATCAGAAATTCATCCGTTAATCGGATTCGATCAGTTTTAATGACTATACACCGTCATTTTACAATTCAGTTGATAATAATAAAAGCACTGTGAGTGATTTTTTTTGAAATTTTAAATTTGATAATTTTTTTTTTAATTTGTGTATTTTTGATTTACGTCATTAAACAAGGCGTTTGTGCCTTATAATATTTGGATAACCAACAACCCCGATAATAGGAAAATTTTCTATTTACTAATTTTGTAATGTTAGCAAACTTAAAAGTTACGTTGACACCTATCTTTTAAAAAGAAGCATATTATAGCGCATTTGTACTTGGACATGGGGAAATTTGGAAAATTTTGGTTTCGCACGATTGGCAGAAAACGTCCGGGGGGAGACAAGGAGATTCCATTGCGGAACGACTGAGAGGACATACATCCCTTGCGTTCCTTCTGTGCTATCAAGTCTCCAAGTTTGGAATAAAATTGAGTTATTTTCCCGTCGAGTATTATTTTTGAATATCAGAAGAGTGTGTCAATTCCTGGAGAACTGGGAAATAGTTGGCATTCCATTGGAAAGTGATTGATTGAACATCGTGGTTAGTATGGAAAATTTGATGTTGGATAGAATGAATAGTGTCGTCTTCCATTATTGCGACCAAAATATGTTATTACTACAGACAGGATAGTTAGGCAAAATGCCTTTTTTTAAAAATTGAAATATTTCAGGCAGACCCAATTTAAAATCCGTTTCAGAGCATGTACTATTCAAAAATTCATTTTTTGTTTTGCCTTTTTTGTGCTTTTTGAACCAAAATATTTCTTTTTTGCTTTTTTAAAATTTATTTCTTAATTTTATTTAAAAATTTCTAAATGTTATATTTAATTATAAAAATTTTAAATTTTTAAATTCAAATTCTACTAATCGGTAGAATCCGATTCTTGAAATAATCCGGTTATGCTAGACGTAATTAGTAAAACAAAACCTCTTCTCCATTCGATTATGAAGCGCACGTTATCAAATTACTACGATTCGGCGACGTTATGCTTATTTAACGAATTCCAAACTGACTGAGATGTTATTGTTATATTAGCTTGCCAGTGAAGCAGAGAATCGACAATAGGGAAAAAATTTAATGAAAAATTAATATAATGTTTTAGAAAAAAATCCATCGTATAAAATTATACAGGAAATTTTTAAAATACATCAAGGAATTTCGAATGACGATATTGATTTAGAGCTAACTCCAGATCAGATAAGTTCATTGAAATTTGCCCCTAGCACGTCTTGCGATGTGGAGAGATCGTTCTCCACATTCAAACAAATTTTGAGTGACCGGAGAACAAATTTAAGCTTCTGTAGATAATATCGAAAAATTTCTGGTAACCAGTTGGTACAAAAATAAAGAGAATTAATTTGAATTTGTATGATTTTTGTTGAAAAAACGTTTTTGCCTTTTTTGTACCTTTTTGCCTTTTATTTTGCCTTTTTTGCTTGTTGTTAATGCCTTTTTGCCTGCCTTTTTTGAGGTTTTATTTTGCCTAATTATCCTGTCTCTAGTTATTACCAATCAGCGATTAATTTGAATGAGTTGGATTTTGAATTTAATATGAATGTGCTTGGAAATATTTAGAGGTTAGGAAAATTTTTAATAAGCAAGATTTACAAGATTGGAAGAAGATTTTAGTAAGGTGCCCAAAGAATTTACTTGTTTTTATTATATTTTTCCTGTGTGTGTGTTTAAGCAGCAGGTTAATTTACTTGTTATTTAAAAGCATCTGCTTAGAGGCACATGAAAGGGAGTGTTGGCTATAAACTGAGATTTACGAGTTTAAATTCCATAACTGGAGTGTTGATTTTATTAATTTTATTTATACACAAAATTTATCCTTTTTTATTATTAAAGTTTTGCATTTTATATTGGAGTTTTTTTCTGGTGCTTTTTGTTTTTCAAGATAAATTAGTTATTTTGACTGATTTTTGAGCCGTGCTATACATTTTTCCCCATCTTTTTATTTTCATAATAGCGGTAGTAGAGGACAATACATAAGTAGGTAAATATTAATCAGTTTTAATTCGAGAAACCAGGTGTATGGCACTAAAGAGATCTAATAAGATCGCAACATGTCTGTCATTGTTTGATTCCCTAAATTATTGATTTAAACTTGAATTGTTTACTTTAGCTAATGTACTTCTGACCTTTCCGCAATTATATAGGGTGTTTTTTTAGCTACATGAGAACTTCAAAATGAAATAAAACATTAAAAACCTGACGGAATGTTTTGGTTATAATTTTTTTATGAAAGTACAGTTAAAGGCATTTATGATTTGAACATGACTTCCGGCATGTGACCACCACGACTAATGGTTACGAAGCGCATCCGTTCAGTCCAATTTTTGACCACTTTTTCAAATATTTCTGGCTTTATTTCATAAATGGCTTGCTGAATATTAGCCTCCAATGCTTCTAGAGTTGTTGGTTTGTTAGCATAAACCATGGATTTAACATACCCCCACAGAAAATAATCTGGAGGTGTCAAATCACACGATCTTGGAGGCCAATTGATAGGACCACGTTTTGAAATAATGTTGTCACCAAATTGTCCTTTCAATAAATTGATGGTTTCGTTGGCTGTGTGGCACGTAGCACCATCCTGTTGGAACCATAAGTTCTCAATGTTTAGCTCTTGAAGTTTTGGAAACAAAAATGTATTGAGCATGTGTCGATATCTCACACTACCATTCACCGTAACGGTAGCTCCTTCCTCATTTCGAAAGACATATGGACCAATGATGCCGTTGGCGTGTATTCCACACCAAACAGTCAATTTTAATGGATGCAATGGAGTCTCAAGATAATGTCCCGGATTGGTCTCACTCCATATACGGCAATTTTGTTTGTTAACATACCCATTTAACCAGAAATGTGCCTCGTCACTGAACAAAATTTTACGGTAAAAAAATGGATCCACTTCCAATTGGTTGTGAGCCCAATTTGGTAGCGTTGTTCAATGGTCAATCTATGCATTATCAAATGCCAAACCTTGCTAAACACAAATGTCAAAAAACTGTTTCCATAGCAATCTTGGTTCAATTGTTATCCCTAATGAAAGTTCTCATGCAGCTAAAAAAACACCCTATAGTTTGTGCATCGCAATCAATATAGTGGCGTCACGTTAAATAATTATTACTTGAGGTTGTAGGTAATTATTTACCATCTTTTTACCATAAGTTTAAGGGGAATTTTAACGTTAGCCAATAAGAATATTTTAGTTTAATTTTTATTATGCTTTTTGCTGCAAACCTGATAAAAGTACAACCAGAAACTACGTATTTTATTTACAGAATTCCCAGATTTCAGTTTGTCGGTATCAGCTAAATGCTCTTCTGTATTTACTCATTTACGTACATATATAATTAATTTGGATCAGTAGCCCTCCAAAGGCATTAATGGGTTTTGGAGTCTTCAATAAAATTAATTAACTTGGACATTTTATCAAAGATAAAATCAAGAATGTATGAATAATCACGCAAGATTTGTGACAATTTTAATTCGCCGAAAATCAAAATTGCAGTAATTGAAAAAAATGATGTGCCGCGATTGTGCCTATTTAGGCCAGTAGGGGGTTTGACATCGACTTTAATATATTGCTAATAATTTAATATGCTAATTTGGGCGCCACAACATTCAAGAGAATTAATGCGATTAATTTATTAATTAACATTCAAGACGAATATTGAAATCTTTGAATTAATTTCTAGTACGCAATTAACGTTATCTGAAGTTCATTTATATTAGATTTCTTAAATCTACCTTCAATGCACATAAGAAGCATTATAGCCAAAAAAATTACTGTCGTCCTTGCAATGAAAGCAATATATAAAAGAAAACAACTTTGTATGGAAACAGAAACATTATCTGATATTGTTTTTATTTGTTGCAGCAAGTTCAGTCTCGATGTGGAATTTACACTGCAAGGAGAAAAAGAACGATCATTACAAGCCATCATTTCACTGACTGTGGCCTAAATAACTTTATCGAAAGAATGCGTGAACACTGAAAAAAAATTGTTCGTAATATTAACGAACACCGTTGATAACTTATTCATACATTAATACAATGAAATATTTCGTTAATGTAATGTATACAATGTTTAAATCTGTTCATTAAATAATGTACACTTCGTAATATTAACGAACACCGTTGATAACTTATTCTTACATTAATACAATGAAATATTTCGTTAATATAATGTATACAATGTTTAAATCTGTTCATTAAATAATGTACACTGCGTAATATTAACGAACACCGTTGATAACTTATTCATACATTAATACAATGAAATATTTTGTTAATATAATGTATAAAATGTATAAACATTTTCATCAAATAAAGTACAGTTCATTAATACAAAAAAATTTAAGTTTTTAATACAACGAACAAAAATTCATGTATTTAATGAATTTATTTGTTATGTCAATGTATCTTTCATTGTATAAATAACTTTTTTATTTAAATACATGAATTTTTGTTCGTTGTATTAAACACTTGAATTTGTTATATCAATGTAAATGGTTAACGAACACAATCATAAAAGTAATACAAGATTCGTTATTATAATGAAATAATCTTCCTAACTAGTGCAATTCCAATTTAATTAAAATACAGATTTTTGATATTGTTTTATAATATATTATATTGTTATGGATATTTACCATGCTCTGCACAAAAAGTGTTACGAGTAATTTTATCTTTTATCCAATTTAATTTCCAAAATTTCTGTTTTAAATCTTTGAAAATTCATGAATTTTCAAAGTACTAATTACTATACTAAAATATAAAATTAATTCTAATTTTGGTTGCACTTACAACTTCGGCAATACTTCGTGACAAGGCGTGGCCAAACTTCTGCGCAATGAATGTGAGGGAGAGAATGCTTGATACCCAATTCCACCATTTGAGAGCACCATGGACCCGATCGGCCAAATTTTCCTTTCTGCACATTAGTCACGCCCTGTCACGATCTATTGCGAGATAATTATTAATTGGATTTTAACTTCTTGAAAAAAATTGATAAACAAAATAAATAAAGATTATTTCTAACAAAAATGCAGTTTATTGCATGCACGTGGTTACGTGCAATGAAAATCATATTTTTTATATTTTGTTGTTAAATATTAACTATTTTCTCGAATGCATAAATTAATTAATAAATTAGTAAAAAATAATAATTATTATGATATAATGTTACAAAATAAATTTATTTTAATTCAACATTGATATTTTCAACTATGAATTTAAAATACTTAAATAGGCAATAAGTATAATATGGTATGAAATATGAGTACCCTAGATAGGTCTATTGGTTAAGTGCTAGACTCCCAATGCATGGAACGTGAGTTCAAACCCCAGCCCAGGAAGGTTTTTCCAGAAAAAAAAAGTTTAAGTAATAATAAAATAACCGATATAATATTAAATTTTCAGATACTTTACATGGCAAACAAATGGATAACAGGCAATATAAATAATAAATTAATTATGATATAAATAATATTAAATTTTCAGATACTTTACAGGCAAACAAATGGATACTGGCAATATTAATAATAATAATAATTAATTAATATTAATAATAATTAGTAAATTATTAAATATAAATAATACCTAAATTTGATATAAAAAATATTAAGAATACTATATAAATTCATAAAATTGATGTACGGAGTATCAATATAACGAATTAAGTTTTTGCTTTTATGAACTTTTTTTTATCGTAATAACGTAAAATGGTTCTTTAACTAACAAAATGTTTCGTTATAGCAACGAACTTGTTTGTTATAATAACGAACATGTTCGTTATAATAACGTATATAACTTCTAATGAAGTTCATTGAACCAATGAATCATACATTATTTAATAACCTCATCGTTATAACAACGAACCTGATTTATTGTCACAATAAACTTGTTCGTTGGACTTGAAATAATGAACTAGTTCATTAATATAACGTACATATTTATTATTATTACGTACCTTTTTTTTTCAGTGAATTGACCAATAATCTGCGTAATGACGATTCTGCATTTACTGTGGAGGGTAAGATGAACTTACACGCACTAGGCCTCTAAATTGGGCCCATTGTACTACCTCCGGTTTTCACATCAATTTTGTCGCTCCCCAAGCCACTCCAGCAGCTGTAGAATGAACTCTATGATTGCGTAATGAAGGAAAGTGGGGATATATTCTTTTCTTACTTCAATATTTTAAAAAAAATTAATTATATCGTGGGCTTACTGGAAAGCTAACCAAGTCTATATTAGGACCTATGCAGACTACACTGCATGGTCAGTTTTTAATTCTCATTTTTAGGCTAAAATTTTAGTTAAAAATTTTGAACAATAAAGCTGAACAACTTAATCCGATTATTTTTAATTTTTAACGAAAATTTAAGACTAAAAAAGAGAACTAAAAACTTAACGTGCAGTGCAGTCCGCATAGGTGCTAATATGGACTTGGTCAGTTTTCCCAGTACGCTCATGATATGGATAATTGAGCATGATAGTATGTCGCATCTCTATGCTTTCACAGTGTCACAATATGCACTATAAACTTTATCACCCATTGATAGGTCCTTCATGTTGCAATCTTCCAAATTATTCCTCCATGTCGCTTTTTGATAAAGCATACCAAATCCAAAATAAAGACTATCTAACATATTATACAGTTTCACTCATATGCTTGCTTCATTTAATTTCTCAGCAGTTTTCTGATTAGAAAAGTAATATTTCATTTCGGTCACAATAATTTTGTGTAATTGTTTATATTTCTTCATTTAAATTAACAATATATTTCTCTGTAAACTATAAGCAAAAATGATAATAATTTTTAATTGAAATGCTTAGCAGGCTACAATAAAATATGAAAACTTCCATTCCTATAACATTGTGATTCATCACTTTATGTTTTTAGTTTCCTTAAATAGAACAACAATTTCTAACATTCTTAACAAAAGTAAATAGAGCGGAATTTATACACAATGGCAAGAGAATAGTAGACGTCGGTAATATATAAAATGGAATAATAGTGTAAGTAGTTTTGCTAGGATCAAGAATCTCGTGGAAATGGCTTAATATTCGGAAAACCTACATGTGTAAAGTACCCAGAAATGTACTAGCAATAAATTAAAGTTTCAGTGCTGCGCAATTTACGAATAAAGATTTTCGTAATGACTAATATTTTTCTTATTTTTTATTGTATGTTATGAAAGTAGATTACAGTAAAAACAATATTATACTTAACTAGTATACTTATTTTACGATCTTTTTTATAAACTCTGCTTCAAGCAATTACTTTCCTAATTTTGTATGCCTTGATCAACAAATCGTTAAATATTATTTCAATTCTACATTTTCTGGCTCTACTAAAATACACGAAATAGAATATTTTTCACTATTTCTAAAGGTAATACCTAGTAATCAGATTACTTAAAATACTTATCAATTTCTGTCATTTCCATCTGTGGTATGACCGAGGTATGACGGATATGCGATGTAAATAGATAATAGTGTATTTACTTTATACATTGTAACTTGTAACGTTGTAAAAGAGTACCTATAATTTTCATCGGATAAAGTCAGACGTTATTATGTATATGTATGTTAGTCGTTTGAAATCACTCATTTTTTTGAAATACATAGTATCTAGATAAGATTTTGAGGTTAGAAATTTTTAAGAATAAGGATTTCTCTGGACCATCTTGATGATTTATGTCGATCATCCGAATATTTTGTTGGGTTTGTTGTGGTGACGGTTCAAACAGATTTTCAATTTTAATTTTCTTATCCTAAGATTGAATACCAACCAATTATGTTTAATTAGTAGTATAAAGCATGCTGTAACAACTTTTAGGTTGTAATAAGGCCAAAGGCCGCTCTGTTGTTGGTGGAGAAGCCTGAGGTCGTGGGTTGCTCCGGTTTACCGGCTTCGATATTGCATTAAAATATCTGCTACGCATCCTGCATATTTTATGTTAGGTTGCATTTAGTAACATTTGAGATACCTATTATATATCTCCAATGTTAATGAATATCTAACTAATATATAATTAGTTGATAATTTCTCGTTTGATTAAACGTATAAATAGACAATTCATACATACTATGTTTTATACGTAAATACCAGTAAATAAATAGAAGTACTGTATATTCGTGACGCTTCTCTGTTTAGTTGGAACAACCAATGCTACCAATATATAGAAATTTGGTGGGCAAAGCCGAATGGCGAACAACCACATCAATGATTCAGTTAAGGTGACTATAGGCTGCATGTGTCAGCTAGTAATATAATAATTTGTTAAATCAATTTACAAACTCAATCATATTTAAAAAAACTCTTATTTTATTTTTTAAAGTTTTAAAATCGATTTTCATTCTTATCTGTTACAACAATAAAAGCCAGGAAAATAAAACAATATGCCATGTTATTTTCCAATGTTCGAGTATAAGCAAACCACACGGTATACTTTTCTGGAAAAATATTTATAGTACTTAAAGAGCCAAGGGGAAATCCACTGAAGGTCCATTAAAAAATAATTTTTATTTGTGCAAGTATCGACGATGATCAATGCTAAATTATACTGGTGATAGAGGTTGAAATTTTAAAAATGCTTTCGAAGAAAAGTTTATTTTTGTGATATTCATCGTTTTGTTTGATGTTCCATTTTAATTCTGAACAAATATTTTTTTTATTTACACAAGTCGCGTTGAAAAATCAATAATAAAATACAAATATTGTGTGTGCGTGATTATTTTATATAATTATGTTTATTAACTTATTTCTAAATGCTGATAAATGATAATCATAAAGTATGCTTTTCAAACTGTCATTATAAATATAAGCATTTATTAATAAATCAATACAACTTAAAAAAAAAATTAATGCATTCCTTTCAATGTACCCAAATATTGCAATAACTATACTTTTAGGAAAATTCGCCGATATAAAAAATATTGATTCTATGGAAGTTGAGTCTATAATTTCAGATCACGTACGGAAAGAAATTTCCTGTGATGTGTGATGATGCCATATAACATAATATAACCTAATAGCTCAATTTTATCCTGCTAATAAGTATCTACTAACTAAACTTTTTATAGAAATTGCAAATTTAAAATTGTGTAATATTAACTATTTTTAATCAAGCTTTCGATAGGCGAACAGAATTACAGAAAATGATTATATACAAAAATCATTGATGCTCAAACGATTTTCAATCGTTTGCCATCAATTTCACCTCAAAATTCCACTTAAGCCCGTTTGACACCACGACTAATTTGTTAGGAAATTTGTGAATAATTTTGTTAACAAGTTTGTTACGAAATTTCGTTACGTGGAATACACAAAATTTTCTTATCTAATTTGTGAACAAATTTCTTGACAAAATTTTTCAAAAATGTGTGTTTGACACGTTAGAAGTGACTTGAGCTGAAAAAAGTTGTACCTAAAATTCATTTGGGACGAGGGTTGGTGCCGTTAAACCATAAACCCTAATCGTTTACCGTTTTAAGTCCGTGCTATCTTTTGTAGAGACAATTTTATTATACCTACGTTTTTGTAATTAGATTTAACAAAAGTATTAATAATAATTTATACTTTATTTTATATAACTATTAAAAAATAATCTTTAACAGTATTTTTCATAAAAGTGGCAAAATTATACCTGAAAACCGTGCTCTCTTTTGCAGGGACAATTTTATTTGGTTACACATATATTTTAATTATCAAATTTACTAATTTTATACTTATATAGTTGGGCAATTATAATACATAAAGATTAGCTTCATTATAAAATAATATCTATGAAATTTCCTTTAAAAATTTACTTAACCAAAAATAGGTACCTGAATGGTATTACAATAAGCAATTATGCGCCAGGTATCATCGATGCCGACTTGCCGAATACCTATCCACTTTTTCTTGAAATATTTCAGAAAATAGAACAGGTTTTGTAGAAATAGTTATAAAAATTTGTTCACAAATTAAATAAGAAAATTTTGTGTATTCCACGTAACGAAATTTCGTAACAAACTTGTTAACAAAATTATTCACAAATTTCCTAACAAATTAGTCGTGGTGTCAAACGGGCTTTAGGGGGAATGTTTACAACCCCCTCCACAAGTATTTCGCGAATAACTCCGCGACGGTTAAGGCTCAAACAAAAAATTTGGAAGCTCATTGATGCTCAAATATTTAAAGCTTTCATCCACAGATTCGATTTGGAGGATCAGCGACATGCAACCTCGGGAATAAGGGATTTTTAAACATCATAATATTATTTGTTATATACATTAATGCTAGTTTTTTACTTTTAGTTTTACTAATTACGGATATCTAAAACAGCTAAAACACAATAGTGTTGCTTAGTATAAGCTATTTTTCAATCTTTATACCCATAATTCAAATATTTTGAAATGTTTAGTTAGAGACTCAAGCAGCTATTGCGTTGTCAAATATAAACGTAATTATAAGATAAAAACAAATTTGAATAGCATTTCATTTAGAAAATTAAATATTTGTGTGTGTATAATTTAACATAAATATTTGAATAAATAGCAATCGTTTATCAATGTCAAATTTGCAAATTATTACCTAGCAAAATTGTTTTTGTACATAATAGAGTACCAATTTCAAAAGCTGCAACCCAAAACATTTCTCAAATCAAAATATTTAATAGCATAATATTATACTAATAAGCCTAAAAGCCCGTCAGCGGACGGGTAGCTAACCGATGGATCTTTTTTTAGCAATATTACTTAAAATCATATAGTTTCCTAACACTAACAACCTAAGCCTAATAGTTTTCCAATACTGACAATTTTAATTGTCATGTTCAAAAATGATGATAATTTAATACATTAATTTATTGAATATGTTAAAGTTGAATATTAAATTTTTTGGATGAATGATCATCGGGTTTAAAGGATAAAGTTCGATCAATTCAGTTGTCGGACAGATTAATGCAGGTGGGTCAGCGTCCTGGCATTTTATACAGGTATGTCAGTCGAAACTTACTTCCAATCATAACGGATAAGAATGAAAATGGTATCAATTTGAAGAGATTTTTATTCCGCTTCTAAAGATACCCAACATTTAATACTTTATTCTTTAATTTCAGTTAAAAACTCACTAATAAAATACAAAATAGCATATTCAAAAAAGTTTTATTTGCTTTGTTTAAATTTTATTACAAATTGTTTTTGCTTGAAAACCAATAATTTTCTACAAGTTACTTTGACATATTAAAATAAATTTGGCTAACAATGAACGCAAACACAATTTATTCTTAACTTGTTGGAAATTATTGGTTTTCACGCAAAAACAATTGCAATAAAATTCCAGCAAGGCAACTAAAATTTCTTTAATTGCGCTAATTTGCATTTTTTTGGTGAGTTTTCAACAGTAATTAAAGAGCGAAATATCAAGAGTAGTTATCTTTAGAAGCGGAATAAAAATCTTTTTAAATTGATACCATTTTCATTCTTATTCGTTATGATGGGAATCAGCAATTAAAGAAAAATCAATTTCCCATCATAATTTCCTATGTCCACATCGGTGGGCGGTCACCCGGCATATGCACTTGCGTCTAGCCATAGGGAAATATACCAAAAATCCAGTTGCGCGCGCATTATTGAAAGTTGTTCTAAGTATCAAAGATTTTCAAAGTGTCAACTTTTCGGACATAACCCAATTTAATTTTTTTTAACTGATATTAATTTTGTAGATAATTCAAATTTTGTTAATTGTAATTAATTTATTAATTTTGTAAATTTAAAAAAAGTGGCGAGAAACCGTGTACGCGTGACAATTATGATTAACACTTTTTTTTAAATAAAATAGGAGTAGAATTTAAAGCCAAGTAAGATTCTGTAGCTTTACTCACACACACACACAAACACCGTATGTTTGATCAAGTTTAAATTTATACGTTAATTCTTATTCTTAAAACTTTTATGTCATAAACATAACTGGTTTTTCGCCAGAGAGCTAGCAACCAATTAAATTTTAAAAAGGTTTGCTTTAAATACTACAGGGACTTTCTACCATATAATTATATGACAATTAACAAAATTTGAATTACCTATCTACAAAATTAATATCAGTTAAAAAAAAATTAAATTGGGTTATGTCCGAAAAGTTGACACTTTGAAAATCTTTAATACTTAGAGCAACTTTCAATAATGCGCGCGCAACTGGATTTTTGGTATATTTCCCTATGGCTAGACGCAAGTGGCATATGCCAACCGAAACTTACTTGGTGTACAACTCGATTCCAGGGGAGGTTATATTACGTTGGTACTACCAGTGACTAATCAGAGTGCGTTGCGTGTCCTAAAAGATGACACTCTGAGGGCCAGTTGTATAAAAGAGGGTTAACTCGGGGATCAGCTGATCCTGGTTCAAGAGCTGACCCAGGATCAGCGTAAGGCAGATAAATTTACTTGATAGGTTTATTTTATAAAAAAAATTTACTTGATAGGTTTATTTGTAATCTATCTACCTTACGGCGATCCTGGGTCAGCTCTTGAACCAGGATCAGCTGATCCCCGAGTTAACCCTCTTTTATACAACTGGCCCTGAGGCAGGCAGAGCAGCAGCGTGCTGGCCTCGTATTATTGTGATGATTATTTGTTTTAATTCATTTTGTTGTACTATGTTATCTTATGTTATATTTGACTATGTTTTGGATTTTTTCTGTTTCGTTTGGTTTTGTTTTATTTTGTTTAGTTTACTTTAGTTCAGTTTAGTTTTGTTTTATTATGTTCTGTTTTGTTCTGCTATTATTTTGTTCTGTTCTGTTTTACGCGTATCCTAAAGAAATGACCTGATTTTCTATCAGTTTTTTCATATTTTTCTGATTAGATACGACGGAAGATCGATAAAAATCGTGAAACAACGTTGTAGCGTATTACTTTTCTATATTCTTCAATAATTTTACTATATTTTTCAACTTTTGTAAAAAAAAAAGCACCACGTTTTTTGAACCCCCATCCCTGTATTTGCAATTTTTCCAAATTTAATTACAATCACCTGATTGTAAATCAGTTGTGGTGTTTTTCTTGTATTGTGGTGGTGATTATATCATCACAAATGGCAATATTCTAATATTTCTATAGATTTTCACAGATTTCAAAGTATCATAATGAATGCAAATAGCAAATTAAAATTTTGGAAGTTGCTTACTACAATTTTAAAACATTTAAGTAATATCTTAATATTAAAAAAAGTTTCCAAGTACAAGACAAAAAGAGGTGTTCAACTTAAGATACGGTGATTCTCATTTATAGAAACTCAAGCTAAGCGATTCATGGTGTTTGCAACTTGCAAAAACTAATGGGAGGGTTAAACCCATAAATTAACCAACCGTGACTTGCTTAACAGCTTACTTTATAATAACTGTATGAAGAAGAACAAAACCCAAGGAATTCAGAAAACACTAAAATATAAGTCCAAAATTATAATTGCAAAAGAAGGATTACGATTACAAAATAAATAAGACGGTGTAAATACACGAATATCATTTAGCGAATGAAATAATTAATTTTAATCAGATTGAATTTTTAATTAAAGCATTAATTTTAATGTGTATCTAATTATGAATATTATTCAATATTAATATTTAATATTAAATTACCTTTAACAATTTAAATTTAAAAATTAGCTAGTAAATTGAACGTACTAAAATCATATTTAGGCTTTGAACTATTTTTATGTCCTTTATCGGACATTTAATAATAGTTTATATTAATATAGTTATTATTTATTATCATTAATTGTTTTTTTTTTAAATTTAATTATTCATGATATTTCTGTTATTTATTAGTTTTATTTCGCTTAATTAATTCGATAAGTTTAAAATTAATTAAAAACATTGTTGTATATTACCTTTACTAAAAAATTTAAATGTGATTTGATTTTAGATCGGTAAGTATTTTCCAAACTAAAACCACAAATAAATAAACGTGAATAAGTGTACTATTTGGAAATTCTTTGCAATAGTTAGTACATTTTCTGTAATGTTTGATCGTCATGTCGGTCGATTTGACTGATAGACCGTTTATAATGTCAGATAGACTGAATTGAGCTTTCGAGTTAATAGACATATTATTAACCCTAATGTCTAAATCTAAATCATTTCTGTTTACATTACAAATTAGTGGTTACTTGAAGAATTACATTGTGATATCTAAAATGTAGTTAAATACTTAAAATTTATTATACCAACGCAACATGTGCTAACTAATTATCATTTAATTCTGTACAATATATTTAAAATAATTTTAATATAATAGAACTAAACACAGCGCTTAAGATCTGATTACGATAACTTTCTTTGCGAAATATTTAAATCATGATTTAAAGACACGCGAAAATGTAAACAAAACGTAAGAAATCTTTTGTTGTTTCGTTACCAATTCAAATTTACCACTGAATTATTTTTTATTCAATTTGTTCCTTTATATTGTAATGAATATAAATTTTCCCTTTTGAATAATACAAAATTTTAAAAATTCTCATGTTGCCTCGTAGTCCTCGTAGTTTATTATTTAACCTCGGTTGAAAATAAAATTTAATTTGTGTACAAGCTTTTCTTGTCTTATTGAATCAAATTTAATATTGAAAATTTATTAAAAGTATTTGCAAATATTCCTTCTTAATAATATGCAAAACTCGTTCAACTTTTGCATTTAAATAAAATTTATGTGTTCCTCGTTTTGTGCTGTTTCAATTGAATTACATGTTGCAATAAGAGACTAGACAATTGGACACCTTAAAAAATAAGCTTTAGCTTCAAGCTGAACTTTCTATCCATCAACAAGATTTCCCCATTTCTAACGTAAACCTTAGAATTTGATTGTTTAAAAGTCCCTTAACGACACTTGCGAGGATTTTTGGATTAGGTGTGACAGTCTAATCTTTTGACCTTTGCTATACAATCTTTCCAATGCAATTTTCTTTCTGGGGATATACACTTATGTATAAGCCTTATGTGCTTAACCTTTTAACCTTTTTACGAAAAACACTAAACTAATACTGAAAACATTGAGAAAGTTTATTAATCCAGAAATATATTGATAAATAATCTGTTGGAAATCACGAATAACTTTTAAACAAAAACTTACTTACTTATTTACGATTTTTCATAAGTATTTCAATTGTAATCATGAAATAGCATTTTCAAAGGAAAATATTGCATATTAATTTTCATGTGTGTTATATTATGAAAAAGTAATTACTTAAAAAAATATCTATTTGATATTATGAATTAGTAAAAAATTGATTAAGTAATTCCAAAGGGGATGTGTGGGCATGTTTTATTTTCAATTCGATTTCTACAAGTTTGATCACCATGGGCGTCACAAACGTGTCCGATTGTCAAACGATTGTTTCAGGCATGGACCACTTACGTGGCTAGCAGGAGTACAGCCGTTTAAATTACAATTCCAACCAAATTTTTTTTAGGTTTTTTTTAATGTTGTGAAAATCTATTAGCAGGCGTGAAATCCAAGAATTGCTTTCGATCGTAGTACGCAATAGCGAGTCTCCCTACTCACGAGTATTATTCAGCATTATGTATTAAAGAAAGTGCGCGAAAAGTTAGTGGATGAAAGACGCAGAATGATCTCCTAAGAGCTTTGTTTTTTGTAAGACAATGTCAGCTCACCAGGCCCGTAGCCAGGGGGTGGCAAGGTAGGGCAACACCCGACCTTGTATGGATGTCTGCCCGACCTTTTAAAATAAAAATATGTAACAACAAACCCCCCTCGCACCTGTGGCGCTAAAATTTGCCCAGCCATACAAACCGTTAGCCCTACCTTCATTTTCGTTCTGGCTACAGGCCTGCAGCTCACAAATGGCATATTGCCATGAATAAACTTCGTGATTTATGCCCGGGATACACGAGGCCAGGATAGTAAGCTAGTTATTTCCAGCCACTATCCTGGCTTACTATCCTAGCTTGACACAGGCTAGTGTGGTCTACACGATGTTAGGAATGTTACAGTAATATGGCAGTATCGTTGCAGTTTTTTTGAAAAAGAAATGAAAAACCTGGTTTATTTTTCAATTTTTGACAACGTTTGGCAATATGTTGCTCTTAAATTTTTAATTTTATTTTTAATATCAGTAATAGTCATTACTCATTATTATGCCGTTTGTATTCAACTCAGCACACATTTTTTGAAGTGATGAATTACGCATAGGCTTGTTTTTATAAAATGGAATACTGGCATTCCATAGGCATTCTTCATCGCGATACAATTGCACAAATTTTAAATTAACATCATTAGTTAATTTCGGCATTTTTCAATAACAAGGAACTTCAACACTATGCACTAGCCAATCATGTACTAGCTTTGCCGTCCACACGAAGATAGTACACCTCGCTAGGATAGTAAATTCAGTGGTGGGAGGTGTTACTAGCTTTCTATCCCCAAAATAATAGAACCCAATCCTATTAAACTATCCTGGCTTGACGTACTAGCCTACTAACATTTTCACTAGCTTGCTGGCTTGAAAACGAAGCTAGTTCTGTCTACACGAGGCTATAATTACTAGCTTACTGGCTTACTAGCATTAGTTTACTATCCTGGCTTGAAACACTAGCCTCGTGTATCCCGGGCATTAGGGTTAAAATTGGTGGATGAAATTTAATTTCAGAATACTTCCCTTATTCACCTGACTTGGCTCCTTCAGATTATGATCTCTTTCTTAAACCGAAGAAAAATTGCAAATTTTCTTCCAACCTGATGGAAACTATAGGGTAGTAATATTTTGTTTAAATCGATACCGCAGTTCCAAAAGCGTTAATAACTAAGAAAAGTTAGTTTTGAGATAACTCAGCTTTTACAAACTTTACTAATTACAATAAATGTAAAAAGTGAAATGTCATTTAATATTGTTGGCAGTTCCAAATCGTAACAATTCGAAAAGTTATTGTATGACATTGTACCTGGGGCCTATTCTTGAACTTACTCGAATTCATCGCATGCGAAAGTTGCGAAGTTTGACCAATGGATGAATAGATTACTCGAGAATACCAATCCATCATTGGTCAAACTTCGCCACTTTCGCATGCGATGATTTCGAGTAAGTTCAAGAATAGGACCCCAGAACTATTACGTTAGTTTGAAAGTATAATATTTCGAATTGTCACAGTATGAAACTAAAAAATATGTGTTGCACGGGATAGAAATGATGTGATACTCAGCTAAGCGTTTAATTTAAGACTTTTTGCTCTTTGGAACTTATGAATTATAATATTTCTTAGCATTTTCCAATACTTATCTCATTTTCACCAATTTCGGACCTGTTACACTTTGGAAAAAGGGCAAATTAAGCTAAAAAGTTATAAAGCTATCCCAATGAATCATTACCGGGCGGAGCTATTGTGCAGAAACAAAAATTAGTCCGTTCGACTTTATGTTCGTATCAATTGGTAGAATTGCGTGTCACGTGTCATCTACCGAGCAAGATTTTGGTTCCGCCAGGCCATGATTATTTACATTTTAAGCTAATTATTTGAATAAATACCTTTTCATATAATAAACTACAGTTTATAAAACTCAGATGATCAGCAAATTCTAATAGAGCAATTAATATTATATTATAGTCCAATCTTCCGAACCATTTCTAAGAAAGAAATAAAATACTAACTTTTCCTCTACTAAATTTATTTCACATTATTTTCAAAACCGAAAACTTTACAAAACAGGAATTTATACGCCGCGCCGCTTCAAGTTTATACGACCTCGCAAGACTCGTCTGTCGCACGCTAGTTTCTCTACTTCTCATCACTTGGGATCCCCTCTCGGCTTTTCCAAACCCAGAGGCGTCGCATACATTTTCAAATTTCCAAATATCAAAAAAAATCATTACAGCAATTCAAAACTAAAGCTTCTTCTTCACTCCAAGAAAATACGACAATATAATAATTGTCATAGTGTGTTATATCTCATTAATAAAAGCACGATGAGTGGACATTACTTAAAATTTTCAAATACAATAATTTTGATATATTTTTTTAAAAGTATAAATTTTACAATTGTTTATTTTCAAATGTTGGTTTCCATTAAAAAGAAGACTGCATCAATACCACGGTTAATTTACAAGACGCATTGTGTTCTTTTATAAAAAATTGAATAGCCAACAGCCCTGGGCCGACAAGGGAAATCATCATTTTTGTTTAATTTTGTACTAAGGAGGAAATTTAAAAAGTGTGTTGATATCTAAAAAATAGAAAAATGAAAATTAGTTCGAAAAGTTATCAAACTGCGTAATTTTACCCGGAAGCGGAACAGAATTTTGCTAATTTCTTGTTTTCCTGGGGTGGCAGCAAAGTTCCAGCAGATAAGAGAACCTATGTGGAACGGCATTTCTTCATTTTTGAGCGTCGAAATTGGACTAATTTGCATTTTCCAATTGATTCATTGTCTGGAAATTGACTTAAAATATTAGAAGAGTGTTTTTATTTCTGGAAATGCTGGGAAATTTCTGTAAATCCTGTAGTGTAGAAGGTGTTGGATGTAAGAAAAATTCGAATAGGTGTGAAGTGGCACATAGTGGTAAATCTGACAGATCTCATAGTGTATAGAATTAAACGCATCGATTTTCATTATTGCGACCCAATTTCGTTATTCATATTTGAAAATTACAGTGAACGATTCTATTTTTGTGAATTTCAACAAATGTGCTGGGAAAATTTGAGATTAGAAGTTTATTGTTTGATAAGAGTATTTACTTACGTTGTTGAGAGATTACCGATTGTGACCACAAATAATCGAGATTGAGAATAATTCCATCCAACAATTTATGCACTTTTTCATCAATTGCCTACCGATGTTTGGTATCGAAGATTAGATGGTTAATTTGACAGTTCATAAAAAGCAGTGCCATTTCGCAAAGAAGAATTAAAAGCTACTATATATTTTATTTATAATAATTTTCCGTTTCGTTCCTATATGAGGCAGTAATTGATGAATTTTAAATATCCACTTACAGGTACAACAAGGGAATTGGTTGGTTTTATGATCTGTGATTATGATTCAGAAACCATAACTGATGTGTTCAGTTATTTTACGTTTTATTATATACAATAATTTATCATTTCGATTAATTTAACATCATAATTTTTGAACGTGAAGAAGTTTAAATGGGAATAATTAAAATTATCATAAGCAATACAAGAGCTTTGAATTTATCCGAATAATTTTTAATTTCAACGAAGACGTGATCTACAATTTATCGAGAGAAAATTTGATCATCCATAATCACGAGAGCGATCTAGCGCAGCGTAGATCGCTAGAGTGATTATGGCCAGATCAAATTTTCTAGAGCTAAATTTTAAAAGAACGTCTGAGTGATTGAAAATTAAAAATTATTAGGATTAAAATCAAAGCTAGTGTTGTATTTGATAAGATAATTCCTCTAGTAAACCTAGTAAACGATGAAATTATTAATTTTCTTCGGCAAAGTTCGGTTGCACGAACGTAGATACTTCAAATTAAATTAAATATAACGTAAATAAACGGATGTCATATTTTCACCTTTTAAATAAGATTTTCGTATTATAACCATTACAGCGGATATATTTATGTATCAAAATATTCACAACTACGCTTAAGAGCGCGCTGCAAATTTTGATGCAAAAACATGTTTCGACAGATGGCGTATCCTAAAATATTAATCTTTTACAGTTATCTTTTCACTAAAAAAGAATTCTAATAATTTATAAAAGTCATATGAATAAACGATAACTAAGCTAGGCAATAAGGAAGTTTGAACTTTCAAAGATAAATATTTTTAAATATATTCAATATTTTCACATGTGCATATCTTTTTGGAATATACTTGTAAATATTCAACATTGGAAGCTCAAACTTCCTTATTGCCTAGCTTAGTTATCGTTTATTCATATGACTTTTATAAATTATTAGTATTCTGTTTTGGTGAAAAGATAACAATAAAAGATTAATATTTTAGAGTAAGCCATCTGTTGAAACATGTTTTTGCATCAAAATTTGCAGCGCGCTCTTAAACACGAATAAAACTATGTAAAACTTTAAAAAAAATTTTGAACTGTCAATGCGAAAAAGGTAAACAACAAAATATCCGATGAACCTTTAATTAGTGACGTGAATGTTTCATACACATACACTTCAAATGGTAACATTTCCACGTCCCTAATTAAAGGTTAAAAATATCCAGATGCATTTTGAGTAGCTTCCTTTCACGGCCTACTAAATCGTGGTTTATCCGCTAGCAAACTTTGAATATTCCACGGCTCTTATGGACAGTTTTATACACGCGTGGAATTATCATATATAATTTCCCATGTGCATAAAATATTATCGATCATTTTGTTCGATTACATATTTTTCGACAACAATCGGCCCGACTCGCAGAGGAGGGCCGATTGCAATTGAAAATATGTAAGAGAACAAATGATAGGATAATATTTTGTGCAAAAGGGAAATTCCGTGGACTATCTGATGACATTATTTTTATATTAATATTATGCAAAGAGTGTCGTAATTTATTAAATTTTACAAATGCGTAGTTACCATTCGTTATTATTTGTTATTGTTTATAGCAACATTATAAAAAATTATCGAAAATGATCGGTAATTTGTGCATATTACTCGTGATTGGTAGATTTCATTAGGCAAATGAAATGTTCACTAAATTGAAATCTGATTGGACTACATTTTTGAAATGAGATCTGGTGATTGGTGGACAGGTTAGTTATGACGTCAGAAGGAGATAGTCAGTAATATTAGGAAACTATATTATTTTAATGACGCCCGTTAAAAAAAGAGATCCACCGGCTAGCTACTCGTCGGTGGACGGGCTTTCCACCTATTATTAAATAATATACATGTCGTTTCATTAAATAGGGAGCAACCCCTGATAACTCCTAAAGAGGTACCAAGCGACTAACCCCTAATATCACGACATGATGATTTAAAGGGTTAAGCGCGACATATGGTTAATCTATAAAGTAAACATTTTGTGCTGACCGCTGATGTTTTTTGAGACGCATGCTGTGTAAAAGTATAATGCCTTGTGTTGTTATTATGCATTGTGAATTACAATAACCTCAACAAACTTTACTTCAAAAGTTTAAATTTAAATTTTTGATTAAAATGCAATGTTTATCTTTTACTTACCACAAACGTGTATATTATGTTTATCAGAAAAATGAAAAAGTAATTGAAAAATGTACGAATAAAAACCATGTGAGTTTTATAGTATAAAACATTATTTAGGTGATATTTTATTGCTATGCTTACTAGGAACCTATTTTCTTTATCAATAAAAGCTGGTTTTATATTTTTTATAATAACTATATTTAGGGAAAGGTACATTTCGCCGAGAACGATTGGCCGAGATACACTTCGCCGGGAACGATTCGCCGAGAGTAATTTTATATATTACATTTTTAATATTATGGTAAAATATAAGGTTTAAGTTAATTAAATAAGGTTTAAGAAGCAAAAAAAAAAGATTTAATAAAAGGAAACTCAAAGTTTTTTTTCTTTTAAAATCAAATAGTAGGTTTATAATTAACTTCAAGGTAGATAGATTAGTTAAATGTAGATTATTTAAAATTTTATTTAAAATAATAAAAATAAATTTACAGTTTAGTTACAGTTATTAATTCAAATATCCATAAAGTCCAAATATTCGTTTTTTGTTAATGAGGGGACCGTGAAAAGAGATATCCACCGGCCGAACTTAGGTTAGTGTTAGGAAACGATTTTTTTTTAATGAAGAGACCGTGAAAAGAGAAATCCACCGGTCGAACTTAGGTTAGTGGTAAGAAACGATTTATTTTAATGAGAGAACCGTGAAAAGAGAGAAAAGATCGAGAGGAGGTTAGTGTTAGGAAACGATTTTTTTTAATGAGAGGACCGTTAAAAGAGAGATCCACCGGTCGAGCTTAGGTTAGTGGTAGGAATCGATTTCTTTTTAATGAGGGGACCGTTAAAAAGCCAAGGTCGAGCTTAGGTTAGTAGTAGGTTTTGACTGCGGCGAAATGGTGTGTATTCAGATTA
The DNA here is from genome assembly GCA_958510855.1 of Rhagonycha lutea. Lineage (NCBI taxonomy): Eukaryota > Metazoa > Arthropoda > Insecta > Coleoptera > Cantharidae > Rhagonycha > Rhagonycha lutea. The sequence goes on from OY294037.1 coordinate 54,130,649, forward strand.
GATAGGTCGTAGATACATGTGGAGGGAGAACGCTTGACACCCAATCTCACCAACATAAACCCGCATGTACGAGTTTTCGTTACTGCGCATTAGCTCAAATTAAAAATTGAAATTTCATCACAAAATTCAGTCTTTCAACCGCCTAATAAAATATTTAATAAAACTTTTAAAGGGCCGTTAAAAGTAAAGGTGGATTTCTATTGGCTTGTTAGAGTTAACACACGTTTTCTATTGGTTAATTAGGAACATTTAGATAACGCTTTTATTATAAAACCGGCCTAAGCGCTAAAATATTAGAATTTTAACTAATATGTAAAGAACAACATACAAGAAATTATATTTAATGTCTCTTTAAAAATTGTGTCACGGAGAATCGTGCCTCGGCGAATCGTTCTCGGCGAATCGTGCCTCGGCGAATCGTGTCTCGGCGAATCGTTCCCGGCGAATCGTTCTGGGTGAAATGTACCCAACCCCTATATTTACGTGCAATATTCTTTCTCCATACACATAATTACACTCGCAATATTATATACCTACTATGTACGAAAAGTGGTATTGCATGCCAATCAAATATTGAAAATCTAAATTTTCAGAAGATATGAGTTTTAAATAATATGGGATGGGTACGTTTCGCCCCCACCGTTTCGCCCCCGCCGTTTCGCCCCCGCCGATTCGCCTCCACCGATTCGCCGCCAAGTTTGGTTTTACACTTTGTGTTAATTTCTACTATTGATCACGTTTAAGACCATTTTAAGCTTACTTTTAATAACAAGTACCTAATATTATATTTTGTCAAAGATTAATTTATTGTATTTAAGTTGGTAAATTAATTCTATTGGTAAAAATTGAAATACTCAATTAGTATGCTGTAACTTTCTGTAATTGTCTATGTTGCCTATTGTTGGTTTTTCCAACTTGATTAAGAGCGCGCTGCAAATTTTGATGCAAAAACATGTTTCGACAGATGGCGTCCCCTAAAATATTAATCTTTTATAGTTATCTTTTCACCAAAACAGAATTCTAATAATTTATAAAAGTCATATGAATAAACGATAACTAAGCTAGGCAATAACGAAGTTTGAACTTTCAAAGATAAATATTTTTAAATATATTCAGTATTTTCACATGTGCATATCTTTTTGGAATATACTTGTAAATATTCAACATTGGAAGCTCAAACTTCCTTATTGCCTAGCTTAGTTATCGTTTATTCATATGACTTTTATAAATTATTAGAATTCTGTTTTGGTGAAAAGATAACTATAAAAGATTAATATTTTAGGGTACGCCATCTATTGAAACATGTTTTTGCATCAAAATTTGCAGCGCGCTCTTAAATTCAAATCCAACCTTTTTTCAACTTCCTAAAATTTTGCCCCCCCCCTTGGGCACGTCCCTTATTATAGCAATTACAAATTGACAAAATGACTTATGTCATCATTAGAGCACGGATTTTAGGTACTAACAGATTGGACTTAGGAGAAAACATAACATAACTAACCAATAGAAACGTTTGTTAACGCTAATTGATAGACAGAATAGTTAGGCAAAAACAGATCTGACTTAGGAGAGGCCCTAACATAACTCACCAATAGAAAAAGTTAAGTTAGCGTATTAAGGATTCTGTTCATAATGTGACTAAATATTGATGTAAAACGTTCTTTAAAAAGATTCGTTAAACATGTTTTTCAAGAAATGTTTAAATATTTTTGGAATTTTAAAAATTCAGCTCTTTAGCGCAATAGAATGATCGTTTCTGGAAACTCTATAAGGTATTTCAATAATTCTCTTTATTACTACATTTGAAAAGAAATTTGACATTCCTTTTTTTTGAAAATTCTGAATATTGCAATTAAAGATTTCTTTAATATACCTATTACTAATAATAAAATTACCAAAAGTTGACAGTATCAAGAAAAAATTATTCTATTCCGCTATAGAGCTGCTTTTTAAAACTCACCAAGATATTTAAACTTTTATTGGAAAATATGCTTTATAAAGCATTTTGAAGGCCATTTTACACGGGCTTCGTTGGTATTGTTGTATTTTCGATTGTATCAATTAGAGGAGAGCGTAATTAATATAAGTAATTATCACGAGTATCAGTCTTTATTGTTCTTCTTCGAGTGTAGTTTATATTAAATAAGGTTTAAGATGAGTTTTGTCTTTTCAAAGCGAGGTGGAAAAAAATTTGTGGACGAAGAAAACAACATAATTATACGTTTTTTCGAAATACACGGCTGATAAGGAACACTCAATATGGGTGTGTGAAAAACGTAAGGAATGTAATGGTAGAGTTTGGACGATTGGCGACACTACTAACGTTGCAAGGATTGTTAACGGACATACACATGCAGCACAAGCAGGAAGACCAGCGGCAATTCGGGTATTGTCAGAAATAAAAGAAAAGGCACAGAGTAATCGAAAGAATCCACAGCAGATAATGGCAACTGCATTAGAAAATGTACATTCTAATGTGTCAACGCTGCTCCCAAAGAAAGATTCACTGAGAAAAGTTATTCAGAGAAAAAGAAAAGATGAAGGCATGCCCCCAATGCCCACAGAGTTGGAGAACTTAATTATCCCTGAGGTAAGTATAATTATTATCACGACGTTTCATTACTGAGCATGGATTCTTATTGTAATGTTTTTATTTTGTTTAATATTATAGGTCTATCAACAAATTGAAACTGATGGACAAGTAGAACAGTTTCTTCTCTATGATTCTGAAAACGAATTACTACCGCAGAGAATTTTAATATTTTCAACACAAGAAAATTTACGATTGCTATCTGCTAGTGAAAACTGGTACGTTGATGGCACATTCAGTACATCGCCAAGTCTTTTTGAACAATTATATTCAATTCATGTTAGCCAGTTCGATACTGTGCTACCTGTTGTATATGCCCTAATTTCAAATAAGACAAAAGCATCATACAAAAAGTTGTTGCAAGAGATTAAAAATCTTTGACCAGGACTGCAGCCAAGGACAGTTCTAATGGATTTCGAGCAGGCTGCAATATCAGCATTTCAAGAAGAGTTTCCTGGGATACAAGTGGAAGGATGTTTTTTTCACTTGTGTCAGAGTATTTACCGTCGTGTGCAACGAGAAGGTCTACAGGTTAGTTTTAGTAGTATATACTCCAAATTTTGAAAAATTACTCCGAGTTCTATGAATGAATATAAAAAGTAAGTAGGTATATAAGTCAGGCCCGTAGGCAGGATTTCATTTCGGGGGGGGGGGCACTTGTAAAATGCCTTATGTAAAATTTTCGGTTGTTCCCCTACCTTTTTCTTTTCAACATTTCTGGAGGGGGGCCCTGGCTACGGGCCTGATATGAGTAGATACTCTTATAAAAGCATACCTACTTGCACTGAGCATCTACTTTTAAATTGTATTTGTATAATCTCAGTATTAATTTCAAAATTTTGAGTATACTATTATACTTCATGCCCACTTTTATTCATATTACTCATTGTATGTATACCAATAATAATTCCAGAATATTAATTAATAATTATTCCAATTTTATTTTTCATTCTTAGGTACAATATAATCAATCACATGAATTCGCTCTATGGATTCGAAAAATTGCTGCGCTCGCTTTCATCCCAGTGGAATCAGTAGCGGACCAATTCGAAGCGCTCGTAGAAGAAGAAAATTTTCCTCAAGATGCACTGCCTATTGTGGATTATTTCGAAGACTGTTACATAGGAAGGAGAAACAGAACACAAAGATGATCTCCTCAATTTTCCATTGAAATGTGGAATGTATATAACCGTACCATAAATGATCGTCACAGGACGAATAACCACGTCGAAGGCTGGCATCGCGGTTTTCAAAGCACTTGCGGAAATTTATTTCCAAATATTTTTCAATTTATTAAAAGTTTAAAAAAGGAACACGCTTTAAAGCGATATGAAATTTCACAGTTATTATTGGGTGTTAGACCAAGAATAAACAATACATATAGTGTAATTTCAAAACGTATAAAAAATATCGCAGAAAGTTATGGAAGGATAGATAACATGGATTATTTGTTGGGCATTGCCCACAATTTTGAATTTTAAAATATTTTGTGTAAATTATTAAATATTATTTTAAAATTACCTGTTTTTTTACTTTTAATTTCGGGGGCGAAACGACGGGGGCTAAACGGTGGGGGCGAAACGGCGGGGGCTAAACGGTCGGGGGCGAAACGGAGGGGGCGAAACGTCACATAACCAAATAATATTATTTTAACCCTCAATTACTATAGTGCGGTCATCGTAACCGCGCCAATTTTTAATATGTATGTATTTTGCATGCTAATACGGTACCTAGGTATATATTTCTTAATATTTTACCAACCACGGTATTTGTGGTAAAAGAAAACAAAAAATTAAAATATAACTACATTAAAAACCAACAAAAAAAGGCGCGGTCTCCATGACCGCACTATAGTAGCAGTGTAAGAACTATTTGACCATAGTAAATAAGGGTTAATAATGTTTTAGCTTGACACGTCTATTTGTATATTATTATAAAGGTGAGAACATAAAGAAAGTTGGTTGCTAATTTATAGTTGCAAGCGCTAAAAATCTCCACATGTTAATGAATGTAACTGAATAAAAATGAAGTAGGCAATCTAATATTGAATATATTTGAATGGAAAGGTCGGTATGCTGGTCCCCGAATGGGAGTTAGCCAAGGTAATTGGATAATTTAACTCGATTTTAGGGGTGGTGATTTTTGGGTTAATAGAAAGTTCATGGAAGAGTTTCTTGGCATTTTATATTATATGATAATATGCAGTCATATTTTTCTAATATTTCTTGTCCTATCTTTTAGTGATCATAATTTTTTGTATAGTCACAGGCACATATTATAATTGCACGATCATATTACGTACCTGTGACGTACCTGTGATTATAAGTTGATGGACGCTGATCTACGGGCACTAAAATCTAATTTCAGACAAAATTATAATGTTTCCAAATCAGACTACGTGTCATGCAAATTTTGATATTTTTAATTAAAATGTTACATTTTGAAATATTTATCAAACAAGAATAAGTCACCGGCCAGACGCTAACAACTTTTTTTATTGCTCTTTGAAACTTCAAACTAAATTTTATGAATTCATTATTTATTATAATTGGAGCCAAATGATGATAAATTAATTTTTTTAATATTAGGTGTATGTAGTACATTAGTGATGTGACGACTCGAGTATTACTCGGGTTAAAACACGAGTAAGGTCTGTATTCGAATAACTCGAGTAGTTTTTTTGTGCAACTCGAGTTGGCGAGTTTTAAATGCGCACGCAAACTGCACAAGCACAAATCATACATATAAAAGGCAATCGCTCCTCCAGCGTGTCATTTTTTTAGGACACACAACGCATTCTGATGGGTTGTTGGTAGTACCAACTTTAAAGTTAAAATCACCTCCTCCTGGGATCGAGTAGCACACCAATCGAGTTTTCACCCTTGGCGAACTGCTCATCCGTAGATGGGCTTTCCAGCTACTAATTTTATAAACTAGACGAATGCAAAGCAAAGCAAAGCAAAATTATTATTAGTTTCTTACTAACTGATTTACCTTTTCAAATACTCACAAGTCGCAACTCATAAAAAATATTAAATGATTAAAATTTAATAATTTTTAAAGTTATTTTAATTATTAATGATACAAGGTGCGCACGCAGTCGAGTAAAATTACTCCAGTATTAACTCGAGTTGAAAATATTTCGAATTCGAGTTACTCGAGTTTAAAAGGTATTCGACTCGTCACATCACTTACTAGTAGATAGGAAGGTCGTACAAAACCGGATGGCTAATGTATGGGACGCTCTGGAACAGTTATGAAAGTATAGTTAGCTCTCCAGAGATCGGTGGAATCTATTCCAAATTTAGTTCTAAATTCAATGGAGATGCTTAAAACTCCATATTTCATCAAAAACCCCTGAAGGCATTTAAAAATACAAAAAAGTCAAACTATCCGGTTTTGAAGAACTGGTAGGATCAAACCGGATACGAATATAAATAATAAAAATATTTTTTAAAAGATGTTTATTAACTTTATTTTTTGTCATAAATTGAATATAATCAAAGGTGGAACATAAAGTTAAACAGATAGTGTTGCACATAAGGCGCACAAGAAGTTTTCATCATGTTCTTCTGCTCTGGCTCTAGCTCTGGCTTTTTCTTACCCCACTATATTCATTTTTACCTACTAAACGTTAATTTTACGTTTCAAGTTTTTAAAGTTAACTACAGTTAAATACAGTCCACTTATTATCAAAATATACCATTATAAAAAATTAAATACCCAAAAAAACATATCCGATTTTAGAGGACAAATTTATAACCGGTTTTGTAAGACTCGAAGAAAAAATGTTTAAATGTAAATTTCACAATTAAATTATTAAAAAAAATTGAAAACAATCACATGCGAATATGATCCTCTTTTCATGTACTTTAACATAGTGTAATTACCTAATAACCACCTTTTCCACAAAAAAGTTTTGATTCAAAATCCACTTGCAAAAAATCACAATTCTAGAACGCACTTTTTTTAAACCTATCTTGACCGAAAATAACACATATATGCGGTTCTTTGTCTACAATAAGTTTACTTTCTTATCAAGTAAAATATGCTTCCGCATGAATTCGAGAGATAGTGGCAGCGTTTCTAAGCGAAGATACGCTATCCGGTATTACCAGACTATCCGGTTTTGTAGAACTTACCCCTATGTTATAAGGTTATAGTAGCGTCACCTTGAGATGACTGGGTGGTAGCCAATTTCTTGCTCAGAAGTTACGGAGGAAGAATGTTCCCGTTCCATCGTGGATTTAATTTTCATTTCTGCACATTAGCTCTGCCCAGTCATCACAAAGTGATGCTACTATACCCTACAATGAAGTAGGTAACAAGTTTTTTTTATGAAAAATTGGCGGTAAGTTTTTGCGATTTTGGTTCTATAAAATATTAGCATATTATCTTTAGGTAAACTATAACAGTAAATATGTGGTGTAACTTAAACCTTGTACAGATCAGCGCCAGCATAATAAAACCACAAAGGGAACGCCGAAGCAAGCACAAATTAAATTTCACGATAATTAAAACTTTTTTGAAAAACTAATTGGCACATGCCGCTTTGATAATTTGTCAAGCAATAATTTTCAAAGAGAATTTTCTCCCTGGAAAATTTTACTAATAAGATCAAACCTACATTTGAAAGTATCAACAAAAATTATATGCAATAATATATCACAATGTCAATATTCGAGATTAAAAATTTATTTTAAAAATTCGATTCTGTAAAAATTGATATTAAATGTTCTTATTGCAATGCAGAAATATTATTACGTAAAGAAAAAAAATAAATTCATTGCTTCAATTGTTGTTCGTTCAACCGTAACACAGTCGTTGTGACAGTTATATAAATAAATAATATAATCAAACATGACATCAGACGTTATGGCAGCAATCGTTAGTTCAGGACTGTAATAAGGAGCAACAATGCAATACAGTATTATGTACTGGAAATATCAATCGTATGTGGTGACGATCTGCAGGTGTAGATTGTAGTAGGTGTGGATTGTGCCAAATTTTAATATCCTGCACTAAGTACTTAAACTGATATAAGTAGAACACGCATAGTGGCCATTTGACGATCAATGCTAATATAAGCCATGCTCATTTTAGGATCCTTAGATTTAGAAGACGGTCATTGCCTTGCAGCTAAGGCGTTAGTTAAGCCGGTGGTCTCCTGGGTTAGTGAATTGCCATCGTTAACATAAAAATCAAGCACAGTTGAAGTACAGCCTAGTAAACTACCTTCTTCTTCTTCAGGTGCCTATCCGATTTCGGATGTACGGCGATCCCCCCGACTTAGCCAAGAAGGCTGCACCAGGGAAATGTTAATGTTAATGGGGTGGTGGTTTGCCTTCCCCTTAGTCCACAGATCAATTTTGGACTTATTTAGATCATTAACATTTTAAGGATTTTTCTTGGCATATTACTCTCGGTGGTTTGCCATTGCCTTCCGAGGGGAGACGGTCAGAATAAAGTTCTTACTTTACTCGGATTCGAACCGGGTATTTAGCGTTCATAGTCAACTCGCGTGACCTCTAAGCTCCGACCGCCTCTAGGTAGTAAACTACCTAATCGATGTAAAATATTTATAGGATTTTAGTACTAACACTAAAGACACCCGTACCCTACGAAAAGTCAAATCCTTGATAAAAAAGCCACATCGTCTAAAAAATATGTACATAATTATTCCTTTACCGTTGCTAAATGAGCAAGAATTTGCAGATGACTAAAAAGAAGTTGGAATTTTAAAGTAGTCGAGCGGAAAATCTTGAGGAATACTTAAAGACAAATGTAAGCTTGAAAATAAGTTTGTAAAGATAATAATAAAAAAGGTTACAGAAATTATGTTAATTAATTCGATTCATTAATTTTAATGTTATTTTATTATTTCATAAAATTCAAAAAGTCCTAACTAATTTCCATAATTTATATAATTCTGACAATGTACATATTTTATAATCCGTGAGATAGTTAATTGCGTTTATTTCACTTCCATTCTAGTTGAATTTTTTATATAAAGTAATCGCATGATTGCAGAAATTCTATTTTCCTTATTTGTGCGCTGTAACTTTAGATTATAATTAATGATTTAATTTAACTATTGACTGTGGTCAGTATTAACTCAGAACCCTCTATTCAAATAATTACTTAAATTAAATGAAGCACTAAGATATTCAAATAGAAAATTAAATTCATTCAATTTATACCTGATTTAAATAATGTATTTTATTGTGAAACAATTTTGAATATTTAATTGTGGTTTGCATAATAATTGCACAGAGTGCACACTTAAACTATGTTTGTCTATTGAAAATTAGCAGATTTTCCAAACAAGTAGGAAAATATTATTTTAAATAAAACCTTGCATTTTAATTACAAAAATATGAAAATTAAATCATTTTAGCTGAACGAAACCACATTAACAAATGAGGATCCGTGAATTCTTCCTCGCAATCTTTCCACATAACTGATTGAAAGTTTAAACATAGCCTAATTTTGTTTCTAAACAGAATTTCCATAATTAATATTTTTGTATTTCTTACTATTTCATGTTACAAAGACCATCATAAAAACTCAGTTTTGTATTTACGTGTTTAATTGAAATGAACCTCTATTGATTTTATTGTTTGTGATAAATTCTATTGATTATAAAATCACACACGTCATTAAGAATTAAGTATAAGATTTGTGACTAAATAGTCGTTACAGAAAATAAGCCTTTCTAACAGAACACAATTTACTCATACATATTTCAGAAGTCATATTTCAGAAGTGACAAATCTCACGACTGAATGGTATATTATAGCTAATATGAGTTTGTAATCAGTAGAACTTGTTGCAAACAATTAAACCAATGGAGGTTCAGTATAACTAAACACGTAAGTACAAAATTTTGAGCATTATATACCCTAAATGGAGAATGTATTCATTTTTGATGTTTTTCAAATAGCCAGTTTTTCATCTAAAATTGTAAGTAAATTCTTGTACAATTACTTACACTTGCGATCGATTCTATAATAACTGTAAAGGCTAAAGGCTGCTTTAAAAAAAAACTTTCATAATTCTTGAAAATCCTTCTTACTACATAACAATTTTTAAGAACATGTCAATAAAAACTTCTTTCACGTGGTAATTGGGGTTAGAAAGCCAAATGATGTAAAGTATGATTATGTGGTTATATTTTTTTGTAAAGTACACTTTGCCATAAAGTTTCCTTTATGAGTTATTATAGAACCTGACTAATATTCCTATTTTGTATTAATTTTGTATTTGTGTGTAACATTAATACCTACTTTCCATAATTAAATTTATAATAATTGATAAAGTGGATAAGTAGTTAACTAACTACTCCATCCTGTTTTTAAAATAATAAGTAAAAGATTTTAATTCATATTTGAGAAATATTCTTTTCTTTGTGCTTTGCTATATTTACATAAAAGTTAATTTAACAAGCTGCATCTTTTATAAGAGAAGTTATGAGAAAAGATAAAACGATAAGTTCTTTTTACATCAAAAAATTAAGTAGGGGAGAGTCGGGATGTTTGGGTCAATTTTTAATAAATACATTTTATTTAATTTCTGAAACATAATTGACGAACCTTAAATATACCATTGCGTAGAACAGGTATTGCACAAGCTATGTAAATAATGTAGAATGGATCACTTTAATTTTGACACAAGTTTTTTTAAATTGTAGTAGCAGAGAAAATTTGACCCATTTATCCCGCATGTGGGGAGGTTTGGGTAGGTAATAGGGATGTATGGGTATATAGTCATTTAAACTAAAAGAATTGTTTTTTAATGAATATAAACTAAAATAACATAAAATAATATTAATAAGCAACACTATCACGAAGCAAAATAAACAAAATATTAACGCAACATAACAAATATTTCAATAAAGATTCAATTCTTAACTCCCTACTCTATTCTTATAGATTCTTAGCCTTTAGCAATCTCTCACATTTCTGACCCATTCCTCCCACTGGTGCCAAAACACAAAAATGTGGTTGGAATTTTCGCATGTGGAAAGTTGGATTATATTGAATAATAGTCATGTTAAGCTTAATAACTAATCATTCCAATGTAATAGTCGTTTTAGAGATATTTCAAAAGAAATAAAAAATAACTGACATATAATAGATATATAAAACGAAAATTTACCTGGTCAAAAAGCCGTTTTATTCGATAAAACAATTAATATTTACAGTCACGCTGCGATAACAATGGGGAAGAGTTTCGATACCTTATGGGACCTTGGTGGAGGTAGTTATGCGTACGTTAAACGCTTTGGGAATGTAATTTTGGCATCGACCCAAACCTCCTCTTACCCAAACCTCCCGACATTCCCCTACTAATCAAAATCTGAATTTCACAGATAAGCTAAGCGCCTCGTTATTTTGGTATAAATATAGTAGTTCTTTAGTTTGTAATGACTTTCAGTATAATTTTAGGAGAATTAACATTTCAAGATCTTTCTCAGACATAATTAATCAAAAAGTTAACTAAATAAGAAAACTCACTCACATCTGAGCACGGATAACTAAGTATATCAAAAGTAGGTATGCATGTACAAATTATACTAAATTACTTCCAAAACATTTTGTGGAATTCTGTTCTAATTATTAAAGTAAATAAATGTCATTTTTTCAAACCAAACTTAATTTAAGATGTGAAATAAAGTTTAATCTTTATTAATATTATCAATTTATTATAAGAAAGCTTATATTTTCTTTTTGATATAATTACTTAAATGTATTTTCTTTATTACAAGACAAAATTGTGAAATCAAAATATTATTCAAGCTGAGTTAAATGAACTTTACAAGGGTGTATTCGATCGACCCTGGTACAAGATCCTGCTGCACACTTTACAGTAAAATTTAGAATCATGAACAGAGCTTAAATTGCTTGTACAAATATCTACATATATAATTACATAATCCGAATAAAAAAATTTTGCTTGTTATATATGTACATATTATGTATATTGAAAATTTTATGACATACGAGTACATAATATCAAATTGAGAGTCAATAGCTTGCTACATAGGGTTAACCCATTTTAAAATCTTGACACTTTCAGCTAAAATTTTGTCAGCTTAAATTTCTTGAAAAAATTTATCTTTAGTAAAAAAATTTATTCGAGACATGTAGGTAGACATGAAAGCTTTTTATCCAGATTTTCATATAATGTATATGACAAGTTGAAATATTTGAATCGATGATATTATTTTAGCAATTCTGTAACAGGTTTGATATAAAAAAATTATAAGAGCTTTATAATGGGGAAGTTGACAAAGTTTTGATTTTTATCTTAAATAAAAGATGAGGTAAAAATAAATAATTTTTAGTTTTGATTTTGTGATCAAGTTTCTAAACAAGCATTTTCAATTTTTTACAATTATTATTCTACTAGAAAAGGGTATAATCATTGGTATATTATACTGTACTATGTACATTAGGTATTTCATTAATTTTGCGAAAAAATTACATGAAATTGTATGTTATTTTTAAACATATCCCTTGAATTATTGAAAAGATCAATTATTCTAAGAATAAACAATTACGAATTACTTCTCATTCTGATGTTCGCGATTGTTTAGACCGTCTATTTATATTTAAAATAGGTTTACGTGAATAAAAGGTTGACTTAAAAATTAAGTAACCTCTGCATAGAAATTGTCAATTACATCAGGTATATCAAAGAAATTGTTAACTACCGTTTTCCTATTCATAACGAGTAAAACTTTTGCAAAGAAAAATATAAAAAAAATCTTTTATTCAAACCGCATCTTAGTTTTAAAGTTAGAAACAGTATTCATATTTATTGAATGTTCAAGAAAACAAATTGACATTAAAATTTATTAGTGCGACAATAATACATTCTAATATAATGTAATTGTTGACATGAATGTCAACATTATAGTCAAGTTTATTAAATTTTCTTTCAACATACACTAATATTATTTTCGAATATTTGTTTGTATAATAACAGCAGCTAAAACAAAACTGCAAAAAGTAGCTGGTGGCTATTCTTTGTTTGTCATCAACAGAAGTTGTCATCTTTAATTGTTCCATTATAGATTTCAGTTTAAATAAACAAGCAACCAAATAAGTTAGTGTTCATTTTCAAAGGACCCACACATTTTTTAAAGTTAAAAGTGAAAGTTCCGCAGGGGTTCTATAAGGCAGCATTTTCGGTTTTCCGAAAAATGCGATCAATAAACATGAATATTTCAACAACGATCAATTTTACGGGTGATATATTTGAAGGAAGGGGTGATTTTTGGTAAAAGAGAAAACGAAACGTTCAATAAGGAGAAAGTCAGTTAGTTGGATAGAAACATGGCAGACGGCGCGTTAGCCGGGGTGTAAAGTATGATGGTTAAGTCGAGGGTTAAGTGGCCCAGATTAGGGAATTGATGGAATAGCACGAGTATGGTCAGTCCCTTCCCCAATATTTTATCGCTTTATAATAAAGTAAAAGTGTTTTCGTCCTTGCGGACGTGAAACTGACGAAAACTACATTTCCTCAGCTCTGCAGTAAAACGCTGTTACATTCTCGGGAGCGGTCGGTCGTAAAATGGCGTTTTCCTGCCTTGTGATGAAAAGTACTATTTCGTACCTATTAAATAATGATTTTGTTTCCCTGTAAAGTTGATAAAAATTGCAAAGGATTATTTTACATCATTATGCTCTAGTTTCAATTTTGAGTTGTCAGTGTAAAGACACTCATTGAAAGTTGCTTGTTGGAAATTGAGAGAATTTGTTCTCAAGGAAAATAAGTTGCATTATTGATACTTCCTGGGATACTGAATTGTATAGAATTGTTAATTTAGGTTGTTGTTTTTGACAATTGAATCACTTATAATTAAGAATTTAGTTTGAGAGCTACGCTGTGTTGATTTGGTTTCGATTTTTCATCAGAGCTTTTCCTGGTCTCCATTACAAGAAGAAGACGTAGTTTACCTTTCTGAAGTAATTTTGGTTCGAGTTGTAGGTTTTTTCTGTAATCACGGCCTGATTCTGGAAGATATTAATAGAGTTTTTATTCTGGGGCGTATTCTAGATATTTCTAAACTGGATTATTTGGAAATTTCGCACATTTTTGATCATGGACGTGATAATCACATTGATAGTAAAAGTTGGCAAAGTAGAAAAATCTTTGAGTGTTTCGACTTACAAGGGTCCAATTCGCTGTGTGCATTTCTCCTGATGCCCTCTGGTGGCTTAATAAAGAAAATGAATTGGGACTGTTTTAGCAATAGTACGGTCTAACGAGGTATTATTTTTTTGGTTATTACCACGAACGACATAGGCCTAGCAAACATATACAAGACGATAAGGTAGTTAAAGCAATTTATAAGATTTTCACAGTTTGTTAGAATCTTTTCAGTCAAATCAGTTTTTTTTAAATTTTTCCAATTTTTACAAATTTGTATACGAAAAATATATATTCCCATAGCAATTTCATTTCTTTGTTCAGTAAAGGTTAAATTTCTTTGTTCTTTAATTTGCTTCATTAAGTTTTTATTTCAAACACGAGCCAAATTTTTACATCTATGACGTATATTTTTGAAAATAAGTTGAATTTTCTTACCACGTGAATTACATTATCGTTAAATAATCGATTAATTTTTGAAAATTTTACGACATTTTTAACATAGAAAAATTAATTTTATGGTGAGAAAGTCGTAAAAATCTTGAAGCTCTTTACTGGGATTTTTAGGTTGGCGCGTGTTAACAATTAAATTAAAAAAATTCAGATTACGAGACCAAAAACCCCTAACATATAGATCACTTTAAAGGCATATATGTATTTTTGTTTCCAATATAAAAAAGGGTTACAGTCAAATTTCAGTTAGTTTAATCACGATTTTTGAATCTTCAAAATCAAAATTAACTCAGTCGCGCATTGCAGATTTTAAAAGTTAATTCTTCAAGAAAACTAAGTGTTTGGAGTTAACAATAATTAAATAAAAGTAAACATTTAATTAAAGTATTTTTGTGAATAAATTCGGCAAACAAATTAATTATTTTTTATAAGCGAATAAACAAAGTTTTGAACTTTCGGTGAAAAATTAACGATTTACATTCGAACATTTTTGTTGCATTTTAAAAGTTTATATCGATGAAAGATAAATTAAATCTTTCTTTTATTACCGTAAAACGGGATTTAATTAAGTGCAAAATATAAAATTTGAGATTTGAATAAATCTATTGGCACAATTTGTCAAAAATACCTTCGAGGGAATAATCACCATTTGGATGGGTTCACATATAGTTTATTTCGCAAACTACCATCTTCTGTTTGTCAAAATTTTGCAACATCCTTATATACAACGTTTACAAATTTGGATTTTCCAAGAGACCATGAAGAATATTTTAGAAGTAAGTGAATTTTGTTTTTAATTTTAAGAAATACGAGTACCTACAGTGAATTTCAACAGTCAGTGGCGTACAGTGAATAATTTTATTAATAATTCCTTTGTTTCATCTCATTTATCTACATTTGTTTATCTTCATTATAAAATTAATTAGTAATTTTTTTGTTCATTTAATTTAATTTTAATTTAATTTAATTTAATTGGGCCCAAAACAGTTATTTACAAAATTTATTATTTTTATTTCATTGTTTATTGCAATCTAGTTTTATTATTAATTTCACTGTATTTATTTATGCTATTTTTTTTTTTTAATTATTATATGTTTTTTTTAATTATTAATTATGAGTTTTATTGTGTGTGTTTTGTTTATTTTTCTACAGGTCTCATTTGTAAGGAGGAATGCAAATTTGTAACGTTTAATAAGGTATTATTTTCCTTTTATAAAGACGCGTCGCGGGTTTAATAAGTAGTCTATCATCTACTTCGATGACGATCCGGCGTGGACTTTAATTATTTTTATGATAGTGGCGCTCAACATATATTTTTTTTTATTTTTATTATTATCATTAGGAATTTAGTTACGTTTCGCTACGACACCTAATTAAATTTTAACCTACGACCTACGGCGAGCTACCGGGGAAAATTTTAATATTGTTACAGGTGTCGTAGTGACTAAAAAGTTGGTAACAAGTTTTATTAATTATTGTAAAAATTTTATTTCAAAATTTATTCCGAATGCAAATTAGATATTGTTGGGTTATTGACAATTTAGTAAACATTACTTTGCACTCGAGAAGGACAGTGTGGATCAGAGAATGTCAATAATTATATTGCAATTTAAAGCAAGCACAATCTGTCAATAATATTTCTTTAATCAGAAGCGGAAAACTATTCTTTGAATTAAAGTCTCTTCATTTTGAAATCAAGAAGTTTTATTGGTTTGAGTGTCGTTGTTTGATGTAATAGCTACAGCAATCAACCTGAAAAAGTAGTCTTGCTAGCCGGCGCACACTGAGATTGTCTTTACCTTTCAAACTTTAAAGAAAAATTCCCCTATATCAATTCATTAATAGAAAGTCGATTGGTAGAGTACAACAATGTATTAAATTATCATCATCATTTTTGACCGTAAAAAGGACTTTTGAACACAAACAATTAAAACTGTCAGTATTAGGCAACTTTTTTTTTTATTTAAGACCATCATTAAAAGCTTCTAAAAAAATAGATCCACCGGCTAGCTACCCGTCCGTGGACGGGCTTTCCAGCTAGTTGATTAATAACAGACAGTGAGACAGCCATTAAGTGGATAAGATGTGATTTGAAACATGGGTAAATTTTTACTATAAATAGTGTTAATTTCGGTAGTTTTATGTTGTTATCCGCTTCCATTATTTATTATAATATCGTCTAAGCTTTATTTTATACTTTTACAATTGGCTGTTCGTTGTGGGTTAACCGCGACGGCACCGGCAATTGTGAGCACCATTTTTTTTATCTTGTGACGCCATTTTCGTTACGAATGTGACCCTTAGCAAACTTCGCATACCATCGAACATAATTACAAGTACGAATCGATCGTTTAGTGTTGATTATTTGCACCCGATTTACTACTTCTCTATTGGTGCGATACCCAATTGCGCATCCTCCAATCCCACAGGCCTGTGTTGGATAGTCCTTTGGTTCTGGAAGTCGGACTTCACCGCGGTAGTGTCACCACCTATCTAGGAGTTTCTTTTATCAATATCTTGTAACGAATTTTTGTAAATTCATTACTTACGTTTTTACCTTTGTGTACGCAACTCGTACAATAAATTTAGTATCTATTTCTATAAAATTTGAGAATGTCTTTTGGAGGTGCGATTGTGCACGTTACAAACAGATTCCTTATATGGTAATACATTTTTGAAGAGTCGAGCGTCCTGCCGATTGTTTCCCATATGGGCGAATTATTTCGCTATCATGCTTTTTTCGAACATCAGAAGAAGATTAATGTTTTATCGCACATCTTGAAGTTTTGTAATGCATTGTACTTTTACCATCACAATTTTTTGTAAACATTACAGCAATGAAAACTTTCTAAAGCTGGGTGAGTAATACCTTCTATGTGTAAAATAGATAAGATTTATGATAAGATTTTCTGTAACTTTTTGCGACATGTAGTCCAAAGTGGAATTGATTGCGCTAAAGATTGCTCTTTGACTGCCGTCAATTCCTCAAGCAATTTAAAACTGTACGACGACGCAAATTACTCCAGCATCACTATAGAGTAATTTTTTATGTGACTCAATTGTTATAGATTCTTGTGTATTTGATTTCTAAATGTCATCAACTCGCGACCCTTCGCATACCTCTAATTGCAGTAGCTGACTGGATGATTATTGGTCTTTAAAATTAAATAAAGTTGGTTGATTTTTTTAATCTCCTACCTTTGGTTTAATGCAGACTGCGCTTTCTTTGTGGGGAAGATTAGGAATACATTACAATCTTCAGAGTGACCCGACCGTTGTTTGTAATTCGTTTGCTATACTCTGTATAAAGTAGAATTTTGTAAACCTCATCCTACAAAGATTTTGGAAGTGAAGATAAGATATTTTTATTAGTATTCAAATTCGTCTACTTCAAGTCGCTAGTTTTGTATTTAGCCGAAGAGATTTACCCTAACTTTTACTGGAGTTGTGACAATACGTGAGTGCAGCCCGTTGACTTGTTCAACACTCATTTTATCCACATCGTCGAGATTCGTGGTGTGTTTTTATCTGCACCAAATTTTCGATTTTATGTAATATTTAAGTGGTGGTTTGATTTCCTGGCGTATATTTTCAGGGTAATTGACCCTCTAGCCTACCGTCAGAGCCAGGCCGTCATAAAAAGCAAACATTTTTTAACTGGTAGCTCTCTACCTGGCGAGCAGGAGTCGCTTCCTGAATAACCATAACGGTGGGAAAAGGGAGGTAATTAGAATATTTGTTTCATATTTAAGGTGCCCTGGAAGCCAATTGAAATAAACTGCAGATTACATGGCGTGATAGAAATTAATTCGAAGATGACAATATACGTCTAGAATTTTTATTAATAAATTAATGGTATAAAATATTAAAATTAGTTAGTTGTTAACTAGTGATAATAAATTAATTGGAATATTTTAAATAAAAACTCGTAAAATTGTTTAAAATATACCAAATTAAATTTTAAAGTCGATTCCACCCCTTCACTCTATTGAGCACAATAAACATAATGTTAATTATAAGATCTGCAGCTGCAGATAAACCATCTTTTATCCAATATCGTATTAAAAACCATTTTTGTTTTAAACTTATTTTCTAACAATGCAGTTGACGTTTTTAATATACAAATATAAAAATTGTAATATTTTAAGTAATATTTTTAATCATAGCCTTAAAAGTACTTTTATCTTAAAATTTTATTTATCTACTCCTGCTATCGAAAGTTTAATTTTCACCTTTAGTTTTCGTGCTGAAAGCAGTTGTTTGTAGTGTGGTTATTAAAGTGCTTGTAGTGGGCGACAAAATATTTTGTAGCACAAACTACTTTGTAGCACACTTTCAGTAAATTAACAGTAAATTTGACATGACATTTTTAACAGGAAAAATTCTAAAACTGTCTATTTTTTTTTAGTTCATACTTATGAATCTCGATGTTTTGAAGATGTACAAAAAATTATGGATATAACACTAACTTATCGAAAATTGCTTGTCAAAATAAAAGGATTCGCAACATTCAATAATTATATTTCACACTGCAGTTTTCATTTGGCAAAGGTGCACTTTCAACACTTGTTACTATTTTTGTATAGCAACTTTTATTGTAACTATTTAATTACCGAATTGTTATTGTTTTCCAAGAAAATAGTCTTTTGTTGACAATTCTTGGTATTTTCCAAAAATGACACTTTTCAACTTGAGAAAAACTTGTATGTGAATCTAAATATCACGATATACTATTATTTTAAGGTTATAATAAATTATTTGTGTATTTGCTTATTCAATTCTACCTTTTTTTTTTACAAAATTTGATATGTTTTAAATTTTATAACATTTGTTTATAACAGAAGAAGATAATAAATCTTGGTTGTTTTTATTTGATTTACTTACACATATTTTTGACTGTTTAATTAATGAGTCCTCTCACCTGAAACAAAAGAGAATATTAATAATACCTATATTTCGATTTTTAATTATTTATTTACAAGATAAAAAGTTTTTTTTTTAATTCTTTTAGTGCAATAATGGATTCAATAATGGTTATTTAATCTAACCTCATCTTTAGTTGCTTAGAAACTAAAGTCAACAAACTCAAAAGTTAAAGAACAAAATGATTGATAGAAATAATTCCAGAGGGATGAGTCTTAAAAGGTTTTTTCTTAGGTGCTACCTATTGAGAGAAGTGAGTATAAATATTATATAATATAAATGTTTAAATAATAAAGTTGAAATAAAATATTAGAATGCCGCAGAAAACTTTGTTTGTCTCTCTGTCCGTAAGACTATTTAAAATTTTAGTTTGGCTCCTTTATTATTACCACAATTATTTCTTTATTGTTATTATTTTTAAATGATAATTAAATTAAAATTTTGTTAATGTTTATGTCATTACAATAAACGCAAACACAATATTATTTTAGATATATAGGTACAATAAAACCTGCATAAGCCATACGATTTGGAAGCGAAAATTATTCCAATTGAAGCAAGTCTCTCGCTTTACCAGTTCCACTGTCTAGGTATAAAATAAATTTACATGTGACGGAAAATATTTTGAATTTCACGTGTATAGACATATTATAAAATAATAATAATGCAATATTAATATATTACAGTAAACAATCTCAATTTCGGCATGTTGCTGTTTCAAGTTTCAAGTATTGATAATAATCTAATGAAAGATTGACGATAGTCAGTCGGAGCATAAAACTTGCTTTCACTGTGTTTAACACCTTTTGTCAGTTTCCAGCTTTAGCAGTTACTTTTACATACTTCTTATATGTAACAATTTCGGACTACGAAATTTATGTCACTATTTATGTTGTTGAAAAAATAATCTACTCTCCTCATTTTATAAGTATTCTTGTGGTTGGAAATACCTACTTTAAAAAACCTATGTTACGCCTCAGTTTCCCAAACTGAATTCTCGACCACAAGAATTTCTCTTGAAATCCTCGCCACGTAATATATTATTCTTTATCGACACTTCTTAGAAAAGTAAACATTATTTTAGACATCTAATTTCTACTATTTTCAAAATTGAATATCATTTTTTAATATGCCGTATGATCAAACTGTATTAATACAATAAATGATATTAATATAATATAATGTAGGTCGATGTAGGTATATTCAAAAATTACTTAATATGCAATTACTGTAATTACCCTAAAATACCTCACTACATAAAAACTGACCGAAAAATAATACAGAAATATGATCTTAAAAAAGAAATTTTTTCAAGAATAGAGTGTGATTTTAGTATCTGTTATGTGAAATATAAATTAAACAAAAACTTAACTAGACGTTAAAATATTAGATTTTAACTATAAGTAAGTTCTTTACTTACACAAATAATATTTCCTGCTAAGAACAAGAAGAATTTAATTAAAAATTTAAGAATTTAAGAAATTTAATAAAATCCAAAAAGGAATGTTAATATTTTTTTTCAACATTTAAAATATTTAAAAAAATGTCGGCAATATAAAAATATATTACTCAAAAATCTATTTTACATTTATTACATAAGCTTCCACTAATCTCGTCCAATTTAAATACGAAAAAATTCAGCACCGCTGTAAAACCTGAGGTAGAGTAAATTGTACCCAAATTGTATTTCAAATTTAAATTTCAAGTTTTCAATTGATCGATGAAGAAATATAAAAGTTTATGGTTAGTTTAACTCAATTTATGAAATCCACATAACGACGGCACCATTTACTTTAAAAATGGTTGCTAGGCATGTGCATAACAAAACTGCACACTAACATCATCGTTTACATCAATAACGGAATTTCGTAAGAAATAATCAATATTTTAGTCAGTAAATTAACATCTACTCCTAATATTTATTAAAAATATGTTTCTAAAATTATGATATCGTATTTATCGATTATATTACTGAGGACAAAGATAAGAATGATGTTTTGAAATTTATGATGGTATATTTTATGCTATAAATAACCATTCAGGAGTTATTACATAAGACAACATAACATGGTTTTAGTAGGTACTTTACACCTCTATTACACCCTCCTCTTATTTCTCTTTTTAGAAATATTCGATTTTATTTTAACGTACTATACTAAGAATACTACTAGCACAAGTAGAGTAGCATCACTTTGCAATGAATGGGCGGAACTAAAGTGCAGCAACGAAAATTAAATTCACGACAGCACTAGTACGTTCTCCGTCCACATTTACTGCGCAAGAAATTAGCTATCGTACAGTCATCACAAAGTGACGCTACTTTATATTATACGAAAAATTAATGTATATTATCTTCTATAATTAGGATAATTAGCCTAAACATAAATTTTATAGAAATCAGTCAATCGGTTTAAAACAAATAAAAATCAAATATTTTCAGGTCTACCTAGATACATCTCAGTTATGAACCAATTTGAAATGATCAACCAACTTTCTTAAAGGAAACCTCCATCTGCTGTGAAAATTGTTTTAACATGGCAGGCGTTATTTTTGATGGAAGCAGGCCAGTGCACAAACTAAATATAAAATAATGATAATATTTAAATACACCTTGAGCCAAATTTTATATTATAGTCTTAATGGAAAAATTGAGATTATCATATTTCTTGTTTGTTAAGTTGTTCACCTTTTTTTACAAAATTTAAGATTTTAGTTGGTATATATTTTTAAGAAGATTGAAAGCATGTCATCAAAACCTGACTTTTGACTAGCGTTGAGAGCCTTCAGTTTGTTTAAAATTTCAATTTTACTAGCTTCAACTCATCCAACTGTGTCAACCACTGCAAAACAGATGCTAATAAAATCATTTCAATGGTTTGTTTGAACAATAATAAGAATATATTTTTCTATTACGGCCTTTTGCTAAATAGGTAATAAGAATTAAGGAAATTATCTTTCAAATACTTTTAAGACAAATTAAAAATAAAATTGTTCCAGTTTTTTGATTTCAGGAGTGGTAGCAAGGTGTATTAATTTTCGAAAAATATAGCGCAAATAGAATAAAATTTAAAAAAAAAGAGCGAACATTTTAAAAATAGGCATTCTTTCCTAAGGGAAATGAGCTGAAGTTCTTGGCAGAACAAAGTTAAAAGTCACGTGGGCAAAATCAAGATCTGTTTTATTTCAATATTGAACTATCTTCTGTAGAAGATAAGAAAGGGTAAATTTCATTTTAACAACATATCTTAAATATCTTAAATATAAGATTATAATGTAGAATTATAGTTTATAATAATATGTGAAATATTAAATATCTAATGATAGCTATAAACATATTATAACCAAATCCTCATAAAATTCAATATTGATTTTCATTGTGTCAAATTAAGTCTAAAATTTTTGTAGTATCATCATAATTATTGATTTCAAATCGGAACAAAACTGATAAATGCATAATTTTTTATGTAGTTCTATTAGCGATTGCACAAGTTTGATAATAACTGATACAATTTAATGACATTTTGATTATAGCAATTTTGGAACATCATGACTTTGATAAGGCAAAATATCGTAAGGAACAGTAGGATGTTTATGTTATACTGTAACAGGTATCGGAGCATTTTGTTTTAACTCACCTACAGTTCTGGAGAATTCGGATGTGAAATTTTGTAAAATTTAATAAACATTACTAATGAATATTGAAATATTTAGGGGAAAGGGACCTAAGATGACGAAGCGGGTAAGTTGACAAATTGGTTATAATTAAGTAATTCTGATAGGTGGTGCAACATTATATTGAAATAAGATGTGACCTTACCAGTACACCGCTAAAGGTCAACCACCAAGATTCAATCAGAAACTGCATTGTCATTTTAAATGAAAATTAACCTAAAACGTGCAATGTGTTGTAAAATAGAGTGCTCAGAAAATAGTGTTTATCATTTTTTTTATAAGAATTAACCTAAATTTACTGATTGTACAAGATGAACTGTTGCTTTTGGCATAACTTCATGTAATTTGTTTTCTACAATATCATGACTTAAACCAAAATAATCATCATAATATTTGAAATTATATTTGTAGCTAAGTTGACGAACAGCAAAGGAGGAAGATAACAGAGGATAATAAATCGCCTTGTTTCATTTTTATAATCCGTTTTTACTTTCTTATATTGCACCCCCAGAAATAAAGGGGTATAAGTCTCAAACATCATTTTGAGCTACAGAAGTACTAAATTTAACAGATGAACTTGACGGTTCTTTAGCGGCAAAAATTGGACTATCGGTAAGATTTTTTTTACAAATAGACCCTGAGTAGACGAAATTTTTGGTATATCTAACTCATAAAGTCACTTTTTGGTCATATACCCTTTTTTACTGAGAGTGCGATATATCTCGTCAACTTAGCCACCTATTATGTGTAAGATGACGAAAAGTTCATTTTTCTTTAAAGTTCACGAAATTTTGACAAGATGTAATTTTTACAAAAAAAAAATGTAAATCAGTTAGAGTACATACCAATGCAATTTATCTACAAATATATAATTAGTCATGTATCCGCAAATCACCAAAATTATGGATACAACCTTAAGTTCGCCAACTTACCCGCCTTTCCCCTACACAAAGCTAAATAAAATAACTATAACATAATTGTAACAGTCCCAATTTGTTTTGTCAAAAATATTGCTTAAAAGTTTTAAAATTTGACTTTTGCTAATTTCACTAAAATAGACTCCAGATTAACAATTTTTCCTTGAATTTAGTTGTTTTTCTTCCACTCAAGCTTTGTTTCCACTTAGATATTCCTCTCATGTCAACTGAAATACACATAATCAGTTTAGACACTTCGGTGTCGTGATTTTTTCAATATTCTATCCAGCATTCGATGTACCTAGTAACTAAAATTACTAAAAATTGATTTGATTTCTAAAGTAGACGAACTAGAATGTGATGTACTAATTTTCAAAATAAAAGCATGCAAAACTTGTGAAAATATTATTAATACAACGTATATTTTAGGGAGTATGTATGGACTCTTAATAATCAAGGTGGAATTAATGACACTAGCGGAAAGTAAAACACAAAGTCTTGGCGATGTCTCGATGTAATTAAATCTCATCAATTAATTAATCGAGATTCCTGTATAAAACTTGAATTTCAAATATCAAAAATAGAAAGCATTAAGGGTCGTTCATAAATTTACTACATTAACTTGCAATTTATTTAAAATAATTCATGATATGCTTGTACAGGTAATATAGAAATTTCCATGTGAATAGTCGGAAAGTGCTTCCACTTTATAGAATCCACCTCTCATCAAAAATATAGTATAGGCTTAATTTATAACAAGAGAAATTTGATGTTCTGTTAAAGTAAGAATTAATTATATATTACGTATTTATTTATTAAATAAAATAAATTATATAATTACTTAATAATTAATTTAAAAAATGAGTTTTCTACTTTATGGAAAAGCTAACATGCATAATACAGTTACATTTTAACTAACAAGGAAATGAAGGTAATACACAAATTGAAAAAAGTTTTATTTTTGTATTTAGCAGCTACTAAAATTGTTTACTTCTATAATTGGGTGTAATTTTGGAAATAAATTTGTTATTTTTGAATTCATTTAAAAATTCTAGGTCAACTCAATTGTTGTTATTATTGGTTGTGCCAATTATTATTAGTCATATTCGCAAATAATTTATCAACCCTTGGCAGTACCTATTATGTTGGTGGCTATGTTCGAGAATGTCCTGATGTATGCATGGGTTACACTAACTTTGAAGAAAACCAAACTGCTTTTATTGATGGTTTATGAAAATTTTTCGTAGCTGTTTACTACCCCTCTTTACGACATTACAACCTAATAAAAAATACAACAAACTCTCAGTTTTTTATCAATAAAAAACAGTTTTTATTGTGTACATAAATTTTTATTATTAGTTTTATATGTAAATAAATAAAATGGAAATGGCTTTACAGCATTAAACATAAAGCATATTATTTCTGCGTAAATAAATATTTTTAATCTAATGCAAATATAGGTAGCAAAAAATCAATATCCAAATTAAAAGGTCAATATAAACAAATAAAAATCATATTCGATAAATATCGAATTAATTAATTAGCACGAGCAATATAAGCCGATATTCTAATATCAACAATGAATTTTTAATAAAAATCATTATTATTGTTATTCCAGTACCATATTAATGGTTATTTGACTTGATCTGATTTTTATGAAATTTTGCATTCAAATAAAAATAAGATATAGATTTGCGTGCTTGTAGAAACATTTAAGTCGGTTATATAATTTGGGGACTAATGGATTTTTGAATTTTTATTTATGGCCCTCGAGCATTAAATTAAACAAAACAAATTAATTCAAAAGTGGTTGATATAATTATTATTATTAGATAACTTATGCTCATGTGCCTCCCTGCATTATACTCTCATTGATCTACCAACGTGGTCAACTAATGTTTAATGAAATCCAAAGTTTATTAGGATCAAATCTTCTAATTGTGAGTGCTTACCTCACTTGAATAATGAATCAACCCTTAAACTGAAATTTGGTTAGCTTTTAACTAATAAAATTTTTAATTTATAAAATTACAAATAAAATTTCACATAAGCTACAGGTTTTCTGAAAGCTTCGTCTTAATATTTCAGGCAGGATTTCGTAGCTCTGAAGAAATCCTTAGTAATAGTTAGTTAAAAGTTATTGTTTTTGCCACTCTGAAACTGAACATATACAATAATTTATCGTTAACAAATTAACTTACGACTATAAATATGCCATTAATTTTTTACTTTCTTATTTCTTTTTAATTTTCATTTTTTAACTCAAGGTCCTTAAGATATAATATGGATTCTTGAGTAAGTTTAAGGTGACTAGAAGGGTTCGTCGCAATATGCATTGTATATGTGTATAATCTTATAATGTTATAATTAATAATTAGTATGAACTGCTTTTTTACTATGACTGTACGAATAATAAGTTCATATCTAAAAATGAGTGAGGGCAGCACCTTACCAAGCTAAAACTGGATAAAACTTTTCTGACAATTTTTTTTCGGAAACTGTAAGGAATAATCATTTCAAATTTTGGGTATGTCTTTATAATTACATTGTCTATGGCCAACGTTTTCCGTATTAAAAAAAAAATTAAAAATAAACATATTAAAATTTTTTTTTTCTCAATTTAAAAAAAAGGGTAAACGTTGGCTCTAGCTAATGTGCTTTTATGTACTTCTGTAAATTTTGGTGCCATTCTGACAATTAATAGCTGAGAATTATTGTCTTAAAAATTAAGGAGTTTTATGAACATTATTTTTGTTCAAAAAAAAATTTAATAAAACTTTAGCATTTTGAATCAATCGTGAGAAATAATATACTTCTAAAAGCA
Source organism: Rhagonycha lutea (assembly GCA_958510855.1). Taxonomy (NCBI): domain Eukaryota; kingdom Metazoa; phylum Arthropoda; class Insecta; order Coleoptera; family Cantharidae; genus Rhagonycha; species Rhagonycha lutea. Next base: position 54,157,185 of record OY294037.1, read on the forward strand.
CATAAGTTTTTAATATTTTTAGTTATATTGCTATATTATTATAATAATCAAAAAACTTTTAAAGGATACTTGTTATGCTTCGTATTGATATAATTTATTTTAAATAATAAAATAATTTTCACTATTCTCTCATACATAAAATTTTCTAATATGTATTTTTGGTGATATTATTTTCTATAACACGATAAGAATTCAGGAGCTGTATATAAAAAGTAATGTCCAACATAGCATCATTGCTACTAATTATGTTAAAATTTTGCATAAAAATCAGTATTTCTTTAGAAAATTGTATTAAAATTTAAATAAGAATTTGCAAGTTTCATAAAATTTGATTGCCATTTTCAAGTACGTAGTATACGTACCTATATACCTCTTATTTTAAAATACAATATTTTTTTAACAAATATTGGTTTATAAATATGTCAGAATATCAAAACTCTGTTTAAAAATTTTTGGTTAAAATATTTTTCTATCTGTGAGACTAATTCAAGTTTTATCTTTCCAACTTATTCTGTTATCTTCAGTTTATATTGAAGCTTCAGTTTTGCTTTCACTTTCAAGTTTGTAATTCAAAACCTCCCAATTCATCTCGAAGTACCTCGCCTCGAATACTTGATAAAATTGAATTGATTATTCAAATTTTCACAAAAATTGACATCAGTAATTGTTAGAGAAATTGACTTCTGCTTTTTATTTTACAAAAAGGTTTTTAAATAACGGAGTATAAAGTAACTACAACAATTTGTACATTGAAGACTCTCATTTATTTGTAAAAATATTTATACTAATTTTTGGCAGTTTAATCCTTGACTAAAACAAATTTCTTTTGAAAACTGCACTATAATATCGTCCCCTTAGTACTATAACTAGGTAACTTGAATTTTGGCTGTTTTGAGTTAGCTACATGTAATCGCCTAATGTTAACCGCTTCATTTAGTGCTACAACTAAAAAAGTTATATTATGTTTCTAAATATTAAATATCCACTTGCAAAATGTAGATACATTTTAATCCAAATTTAGAAATTATTTTTTTACGGGCAAATAAATAGTTTCCGCGCAAAAATTTTTAGAGATTCGTGTTCAGAACATCATGGAGCATGTCCACACCAAATATGAAGAAGATCGGTGTTGTAACCGTAAACTAGAATCATACCTAAGTCTATCCTGCCAATTGCTATTCTAAACTTTAAACTTGATTTTCTCAATATGAGTAATTTCAAGTTACCTAGTTATAGTACTAAGGGGACGATATAATAATGAATTGATGTATTTTAAATCTGAATTGTGCGCGAAAATTTCACAGGTAGCTTGCAGAAATAACGCGGCAAATTGATCAAGGCAGAATCCAGGAAAACAGGAAACCGAAACCTGTCACTTGCACATTTGAAGTATACAAGTTTATAGCATTAAAAAATTTATAATATTGATATTGTAAATTATAATTCCTTTTGTATCGTTTTTATTAAACCGAAATAAAATGAATTTTGTGAAAAAAGACAATATGTAATTCTTAGATATAATAACGGTCGAGTTTAAATATCTAACCGGATCGATCCGGTTATTAGTGTTCGTTGCGCCATCTAAGGGATATTTTAAAACATAACGAAGACTAACATAACCAATTTGACATTTAATTGTTTAGGGTCTTTGTTTGCTTTTTAACAAAAATGCATTAGAAGTCCAAACAGAATTTAATAATCGGATCAACCCGATTAGGTAATCAAATGCGACAAATCCGAAACAATGAGAGCAAAAGTGGACTAACCCAAAAAAATCTATTATAGCGGATAGCAGTATAAAACAACAGCACTCGTAAATTAACTTAAATGCCCATAAAGTACTAGGTATACGAAAACATTTAAAATGTATGGGCTAGTAATATGTTTTTGCTTCTTAATTCATTTCAATACTCCAAATCAACATATTTTGATTTAAATTTTTTCTGTTTTGGAGCATTTCCTAACCATAATTTTACTTAATCCTGCACGTGGTTTAAAGTTACAATTAAATAATTAAATTAAAGTATTAACTTAATTTTGTAAAATATTTCATATATTTAGTAGGTTCACTTCTGCAGCATTATAATATAATAATAGTCTAAATCTATTTCCGTTCAAATTCCATTTGAATAAAAATTTTCAATTACAAGTTTTAGCAATACGTCGATGTCTGAGCTAGTAGACCTCAATGCAAAGGATAGATTAATTAATTAACGCAGATCCTCGAATAGTATTGGTTACAAAATTGCCTATTTTTATTTAAAATTGAACAATGCGATTACATAATAAATGATATAATAACCATTCGTTTTACCTGAGAGTAAATTTTATTTTTGAAATTAATGAAATGAAATGAATGATAAAATTATTTGATATTGCTGTAAAATTTATTAAAATGCATATTACGTACTTAATATTTTATATGTATTTTGTTAGATGCATATAAATGATATTCATTTAGTTTTGAAACTGACATTTACAAATAAAATTTACTCTTTTTACATGCATCTAGCTCCTAGCAAGTTAGTGCAAATTAAAAGTATTAAATGTTATAAAGTGCAAGCAAACGAACAAATCAACATACCAACAACAATTATTAGGACTGTCATCAGGTTTGATGATTGACATGAATAATAAAAAAGATTAGAGACAACTTAACTGATTACAAGTTTCAACCTCATTCACGATTCTATCCGTAAAACTGATCTCATCAGAGCCATTCTGACTTACAAGGCGACCACCAAAGCTCAAAATCACCAATTTACTTCATTTTTGGGGTGCCTGTAGGTTATGACCTGAACTGAAAAAGGTGCCAATTTTACGATGCACTTTTCAGTCATCATTTTTTTCGAGAAAAAGTGTATTACATTTTAGTCAATCTTCACTCTGATTGGTTTGATAAAGTTAATAGTAGATAATCCGAATCACAGCCATCCAGAGCGAAGTTGTAAGAACATTGATTACGGGTTTTCTGGGAAAGACTGAAAAGTGTGTAGTAAAATTTTCAACAGTATCATTTCACGCACACAAAATATGTGATTTGGGGCTCTGGTGGTCTCCTAGTAAACGAATACACAAACATTTTCAATGTTCCTCTTTTTTTTTGGTTCAGATTATCTACTTTTAACTTTATATAACAAATCAGAGCGAATATTTATGAATATTTTATATACGTTTTGGGCAGCATTAATTCATTTTTTTTATTTAATGTGTGATCTACTCTCTTTCCGTTTACTCTTCATTTGTAGAAATATATCTATCTGCCTGGTGTAGATTATTTATTACCTATTCCTCAATTTTGAATTTTTAAATTCAAATTTTAAAATGCCGCTTTAGCAAATTGCTTGAGATTGACAAGCTTGTAAGTTTTGATACCCATTTTCCACATTTCATTATCACAAAACCATATATAAATCTACATCGGAGGGTTTTATTAAGAGTTTTTTGGAAAATAATGAGGTAAATAACAGCAGAATTTACTTGATTTTTATGCTTTTGTCGAGTGAATTTTTATACTATCAATATACATTTTTTTTATTAATATCGTCCACAAACAGAACCCCACGCTTTTATTGATGTTTTCAAGGATTTCTTAGTTAAGAATAAAAATTAAATAGGGTTATATTGACACTTTGAAGAACTTTCTCACCATTCTCATTGATGCGCGCGCATTAGGATTTTGCTGCAGTGTGCTAACTAGACTCGAGTGCTGCTTCGTAAGGAGCACTACGCTAGACGCATAGAGTAGTAGTATAAGTAGAGTACCATGTATAAAAGTACGCCTTATCTCGAAGCTGCGAACATGCTAATGTGCAAGACTCGACCTCCATCATCTATCTGTCCATCCACAGATCTAACATATTATGTATATGTCCTAGACCAGTCCCTGGTGGGAGCATGCAAGATGGAGAGCAGAACTTTTTCTTGTTCTGTGAACCGGACAACACGCACTAATTAGCACTACTAGCATACTAGTACCAAGACGTTAGCGAATTTTTGCAGAAAAGGAAATATTTTTATTTCCGCCCAAGACGAAAATAAAACTTTTTCACCCCGAAGGCTGGTTAAATGCCACTCGCGTTTTTCAGCAAAACTTCGAGCGCGTTAAGGCCTTGCACTCGATCACCACTTGACTAGCTAATTTTACTAAGTTGGTCAGTTAGTAATCACCGCGATGGTCCTCAGATGTTGAAAGAGATGATGAAGGCTTCGCCTCCAAGAAACTCTGAATCAATGAGAAGCTGTGCTGGGCTGTGATTACCATAATTTTAAAATAGGTCTTTAAAACACTTTAATAATCTGATTTACTACAATAATAAATGTTATTTCATTGTCAAAGTTTGTGTTTGAATACACTATAATATATTTGTTCTTGTTATAGTTTAGTTAAGAGAAAAACTAGCATACGAACTTCGCTTGGAAAGAGATATTTTACTAGTTCGTATTCTGCTAAAGCATTCCTTAGAGTTTGAATTCATTAATACTGCTTTCGAAGAGCTTTATTGGCTGATTTACTAATAATATTAGTTGTTAGTTTTATTATTACGAGGTTGTACCATATTAATTAATTTTCTAAAACCCCAAGCTTTGCACTAATTTGTTGATAATAATAGCTTTTAAAAATAGAAACCACTATGTGGTGGTGTCTAACAGAAATGGGTAGACCGGGGTCTTCTAGTTCGCAACACTTAATCGACTCCATTTCAGAATGATTTTTGTTTCAACTATCTTGAAATTTGATAACCTATTAAAAAAATTACGTTACTAAAATAACTGACTAAGAATGAATTTGTAGGTATATCATAATATTTCTGACAGAATCTAACCATTACAATAAACAATAACATTAAATAATAATATCTAATTTTTTTTTAAATTGATGGTCAAATTTTGGATCATTAAACTTAAACACAAATTATAGTATGCAGTAAATTTAAATATGAAATGTCAGTTTTCCTATCTATTCGATTGACTTTCGAGTAATATGCAATAACCGGCAGTAATGTATTGTGTCGCTTATGAAATTATGATATATTACGAGTAGGTATATCATAATATCATGTACTATGGTGGATCAGCATTGGATACATTAAACAAAATTTCCAGATTATATACAATTTTTAACTATTACATTAAATTGAAAATAGGTATAACAAAAAGTATTTAACATGCACTATATTATTTTAGCAAATTATAGGAATATGAAAGAACCATATTGAAATTTAAAATTAACAAGCTAAATAAAGAATAACAGTTAAATTCGTCATAACGAACGCATGGAGACTTTTTGTTATATATTAATTATTATTATTAGTATTACTTTATGTTTCATAAATTATCCAGATCACATTTTTTCCTAATTAATCTTTATGAAACTTTTCACAGATATTTTTACTAATCATGAAATTTGCTTGTTTGAATGGTTGAAATTGGTTTTGTTGTTTTCTAGCAATTAAATTTAATTCGGTTGTTATCGCGTGAGATGCTATAAAATGTCCTCTTTAATGAGTTACAATATAAACTTTTGCTCAGAGATGCGTAGTTACTCTTTAAGTAATCCTATAATATAACATTTACATATGAATATTTACTTTATCAATCTCAGATAACTTCACACCTAGGTAATCAATCCACCCTCAGATGTAATTAAATGCTTCCTATTTCGGTATGTATATACCTAATATTAATATATTAATTGTTATTTTTAACTGTATTTGTTAAAATAACTACATCTTAATTCTTTCGAGTGGTTAACGGTGTACCTAACTATTCCTTACTTGTAATAATAAAAATCAAATTATTTTCAAAAGCTTTCAGTAAATCAGTAAGTATTTATTACTAAAAGTTTGTGAAAATATTTGATTTTTTATTATATAGTTTACACAGCTATTAATTTTAAAATTTTAATTTAATATTTCACAATTTATATACCTACCTATTTTTAAAGTATTTTGGTGAATAACATTCACAATATGTGTCAACAATCATAGATTAAATCAACCGTCAAAAATGATATTAATGATATCTATGATATATCATGTAATACATTATATCATATACTAAATGATATATTGACTTTGTGAAGAATATCTTTCAAAACCTATCCGTACGAGAGGTAAGTTACGATAAGTTTTCAATTTCGACAAAAATAATGTTGAACTTATTTTGTAACGAACATGCGTAAATTGCATATTTTATGTTGGTAATATTATGTACCTATATTATAAATAAAAATATATGTATTACAACATGTGGGATTTGCTGAGCAAATAAATTTTCAATTAAATATTTTCTATTGCCTTCCGTCTACTACTCTCCACAGAAGTATGTTGAAGTAGTACAGCTACATAATGTATTTCAACTATAAGTAAAAAATTTAACCACTTAGGTATAAAATAAATCATGAAAATTACATAGCACTTTTTCACTTTGCAGCAGGAAATTGTTAGATACTTGACATTTATCTATTTACAATACAGATTTTTCCGTTTAAGGTTATTAAGCAAAGTGTGTAAACATAAATTCAAATTAATACTTTCCCAATAACCGAGAAACTTCTTATAAATTGCTATAAATATAATAATTATTTATCCTTCATAAATTTTCTTTTACAATAAATTTTCAGACCGCTAGGCTTCTATATTCAGATTGTAAATTGCTTTACTTGGCTAAAGCTCAAAATCGTATTTTATGAAGACCCTTTGGCTGTTTTTTGATGTCCTTTAGTAACTCTTTCGATGATCAGTTTTACTACCAACTACTTGACCGACCTCAAACAATTTGATAAGGCTCTTATAGATTTTTCACTGAAAATAAAAGTAATAAAACTACTAGTAAATAACAAAATATGAAATGTTTTTCAGTAATCTTTTAGAAGTAGTTTCCACTTTCTTTTGCGTTACAACAAAGCAATGATTTTAAATATTTTTTACAAATTCATAGCAAAAAAAATATATTTTTAGTTCTAAAAGTGTTTCATACAATTTTAGCCTGTAAAAATTTATATGTTTACCAAAATTTAAGATGATCAGTTTTAAACTGTTGAAAATTTAACAAAAAAGAGAAAATTAAATACGGTTACATTAACTTAGGAATTGTTTTCATTAGTTATATTTGTATATTGCAATGATATTCACCCTTAAATGAATAATCACCCCACAAAAGCCCCCAAAACTAACGTTTCGCCGGAGATGGGTTTTTCTCTTCCTCAGAGTCGATGAGTTCGATAAACGAAATAAAAGGGTGTAAATTCGTGACAAGCATAATTTATTAATTGAACGTAAAAATTTTTCATAAACAATTTGCATCAAATTTTATGAGGACAATAAGTTTGTCTCAAACCACAAGTATTCTGATGTAATGGCTCAGACATGCACGCAATATTTAACGTTTTAAATTTTAACACTGTACGTGTAAATCTGTCCATTCATGTAATGGGTGTAATTTTATAAAATAGCAAATACAATTTTTAATTAATAAACTCACTATTAAATGGTAAACTTTTATTGAAGTCAGTGCGTTGCCGGATCCATGTGGCCAAACTCTCGTCAGCAGTCGCCAGCTGTTCCAATCTATTCCAATCCACCAAACGTTCCACACAGCAGCCAATATTCCAAAAACCAGTAAATTCTCCAACAACTTAATTCGTCAGAAATACACAATCGCACACTTATTTTAAATTGTAATAAGCAATTACGCGAAGATTCGATTTACGCTAATTATTCACCTTTTTAGTGAATTCACAAAATTGTACTTCCCTGATCTTTAGATCAACAAGAAGTTTTTGGAGTTCTTCCTTCTTTGAAGACCACCAAAGAACTCTACTCCGCTTGAGTTTCACCGGGGAATTCGCGTGTTCCCTCTTTGAGTTTCACCAAGAGACTCCTCTCTCCTTGAGCTTCACTAAGAGACTCCTCTCTCCTTGAGCTTCACTAAGAGACTGGCTTCATTCCGGCTTGCTGGCTTTTCTGTCTCTCTCCCAGTTTTCGAAATTGGATTTTTATGGTGGGGTTTGACATTTCTGTTTACTAATGTCGCACTTATTGATAGGTAACATGGTGTTTATAACTGTTTGTTCACTAAATTTTTATTTTCATTTTACACTTTTATAGAAAACTGCGGTTGTTTTAAAAATTAAAAATCATACACAAGATGTTGCAAAATACTTGTTTTACATAATTCACTTCAAATTTGTGTGGTTTTGTGTGTAAATTGTTACATGCGGCGGTTTGTTATTAATTTGATGCAAAAGTCTATTTTATCAGTCAAATTAACTGGTTATTGAATTAAAATTAAACAAAATCGAATCACTCCCTTTATTTGCTTGCTTATACCCTCTAATGGTCAAAATACCACCACAGCTTACCCCCTTGTAAGTAATGCCATCAGCAAACGTTTTTCCAAAATAAGTGCGGCCTGTTGGTATTTCTTACACAAAATAGAGGTGATATTTTGAATCTTATCTACCTCATAACAAGTTTCAGCCTTCATCATAATCAAATTTATAGTAATAAAAATCAAAAATAAACTCTCCCTTCAATGATTCACGTAAGTGAAATCATCCCCTAAATTTTTAAATGAGTGCAATCTCCCTTCTAAATTGCGATTTAGGATAGACCCCTTCGTTAATTCTATAAAACACGTGGGTTTCAATATCATCTTATACCAGCTAAGCTGTGTTTCATCCATGATTGGCGTCCCAAAATTTCAAAAATCTCACCCTCATTCAAATTTTCTAATATCAAATTTACAACTATCCTAACTTAAATCTACTAACTAAATCAAATAAAATCTTTCAAATAAAATCATCCCTTTATAAAAATCTCGCTATCATCACCAATCTTTGTCATCCCAATCAAATTTCAAAACTTTTCAAAATCATTTCGCACAAAATTCTAACTACCCCCTATGATTTCATAAATCTTCACTCGCAGTGATTCGATAAACTTTTCTTCAAAAATTCAAATCTTTTCATTTCAAAATTCGTTTAATAATTTTTCAAACTTTTATTTTTCGAACGTGGAGTGGACCTTTAAAAAACTTTTCTATAACATCGTACTTGCACAATTTCCATTTTACTATTCAATATTTCGATTCATCTTATTGTCAAATCCTCCATTGCGATTTAAAATTCTTAATCTTCAAATTCATTTTCTTCAAAACTTTTCTTCATTAACTGGCTACATTTTCTTTCTTGAAAACGGTAGCAACTCATTACCTTCATCAATTCTTCTATTAAACTTTTCTTCATCAACTGGCTACTTCATACCATGAGCGGTAGCAATACTTCAATTCTATTCAATTCACTTTACTTTAACTATTCAACCTTCAAACTTCTTAATTATCATTATCTTAATTTTTCGCAATGGCAAGTCATTTTCTAAAACTTCAATTCATTCTTAAATAATTCCATTTTCTTCTTGCTCAGTACAACTTTTACTTTCCATTTTTCATTTAGTCCATGTTTAATTTTCCGAAAAATTTATTTATTTTTAATTCCTTTATAAAATTTTTAATTATTAATTTGCTTCTATTTCGAAGATTACTGTTTATCGCGTTATTTAAATTTCACTGCTTTTAAAGTTTCTTATTTATTCTTCAAATCCAAATTATTCCATGTGCGTAGCTTTAAATTTTTGTTTGTTATTATTAAAATTGTTTTAATTATTCTTGATTTAAAAATTCTTCTTACTGGTGACGATTCGCGTTTAATTATTTATCAAATTTACAAGTCCTTATTCACTAATTATTTACACTATTAATTTTTATTTACACTTTCCATTTTCTCGCGGTTGTCTTAAATTTTCAATTTCCCATTTTTCTTAATTTATTGGGGTGGGTTGTCTTCGTTGGTGAATTTCCAACGTACTCGCCGATATTGCCATTTAGAGGGAATCACCACCCCTATCTCTTCTATCACCTTCATCTTCTTCTTAATTTGAAAATTTCCATAAATTTTCTTAACTTTCAAAATTTTGTTTTTCTTAAAAAATTTCCTCATTTCAAAGAACCATCTCATTTTACTAGACGGTATGACGTCTTCGTCCGCAATAATTTCTTCTAACTTGTCACCCCCTGAATCGGTAGTACTTTCCACCTCTTCATTTATCTTGTTAGAAATAATTTTTATTTCCATTGCATTCTTAATTTTTGTCGAGTAGTTTTGTTTTCTTAACCAATTAAATTTTCTTTTCCTTTGTAACTTTTCCCATTTTCTTCTTCTTACTTCCCTACGTGAATAAACTAGGACTTTCTTAATAGTGGCGCCTACACCACATTTTTCAACTTTGATTTCTTCTGGGATTTCTACCCCCTCGTCTGAATAAACTTCCACCAGGACTTCTTTATCAATGTCGCCTTCGACATCTTTTACTAGGGTTGCTACTACCCCCTCGTTCACGATAACTTCAATCACCCCAACTTCTTTTAATTTTTCATTTTCTTCCAAATTTTTATTTTCAATTTTTTCTACGATTATTTCTTCGCACTCTGCAATTATAACTTCCTTCTCTATTGTTGGGACTTCTTCAACTTTAAAATTTTCCATAACCAGGACTTTTTCGATGGGGTATTCTTCCAAAATTAGGTCTTCTACTTCTTCCCATTTTACAATTATTTCATTTTCTAAACCCATTTCAATTGTTGCAACTGCAGTTTCTTTTTGTTTTTCTTGGAAATTTTTAATTTCCTCCTCCAGGACTTTTTTATTTACAATGCCGCCTGTGACATTATCTTCCTTCACTTCTTTTATCGTTTCTTTTTCTTTGACGATTTCTTCTAATTTTAATTCTTCCGTTTTATCGACTTTAGCTTCCGTTTTATTAACTTTATTTTCTTTTAATTTTTCAAATTCTTCCTGCAGGGCTTCTTTATTTACAATGCCGCCTGTGACATTTTCTTTCGCAAGGGTATCTACCCCCTCGCTTAATACGGATTCTATTAATTTGTCTTCTTTTAAATCAGAATCCAAATTACAAAAATCTTGATCCATAACTTCGTCCATTTTTTTGTTTATTCTGACCTCAAAATTTTTAATTTCATTGCTTAATTTTACGTCCAGGGCTTCAAATCTATTATTTATGTCCAAGGTGTTTTCCTTTATTATTTTGATTTCTAGAGTGTTTTCCTCCAGTTTATTTTTAATATCCCCGAATTCATTACTGAGGCTCCCGAATTTACTATCTAATTTATTGTCGAATTTATTTTCGAGGTCTAGAGCATTATCCCTTAATTCCTTTTTCATGGTGGCCCAAAAATCTCCCATGTCCATACTCGGATTTGGAATTGTTTGCGCTTGTGGCAAACCCGCTACTGGTGTACTAGTAGCTATCGGAACTTCTGGAGTTGTATCTGAAATTTGGGATGCATCTCCCAAAAGTGTACCCTGTGTGAGTTGAGTCTCAGTACCTGTGTCTTCGATGCCCTGAATTAACCCTGTGTCTACAATTGGTGCGTTTAAATCTGGTACACCTGTATTATCCTGATCGCTATCACCCATTTTAACAAATTTTATTTTAATTTAAATGTGCAAATTATTTTTATTTAAATTTATCTACCTGCCCTCACAAATGTTGAGACTTTCACGCATGTGTTTATCAAATTTTTAATTTGTTAAATTTTGTTAAACCTAACAATGGATTTATTTGCAGCTGCAATATTTTCGACCTTTTATTTTTAAACTTTTCAACCTCATGTGTTCAAAAACCTTTCAAATTTAACAAATGTGTTCTCTTTCTAACACATTAGAAATTAATTTTATTAAAAATTTCAAATTTTTGATTTCAAATTTTTGATTTTTATTTTCAATTTTACGCCTAACTACCCCTAATTTCGTCCGTTACAGCCCCACGTTAAGGGATGCCAATTTAGTTGTTATGATCTTCTCGTCAAACGAACTATAACTAAGACCCTCAAAACTAGTTTTTCGCCGAAGATGGGTTTTTCTCTTCCTCAGAGTCGATGAGTTCGATAAACGAAATAAAAGGGTGTAAATTCGTGACAAGCATAATTTATTAATTGAACGTAAAAATTTTTCATAAACAATTTGCATCAAATTTTATGAGGACAATAAGTTTGTCTCAAACCACAAGTATTCTGATGTAATGGCTCAGACATGCACGCAATATTTAACGTTTTAAATTTTAACACTGTACGTGTAAATCTGTCCATTCATGTAATGGGTGTAATTTTATAAAATAGCAAATACAATTTTTAATTAATAAACTCACTATTAAATGGTAAACTTTTATTGAAGTCAGTGCGTTGCCGGATCCATGTGGCCAAACTCTCGTCAGCAGTCGCCAGCTGTTCCAATCTATTCCAATCCACCAAACGTTCCACACAGCAGCCAATATTCCAAAAACCAGTAAATTCTCCAACAACTTAATTCGTCAGAAATACACAATCGCACACTTATTTTAAATTGTAATAAGCAATTACGCGAAGATTCGATTTACGCTAATTATTCACCTTTTTAGTGAATTCACAAAATTGTACTTCCCTGATCTTTAGATCAACAAGAAGTTTTTGGAGTTCTTCCTTCTTTGAAGACCACCAAAGAACTCTACTCCGCTTGAGTTTCACCGGGGAATTCGCGTGTTCCCTCTTTGAGTTTCACCAAGAGACTCCTCTCTCCTTGAGCTTCACTAAGAGACTCCTCTCTCCTTGAGCTTCACTAAGAGACTGGCTTCATTCCGGCTTGCTGGCTTTTCTGTCTCTCTCCCAGTTTTCGAAATTGGATTTTTATGGTGGGGTTTGACATTTCTGTTTACTAATGTCGCACTTATTGATAGGTAACATGGTGTTTATAACTGTTTGTTCACTAAATTTTTATTTTCATTTTACACTTTTATAGAAAACTGCGGTTGTTTTAAAAATTAAAAATCATACACAAGATGTTGCAAAATACTTGTTTTACATAATTCACTTCAAATTTGTGTGGTTTTGTGTGTAAATTGTTACATGCGGCGGTTTGTTATTAATTTGATGCAAAAGTCTATTTTATCAGTCAAATTAACTGGTTATTGAATTAAAATTAAACAAAATCGAATCACTCCCTTTATTTGCTTGCTTATACCCTCTAATGGTCAAAATACCACCACAATATATAACACAGGCCTACAAAAAAAATGTTTTGCGTTGGTGCCTAAGATTTTAAAACTGATTTTAGCTATATTTGGGGCGCTGAATCTAAATATCTAATAAGTTTTTCTCTATCAGCTCTACTTTTGTAGATAATGATTTTTTTAACCTGAAGATCTACACGAAATGTGCATTTTTAACCAGTTCTAACACCATTTTGTGCAGTTTTAAATCAATAATGAAAAGATTTTTTCCTATATATTTGCCGTCTGAATCTAAATATAAAATCAGATTTTTTCTATCAGCTCTACTTTTTTAGATATTTTTTTTCTTTAAAATCACGTGATATGGCGAAATGTGTACCTCTAATAACATTCTGTACGGTTGTAAATCATATAATACAAGAATTGATTCCTGTATATTTGCCGTCTCTCAAGAAGACAGTCTTGTAATTTGTCACAAAATTAGTGAAAAAAATGAAAGATGGCCGACAAAGAAGACTTAACAAATAATATTTAACAATAACGTTATATCTTAGAAATTTGAGCTGCTAGGCAAAAACTAATGCCATATTTGAACTCAGGGCATCAAATTCATATGAAATCAGCTCCAAATGCCCCGGCACAAAAACACTGTTGACCAGTGAATCGGTGCGAATCGGTGCAATTCTAATTTCAACATTGATATAATAACCATATGGTTATGACTAGATTGTTATCTTAACTTATAAAAATGTTACCAAAAATTGGTATTCTGATTAAACTCGCATAACCGTATTGGTTATATTTTATCCGTAACCATACCTTGTTAGAAATATATAGTTCACATAGTATAGGGGAGAGGTGGCATGAAAGAGCCAGGTTTTGAAAGAGCCACTTGCATTATTTTGGTACTTTAAGAACGGATTTTTTTGGTAATTTATTTTTAAGTAGCAACACTGATTTCCCGCCACCCACAAACATTTGACAGTTCGACGAAATCAACGGACGCCGGCACATCGAGTCAAAGTTTTTTGCACTAAAAAGTAAATATTTTACTTCATTTAAGTTGTTTTTTGGTATTTTATTGTAAACAAATATAAGTAAATGGATTGTAGATCGAGTTTGTGCGACCCTTGATCGAAGTGTTCTGATTAAAATAGTTTAATTGATTAGGTTAGGATGTCGCAAGTGCTAATTTATTTGAATTTTAAAATGCAATTGGATTGCCAAATTTATTTGGGTTGTAAAATTTGTATCTTTTATTCAAAATGTTCTAAATAAATTAATCTCCCAGATATTATTATCATTGCTATTTAATTCTAATTCTGTAGTTCGCATACTTTTAATTAATTTACCTATTATATAAATTATAATATATAATTATTTTATTAATTAATTATTATTAACTAAATTGTAACTTTTATTATTTTATATTCAAGTTAAGGTAAATAAAAATTAAAATTGGAATACACAAAATATATTAAGAGTTAAAAGCTATTTATATTTTATTTATTTAAAATAATTTCAGTATTATTATGCGTTAAATATTTGTGTAATGGCTAATTTTAAAATCAACAAAATTGTTAGTTTTGTTAATATCAACCATGGAATAATATAATTCGGATACGGAATTATATTTTGTTTGTAAATTTGTCTTCTATTTGCAATAAAGTCAGAAAGATGTAATGTAAAGATGTAAATATAAGAATTTTATGTACTTATAGGTCATTTGCAATGTAGTGTTGATAACAAAATGCAGAATGATAAAATGTATTTATAATTAGCAGAGCAGACAATGAACATGAAATGTAATTACAACTTATAAAAATTAAAAAAAATTTAATTTTTCATATTAAACTTTTGTTAAAACGGTACGTAACTCGATCGTTATTTTTAACATCAATCCGCATCAATCATACAAATGTAATTTACAATCAATAATTAATAATTTTATAATTTATGCAAATGACGGATAATAGGTGTGATCAAAAGTATGACTTTGGAATTATACTAACAAGGGGCGAGCCAACATTGTCACTCCACCAATTTGCATCATTTTTAATATACTTTATGGTCATTTAATTCAGTCAATTTGGAGAAAATCGATTTTATAGAACGAATTCGTATGATTACTGTATAAATTGCATTTTCATTATTCCAAGGTTAACCATGATGTATTCCTTATTGGAGCAAAATGGGTTGCATAATCGTAATGCATATGTTACCTGCAAGTTTCGTTCTTTGAAATAAATTTTCTCCAAATTGGCTGAATTAAGGAATTTAAAATTTTCACCTAACGTATAACTAATTATGACCAAGAGGTATATTAAAAACTATGCAAATTGGTGAGTGACAATGTTGGCTGGCTCCTTGTAATTAAATTGTAACAAATGTAATAATAATTATTAAGAATCATCCAAAACTTGTTATTCTTGTGTGCAGATTTTATAAAAATAGAGACAAATCTGAATAAAGATCAGGAGTCTTGAAAACTTAGTTGTTCAAATCTCACCCAACCGAAGTTCTTCTAACAAGGGCAAGGTCAACCCTTCTCCTCACAGATCTGCACCAAATTTTGTATACGATTACAAACCAATTAGAACGTCAACTTGATGAAAAAAGAAAGACCCCAAACGCCTTAATTTTGGAAAAAATATTTTTTAAAAACACAGGCTAAATCTAACTTTTGTTTTCGAATGTACCTCTATTGACAGTTAACCTAACCTCCAATTGACGTAGATTTTGTAAGCAACAAAACTCTTAAATTTATTATTTGTTTATTAACTTATTTTATCGCAAATTACTTTTAGCCTAAATTATTTACAACAAAGTTTATACATGAAATTTGGTACGTGAAACGTTTATGGTGTTACCTGGATCGGTGATCAATCGTAGATCATAAATTTCTGTGTATCGGGGCGCTCCGATAATAATCACTTGCCGCCTTGATCGAGACGGAGAGGCTTAAAGAAGTATAGGAAGGATCATAGATTTGTGAATTTGTAATATATAAATTTATTAGTTTTAATAAAATTTGTATATTATAGCTACATTTTACAATAAATATAATTTTTATAATTCTGTTGGTCGACATCAAAGTATATTTATTTATTACTAATTGAGAAGTCCATCCACTCTTAAATTTCCTTATTGCTCTTCTTTGTTTGTCCAGAAAACAAGGCACCTCGTACCAACGTCATGGTTTCACAAATAAGTGTATACGATTGATCACCGATCCAGGTAACACCATCAACGTTTCACGTACCAAATTTCATGTATAAACTTTGTTGTAAATAATTTAGGCTAAAAGTAATTTGCGATAAAATAAGTTTGTAAATAGTTAAATAAATAATAAATTATAAGAGTTTTGTTGCTTACAAAATCTACGTCAATTGGAGGTTAGGTTAACTGTCAATAGAGGTACATTCGAAAACAAAAGTTAGATTTAGCCTGTGTTTTTCAAAAATATTTTTTCCAAAATTAAGGCGTTTGGGGTCTTTCTTTTTTCATCAAGTTGACGTTCTAATTGGTTTGTAATCGTATTCAAAATTTGGTGCAGATCTGTGAGGAGAAGGGTTGGCCTTGCCCTTGTAAGTGGTGTCTGAGTCTGGAATTTCACCTAGAGAACTTCAACTATGGATAATTTTCCACCAAGGGAATTATAGGCTTAGAAAGACTTCATAGGCAATTCCTCTTTGAATTTTTTTTCAATTCCCGGTTTGTAAGTTTGCTACTAAGTTTTGGCTGGCTTGTTGTTAATATAACTTGAGAATATAGTTATTATAATATTGCTAAGTGGTCTGCTGCAAGGTCCTAGCAGGATTTTGTTTTGCGCAGCTTCGAGGTGATACCTTTCATAACATTGAAGTTGATTAGGTCACTTTTTTTCTTGCGATCACTTGGCCAGCAAGTGGGCTCTCCAGTACATAAGTAGTCCATATTGTGTTCCGTTGTGTTCATTCACCGTTATTGAAATATAAATTATGTTTCAGTATTACTGAACATATTGGATTGAAATTGATGATGTGCAAGTATAGTTTAAAGTTAGTAATTGTAATTAAAATTTTCATTATCAGAATTTGTTTTGCAAATCAAAGTAGCAGAAACTTTTGTAAAAGCAATAAAATATTCAAATGTCGTTAAAGGCATTTGAAAATGTGCGCCAATTAAGTTTCACTTCAGAAACTTATTCACGTTTCACGAGATTTGCAATCCAATACTTACGTCAAATTCTCATCCTAGTAAATTATTGCTTCAAACAAATTTCAAATTTAAGCTATTGTCATTAAAGTAGATAAGTTAGACTGACTGAGTCCTCGTCTAGTCGTATGGATTATTATTACTAAAGTGCACTGAAAATACAATCAGGGACGTATGTACATGTAGCCTGCTGACTATTTATAAAGGATTATGAAGTTACCACTAGCATCTAAGAAAGATCGTACTACGTAGGCGAATAATTTATTAGTTTAAGAATTTAGATCCGCAATTTATAGGGACGTTATGCAGCACTGCATCCGGATATTACAAGCATTAATGAGCACTTAATTAATTCATAAGTTTTAATTAAATTGATCATTCATACTACACGAAGGTTTATAGTCGATTTCCGTATTCAAATGAAGATTAAAATTTAAATTACGTTTAGTAAGAAATTGGTGGTATAACGATTAATTATTATGGTATTATATTGAGTTTATTATATTAAATTAACTTAATTTAAGTAAACAAAATTCAATTTTTTTTATTGGTATATTTTATTTGTATTGTTACGTAAAGATAAAGAGTTGACATTTTAAACAAAATTCTATTGGGTAAATGTAAATATTGTAAGTTTCCGATACACTACGTGCTCAACTGGTTGTGACGTCTTTAATAGATACAAAAGAGGTTACAACGTTTGTATGCGCTGCCTTTTAATATTTTAAAAATTGTTTCTTTTTTCCTTTTATTACAGTTTTCTGGTTACCAATGTCATTGGTATAAATAATCAATAATATGTATGAAGTTTTAAAACAATAAATTTTACGTAAAATCTGGAAGCTTGGCTGTGTACCAAATCTCATTGCGAGAAACGTATCGCTATTAAAGCTAAATAGACTTTGGTAAATATTTTGTATGTAAAATTTATAAATTGCTATCAGCTACGAAAAAAGATTTTTTAACCATTTTAAATAATTATATTTTAATTTGAAACAATAATATTGAAAATATTCGCTTTTAAAATTTTAAATATTGAATAATGTATTTTCTTACTAAAGTAAATTGGTATTACAACAAACATTACAAATAAAAAAAATTTAATATAGGCATTTTCTTATTTTCTTATTTATTCTAAGTTATCTGTTGAAAATGCTAAACATTTACTTCTTCTTTTCTCTGAGAAGTTTATAAGCGCTATATGTATTCAGCTTATGTGTGAATATTTACTGTATCTGCTAAGGGTGTGGTTGAAAATATCGTGCAAATTGTTTATTTAAAGTTGGTGGTGTATTTATAAACGACCAGAGCATTTACTACTACAAGAAAGAGGTTGTTTTAGTTTGGCTTACCCTTCGGAGTAGATTTGGATATTGCTTATGAGACGGGGGTTGTTGCTTTTGTAGGCTAGCAGTTTTAAAAATCATATAAAAAGTAAAGATGCAATAGGTCATTACGGAAAGCTGTAAATTAATAATATTATTTACTTTTGAAAACTTATTAAAAATTATTAAATAATTTAATTATTTACTTTTTCTAATGTTGTCAATGGCAACGTACTTTATAGAATTATAGTGTAACGTTGTCAATGACAACGTACTTTATAGGATATAAAATAAGTTAAAATTCTAATTTTTCTGTTAGTGTTAGAAAAAATATTGAAGACAACGCGTGTTTTATAGATTAAAAATCTTTGCCTATTAAATCCTCACTCCCTGATGTCGCTCGGATTTAAAGTACGACATCGATTTTTAAACAGTCTATAAAACACTAGTTGCCTTAATAGCTATTAAAACTCGATATATTTTAACATATCATATTTATTGATTATCACGAGTTAAAAAGTTAATAATTTTGAAATTAATAATAGAATATTTTATTTTTATTTGCATCTCAATCTTGATTGTGTAAACAAACTTTAATTACAAATCAGGCTGTGTCAAAACTCTCAAATGAACGAACCTATTTGGAAAGTACAGCAATTCTGTCAAATAAGTAAATATGAAATTTACTAAACTGTAAACTAAATATAGTATGTGGTTACTCGGCCTTCCGTCTCACTGGGTCTAAAATGTCCACCGTTTAAGGATTGCAGGATCATTATTTTGGTTTACTTTCAACGAAAAGTTGAAAAAAAAAATATTTTCAACAATTCAATTTTGAACTATATAAATGCAGGATATATAGGATATAATTATAAATTTCGACAATTTGTTTGATGAAGTGTCAAAAGTTGCACTTTTGCTTTCGTAAATTTAAAAATGTACGTTCGCATCAGATGTTAGAGGGTTGGAAGCAATTACGAAAAATTCATTTAAAATTTATGTATTAAATCTCGACGTCGCGATTTTAAAGTTAAAAATTCGATGTTTTTTCGTCAAATGTGCTTTTTTGAAAATAATGTGTAAATTTTGATTGTATGGTAATTGTAGAACTATATTCCACAAAAGATTATTACTTAGTGGTACCATTACATATATTTTTAACATCTATAATATCATGAATGATTTTTTTTTAGTAACGGCTCATCAATTAAGACTTTTAAGATAAGAATATCAATCTTTTTCTTATTGATGGGTATCCTTCCTGTACAGTAAGTTGAGTTTTCGGTCACAAACAAAGTAAAATAAAATTAAATTGATAAAAAGAGCCTGTAAGTCAGTAACTTACATCGTCTGATGTTTCAATACGACAGAATGGATTAATATAATGAATCTCAAAAATATGTAAGAAGTGCAAAAAACTACAAGAGCAAGTAATCCATTTTGTAAAATACTATTGTTCTCAGGCGAAGGACTCAAATAATGTGTAGCAATTCCGCTATTTATTATTCCAATAATACAAACCGACAAACCCAACAATGTTAATCCAAGTTTGTAGTAAAATTAGTTTTTATAGTGAGGATGAATGTAATGTAATCGAATATTAAAGAAAACAGCACACATATTTTTCAAATTGCACAATTATTTTAAAATGCTAAATTTTTGTGTTGCTGGCAAAATATATTTTAGTTGTCACCCAAAGTTTCGCAAATTGCTTTCGGGACAAGTCTTGAATAGGAAATAGAAAAGCAAAGAAAAGTAGATGTAAAAATCGGAGGTAAAAGTAATAACACAATACAACTGTCAATTTCCATAGCAACGTTAAATTCTTGTTAACTAAAATTACATAATTTATTTTATATTATGTAAAATATTTATATTAATTTATACTAAAACAATACAAGTTATAATTTAGTAACTATAATTAAATATTCTTACGAGTTAATAATACACATAAATATACTAAAATGAAACTCTTATTTTTTTATCAAGTTGTAAGCAAATAAATTCATTAAGTGTTACATTTTAGCAACTTAATATATTATTTCACAAGTTAATAACTCAAAATATATTTACCTTATATATTTTAATCTTATACTAATTATGTAAATAATACCTATGATATTCTAAATTATTTACCAGAGAGAATTTACGATTCTTAATAATAATTAAAAATAGGGTAAGTATTACACTACAAAAAAATGTGAAAAAGTACATTGCACTCTAAATGTTTAGTTAAACTAGTAGGCCGTGATGTTTTGATATAAATTTTAACTGTGACATTTTAAGTTTATCCTTATTGAGTGTAACAAAAGTGGCAGATCAAAAAATATTGTGGCGTTTTGTTAGTCTTTTCAACTGAACACATCTTTAAAAATTTATGATGTTTAATTAGAAGGTTTTTCAAGCTGTAATTTTCTGTTACTTTAAGCGTGAATTTGCCCACCTAAATGTAGTTTTGGCCTTAAATCTTTGAAAAATGAACTTTGTACATGGTGTCCAAAACTGCTGTTACCAATATAAATATTGCAATTTTACCTATGCATCATGATAGAGAAAGACAATCATGTTACTGTTGGCTTGATTCAAGCGACCTGGCTATTGTTGTGAAAGCTTATGGATCTACGGAAGCTGTGTGCTCACTGGATTCTTCATAATTTAACATTATTTATTAGCTAATAAAACAGATCGTGTCAATTGGAGCAAAGCCACTTTTGTACTCTTTTCTCATGGATACTCTTGCTAGGTTTCTAATATTATGAGAGGCGACGAATATTGGATTTATTCATATAACCTCTAAAATAAACTAAATTTGGCTCAGTTACTTAGCTTGCTTTGGAAGTATTTCTATTGTGATAAATGCTAACGGAGATAATTGGATTAACTTTTTGTCTTGATAAAGCGTACAATAAAGATACGCAAAATCGACTTTAAACCTATATTATAATTGAATTGTCCAATTCCCAAAAACTTAATTAATTTGTTAATTGTGAACGTTTCAATACTTGGAAAATACTATACTGCTGTTTCTGCAATTTATATTGGCTTTGTCAATTTGTGTATTTTAACAAAAAATATCTATTTTTATTTATTTTTAAATTCTTCATTTTATTTAATGTAACTTATATACTGTCGTGTTCAAATATTATATTTTATGGTGAGAAATAATGAAACTTTAATGGCCGAGACTATAAACGATTAATAAAGTTATTTTAGATTAAAGCTAACCTTTAATTTCTATTAAACTATAATTTCTAACAATTGTAGAATGTCGAATAACTGTAATCTCAAATAAATAACATTTACCTAGTACCTATGAAGTGACTTTGAGACTTGATTTTCAAACGCTACCTGTATTTTATTTTAAACATATAAATTTATTATGTGTATTTGTTATTATGTTATTATGAATTTTAATTGTAATATAAAGAACATTTAAGTAAAATAATTTTTGTTCTTTATCTTGCTAGTAAAATTTATATTTACAGTATAACTAATAATACTTTATATATATTCTCTTTAGTTAGTGTAGTTTGGTGGACAAACGCTTAAGCTTTATAGAAGATACTATAGGGCATAAAACCCAACTTCAAAACTTGCCTTTAATTTTTTTTAAATTTTTATTTATAATTTTCACAAGTTAATAAGCCAAAAATATTGTCGTGTAATTTTTGGAATAAGGAAGTGGTTGGATTGACTTTTGTATTTATAATTTGAATTTTGTATGTTTCGCGGCCTCTAGGAAGGAAAGAGCGCCGAATGTAAGATAAGGGACTCGCATTTTGACCGCCAGCCGTGCGAGCGAGTCGATGATTTTTGGTTGATGATGTAAAATAGTGAAAATTTTTGATTCAGAGAATAATAAATACGATTAATTTTGAAAAGCGGTGCGTTTGTTTTAGAAACCATTAGTTTTATTTTAGAGACCATATTGTTTTTTTGAAAAATTTAGAACAAAATTAGAAATTTGTTTGAATAGAAGGTCACGCGTTAGGAGTGATAACGATACCATTGGCTAGTCGTGGCGTATGCATGTGATAGACCCGTCCGATGGAAAATTAGAAAATTACAGTTCAGGAAGCTTAATTATTTTGAATACATTTAAAATTAATAAGGGTAGTTTATTATATTGCAATATATTTTCATATTACCTGTCATGAAACTGCGAGTTTCATTGCATGTTGAGACAGTCGAAACACGACAATTGCAGATCAACGCGACTGTTGGTCAGAAACTAAATTTGTGTCTGCCCTAGGACAGAAACGTCAAGTTTCTGCCCGCTTACTCAGTTTTTGATTTCATTTTAAACCTGTCAGAATTGAATTTATTAATTGTAAACAATTAATGTGACAGCTGACAATTTTTATATGTTATGAAAACTCTCAGATTCATTACAGGTAATATGAAAAATAGTATGTTTGGCACGGGATGAAACACGATTTCAGACTCGAGGTGATGCCAGCCCTCGCTTTCGCTCGGGCAGGCAATTCTCACCCTCGTCTGAAATCGTCTTCGTTCATCCCTTGCCAAACAATATACTATTACTTATTTTAATTTTATAAAAAATAAGCAACGTTAAGATACAAACGTCGATCGTAATACACCTAGTGATACTCATCGCGATATCCACCTTAAATTTTGATTTGAAAACAATTGTCCCAAATTAATGCCTACATCCAAAATTACCCTATTTTACAGTACTAACAAAAAATTTAATTGAACCTAATCTATTTTCGTTTTCGGTGTTATTGTTTTTCGGTATTTTTGTTTCGATGTTTTGACGTGCTACCCATAGCAAGTGAGATTCTCAGATTGGCTTGTTTAAATAAAACACTCTTTAAATAAGCCAAATTTATGTAAATGCTCTTTTGCCAGCTAGTAATTCAAATATTGTAATTTTTAGCAAAAAGCAGGAAGTGTGAATTTATGTATGTACATCAAACTGTTTTGCACTTTAAAGGGTACAACTAAACAGCTATGTCAAAAGATAATTAAAATTTAATTTTCCGAGCACTATAAAGTACACACAAGCTCCAAACGGCATTCAAATTACAGCAAGAAATTATAACTTAGCTCGTGATGGTTTATTTGCAAGAAAATCAAAAGCTTAGTAATTTTATGGCAGTTGATTTAGAGAATATTTTAAATTTAAAGGAATTTTTTTTTTAATATAAAAGTTCAATATGGCAGAACTAATCTAATAATACTAATGGAAGTTTTTGAATGATTACAACGTTGATCGATAGAAATGTAACAGTTACATGAAAACGATTCGTTACAAAGTTTTGATGTTATTTATTTTTGTATTTTAATGTAGTACATTATTATTTCTAAACCACAAGTCCTGAATTTGTTTGAGATATTTCACTTACATTTTTATTAATAAATATCATCTTATTTAATTATATTTATATTATATCCTTTGATATAAAAAGTATCTACCGTAATATATTTAATTTTATATTACAGACATTTTAATTTAAAAATAAAATTATTTTGGTTTATTCGTGTAGGCACACAAATATTTTAATGGGGATATCCTGCTCGCCATATAAAATATAACTTGAACATATAAATTTAGAGCTTATATAACAACACCAGCAAGGTTTATGTACATTTTTGCTTAAAGTAAGAAAAGTGATACACGAATATCATTTTGTTAGATAGAATGTGATGTAATATTTAAAATTTATGGCCTAAATTGTGAAGAAACAACTTTACATGTTAATAAGCAAGTCATAACAAAATAAATTATTAATATCGTAAATAGTCACGCCAAGTAGATAACACTGTAACATTGAGCCAGTGCTGACTCCTTAATTCGTAATTTTCGAAATGTCTTAATTATTATCAGCCAAATGTAAGTTATAACAGTATTTTTACATTTAACGTACCTAACGTTTAAGCGTAAGATAGACTAGATCGATAGAATAATCTTGAAATATAAAACAATAAAGCTTCCGTTCAAAAATACATTTCTCATGAAAACCTGACATTTTGTTACTTGATATTGCACACAAGGTTAAATTTATACTTTTTCAAAGCAGCGTTCACAATGAAGTGGGGTCTTGCACTGCTTCGGTAGAAAGCTGACAAGTCCCAATTAGATTACAGTATTTTCTTCTATCCTTTTCTACGATTAAAAAATCGTTCATTTTGATTGGCTCTTGCTAGCTTTCTTCCGAAGCAAGGCAAGACCCCAATTCATTGTGAACGGCACTTATAGGAAAAACAGCTATTTTTTTCTTGTAAATTTTCTTTCTCTTGTAGGATTAAATTTTGCCTTTTGAATTTATCACCAAATTATCAAAGATTTAGGTCATTTACTGCACTGGAATGACGACGTCAATGAATGTTTTTTTGATGTTGAATGAGAAGAAAGTGCATTTTTTGTGGGAAGCCCAATTGGCCAGGTATACAATTAGAGGGGTTATTAGAGAGAAAAAAAGGTTGAAAATAAGTGTCAAACTAAGGGTACATTGCCTGTATCCTGTTTTTTTATGTTAATGGTGGCAATTCACTAACGCAGGGGACCACCTGCTTAACGTGCCTTCCAAAATACGGAGACTAGCCATAAGAAAGTTTAATCTTCCCCGGATTTGAACCCGGTACCTCGCATTTGCAGTTAAATGAGTTAACTGCAAGGCAATGATCGTCTCAAGAATAAAGATGTATAATAATTAATAAAAAAAATTGTTGTATTCTAAATTAATTTGAATTAACACGTTCCAGTATTGTCCGTTCCATTAAAGAATCTGCGATTCTAATGATTATAATAATGGGTTACGACGGCGATATGGTTATTTTAGTTAACAATCATGAGATGGTGTTTTTTGGAAAGTTCAAAATCAGAGAATTATAAAAATTAAAAATAAGCAACTCGAAACCGAACAATAATAATTCAAATATCTTTGCGCAGTCTAACTATAATATATTCAGAAATAGGTATTATCTACTCTATTTTTTTATTTTCTTAACCGAACAAGACTGAAATAATAAAGAAGTTTTCCCATCCAGATTATTGTTAAATTGCATTGGAATTACTACATACAAAGGTAGTACTTATTATTGCGTATTTTCTCCTCTAACAAGCATTTATGTCATGCCCAACGATCTTTATAAGCACACTTATAAATTCGCTGCGTAATTTTTTGATAGATAACAAGCAGTGTATCGTAAGGCGCAACCCTTATTCTGAATTAGCTCAGATCAGTAAAGCCAGCAGTAAATGAATTTTGCTGTTTGTAAACATTTTTATCTTTTACCTACACACCTACGAACGGTTTCAAAAAATATTATATGTAATTTTAAATAATCTACTGCTGTTCTAAAATTACAACAGCACTAAGACTATGAAATGTATAATTTTCTGGACTCTGTTTATCGGTCAAGTGATGGCGATGTCCGACTAACAAGAATTAATTATTATGGCACATTATATTACAAGAGAACGCATTCCTAATCCCACTTCATACACACCCAACAACAGTAAAACATCCTGTTTGCATTGTTTTAGTAATATTTCTTACATTTTTTGTTCAAATTAGTATCTACTTTGTTGGTTAATAATTAAATTATAGTAGACGCAGCACTTAAATTCTTTATAATAATATTGATCTATATTCATAATAATAGAGATTGTTACAAAACGTTGAAAATATTAATTTCCGCTTTACCAAATTTTTTTTATCTCTAAATTTTGTCAGCATCGTGTATACACTTTAAACTGACTTGAGTACAAATCCATGTGCGGTTATCAGCTAAATTTAAATTAATTACATTTTGGCTTTAATGTTCTATTTTACTAGGTTGTGAATTTAGTGAAAGATTTTCAAATAAGTTAAATGCAGTTAATATTATAGCTTCGTCCATGATGGCATGACAGTTATGCACAAAAATACATTGAGTATTCTGTTATCTGAAGAAAAAATTCAAATAATCATTAGCGCATTTGTTATTTTTACAGTCAATGAAACTGACATTTGCTGTTTGAAAAGCTTTATTGAAGGAAACCATTGACATCGTCAATAATTACTCCAGAATTATTTTTGAAAATAAATTTGCTGTCGTTTTACCATACCACCGACTCAAGTCTTCGTATCCTTTTTTTTTTTAATTAAAACTATGTTTAACGATATCTTGTTCTTCTTCGTATGGTTCTTAACAGAAGTGTCGTGGCCATTAATTTTTTTTAATATCAAATTGTTTCTTGGATGGTGGATTTCCAATGCCTTCGAGAGGAGAGCGTTTAGAAAAAAGGTTCTTGCTTCGCCCGGAGTAGAACCGGGTATTTAAAATTAATAGTTAACGCACTTAACCATTATGATTTCGATCGCCTCTTTTACCTTGGCTGTTTTTTAACGATATCAGGGATCTTTTAAAATACCTGGGATTCTTTATATCAAAATTGCTGATATAATATAATTTTAAATATTTTAAACGAAGTTTTTAAAGAAATTTATCAAGAATTTTCTGGAATGAGTAAAAATTCTAAATAATAAATTAACTGCTGTTGTGCGTGTTTTTTTTTAAGTGGAAGGTAATAAAATTAATTTGTAATTTATTGTAAAGTAAGTACTCAACAAACTGAATCTCATTTTCTCAAACAATTGACAATTTAATAGATTAAACCTGTTTCTTATCTTACATACAACGGCACGTATTACAAAATGTTCTGCAGAACGGCAGCACATTTATAAGCAACTTGAGCTCTGGAACAATATTATGATCTTACCGATGTAACCCTTATTCAAGATATATAATAAGTACTAAGTTCATGGTAATGCCAATGGAAATTATATATAATTCAAGCTTCGAGATAACAAGATCATGTAGTACGCTTCATAATATTTTCATTCTGTAACGTTCTTCACGACATTGTAGAATAATTGTTGAAAACAAATTTTTTTAAATATATGCCACGATATGTGAAAGGGAATATAACAGGATATTACGTATGTTACAGTTTTCTATATTAAAAGATATAAGAATAGAACGCAGACAATCCATGTGAAAATGGAATTTAATAAAATTTAATTCAAGTTAAAAACTGGAAATGTTCAACATTTACAAGTAAATACTAGAAATGGCCATTGTACTTTACTTGCAGGATGTCTATTCCAAAAAAAAACAAATAAGACAAATTAATTACATTTAGCTAAAAATGCCACAATAATCGGGTGGTAATCCTTTAAAAAATTATAATTAAAATCTTTTATTCAGAATTTCTTACATGCAACATGCACCGGTTATTTATACTTTTAAGTTTTTAGATGACGAAGGTAATAAATACAATGCAGTTTTCGTTCATTAAAATGCAAAATATATATGCAATATTTTAATTATTGCTCGGTTCACGGCGATCGATGGCAGGAAAATACCGCAATAAATTAAATTATTACTAACGTAATCGGTTTTTGGTATATCAAACTGTTAACCGCAATATCTCAAAATCCGCGATAATTGGAACCGCATGTTTTGCTGACTTCTCTCCAATTTACTTAATACTATTAAGTACTGTATTTAAACTATTTTAAATACATTTTGTTTTATGGTTATTAATTAACTATGATGTTGTTTTAATCTAACGTACTATTATTATATTGCTTAACATTATTAACTTGTTAAAAGTTAAAGGTAACCAAACACTATTGAATTTGAAGACATTCAAACTTTAAAAATTGAATTGAATCAAAACATAGCTGTCGTGACATACTGTCTTTTCCGCCGATCGACCCTTCATGTGACATAAACATAATATAAGAAAACTCTGAGCGCAATCCATTTAGAATATTTTAAGGAATGATGGGGTCGGATGGGGTATATTTTTAACTGTTGCTGTTTTCTTTCATACAATGTGTTAATAAAATAAAAAATACCTTACTTGCCAATGATCAAAAAATAATTAATAATAACTCAAGTTTTCGTTTGTTTTTTAAACGAAGAAAAATAATATAATATAATTTTTCTAAATCAAAAAATTTATACGCAAACAAACACAACTTCAAAATTTCTTGGAGAAATTTTGGCAGTAGGTAGAATTATGTGTGAATTCCATTGTATAATAATATATACGTTGTTTTGTGCTTTGTGGTACCTTTAATAATTAAAACAAAAAAACCCAACGTTGTAATTTTAGATGAAGTTTGAGAACTAACGTAAACTTTTCTCTTAAACATAATATAAACTTGAAACAAGTTCACTAATACATTTTTATTTAAAAATTAAAGTAATTATTATAACTTACTAATTAACTACGCGTATAAAAAAAAATGTCGAGATATTTTTTAGGTATCATCTGCGCCAAAAAATGTCTGGATGTTATATGCTACCCCATATATTACACAAAGTAAAAACCTGTTTACATGTAAAATGGTTTTTTGTTTCAATTTACAGTGCTGAAAAAGTTGTATCAAATAAAGGACATAAATAATCAATCTCGTTTAACTCTTCGATGTCAAATTCAGTTCTTGAAGAGTTAGAATTGAAAGGTGTAAATTCAATTTTTTTATATTTAATTAAAATATCTATTTACTACTGAATGCTTTGCGATTTGATTTTTTATAATAAATAATATACGATATAATTCATATCACGCCCTTTGATATTCGATTTAGGAAATGTTTTCCAATGTACAGGGTGGCTCAATTTCGTTGGACTTGGTTGTTCTTGAAGTTACCAAAATTTGTTAACACTTTCTTGATACACTTTATCCATAAAATGGGCTCCTACCTACTCGGTCCTTAAAATAATTTAATTTTATAGTATATCAAATTTGAAAACGGAAAGAGAAATCAAAATTTGAAATAAAAAAAAATGTACAACTTGACAAACTTACAAGTTTTTCTTGTAAACAAAGTGAAATTTTCATTAAGAAATGTGGAAATACTTGCAAAATTTCTAGTTTATGCTTATTTAATTTCTTAATTAATTTAATTTAAAATAAAAATATTATATTACATTAAATTGAATTGTATAAGTAATTACTTTATATTGTATACTAAAAATCTGATTAAAATTCGAAAATTTGCGATATTTTTTCATTTCATTGACGCAATTGCATGATAATTTGTCATTGTGGAAAAAATTTACATTCAGTTGCCAGTATATAAAAAACTCAGTCAATTTAGAGTAAAAAAAATTAATTGGGTTATAATTCCCATTGAAAAATAACCCTTTTATTGAAGTCCCTTTACGTGCCTAAGATCATATTAATTTAGTCCATCATTACAGATAATTAAACTTTTAATAAACTGAGTAATTTTATTCTAGAAAATGTATACGGAATGTTAATATTATTATTTCGAAATTATCTCATTTACAAAAAAGAAATAACGCAGAAATGAAAGCGTACAGTACCTAACATAGTTAAAATTGTAAACAAACTTTGCTATTTAGTATTTTCAAATTGTAAATTAAATTGTATCCCGTTACATTTAAAACGACTGCTGTTAATTTCTTTGCAGTAAAGTTTTGAACTGCTACCAAATACAATTGTAAGGAATCGTGGTTTAGAGTAATTGGCATTTAGGAAATGCTAGTGGAAAGCAAGCAAGTCAAGTTTTAATAAAAGTTAATTTTGTTTTTTTATGGTTTGAATTACGACAGCATACAAATATTTTGTTTGCTAATTTATTTAGGAACAGTTACATACCAATAATATGTTTGTTTAAGTAAATTAATTTGTACGGTTTAGTGGGCCAGAAATAATTTTATATTTATAAATAAAACTTTTTCTGAACTTTTTATCTCATGTGAGTTCCCATAATTTATTATTCAAATATGAATAAGGTAAATAGCTGCAAAAATATTTAATATGTTACGTTTCCTAAAAATTTGTACTCCACAAAATAATTTAAATTGGAGGATTATGGAAACTTAAAAAAATTTAGTGAAAAATAAACTCGTGTCACTTACTTTGTCAGCTGAAAATAGGTAATTTTTCTACGACTGCTTTCCAAGTGAACAATAATTGGAGAGCGAATATCAAGCGTAGGAAATTCTCAAACACGAAAGAAAAATCTCTTTCTGTAATCTCTTTTCTAATAAAGTATAAGTGGTGGAGTACTTATTGCTGTTCGTAATATCCATGGCTGCTGTAGCGTTATTAACACTTCTAGTTCAATTGAAAATGTATTTGTTCAAATATGTAACACTATTATTGGTGCCATGTATTTGCCACCTGACACCAATATTTTGTCCTACCAGAAGTTCTGGAGCATAGTTGATGATGTGTGTGATAGGTTTCCTCAATCCAAGCTTACAATTTGTGGGGACTTCAATTTACCTAACGCAAAATGGGCTTTTGATAGATCTAGTGTAATTTCCTATGAAAACAACTGTTCTATGGCATTAAGGGAGTGCTTTTCTTTTCATAATCAAATACCCAATCCCTAGGTGTATTATTGGATTTAATTTTTGCTAATTTTGATATCTCAATCGTAACCGCTGCCGACAAGCTGTGTAAGTTGTCAATGCATCATGAAGCATACTATATACACCTTCTGTTTTGTTAGGTAAGTCTTCCCAAGTTAGTCACTTACAAGTTAGTTATTTACAACTTCAAAGTGGTTGACTTTGACAAAATTAATGACGCTTTACTTTCTATCAATTGGGCAAATATTTGGAAACAGGATAATATTAACAATATTATTCTATCTAAATCATATTTTTGTTCACAATTAAAATTTCTATTTTTAGACCTCTAAAATGTTTGTCGAAGCTAATGATTTCCTAATTAAAGAAGAATTAATTAATTTAGTTAAAGATTTGCACAAATTAAATAAATTTATAAGACCTCGTCCTCCTTTCTTTCTTTCTTTTATATTCAGTCTTTCAACTGCTAATTTCGGATGTAGTAGATATCTACTATATTTGTATAACATTTTCTTAGTTAAAATGTCCACAGCATTGAGGTCTGTATTCGGCAATTTCAAAACTCCAAAATAATACGATAAGACCGAAACTGCCCATGAAGAGAGTTTATTTTTGACTTTAATACAATGTTTACTTACTTGATATATTCTTGCTTAAATTCGTTTATAAGAAATATAGGATTTAAAACAAAATTTTGTTGCATCCCTAAATATTTATAAAATTTATCTGGTAGCAGTTGAAGAATTTCATTCAAAATATCTGTAGTTGCAGTTGGAGTACCCGATGTTATGTTGATTTTTGCACATTTGTCGAAACAAATTTCCATGGAAATATCACGACTGAATAATTTAGTACTTTCTATTAAGTTTTGCAGCTGATCTTCTGTCCTGAAGTATAATTCTAAGTTGTCCATGTAAAGCAACTGCACTATGGCATACAATTGTTTCAAATACGTAGGTTGCCTTTTATATTTCGGGATTTGAGAACAACAATAAATATTTTTCATCAAAAATGACTTTATTAGTTTTGAAAATACTCTTCATGAAGATCAATATACTTTTGCATACGTTAAAACCAATTCTTGAAGCCCTTTTTCCACTCCGATTGAGAGTGGAAAACTTGCATTTTGCATTTTGCAACCTCAAAAACTTGCATTTTGAACGCACCAGCCGCTCCTTCAGGTGTCGAAAAACGTTGACCTCGCTATTTATTTTTGACGTGCGGAAATAAAATGAAGTCATTGGGGGCTAAATTAGGACTATACGGCGGATTTAGGACGACGGTGGATGATACATGGGATCAAATTCAATATTTTGAGTTGAAATATTTTTTTCATAATATAGAATCATTACAGAAATATGATCTTAAAAAAGAAATTTTTTCAAGAATAGAGTGTGATTTTAGTATGTGTTATGTGAAATATAAATTAAACAAAAACAAAGGTTAGAATATGTTTTCTTAGTGTTTTTAAATAAAATTTTCTTGTATGTTATGCTTTACTTTACTGTACAGTTAAAATCTAATATTTTAACGTCTAGTTAAGTTTTTTGTTTAATTTATAGAACCATTATACTGAACAACATTTCCAAATAACGTTTTGCTTGAATTTGTCATTAAGATGGTCAAAAAAATTATTTAAGCTAAAAATCGATTAAAACAACCACATTTTCAAACATTTTTTCTAGAAAATCAAAAATGTCAGCGCTGAAAATGCACAGTATGTTAGAAGAGGTTATTCTTCATCCCGCAGAACAAACAGCAAAGGAAACGCTTTGCGGTTTTGGTGTTTAAGTAATAGAATATCCCAATTCAATAATAAGTAATTCATAAATAGTCGAATAATTAATTGCTTTTATACTTAATATATAGTTAATTATTGTGATGATGATGATGTTATAATGTAACATTGTATAATCAGGTGCACATCAGTAGTGGGATATTCTTGAGAAAACTTTGAACGTCTGTAAACACCAAAACCGCAAAACGTTTCCTTTGGTGTTTGTTCTGTGGGATGAAAAATTACCTCTTCTAACATACTGTGCATTTTTAATGCTGACATTTTTGATTTTCTAGAAAAAAAGTTTGAAAATGTGGTTTTTTAATCGATTTTTAGCTTAAATAATTTTTTTGACCTTCTTAATGACAAATTCAACCAAAAAATTATTTGGAAATGTTGTTCAGTATATGATTCTCTACCATACAAAAATATTTCAACTCAAAATATTGAATTTGATCCCATGTCCCAAAAACTGACAAACGGGACCAGTGTGCGACGTTTTGAGTGCTCAAAAATTCCCTTGTTCGAACCGATGTGTGAGAGCTCACATTGTCATAGTTCAGAATGATCCGTCTTTGGCGGTTGGTTTTCCTTATTTCTCCGAAGACTTCTGGCAAATAAATGGTTGTGTACCATTTAAAATTTACCGTTCTACGTTGTACCAATGGTACGGATGCACCATGTCCAGTTTTTCCGAAAAAAACAGGCGACGACTTGCTGCGAATTGTTTCGTGCCCGAACAGCTTTTGTTGGATGGCTCATTTTGAAAAACGCACACAGTCGACTGCTTTTTACTTTTGGGCTCATACGCGTAGATCCATGATTCTTCACCTGTCGTGATGTCTAATTTTGTGGTTCTAAAGGGTTTCATATGTACATAATCGTTCAATGCTTCGTTATACCAAAAAGGTAAAGGTAAGTTAACTGATTTAACTCTTTTCAACCAATAATAATTTTAAATGCCATCTAATTCCATTAATTTCCAATAATTAGAAGAAAAATTGAAAGCATTAGTGATTTCTTCTGTTGTTATAAGGTCATCTCGGGTCATCTTCATGCGATTCTAACGCGATTGAATCTTCCTTCAGTTTTTCTATCCAAGATGCTTTCTTGTTATATATTTACTAGTTTGACATCAAAGATTTGAATAAATGCGTAGCATATTAAACCTGTGTGACACTTGTACTATTTTCTTACCAAATTAGTTAACCAATTCGCTAAGAAATTTCTTAACTAATTTTGTTGCGTGTAAAACGTAATATTTTGCTGAGAAATTTCATCACAAGTTCTTTAACTAATTCATAAAAGAGCAGTTCTATTTTCTGAAATATTGTACGAAAAGGTGGATAGACATGTCGGCATCAATTCAATAAAGCCTACACATCTGGTTTTAATTTGTCACACCTAACTGTTTATGTTTTATGGTGTTTTCAAATTCATTTTTTGGTTTATGATAATTTTCCATCGATTCTCTACCTGGCCAGTTTAGGGTTTAAATCCTGAGAGATATAATTAAAATATAATTAAAAATTACATGTATTTTTGTAAATAAAATATTGATAAAATATGTACACTAATTTCGATTCCGGCCATGTTAGGACAGTGGAAACATCTGGCTTGGATATTGTCATTGAAATACTAGCTTCGTTTGTCCTCCTTTAGATTTAATTAAGGTATTACCTATAATATTATTAATTATATTATATTAATTAATGTAAACGAGGACAAACGAAGCTGATATTTCAATAATAACATCCATACCGGTAAGCAGGTTTCGGCGATCAGCGTGCACTCTGTACGTTTTTTTTAACCTTGCACAATTTAATTTAATTTCTTCTATAATAATCAATTCGATTTTCGATTTTTTTACGTGTTATAATATTCTACACTTGATATATTTTTACTTATATTTCGCAGTTTTCCAATTTCACGTTGTGATTTACCCTTAGGGTGATGAAATATTACGAGTTGAATTAAATCAAGACTTATATTTTTACAATTTCAGCGCTACATTGTAATAAAATTTCAATATCATTGTTCAAATTCATGGTATTATTTAAAATGAAATTTAATTATTTTAGATATTAACCATTTAACCTGTAACAAATAACCTTCTACTGCAAAACTAGGTATTTTTGACATAATTGTTAATTTTAGTTCTTATTCCTCCCGGTCAAAAATTTATATCTAACTTGGATGTTCACTATTTTCCAACTAATAATATAATAATTTCTTACCATTAATAAAAATAATTATGATCTGATGTTAAAATTGATTAAAAGAGCCTTGCCCAAAAAATTGTAGTCCTATTCTCCCAGTCTACTAAAATATAACGTAGTCATTATATTATTTTAAGTAAACTTTTTACACGTATTACTTCTTCATATTACTCTAGAACAAATTGTAAGTAAGAAAAGGTTTCTACCATGTAAAAATTTAGTTTTATAACAATAACAATTGCAAATATGGTTTATAATAAATTATTTTACATCTGCAAGATGTAAGTTTTCCAGAATTAGTATTATAAAAAGCAATAAAATAACATAAACCAATTTACAATTAATTTTTTTTATTTAACAATGTAAAAGCGTCAATAAGCATTACAAAATTATAAGGGTTAAATTTGTAAAGAAAAAAATTTTATCCGTTTCGGTCTAAACCACTAACGCGACGAGATGGTGCCACAGAGCACATAATTTAACATGTAGTATCATTTTGAGAAGACCATATTTTCGGACATTATCAGTTCACATTTTAACAGACTTTTCATCTAAAGTAGGGTTTCAGTTATTCGGTTTTGAAATTATACAAAATTGTTATTGATTTGTGAATGCTAAAAAATTTAGAGTATCTCATTTCCCATTTCATAATGATAGGAAAAACGGAAAAAACATACAAAGTTGATGAAAACAGATGAAAGGTAACCGACGCGACGTGGTTTCCACGTTTCTCCAATTTAAGTTTGAAAAAGGCTATCATTATTATCAAACAATTCTATGAATAATAATGATCGATAACAATTTTTAATATGGAATATGGATATAGAAATTATTGCAACTGCTACATCCAAACTTCAAACGAAAGTTTAACAATATTTTCTGGTGCTCTTTAGAACTTACAAGGGGAGAGCTGTCACTATTTCATTAAATTTAAAAACTAATTATTCGGCTAATTTGGAGAAAATCGATTTTAAAAAATTAATGCATAATAGTATATGCATAGTAGGTACATTACATACGCATTGCAATATGTTATATAGACACTAGGTTATCTACTACTATTATCACTGTTTGTAATCCGAATATAAAAGAAGCAGGCAACAGTCCAAATAGACAGATACTATATCAATGCAAATCTCGAAGCTGCTCAACTGTGTATGTACACTTAGGTTAAACAAAACTATATTTACAAAAATCGTTAAAATTAACATCATATACAGAATTGATAATGACAATGTCCTTTCCATACAATTATCCATACAAAATAAGAAATAAAGTGCTTAATTTGTAACACGCAACTTGAATCTACATGAAGGTTAAGGCTCCCATTTATATTAGCCTGATATGCCTTAAAATAATCTATCTATCAAAATCAATCAAGGTAAATATAGTAAAAAGCTGATTAATTAGTTACTGAAAACTTCAATAACAAATCACGCATGGTGTACCTAATATTATTGTCTTGTAATGAGTTAATAAAGGGTTTTGTAAGCATCAATAAAAGGCGAGTGTTTGGTTTTAAGGTTAAAATGTAAAATAAAAAGAATATATTTGTTTATTTTAGGAGTGATCTATGGGAATTACCCTTGTAATGGAATCGTTTAAATGGATGCTTCGTATTGCCATTTCTGCCATGGTTTTTATGACATTTCATAAACTTGACTTCTATGAAGCGCTGAATATTTTACTTGAGCTCAGAAATCGTATCAGAGGTTTAGCGGTTTAGACTTTATTTCGAATAAGACAAAGGAAGAATTCAAACGGTGTTAAATGATCTCAACTTGTTGACGTCACCAAAATGAGAAATATGCACTATTATAAAATGACAAAACTGTACTTATGAAAAATGGAGGCATATCATAGAACAGTCACCTCTCATTGATATTTGACCTTTAGTCCAAATCTTTCAAAACATTAGATTTTTATACGTACACAAAGGTAGAGTGATGTCAAATAAAGAAAAAAAGGCGTAGCCAAAATCCAATAAAATACCAATAACATTCTGTGTCCCTCTCCATTACGTTCAGTTTGTTTATTGTGACAAGTGATAAGTGTATCGTGTAGAAATTTCTGGCGGCAAAATTTATAAAAATTAATTCAGAGACGAATAATATAGATAAATGTAGATTTCTACTACATTCTTAAGTACATGTAACTAATAAATTTTCTTTTGTAAAGCAAAAGTTTATAAAATGTTAAATTTTCTTTTATTCATATATTTTTTTTTTCATTTTCTTTACGTATTTTAAAACATATAATATGATACCGTTTACCGTTGAATAGAGAAAAATGGGCGGAGCTACTGTACAGTAATGAAAATTCGTCACGTCGGGTTTATGTTGGTGTCATCATGCGTTCTCCCTCCACATCAACTGTGCAAGATTTTGGCTACGCCCATTTTTCTCTCTTTAATTTGACTATACTTATATCAACACTGCCCAATAAAAACAGAAGTGTAAAATTAAAATTAATAACTGGTAATTATCCATCATGGACGTCAAATATCCTTTTTAAGACGTGTTATTCACGTCAGGTAAAATAAACAACATAATAAGTCACTATTAAGAGGTAAATATAACGTATTTCTTCTACGAATAAGATGAAAACATATTATATAATGCTTTGTCAACTTCAACCATCTTAACAATAGCATTGGACACATTAATTTTGCTTAAATGATGGCAATGTCAATGAAGAGAGTCTATTAAAATCCTACCTTTAATTCTTTTTTTTAGTATTACCTACTATATAATTATTATGTGTATTGTATTGAAATTTTGTGAACTTTATAAAATGCGTTACACCTACCTTAAATAATTTGCTTAAAATATTGCCATCACGCCATAGATAAATGGCAACTTATTGATTGCATTGCAACTAGGATTCCTGCTTTGTCCAACATTACTTAAAATTTCTTTCAAATTTTATTTCGAATCGAAATAAAAACGTTTAAAAAGTATTTTGACCCTAAGAATTGAGAAAAAGTGATTCAAGTGTGATATGTTGTAGAATAAAATTTGTTGGGATTACCAACAACATTACGGTGTGGAGTGATGTGATAGCTGGTCGAGTTACGGAGCGGAAATTCTGGGTTCAAGTCGCGAATTTCGCAGAATTTCTTAGCCCGGTTTTCCGGTGGACATCCACACGCTGTGATGAAAAGTTGTAGTACAAAGAGTAGCAAAAGAGGATTAATCCACCTCGTGAAATGGATTGTAAAGACTTCAATAGAAGTGGCAATATTCCGACAGGAATGGAAAATCCCTTGATGATGATGACAAGAATTGTCAAGCATTGAAGCCGGAAAGCAGAAATCTAAGTTTAAGAACATCAAATAGCCAACTTTATACAAATTATAGAGGAAAAATGGTTTTCCTTTTCTTTCTTCTTTTCATTTTACCACTTCTGGTAACTGACTGACGTTGAGCTGTAGAAAGTGAGTAAATTGCTTGATTTAATCTATCCCCTAGTGGTGTGTTATGGATTATTATTTTTATTGTTAACAATTTTTCAATAATTTATTTGACCTGATAAAACCGCGAAACAGCAGTATTAAAGGGATTAAAAAGCTACCTACTTATACTTATGTATTGTAAAATATAAATTTAACAAAAACTCCTCTCTACTATACTCTGTTTACCCAACAGATGCACCAAGGCTCCTCCCCAAAAATTTAAGCCAATGAGCGCATCAACCAGTTTTACACGCTAAAAAAATTTACATAAAAATTCAAATGATTGTATGACATTAAAAATTAATTTATAGGTTAAAAAAACTATGACGTTAGTGTTGTAAACTGGAGTTTCAAAATTCGACCAATAGAAAAATTCTATTCGAATAACCCGCTCGTTTTTAGGGAGGAGCTTCGGTGCACCTGTTGGGTAAACAGAGGGTATCACCCCTTTTCGCCGCCTATGAAATCGCCGCCGGTCATTTCGCCGCCACTTTTTTTCCCATTTCGCCGCCTGGTACGATTTCATTTCGCCGCCTATAAAATCGCCGCTTCTCATTTCGCCGCCACTTTTTTTTTCTCATTTGCCGCCGATTTAATTTAAATTAGATTAATTTAAAATAATAAATTTACAGTACTAATTAATACAAATGTCCATAAATATGACTAACACTGTCCAAATATTCAAT
The DNA here is from genome assembly GCA_958510855.1 of Rhagonycha lutea. Classification (NCBI taxonomy): domain Eukaryota; kingdom Metazoa; phylum Arthropoda; class Insecta; order Coleoptera; family Cantharidae; genus Rhagonycha; species Rhagonycha lutea. The sequence continues at coordinate 54,196,279 of OY294037.1, forward strand.
CCACTGAATTTCATTATTCAGCACAAGTTGTTGCAAGTTCAATTTATACTCATAATCACGAAATACCAGCACAAAAGCCCCCCCCCCCTTGTGATTTTATAAAACGTATTTCGTCAGCCATTTCCAAATTTTGAAATTTTCTTTTGTAGTTTTTTAATTAAATAAAATAATGTTAAATTGAAAACAAGGTTATTCATTTGATTTGTAGAATAGTTGGATAGATAGGCAAACTAACATCAGCTTGCCATCCTAAGCATCATGTCAACCAACCAAATAGGCGCTGAGCTTGTGTCAAGTTTAATTCAAAAACAAATAATCGGAGAATAGCATATTCTGAAAATTTCAACTTCCTACGATTATTCGTATACCAATGAAATATCATAAAACAACTAGTGACATCATCTGTTGAATTTTATGATTTATTCCTATTTATTTTTTTGGAGCGGCGAATGGGAACTTATTTTTTGGCGGCGGCGAAATGAAAAGCGGCGAAAAGAGGCGAAACGGAAGCGGCGAAATGGAAGGCGGCGAAATGGGAAGCGGCAAAATATAAGGCGGCGAAATGGGGTGTATTCAAAAAGAGTATAGCTTAAAATGCATGATTTGAACAAATTAAGATTGTACTGTTAATAATAAATATTTTTAAATGATTAAAAAAAAAATTAAATAGGTAAAACATAAAGCTATTTTGGTACACGCTTCAAATTTGGAAATTAAAATTAATTTCGAATCAATAACGTGACCTAAGCATTGTGATTGGTCATAATACTTGCAGACATTATTGCTTCGAAATTAATTTTAATTTCAAAATTTTAAGCCCGCACCTAAATATTTTTATGTTTTACCTAATTAATATTTTCTGAATCTTTTAAAAATATTTTGCAATGATATTCACCCTTAAATGAATGATCACCCCACAAAAGCCCCAAAAACTAACGTTACGCCGGAGATGGGTTTTTCTCTTCCTCAGAGCTGATAGGTTCGACGAACGAAATAAAAGGGTAGTTCATTGTAGACATAATTTATTGAATGATAAAAAGGAATCAGTAGTAAAAATTTGCATCAAATTACCTTAGACAATAATTTTGTCTGAAACCAATGTGTTATTTTATGTGTAATAATTAAATCATCCAAATTACATTTAAATCCTCGATTTTAGGAACTAAATTTGGATATTTCATTATTGGTGTAATCATGTAAACAATTTATAATTATCAATCTTAATAAAGTCCTTTAATCAATCTAAAATCAACACAAATCGTTGATTCACAATTTAGATTCATTAAAAATAAAAAACAAATTTTGTACCTTGTTGCACATTAATAACATTCCATTAAACTTCGTGTGTTACCGGATGCATGCGTCGAAACTCCTGCCAGTAGTCGCCAGCTGTTTCAACCTGTCCAAAGCTGTGAATGTTCCACACGTCTGTCAGTATTCCAAATACAAATACGTCACCAAATGTGAAGTTAATTTCCAATTCGCCACGTTCACGATACACAATTTTTTATAAACTACCGGAATCTCGTAACTTTACGACTCCACTATTCATCCACCTCCGCTTAATCAAGTAAATTAACGCCTTGGATTTTCGTACCAAAGAACCGCAATTGAGTTCCCTAATTTGAGTTCTCTCAAGAGACCTCACGTGTACTCAAATTGAGCTCTACTTGAGCTTCACCCGGGAACTCTTCTCCGCTTGGAGGTCACTTAGGAACTCCTCTCCGCTTGGAGGTTACTAAGGAACTCCTCTCCGCTTGGAGGTTACTAAGGAACTGCTCTCCGCTTGGAGGTTACTAAGGAACTGCCGTGTTTCTGCTCGCTGATTTCTGTCCCTTTCCCAGTTTTCGAAAATTTGATTTTGTGGTGGGAATCTTTTCATCCTGGCTTGCTAAAATGGTTCCACTGACAGGTAACCTAATGCCGTTAATCGTGTACGCACCAAACTGACATTAACATTTTCATTTTGCAGGAATCCGTTGTTGTTTTTAAAATCAAAAATCACTTACAGGATGTTACAAAAATTCTGTATTACATAAACAAATTCAAAATTGTGTTTTATGTGTAATAACTCGTTACATGTGATGGTTTTTTGTTTTTGATGCAAATTTCACTTTCTTGTCAGTCACATCAACTGACTACTGAATTAAAAATTAAATAAAATCAAATTACTCTCTTATTTGCTTGCTGTCACTCTTAATTGATCAAAATACCACAACAATTTATTATTAACAGCACAATCTTGACTTGAATTTTTAGCATTCTAAACCAAAATAAACTTTATTTAGAAATACTTCAAAAAACATTTATAACCTAAAGATAAAAGAGTCTTTATATGTATGCAACCGATGAGCTGGTTATAACAATTCAAAGTGCATCTACATTTTTTGAAGAGCATGCTGGAATAATGATCAGTCACAATTATTATGCTTTGAGCAAATGCAACTTGAAGATTTATAAATTCTGAAGGATCAGCCAATGGACTCTAATAATTTTTTAATTTTTAGCAAAATTACACCATGATCGTTATTCCTTCGAGTTCTTTATTTGATTTCACTACCCCTGATTTAAAAATCTAATTTATTTTTGGAAAGTTTAATTTTTATATTATAATAAGTAATATAATAATTATAATGCAGCAGCTAAAACTAAATACCTTGCAAAGTAACTATTCTACATAATATTGTTGTAGGTACACATGAAGTTCTAGCATTGTCTCTTCGCCATTGTATGATGAAGTGACAATTGTTTGTAGTCGTCAAGTACAACATGTTAACGAACAGAGGGTTTCATTTTAAGTGAAAATAGTTTTAAATAAATATTACACACGTGTCAACTTGCAAGTGTAAGTGATGTGAACCGCTTAATCATTTACTATAACTAACAATTTTATGCTGTGGTTAATGTTTGAGACATGTTATTTGTCTCTTGGCCACTATTACCTACTTATAAAATCGATTCAAAAATTTTATACAAATAAGATAAGTAGATGTTCTTCGTTATGTAAATAAACCTAATAAATGTAAAATAAATCAATTAAGATATTTACCTTGTGAAAATTATAAAGATAAAGTACCGTTCCCATTGATATTCTTGTTTTGTCTTGCTTGGGTAGAAACTGAAGAGAGTTAATCAAATTGTAGTATTTTCTTTTATCATTTTCGATGCTTAGGGTGCGATTTTAAAGACTGTTCCAAAACTTTATTTGCAGCATAAAATTGGTTATCTATCTATCTTCTATATATATAAAAGAATAAACTGACTGACTGACTGATTGACTGACTGACTGATTGACTGAGTGACTGACTGATATATCAACGCACAGCCCAAACTACTGCGTCCTTAGCGATGAAATTTTGCACAGAGGGTCCTGTTATCACGTAGGCGAGCACTAAGAAAGGATTTTATGAAAATCCTATCCAAAAGGGATTTATCACCTATTATCTAATTAGTGGTGACGCGAGTGAATGGATTAACGAGATTTCCGCTGTCGACGTCTCTAAAGTTTCCAAAGCAGAGCCTAAATGTGGGTATACTGTCTAGAAGCATGGAATTTTCATTAGAATAAAAAATATACATCAATATGGGATTTATCACCTATTATCTAATTAGTGGTGACGCGCGCGAATGGATTGACAAGATTCTCACTGTCGACGTCCCTCAAAGAAAAAAAATATTTGTTAAACAAAATATATAAATCCATGTATTTCGTTTATAATCTTACCTCAAATGCTAGAACTATGAATTTTTTTAAAGACCGCTCAATTCCATTTACTATTTTCTAAATTTAAAAATAAAACAACAATAGCGAAAAATCTAATGTGTACGGTTCTGCCAGGACATAGAACTTGCAAAACTACAGCATAATATGCAATAATCCTATGTTCGATAAAAATCGAGATAAACGGTATTGCCAAGAAGCCAGCGAATTAAGGACTTGAAATTTTGAGTATCTTCTTCTGCAATATTAACCGTGGTTTTAGGTTTAATTTGTATTATGTATACCAGTTTGTAAGGTATTTATGACTTTGCTAGGCCTATACAGTCTGCAAAATATGATTATTATTTTTATAAGTGAATTCAAGTGAAACAGTAGACAAATATTCAAAACTAAAATAAGCGATGTTTGAAACATCAGACCTGCTTTGGATAGAAGCCGACTGTCAATGTTAATTATTATTTTGCAAAGCAGGTGCAAAGGAACACTTTGTTTTTTTAATAAATAAAGTTAATTAAAGTTTGAAATAGTAATAAAGAGATAATATACCTATGTGGGCATTAAATACTTCGATTTGAAAGGTTTTAACGCCAAATAAAATCCAAAATAAGATTCCACATCATGTAGTCATCAAAGAACTTTAACAATAAACTGAAGAAATTATTGAAAGCATCCACAATTCTATTTTGAATGATTGTCAGCTTATCGACAAAATTTTATGTTTATAATTCGAGGATTGTTCAATGAGACATTTTGGAAGCTTTAGTAAAATATTAATCGAGGATTTACTTTTTTGAAAAGCCTACTTTTCAGATAAAATTATTGCTACTTACAAATAATTAATGGAAAACGAACTTTTTTAATATTGTAGAAGTTATTCTTTTAATTTTTTTGTGGAGATCCTTCATGAAAGATCAGGTAGGTATTGTCTGCCACATACGTAACAAGAATGGCTGCAGACTTCCAGAATGAATCTAGAATGAACCCATCATCATTTCGTTTAGAACATAGAAGGATCTGGTTTCTGCGGCAAAATTTACGCGTTTTGATACCTACATTTGAAATATTAATTAGGGATTGCGACTATTGGCGACATCTATTGAATTAATAAGTCAGGACCTATGGGATCAAGTTTTTTGAAGGAATTGGTAAGTAAAGTTGTATTTTCATTAAACCAGTACGGATCTGATGATATCAATGGCACGTGTAAAAACGTCCTAAGATTGAAACATTATGTAATCCGTTAAGGTGTCTTTTGATTTTATAATAAATTTTTTCTTGCTAATTATTTCAATGAACTTCGTATCCCTGAGACGGACCTGTTTGTTCCTATTTTTGTTATGATGATATGTAAGGGCCAGTTGTATAAAAGAGGGTTAACTCGGGGATCAGCTGATCCTGGTCAAGAGCTGACCCAGGATCAACGTAAGGTAGATAAATTTACTTGATAGGTTTATTTTATAAAAAAAATTTACTTGATAGGTTTATTTGTAATCTACCTACCTTGCGGCGATCCTGGGTCAGATCTTGAACCAGGATCAGCTGATCCCCGAGTTAACCCTCTTTTATACAACTGGCCCTAAGAAGTAAAACTCGGATCTATATTTAGATCATTAATGACCGCATTCTCAACTATAATTTTTCTAACTATTTTAATGGATGGCCAACTAAAACGTTTAAAGATTTTTATTTTCTGTATATTTCATATATTTTAAATTCAAATTTTTCAAACATTATTTTTATCAATAAATATTTTATTTTGCAGTGGCGCAACATACAATCTTAACTAAGTAAGTGGGGCTTCCATACCTGATGATGATTATAATCGGTTTTTGAAACGCATTACAACGTCATCCGAGCCCAATTACCAACCTTGCGAATTGGTGTTTGGTTTATTAGCATTTTACATTTTTTACCTAGACGAGGTAAAACCTCGTCTCCTCCAACCTGGAGAACCAGAGAGACAGCCAGAATAAAGTTCTTACTTCACCCGGAATCGAACCGGGTATTTAGCGTTCATAGTCAACATATTCGACCACCATGCTCCGACCGTCTCAACTTCCAGGCTGGAAGTTAGGTTTCCATACCTACCAGAAACAATTTTTATTATTTTATTTTATTGATTTTTTACTTAAACTCATCCTCTCTATTTGTACTACTTAATATAAATAAATAAATAAGGGCCGATTTCATAATCAAACCGTTAATTGACACTTAACTAAAAGATCCTTGTTAACCAATAGGAAACGTCCGTTCACTCTAACAAGCCAATAGAAATCCACTTTTATTTTTAACGGCTCGTTAAAAGTATTATGAAATCGGCCCTTATAATAATAAATTTACTGTAATTAATTCAAATATTCATAAATATGACTAAAACCGTCCAAATATTCAATCCACTGAATTTCATTCGATTTCATTATTCAACACAAGTTGTTGCAAGTTGTGGATGCGTTCATTGTTGCGAATATATTCTGGTCGCTTGCGTGGTTTTGGTCTAACATTGGTAATTGCAACCACGTCACGTTCTATTTTTTCTTGCTCTCCTTTAAGACACTCAATTCTTCTTCTTCTTCTTAGTGTCATATCTTCTTTAGACGTAGGCGATCTTCCTGGCTAAGGCAGGAAGACTTTACTAGGGAAATGTTAATGGGGTGGTTTCCCTTTGCCTTCCCCATAGTCCACAGATTGATTTTGGACTTTTTAGATCACAGCACATATCCGACTCAATCAGGATTAGAACCGCGGTTTCTCGCTCTGTATTCTATCCGTGTTTGATTTACGCCAGACTGCTGGTCTGGCCAACCTATTAAAGCGGTAGTGCCAACCTCTCACCAGGTTGTTTGCCCTATATATTCTGAACGTGAACGTAAAGCTCACAATTTAAACCTTGTGCTCAAACATACATTTGAAGAAAAAAATAATTTAAAAGAATTTCAGGACAATTAAAACCCTGCAAGAAATTAGTGAGTGCTGTACATCACTCAAAACATGAGCGTGAATTAGATTACTCTCTACAACAAGAAGTGGCAGTTCGCTGGAATTTGAAGCATTCCATGCTGGAGTCTATAGAGAAGAACTTCGAAAAGCTTACAGAATTAATCGAAATAAATGTCCATATTGCTGAATTGCTAAATAAGACAACGGTTGTATATTTGAAAGAATTTTTAGCACCTATAAAAGCATTTCAAGAGAGGTTATCTCAAGGAAAAGATGTAACAATCAATGAGGTTTTCCGATAAAATTACAATTGATGAAATACGATACAGCATCGGAAAAAGATATTAGTAGCAAGAAATCTCTTAAGCATATTTTTATAAATAATCTCAATAAATATTTTGTTGTAGGTCCAATACATTTGGCAGCTACGTTCATAACTCCAAAGTATCGGAAACTACTAGGTGCAGAAGAAACAGAAACTGCCAAAAGTTTCTTAAACAATCTCTTAATGGAAGAAAGAGAAATTATTCATTTACAAGAAGACATACTTGACACCGCAACAAAAAATATTGCTAATTCTGTTTCAGATATGTCAAAAAATGACGATTTGCTGTATTCTGTGGCTGATTTTGAAGACGATGAAGATGTACCCCAAATTCATAATACGGATTTGGATTCATACTGCAATATTGCATTATTAAAAATTGATAAAACAATCCAGAAATTCAATATTGGAAGGCACTCGTCGGGAAATATCCCAAATTATCCGAAATTGCATTATGGATACTAGCAACACCGGCAACTAGCGTACCAAATGAACGCAATTTTAGTTACGGTGGCGCTGTTTTAAATGTAACTGATCGTCGTACTCGATTGGCCCCCGGAGAGTTAGATAATCTATTATTTGTTCGATCAAACAAAGATTTATTTAAAATGTAGTTTATTAAAATGTGTTTTATTTTGTAAATTAATATAAATTTAATAACAATTTTAATTTTTTTTATTTATTATTTTTAATAACAATTTAATAATTTTTAAAATTTTTGCTTAGGTAGAATCTAGCAAGAACCAATCAGATTGAAGTATTTTCTTGTATCCTTTCTATGTTTAAAAATACCACAAACCCATTGGTACTGGCTAGCTTCCACCTAAGCAAGGCAAATGGCCAAATGTGTACCTACTATGTAAAATAGATTTATAAATCAAACGCAGGACTTAATTGGCATACCGTCCCGAGCGGGACTCAATTGAAATTGATTTTTTCCATCCCGCATTCATCTCTACTCTAGATCATGCGACTACAACGAGCTTGAATTTCGTCAAACCAGGTTTCAATGAAATAGTCAAGTAATTCGATTATTCGTTTTTGAATTGAACTTGACACTAGAATTAAAGCAATGTACATGATATTTAAGGTGGTCGGAGCTTAGCGGTCACACAAGTTGACTATGAATGCTAAATACCCAGTTCGAATCCGAGTAAAGTAAGAACTTTATTCTGGCCGTCTCTCCCTCGGCAGGCAATGGCAAACCACCGGGGTGTAATCTGCCATGAGAAACCTTTGTCTTAGGATAAAAGGACCTAGTACGCAACATATAAAGTACATAAATCGTCCCCAAATTATAAGGTTCACCAAACCCTCTTTAGGGTAAAAGGACCGACAAGGAAGGACATGATATTTAAAATTTTAACCAATCAGAAGTAGATATTAATTAATTTCAATTAAGTATACCAATAAAATATCATAAAACAACTAGTGACATGTTGAATTTTATAATTTAATCCTATTAATTTTTTTTGGAGCGGCGAATGGGAATTGATATTTTGGCGGCGGCGAAAGGAGAAGGCGGCGAAATATAAAGCGGCGAAATGGAGTGTATTCCGCCAAACTGTACCACATGATATATCCACGGACCTCTTAAAATAAAATGGACTGTTAAAATAACACACAAAATATTACAAGCTTTTTATAAAATTTTATGCTCTAAAAAATTTGTGATATAAAATTTTTGTCCAAATTGTACGATACCTACTATATAAATGAAATACTCACGAAAAATCGAGACTAGTCCGGTTGTATTTCACTTATTTTCGCAAACTTATACTCATTTTTATGACTTTATATCTCGGTGCCTATTAAAGATAGAAACAAATTGAGAACATACTAAATGTTATAGGAAATTTTATGTTCTATAAAATTTGTTAATTTATATGTAAAACTTAGATGTATCAAGTTATCGGAAATAAAATCAATAAGGCTCCTCAGATAGTTATAATTTATAATATAAAAACATAAATTTCAATCTAAAAATTAATTGAAAAAAAGTAGTGGTCACGCTAGGTGACTATGAACGCTAAATACTCGGTTTGAATCCGAGTGAAGTAAGAACTATATTCTGACAGTTTCCCCTCGGAAGGCAATGGCAAACTACCGAGGGTAATATGCCAGGAGAATCCTTTAATATTAAAAATTTAATATTAATGGGATCACGATTCCTCAGTCATGAGGATGCGACTGGAGAGAGAGCGAGAGAATATTGAATTATAATCAAATCAAACATATAAAAGACCAGCACGCTCCGCCGCGGCCTCCTCCGCCTCCGCCGCCTCCATTGTGTCAATTTTTTAGGACACACAACGCATTCTGATTGGTCGTTGATAGTACCAACTTAAAAGTTAAAATCACCTCCCCCTGGGATCGAGTAGCACACCAATCGAGTTTTCAACCTTGGCGAACTGCCCGTCCGTGGATGGGCCTTCCAGCTAGTATTAAATAACATAAGACTTCATTATGTAGGTTCGAAGAATGTAAAAAGTTTACAAAATAAAATAAATTGTTAAACTAATGATAATTTAATTAAAAAAAGTAAGCATTTAAATATTGTTGTGATATTTCTTAATTTAGAGGTCCGGATGGATTGATAGGGTGGTAAATTGAAGACATTTGAGTTAAAATCAGTAACCAGTTAAATTTTACTGGTATAAAAAGCGATATTTGCATCAATTTTACGAAAACCATCATTTGTAACAAATTTACACATAAAACGAACATTTTTGAATTTATTTGTAAAGTACAAAGTTTATGCCACATCCTGTGTATAATTTTCTACATGATGAACAGCGCCATATTTCTAAAAATAAAATAAACACACGGATGTGATGTGGAAGCACTTTTCCGAGAGGTCGTGAAGTATGTCATTACGACAGTACTAAATGTACTAAATCACAACTGTACGTCACTGATGAGATCTAACAAGATCGAAACATGTCTGTCGTTGTTGTATTTTGGTTATAATTGACTTATTTTCGAAGTGTTAATAATATTTCGGTGGGTACACGAATAAAGACTTTATGTTACCTGCAAGAAGAGCCATTTTAGCTGACAGGAATAAAAAATTCCTACTTCAAAAAACCAAATTTGAATAGGGGGAACGAAGCCAGAATACAAGAGGAAGAGAGCAGGCAGTTCTTGAGTGGATACCAAACTGGGAACACGTAGAGTTCTTGGTTGAATCCCCAATTAAGGAACTCGTATGAAGTTCTTTGATCCGAGAATCAAAGAATAAAATTTAATTATTCACATAAGTGAATACTTAACGAGAGTCGCGTAATTACGTAGTATTTAATTACGTACGTCGCGTAATTAGTGAGAATTGTGTATTGCGAACGTAGCGAGGTATTTTGCTTATCGAATACCTGTAAAAAATTTAATTATAAAAAATTGTGCACGTGCTCCAGAAGTTGGAGGTTAGCTTCACATTTGGTGAAGAAATTGAGATTGATAATTAAGCAATCACTTACCTGGGGGTTGTCTCAGACAATAATTGTTCGATTAACGATTAATAAAGGAAATTGGATAGAAAAATAACGATTTGGTGGGATTTTTAACACAACTGTTAACACAGGAGCACTGGCCTTTGTTGGAACACTGGCAGCTTTGAAGATTTAAAAACAGATGGCTACTACCAAGAGAAATTTGAAGACACGACTTGCAGTGGCGCACTAAACCAAGTGAAAAATTACCAATTTGTAAGGTAAAAATTTATCTTATTTTAATAAATTCAAATTAAAACGACGATTTGTGTTGTTAATGGATTTATTAAAAACTTTGTAGAATTGATTTATGAATTACACACGTTTACACGAATGATTAAATATCCAAGTTTAGCTTCTGTATTTGAAGAATTAAATGTGGCTTGGATCTTTGAATTGTTACATAATTGTACACATTTGGTTCGAGGCAAATTTATTGTCAACTATAAATTGATGCAGAATTTCGCAATTGAATATTTTCGTTTAATAAATGATGTTAACTTCGAATTGCTATCTTATTATTTCGTCTGTCTGAATCCAGTGACCCTGACAAAGAGAAGAACTCAGCTACCGGCGTAATACTGGTACAGCGGCCTTTCAAAAAGTTTTGTTAGCCAAATATCATAACAATATATTCTCTAGTTCAGGTCGTTTTATTAATTATATTGCAAGTATCATCTAGTTCTTCTTTTAAATGTTTTTCTTCAATATTTATTTAAAAACTGATCATGACGTGATAGAATCTTTGTTTATTCAATTTTTAAATTATGTGACTGTTGAAAGTGTGTAATACTTTGTCTACACAACACCTAGGCTCCTCCCCGAAATGTATTTAAGCCAATTGTAAACGAGAATTTGTTAAAATTTATGAAATAAAAATAATATTTTTATCATAATTAGATAAAATATGTTATACGGCACACGTGTTGTAAAAGTATCAATTTACACTATTACAACACTGGTATCGTAAATAGCTATCACATGACTTAATTGTTAAATAATGTATTCCTATTAAATATTATAAAAAATTTGAAAATTGATAGCGAGAATTGTTTTCTAAATGCCTGAGGCAAAACATGAAATGATGGTTCTTCATATTAAAACTTAATGAAAAGAATTGTCTATATCAGACAGAAAAAAAGCGGAACGCTCAGCAGTGAACGGTAATAAGGCAGAAGTGAAATTCACTCATAATGGAATCTAAATAAAATATAATTTAATAGAAGTTTAGTTTATATTATTAAAACACGTGGTCAATGTTATTTCAGCTCTTTAACTACTCAAGGGTCTTCAATTAAGGGCGCACCTATTTTAAATTGAAATAAAACAAAAATGATTTAAGGTATCAATGTAATTCTTTATTTTCAAAAGTTTATTGGAATATAAGATCATTCAAATGTACACAACGTGAGTTTTTGCATGAAAGAATTTGTTGAACATAACATTCGTTGATGGATACTCCAATGTCTTGATTTTTACATGCAGCTTCTTTAATAAATTATTATTATGTTGAACTTAATAACATTTTCAATTATAATATTAATATTCAACAAAGAACTTTTCTTGAATTTGAATCTTGTTTATTAAAAGTAATTGTGTGGGTGTTGTTAGTGTCCCTTAAATTTACATTGCCCTGCGTTGAACCGAAACTACCTATAGGTAAATTGAATTCACAAAAATCTTATTTTCTTTGCGTTTCTTCACTTGAACAAATTATGCCGTAATCGTCCACGGCATTTCTAATGTTCCATCTGCTTTCAATTCAGTAATTTCCTTAAGCCTTCTTCATTTCTCTTTATTATATCTACAATGACAGTAAAATTTCTGTTGTAATTGGGCTTCCACAGTGATTTTATTTTTATTTGTGATTATTTCCTAATGATTTTCAATACAATCACATCAAACTCATTGTCAAAATGCGGGACAAATTAAACACGTTTAACTCGCTAATGAACTACTCAAACTTTTGTTTCCTAAATCAAAACCTTTACGATGTTGTTTCTCATCGGTTAATTTTTTTTTTTTCAATTCATTTTAATTAATTTCTTTTTTACTATTTATCTTGATAATTTCATAATTTATCTGACTAGATTCATATCATAGCAATTGAAAATATTTCCGTCATCATTACTGTTACTAATAATTTCATTTAAATATTATATAGGTAATCGTGTAATCAAATTTTGCATCCCTTACATCAAGCACTCATAGACGAATACGAATATACCAATTACGGACTTTCGCCAATTGCAAATGTAATTATTGCCGTTACTACAAATTCAATTATACTAAAAGTGGACATGAAAACTGTATTCTTTGGAAAAGGGATTAGTAATTTAAAAAAGGAAAATATTTTTTAAACATTTTCGTAAATTTAGCATATTCTTTAACTAAATTGTTGGCAATATATAGCTAAACCAGAACATCTTTGACTATTCGGATAAAAATTATGCAAGAATCGCTGAAGTCATTTGGTTTGCAATAGAAATGCTGACAGCTCTAAAAGGTTCGTTGAATTTTATTGAAGTATACTTGAACGCTTTTAGTTAAAGCTTTGCGTTTGCGTTTCTTTTAAAAATCATTAAATGAAAGCATTTTTCATGTACCACCAGTAATTACTGCACAATTGAATGAATGAAGAAGTCATGTATAATTAATTTATTATTTACTCAACAAATAATCTATTTTTCGGTTCAAACCTTTATAATTAGTAAATATGTACATTACTTCATTTTAAGTGTAATACAAATAAGTAATATTTAAATTTTAAAATAATTTATCAATCAATAATCACGAACTCTTTCACTTCAGCATAACAACAAGCAAAAATTCAATATAGTGATGGTAAAGTAAATATTTACTCATAAACAATTATTTTATATAAATAACTAACCCACCCTAATGAATTATTACTACATGTGCGCAGTTTTATTTTCAGGCTCTACCTACAACTCCATAATTATGATTATGACCTACAATTTAACATGGAATCAAACTCTGACTCTAACTCATTATCAAATACATACATACACTCGAAAAACATAACCCTCTTTTTTGGCAGTCGGGCCAAAAGAATAGTACGGTGTTGCCGAAAATCAAAAAAATTAATTTTTCATCCTGGCAGTAATTCAAGAAAAGCATTAGTGAAAATTGATATAAAATGCACATAAATTGTAGATATATGTACATAGTATGGGCGGAATTCCAAAATGCCAAATTTATAAAACAAAACTGCATTTAGTTTTAGTAAAAAAATCGTTTATGTTATTGATAATTATTTTTTTAAAAATTGGTGTGAAATAAATTTGAACACATTTAAATTTAAAGTAAAGTAAATGTGCTAGTCTTAAATTCCAATATTCACTTGTTCGAATTTTATGGCTCACCACAATACGAGAATTTTTCATTCACCATGTAACATTATAAATATTATATTCATCCAGAATTGTTGATATTAAAATCGTCCCTTCCTGTGGTTTATAATCCACGTTAAGCTGTAGGTCTCCCACGCTAGTCTCATATTTTAACAGAAAAAGGACATAGGCCAAAAAACCTACAACTCGCAACTGTACAAACAGTCTCACAAGAAATATTTATAAAAATTAAATTTAAAAAATTGCTAAGTTGTTGATTAACAATGAGTTTGAAAAATTAGTTATAATATGGATGAATTGCAAGAGTTATGATGTATTAAGTCTAAGTTCTCGTATATTAAATTAATAATTATTATTATTATAAATTTAATGATATTTTTGGAGCACTGGAGACTAAATAATTAGATTATGTACCTATATTGTATATCCATATAGCACAAAGTAGTCCCATTATCTTCAATGTATTTTACATATTAATTCCGCATTTCCTAACGAAGCTTAAAATAAATTAGCGAAATGCTGAAGATATGCCATAACCCAATTATTATTTAGTCCACTACCCCAAAAATAGCATTAATTGGTATTAATATTATCAACTAATTATTATAGAAAATAATAAATATTCGAAACATGGTTAAAAGCGGCTATGCATGTATTATGTAGAACATCCATAACAATTTAAAGAATTCGTGTGTAATTTGTCCTATTCAGTTGCAGTAGCAATTAAAGAATGTCAGGAAGTTCTAAAATATGACGAATTTCTAAAAGCTTGGTACGTCATAGAATGTATTAAAAGTCTTTTAAAAAAGGAATCCTCTACTGGTGGATTCTGTAGAACTTGTAAACAAATTCATACATAAATCTGAAAATGTGGGTAAGCTCATTGGAAAATCGATCAATAAGACTCTTGGAATTTAATGAAAATTAATAATTTTGTTTAATTTATTTATTTGTTAGCTCGATATACTTCATAATAAATATGTAAATAAAGTTCAACACAATTTCTTTTTATTTTATAGCCCATTATATAAAATATGATAAAGAAAGTTTGGACATTTAAATTTTAAAGGAAAAAAAACACTTTTGAGAGAATCTAATAGCTTTGCCTGATTCCGATATTGACAAAATGTAACGTATAATAATTTTGTTAAATGAAAAGATAGGGCATGTTAGCTATTCTGGAAAACTAATTTTTTTATGCGTACAGAAGTTTTCTGAAAATTTAATTTGAAATGTTATTATGGCACACTTTAAATAGAAAATTTTAATTTCATTAAAGTTATATTTACTAATAATGCTAGTAATGTTTACTAACAATGTAATTGAAGATATTTAAATTTGGAATTTGTAAATTTCTTAAAAAAATCTTTTACATTTCTAAAAAGGCTGTAACCCACACGGAAAAGTAAAATATGCCAATATTAACTTCGTTTCTGCATGGAGGTTCCGTAGAGCATATTATAAGTAAATATTTTATATCTTTAAAAGCAATGACTTTTTTTTAGATATCTATATCATAGAGTTTCTAAAGTGGCCAATGGACTTAAATTAAATATAGTAAACTGGAGGAATATGGCACCAATTTATTGAAGATATCTTACTAAAAAATTTACTTAATTTAAAAAATCGATTTTATGAAAATTATATTATGTATTTTTATTCTACTCGAAAAATAATTCACATAAAGGGTATTCACACTCGATTATGTTCTACACTGTTATATTTATACACAACTTTAATAGAGTGCATTTAATTGTACACAAATTATCCATAAAATCAAATATACTTGGAGTTGGAAAACACCCTTTCGTAATTTGCTCCTGTTTTGCGTATTACTCAAAAAAATTGCACAAAAGTATATATTTTTTAAAGGAGAACACTTGGATGCAGACCGTGTTGTTTTTAATTTTTTTAAATTCAACATTTTTGAAAAAAAAATCTTGAAATGATTAGTTATTGTTTTGATTTTTATTTGCTTTATAATATCAAAAACTAAAAGTTATGAAAATGTTTTATAAATGTGGTCCATCTTTTCTAGACTTACCCTATTAAAAGAAATTCATCATAAAATTTATGAATTTTAAATTATTTAATAATTTTGTGTTTAAAATTACTAGAGGTAAATTAGTTCGCATAATAATCTTTATTCGTTAAAATTAAGAATAATAGTTTGGTACAATTACGGGTTCCTAAACTTATTGTCCGAATTAAAATTTATAATAATATTTCGTTTTCATTACTACTATATCATCAATTACTACAATAATGGTAATGATATCGCGATGAGTATCGCGATAAGTATCGCTATTATGTGTGAGGGTACACCTATTGTATCGCGATATCGATTTGCACATCCTTGCTATGTTTGTACCTTCATGAAGGTGTAAGTTGTAAGTTGACTGCTAATAATGAGTACCCAGGAAGTATCAAACTTGCACCATGACTTTTCAACACACTAATTGAGCTATACGCGCTAATATGCCACACATGAATATTTAAATATTTTCTTTTTACCTTATATCTTTCAATGTAAGAACAATCAAAGAATTAACTATTCCGTTTTGAGTAAGCACATTATGCTATCATATTATAAATAGAAAGTGGCTTTTGTATACATACAGTATGTGTAAGTAATTGGCTATTTATACATAGTTTTACGAGTTGGACGGACCTAGGGGATATTTTTAATTAGAACAGAGTTAATCAAAACGGCTCTGAGCGTCCGGAGCGTAGGTAACGGTGCGGAGGGCGCGGAAGAGTCGATTTTGACAACGCAAACACATCACAATAGCAATATCATATCGCACCGCCAGTTCAATAGGGTTGCAAGTGCAAAAGGAGTAATTGTTGAGAAATCAAGAAAACAGTTTTATAGTTACTTAACACTTAATGCGTTCATAGGAACTTATCTTTTACCTCAGTTCGTTTCTAAACAAAATTTTGCTGATATGGCAGTATTCTACAATAGCTATGATTGCAAACAACTGCAATACAGCAATAACTAAAAACAGACCAATTTTGCACTTGCAACCCTATTGAACTGGCGGTGCGATATGTTTGTATAAATTAATAGCCAATTGCATATTCATACTGTATGTATATACCGGGTGACCGGCCGCCGATGAAAACATAGGAAATTAACATAGGAAGTTAATTTTTCTTTAATTCCTGCTTCCCATCAAAACGGATAAGACACCCACCACTTGATATTTTGTTCTTTAATAATGTTAAAAATGTAAAAATGTTAAAAATCCGGCTTTGGATGGTTGAACTGTCTAAACTTGCGTTTAAAATTAGTTTTCAAACAAAAACAATTGCAATGAATTAAACAAGGCATCTAATATCTATTTAAAAGTGTATTTTGTCATTTTATTTTGAGTTTTTAACAATGATCAAAGAACAATCCATCAGGTGCTGGGTGTCTTTAGACGCGGAAAATAAACCTTTTTAAATTGATACTCTTTTCATTCCAGTCCGTTATAATGGAAAGCAGGAATTTAAAAAAAATCAATTTCCCATGTTATTTTCCTATGTTCACATCGGCGGCCGGTCACCCGGTATAGCCTCATCCTTATAAATAAGCGGACAGGGAAGGAGGCAGACAACATAATATAAAACGTTCGTTCCTGCTTTACTAATGTTACTAATGAGATATTTAACGATGCCCTTACATGCAGTAACTTGCATGGTTTGAATATCCAATTAAAATTACATACTTTGACTATATTCCTTCCTGATATTGGTACAGCCCTTTGTTTTGTATTAAATGAAAGTTTAATGTACACTGACGTAAATTCATAAAAAGGCAGAGAAAATAAAAATGTAATTAACGCAATAAGAACATTTTTCCGTAATAACACTTTTCTTATCAGTGTAAATATGAATCAGCACATTTTTGACATTATCAGGTATCTATTTTCATCAGGTATTTATTTTTATTATATTGCAGATATTTTCGTCTTGAAATCACACTACAAATGCAACGGTTCGAAACTTTTACAAGTTGGTTTTTGTGTTAAAATAAGGTGGAAATTCAAATAAAGGCAGTTTAGCTTTAAAATCTTTTCGTAAAAAAAAATTTATTAAAATGGTTATCATTATTTGTGATACTATGTTACATTATTTTTAGGTTGCTTTTTAAATGTTTATTAAAATTAAATAGGTTGAAACTCGTCATACCGCTTGGTCAAGTTCTTTTTGAATATGAAACGGCTAAGATCATTGCTTACAAGGTGAATGTGTTCCAATTAGGCAAATTACTCTAAAAATTGGAGGGTTATTGATAATTTCATCACACTAGGGGAGTAGTATGGTTTTTAAATTCCAACTATGCTAGAAGTAACACATTCAATGCACTCCAAAACTATGAGATTGTCCGCACGGTTGAATCTAACTAACTGTAAGAGTCTCAAATTGTTAAAGAATTAGACCTTCCCATTACCTACAGAAAATGTTATTACATTATATGATAACTCCACACTGGAAATTCACTAAAAGATTTAAAAGACCTCCGCTAGCTTCTAAACTAAAGCTTTAAAAATAGAATGGCACGGTCGTGATGTTTGGCAATGAGAACAAGTTTCAACTTAGATGGTCCTGATGAATTTCAGTGCTATAATTGGCACAATACACGAAATTAGAATAAGCAGGAATTTTGGAGGTGGTACTGTAATGATATAAGCTGTATTTACAATTAAATTGCGAAAATGGGAAGCAGTTTAAAGCGGTGTTCACAATGAAGTGGGGTCTTGCCTTGCTTAGGTAGAAAGCTAGCAAAAGCCAATCAAGATAAACGATTTCTTAATCATAGAAAAAGATAAAAGAAAATTTTTTACTCTAATTGGAGCTTGCTAGCTTTCTACCGAAGCAAGGCAAGACCCCACTTCATTGTGAACACCGCTTAACTCTAGCATCCAGATTTCTAAATATTTTATTTTAGAGATGAGCAGGAACTTAAAAAATCAATATTATCAAATGAATGCTAACGCCTGTTTCAACTTGATCCGCTGTTATTAATCGTAACATTGCATATCTTCAGTCCTATTATACCGGGTGACCGGCCACCGATCTGAACATATAGGAAAATAACCTGGGAAATTGATTTTTTTACATTCGTGCTTCTCATTGTAACAGATAAGAATGTAAAGGGTAGTAGAATGGGGTGAATAGGATCGCTGGGGTGAATCGGATCAATATTTTATTGGCTCAGTCTTCCAAATTGAGAAGTAATAGCAGACCCTCTCACAAATACCAGTACCTTCCAAATAGAAGGTCCTCATCTTAGACCTATTAAACGTCTTATATCCTTCTCAAAGTGGAAGACTGGGCGATTCAAACATTGATCCGATTCACCCTAGCGATTCTATTCACCCCATTCTACCGGTATCAATTTAAAGAATTTTATTTTCTGCTTCTAAAGACACCCAGCACTTGATGTTTTGTGCTTGAATTATTGTTAAAAACTTAAAATAAAATTACAAAATAGCATTACATTATTTGATTACTGGTATTTTTTTATGTGGGGTAAATAGGTGGAATTTATGGTATATACTTACTTACAGTAAAATATTTTTAAAAATAAAACCCGCATTATTTTTATTTCTGTTTCCAAATATAACAATAAAAACATTAAATGTGTTTTTACTGTACATATCAAGCGTAAACTTATAAAACTGCATATTTTTTACTGGTATCCTCTGTTTTGTAAGGCTTAAGTTAAACTTGACAAATTAGTTTCAGCAACTAGACATTTGCTTTTTTATTGTGATACAAAAAGGCATTTAAATAAGAATTGATGGTTTTTACTAGATTTGTTGTTCAATTTTTTAATATTACTACTTTTTCTACGCATACCTACTTTATATTTGATTGTATATAAACATAGGTATCAATATAATAATATTACGTTTATCATAAATAAGCTTTCTATGTAAATTTCGATTTACTTCCAGTTTTATTTGAATTATTAACTTTGGTCTGGTTGCAGATAAATTTCACCCGGAGTTAGTTAATTTAAGTTTAATATGAATTTGCATTACTTCAACATGACCGAACTTGGCATGTTGGGCATGACCGTTGTCCGTTTGTTTGCGTGAACTTCCTGGAGCCTCTTTTAACCAACTTCCCCACATCTCAGAAAGCTTACATTTTGTACACAGCTTCCAATAATGTGATATTTTAATGTATTAAATTTTTATAGTTCCACATATATTCCAGTTCCACTTATACCAAACAACAATGCTTTTTATATACTTTATATCTATTTAATTTTATTTTACTTGCAAGTACATAATAATGTACTGCTATATCTTTGTACCTACAAAAGTATCAAAATTAAATAAGTAGCCTGTAAAATATTTTCAGGGTGATATCGATTATAAAAAAAGTTCGCTCCACATAAATTTGCCTCTACGTCACGAAATTCTGATTAAGAAATAACATCCTGAATGTAATTTAGGATGTCATTCAGCTTTATTTATAAGGGTACAAAAATATTTACTTGTCTTGCTGGCCGAAAGCAACAAAAGTTGTACGTTACCAATATTATAAAAACAGCATTATTCTTAATCAAAATTTTGTTACGTAGAGGTAAATTTATTTGGAGTGAACTACATTATCATCGATAATATTTAAAAGTAGTTCAATGAATTTAAAAGACTTGTTGATTCTAACTTTTAATAGTTTATTTTTAAGCAAAATTGGACCCTGATCATTATTCCCTTGTGCTCTTCATTAGTATAATGTAAAATTATTATAAACAGCAATTAATGTAATAATTATTATTATTATTATTTATATTCCTATTAAATTAACAAACAAATTTCAATAATAGTATTAGTGATATAGTAGATACCGATACAAATACATTAAATAAAAAAAATTAAGTGCAATCAGTAATCTTGTTTAAATTAATTAGATAAACAGGATCTATAATTTTTGTTACATCTTTTTGTACATCGTATAGTTGCGTCCTACATCGAATGAAGAGAATCTAAACATTACGACATTAATTGATACAACTGGAAAACTATTACTTTTATAACTTTATTCAATCCTTCATTTTTATACTGAACGGAAATCCTAAATCCAATCGTTGTTGAGTTTCGTATAATTTTCAATACGTTTTCGTATATTGTAATTTTTTTAAATCCTTCTTGCTGTTTGTGGATTTAGAGTAAATCCTCATAACTGTTTGAAGCTTTTTATGGTTCGAAAAAGTGATTTCGTAAATGTAAATAAAGCAAGAAATCAACTTTTACTTAATGTTACACCACAGAAATATAAAATCCATATAAATAAAAAAAATTAAATTTGACTTGACATAATTTCCTGTTTGTGAACTTTTCTGTGCTTTAAAAATCCGAGCTGAAAAAGCAATAGGTAATCTATTTAAATACATTTCATATTAAATTTTTATGTATTATAATTTATAATGTATTAAAGTAAATTATTCCTGTAATTAGAATTAAATAATAATAATAAAATAATATAATATTTATAATATTTTCAAACTAAATAAAGTAAATCAACAATATTACAAAACTAAGTATAAACTTTCGAAACAGATAGTTGCTTTTTTCGAATACTTATGGTTATTAAATTTAAACACGTAATATATTATAAAAACGGAAATTCATGATAGGTACATGGATTTTATGAATACCTATTGTTTACACAACATTATGTGACAACATACAAACATGTTGCTTATCCAACACTATATCTCTGTTGAAAGCTCATCATATATTTGAAATATTCAGTTCATTTTAGTTTTTTAATTTTTTTAATTTTGGAAATTTATCATAATTGTTGAAATCGTGCTAACAAATTAATTACGCAAAAATAGTTTCAATGTAAACCGACAAAATATACAATAAAATATTATAAACTAATAATAATTATTGTCAGTTTCGTGTATTATGGTGTTCAAGGTAAGTGTCACATCAGTTAACTATAAACATTACTTATTGAGCGTAGAGAACCCGAATATAAAAAGATATCAAACAAAAATTTTAAATCTCAATAGAGAATACGCATAAGTGGTGAATATGATGAAACCGTCGCAGTCAGTTCAAAATTGAATTTCCAAAAATGTCATATTTACAGAGCAAATAAGGAAGTTCTTAAAAGAATGGAAAAGTTTACATTTTCTTACTATTTGTAATAAAATTATAATAACTAAAAGTTTTTAATAAATCCGACCAATAAACTATTTTAAAACAGTAGATACATAATATGCATATACTCTTAGTAACGTCCTTCAGACATTATGCCAATTTTTTTCAATTTATTTTCTCAATTATTCCAAATTTTTGCTTTCTTGCACTCTTGGTAGTGACGAAACTGTGCATGAACTGACTTTTTTGTTCATTTCAGTTATTTAAAATTAAGTATCTTTTCTAATATTGTGAAAAATCATTCCATAATGTTACCTCATGGACTTCGAACCCGTGAATATTGGCACAAGAAGCAAACACCCTAATCTCTCGACTGTTTACTCACTTTGTTTAAATTATGTTGGGTATCATTAATTCTTATAATTGTTTCAACTAATTAAAACAATTTCCAAAGTAAGCAATTTTTGTTTTTGTATTTCGCTTCCATGTTCTACCGCTGGTATCATTAAAAACTCCACGTTTAATTATTTTGTTCAATTATTATGTTCGCCAGAGGGCTAAGCTACGAAATTCTATGAAGTCCTTGATCTAATCCGGAATTTCCGCTCTGCAACTGAACCAGTGCTCATACCAAGTGCAACTACTGCTGTGGCTTTTGTAATAATTTATCTCATGAAATAAATTAGCGAAATTAAAAACAAAATTGGACTTTCAACTGTTTGTAGCTGTTGTTCAGTATTTAACAACTAACTGAAAACTGACATATTATGTAATGGTTTACTTTATATCTCAAATAAAATTGCTTTTAAAATGTACCTGCTAAATGATTCTATATGATGACTCGGGGTCTTTGTGTAATTGATGAGAAGCAAACAAAGAAAATAAAAATTCTACCATACAGCATCAAAGGATATTATTTATTCTACAATTTCAAAGTTTTAAAAATAACTTGAAATAAAAATCCTGTAATGAATTAAAAAAACCTAAATTTACCCTTCTCCTAACGTATTATCCTTTGAGGCACAGTTTGCTTTGGTTCGACACTTTAACACTTTCACTCATACTCTTATTGTTGATGCCAACTTTCCCTATATCTTTATCCCTCACTGAATAAGTGTTGTCGTGTTGTTCGCTGAAAACTGCTACATAATTGTCTCCACGTTACTGCGCTTCTGGATACGTAAAAGCCCATACGACACCTGGGTCCTTTGACTAAAGGATCAGTAATCCCTATAATATAACTTAACTAATCGGCACAAAATCTTACGAGCATCTTTTTAGATACAAAAGAAAAGGCCAACAAATTTTATACACAATTTTCCCAAAGATAAAGCTAATACTTTTAACGATCTTCAAAATTTAATTAAAAACAATATTGTTCCCTAGATTACACTGAAATCTTTTATACAATTTCATCTGAAATTTGCAAATAAAAATTCAAATTTGATTTTTATTGCGTTTAATTAACTCGATCATTTCTATAATTTAATTATAGAAAAGAAGATAAACTTAATACAATTTTTAAACATTTTTTATAATAAATAAGTGAACTCACTCTACTAAAACTTATTATTTTCTATTTCTTTAAGGATAGGCAAAATTAAAATAATATATTATGTTTCGTACATCTTCCATTGCTATATCTATAACTTGATCTGGAATATTTTGAGTATCCAATAAAGTAGTGTTTTAATTTTTTTTAAACCGAAATAACTAGTTTTTGGGAGTACATCGTATTTTATGATAAAAAAAAATGTGGTGCTCCTAAACCTAAAACCTAAGGTGATGACCGTGTGCATCATTTCACTTACAGTGATGAACTTAACTTAGGATGAGTTAGGCTCTCCAATCATTGACTTAAGGACCCACCCTTATCTCCAATCGATGCCTGGTTTGTCCAATAGAGCAGCGCTGCAATAGAGTACACGTACACGATTCGTGGGTTCTTTGCGTTGTGCCTCAGTTGATTGTTTGGGCAACTAACTAAGAAAAAAATAATTCGGGCGTCGGTCTTCTAAATAAAACGAAGAACTAAAATAGTTTATTTAAAAAAACGAAGTTGAGATCAAAGGTGGGGTTGACAATGTTTGATTCAAAAACTCCAGTGTACGAGACACACAAAACACACAACAAATCAAGTAAAATCCAGGATAACCTGAAGGGATGACTTGGGAGAACAAAATCAAAATAAAATAAAAAATACAGATGATGAGTTGCTAACTGATTAAATGATAACAAAACCTGTAACGTATCAGCACCACTCGTACTTCACTTCCAGAAAACCATAATCAAAAGTTGGAAACCAAAAATGGACGACACATAAATTTACGTGTTAGTAAAAAATTCAAGTCAAAGGCTATGCCATGATACGTAGATTTTAAAGACTAATTATATTTTTGCATAAGATAGTAAAAATTAAAATGAAATTTCCAAAGATAGCTAATATGTAAATATAAACAGTTATCAAGGAAAAATGTCAAGCAAAATGGTCTACTCATCATTATGTTTGAGTTCCGTCCAGACTGATTCACAAAATTAAGCATTTGACATATCAAACTTAAATTACTTATGACCAATAATTATTTGAATTTGATGTAGTTACGTGGGATTTGAATAAAATAGAGAGATGATGAAAAATGAGAGAGGCGGTCGGAGCATAGTGGTCACGCGAGTTGACTGTGAACGCTAAATACCCGGTTCGAATTCGAGTGAAGTAAGAACTTGTTGAAAATAGAATTCATTATTTTATATTTATGTGTAGATTTTTATAGCTCTAGTATTTTAATGAATAAGCCTTTGTTCATTAGTTTAGGGGTTTATATGTTTTACGACTTTGTATGTGTAAACGTGTGAACCAATTTCTAGTTATTAGTTTAGTCTTGTAGCAACTGCCATCGAATAAACTTGAAAAGCACATCACTGTTTTATTTACGAATTTTAACCATTATTTATTTAAGTAATAATAATTACATTCAACAGAACTTTATTCTGACCGTTTCCCCGGTCAACCACCAGGGTGTAATCTTCCATGAAAGCCTTTATCAAAAAGCATACGACTAAGAAGAAGAAGAGAAATTACTAATTACGATGATAGAGAGTGTAAGTACTTAAACGTGATTTAAATTTCATTAATCATCGCCGCTGGAAGGGTTTCTATTTAGGGGTATAATAGGACTTGGAGGAATGACCAGAATCGGTACCTTAGTATCTACAATATATTTTGCTAATATTATAAAGTCATGTGGAAGGCCATATCAAATAGGTTTTTGATATATCCATAAAATTCGACACTAATGTTATGTTACCCTAAGATGCTTAAGTTAAATGTACATTAGCGTGAATGTAATCATAAGCACAAGGTATAATTTTGTACAAGCTATTTTCATAATACTTATGTATCTAATAATAAATAACATTTTAAAATTTATTACTAAGCAAATTTTGACCATTTAAAAAAAAATTAAATTAGTAATACATACATGTCGATAAAAAATTTTGAATCAACGCTAAATAGCATTGTCATTAGCCGCATGTGACATAAATTCTAATTGATGTTCATTAATGCAGAACATAGTCATAATAAATAAACAATTTTAACATTTGGTATTTATAATTTATTATAGAATTAAAAATTTATATTTAAACTAATTTGAGCTACAAAATAGTTTATTTGTTTATTATTAAATTTATTATTATTAAGTTATTATTAAAAAATTTATTTAATTTAATATAACATTACTTATTCAAAAAATTAGCTAATGTAAACGAAGTCTGAGATCTTTAAGCAAACAAGCATTGTTCAATCATATTTCAATATATCAAGAGCTTTACAAACAGGATTACCTACAAAAGTTGGGGAATAATTAATGATACCAAACTTTTCGGAATAAAGCAAATTTAGAAAAGGTGTGAAAATCACGAACGACAATGCTTTGTAGATTTGTCAACTTAATTAAATTGTTACATGTTATACCTTAATAAAAAAAAAAAACCTAATGAATTTTCAGACCAGTTTATTGTGATGCCAAATAAGTTTTTAACAATTCATTCTTTTCAAATTATTATTATTATTCACATACATTTTATGAGTACATAGCAAGCTCTTATTATTGGTTATTTGGTTTATTTTAATAAACTGTTAAATGTTTTAATATGGTTAACCAAATTTAATTTCCAATGGCTATGCTATAAGGAATTGAAATTGCTAATGGATATAATTCTAAACAAAGTTAAATAACAATCTGAACCCTTAAATGTCAATCTATAAATTAATTATGTATTGTCAGATACAGCATTAATTTTATTCTAATTAGACAAGAAATGTATGGGATATTATAATCATACATTCTATATGAATGTAATTTATGTATTAAAACCTAAATTAGTTTTTATAAATAAATATAAACTTTTTGGTTAAAGCACTGCACGATTTATAGAATGAACTTTTCGAGCGCAATACATTTTGTTCATTTTTGTTATCATTGTTTTTTAAATAGCAATATATTATGTTGTCACGTATCATCGATATCATTGGCACAACGTTTTTCTCTTTACGGACATTATACAAATTTGGTAGGATGCAATTGTGGGTATTTCTCAATTTATTGCATTGGGAATACTTTGAGAATATAAAAATTCGATCATCCAATTTCCTTAATTTTACTTTAAATAGATTTGCTAAATATTAG
Source organism: Rhagonycha lutea (assembly GCA_958510855.1). Lineage (NCBI taxonomy): Eukaryota > Metazoa > Arthropoda > Insecta > Coleoptera > Cantharidae > Rhagonycha > Rhagonycha lutea. Next base: position 54,222,929 of record OY294037.1, read on the forward strand.
TACGGGTATATTTAAAGTAAATTTCACTTTATTTCAATTGAAATGTAGCTCTTATCATCACAGCGCACTGACATGCTAACATTTATTTATGAACATTTTCAAGTTTAAATTTTAATCTAACTTGATTGTTTCGTTTCAAATTAGTTTTGGTAGCCAAATACATAGTTTTAATACAGTTTAAATTATACAAAACCTTATAAATTGAAATTTTAATTATTCTTATTTGTGATGATGTGTACAGATATAATACTATCTAGTTTACTATAGAGTAATCTTTTCTAAAAGATATTTTATGAAATCAAGATAAAGATAATTAATATTGTGCGGTAATTCACATAATAGCATTAGCAGTTCCATCTTACTCAATGTCTTGTGGTACATATTACTCGTACAACATAAAGAAGAAACGCTTGAATGGTTAATGTTAAAAGTTGAATTATATACAGTGACTCGTAATTGTCCTCGGACAACTAATAAAAATTGCAATAATTTTAATGTAATTTGACTTTATGTACTTATTTAAAAATAAAATTGTAATATCAGCTTACAATTTTATAAAATATCCATTAGGGTCATCGGTAACACAAAAAAGTTTGAAAAAATTCAATCACAAACCGAATTAGCAAGGGTTTAATCATTCTATAGTTGCAAATCTTATGAAATTAAAACTGCAAAAATTCTCGGACAACTTACATTGTATTATTTTAAAGCTTCTTAGAATTGTGTCAATGTTAAAATGTATTTGCAGCAACCTTTTAAATCCCAAAGATAACATTAGCGCTCAGTTTTAATCGTTAAAATTAATATTTAGCACAATAGGAGCTTAAAAACACCAAATAGGCAAGTTTTGATTTAAGACAATTAGTAATTTTTCATTATCGAAATGTACATTGCATCAGGAAATTTTAAAGTTGCTCAATATGGACAATAACACTGCGGCACATATTAACATGCATTTTAAGGAAGAAGATCGGATCGATTTCAAAGAGAAAAGTGACCTACCACGTAAATTAACTTATAGACTTAAGAACTATTATGTTTTAAAAAAAAGTTCAGAAAAACCTTAGTTAGTGCGTTAAAATTAAAATCTATAGTGCTTGACGAACTAGGAAAAGAGTGCCTGTGGAACACCCCTATAAATAATAAACAAGAATTGATTCGACGCGACGCTTACAAGAGGAATGGGCTCTTATAAGCGAAAAATATTTTTAAAAAATCATTTGTAACATGCCCAATCGACTAAGAAAAGTAATAGAACAAAATTGATACATCAAAATATTAAGTAATAACATATTTTCTCAGTTTCCCTTATCTAAAGTGCTAATAATTCTTGTAGTGTCCGAGAACTATTGTAGTTTTAATTTGAATAGAATTTCAACAACTGTAGAATGATTGAACCCTTGCTAATTATTTGTGATTGAATTTTTTCAAACTATTTTGTGTTACCGGTGACCCTAAGGAATATTTTATAAAATTGTAAGTAGATATTGCTATTTTCTTTTTAACTTCTAAAAGTCAAATTGTATTGAAATGATTGCAATTTTTATTAGTTGTCCGAAGACAATAAATTGCGAGTCACTGTAATTTAAAAGTGTAATTTTTATGAGGATCACTATGAAGAACTGTTCTATCGACATATTGGTACAATAATTTTAAAATGTACGTTAATCGAAAGAGTAATTCTACATATTTTTAAGTTATAAAACTTACACCCTACAAAAATCAAGAATATTTAAGAATTAAATTTAGTTTACAACCACCGACCCGCAAAACTTTCTTAATAAGGAACGAATTTAAAAGAACGTTTCAAAAACAAAGTTTAGTTCTTGCTAAAAGGTACCTACGTCTCAATTTTCAATATCCTCGGGCAAAAATAAGTCAACTTTTAATTTGTTTAAAATATAGAAGATGTTAAATATTCTAAATGAGTTCATATTTAAAAACTAATTAATGAAGTTGAAAAATCTTTATAAAGTATGTTTCGTAACTTGCGTATAAAAATAACTTGAGACTTTTCAATTCTTCAGACTTTCTATGATATTAGACTTCACTATCACTTTTTTGATGTACTACATAGTAATAATTCAAATATTACAAATAATTAATTAAATTATTCCAATAACAGAATGTAACAAAAAAAATTTAATAATAACTTCGTATAAAGCATTATACTGCTTTAATGGTTTATCATATTATATGAAATATATCAATTTACAAATTAAAATTAGAGATATAAATAAAAAGTACTTTACCTCACTATCGTTGCTGTGAAGTCTGAGAACATATCCGGGTAAAAGATCCTTGCGTTTGTTAACATCTTCGAGAGCCAAGTTGGCTGCAGGCATGCAAGCTTGACCACCTTGCCAGCCGCCTTCTCCGGCAATAGGAAATATTCCGCCAATGTGTAAGACATTGTCATCGCTTAAAGTAGGTATAACTATGATACAAATATGTAGTATTGTAAAGCCAATCCATAGGGGCCAGTACTGGAACAAAAACAATCTCTAAGAATTCAATTCACACATTTTAAAATAATTAAACATTTCATAAATAAATTCAGCAAGGCTGATAGATGTCGTTATTTTTTACTGCTTTGAATTTCCAACACTGTTAAGATCCACATAAAAATATATTTTATTCAGCTATCGTGACCGGAATATAAGGATTGGCGACTTTCCAGATATTACCAACTGACCTTTTGGGGACTTTGCTCCCCTTTTATTCAGCGCATCAGACTAAATCTAAATTTTCTATCTAAACGTACTTTGCAATCTTGACTACAATATAAAAATTTAAATTTATTTTTTTTCTGATTGTTCACCAACAATGTAGGTTACCTTGAGAATAAAAAATAATTCTTTTAAAACAATATTATACGAGTTCTACTTTAGAGATTAAAAAGATGATGAATAATTAAATGTATAAATGCACTGAATTAAAATATTTAATTTTTAATTTGCTCAACAAATTTCGGTTGCATGACACTTTATTATTAATAAGCTTCTTTTACTAATTCAAACTTGAATCAACCCCTTCATAAATTTTGCAAAATTAAATGTTAAAAATTACGCCGAGTTGCACTAATAATACCATAAACCAAAGCGCGTCTATTAAAGAATGGACGCAAATGAACGTTTTGGGAAAAGAACTGCTGATGTTGCGCAGCATAAAGTGTAATATAAGAAAAATTTATTTTGGAGATGTATAAGATTCTATTGGTACTGTGGTTAGTACGTAGTTTCTGATTTTACTAAATAAATTTTATTTTTAAGTAGGCTAGAAATTAATTGATCATCGTTAAAATCTACGGTTTTGGCCACAATTTCTTCAAAATGGCGGACCGTCAAGTTAAAAATCTCAGGATATCATTTAGGATCCGGTACTACTTGATCTTTTAATAAAATAAAAACTCTTTCAATTTTTGTAAGCAAGATAGATATAACCTCAAAGAGTAACGAAACATTCTAAAAACACCCTACAGACAAAAATAAAGTATACCTAAGCTTTGCCTGATGATATAAGCTAAGTAATTAAATAAACAATTCTAAAAAATACAATATAAAAGCTCAAAGGAAAATCCGACGTATTTTTAAATAAAAGTTTGTTAAGTAAAATGTCTTTCTTATAAAAGCTATCGATGTACATCAAAGCATTCAAGAATTAAGCTTTAACTCGTAGTTTCTATCGATTCACTTTATTTAACTTTTCCTTATTTTTTAAAAATTGAAAATCATTTACAAGAATTTCAACGTGATACAGGTGTTCAAATCTTATTAGATCACATCGGTGCAGCACAGAAGAAAATTCTTGAAAGCGATGAAATAACTTGGCTATAACTTCATTAAAAAGTTGAAAAGTGCAATTCATAGTGCAGATTACACTAGAAAAATTGCATTGCTACAAAATATTTTGGAAAACTAAAAAAAACTACCGCCTTGTATTTCCCATGTTGTATTTATCGACTTTACAATTATTGCTACATTTCAGTTGGAGACAATTCCCCATCTTGCTTAGGTAATGGTGTAATGCTATTACTACTAAGTCCTTTTGTTCTCTTAGCAGATTACCTCGGCGGTTTTTCATTGCCTGCCGAAGAGAGCTGGGTAGAATAAAGTTCGTACACCGTCCGGGCTCGACCTCAGTTAGCACCAAACGCACTTGTGCGTTCACTGTAACCGCCTCTATGAAATATAATATACGTACTACATTTAATTTTGTTCTTATTTCAAGATGTTTAATTATTTTCATTACTTAGAATTAATCAAAGTATAGTACTTTTCATCACAAGGCTGTAAAACGCCGTTTCCCGTCCGCGGGAGCGATAGTAGGAGCCGAGGGCGTAGCGTAAGCGGAGCCGCGGCTTCGACCGCTCCCGAGGATGTAGCGGCGTTTTACCAGCCGAGTTGAGGAAATGCACTTTTCATCAGTTTCTCGCCAGGAGGGATGAAAAGTATTTTACAAATATAATATGTACAGACAACATGCAGGGCTACTAAAATTGTAGATACTTTAAATGGAGATAACTTTTTACTACTCACTTAAATATTTTAATTAAGATAGTAGATGTATATCACCTTTGAGAGAATTAGGAATTAAAATAAATTCCAGTTAAAAATTATTTCTAAAATCTGTTTATAGCATTTCAAAATGTAGTTCAATTAAAATTTTAACTCTTTAAACTCGTTAAACAGAAATTAATGAACTTTAAATCGGAATATATGCTAATAGTGAAATATAATTTTTTTATATACCTATTTATAAAAGATACTTAATATTTAAATTTTTTAAACATTTATCAGGCTTCACTTCATCAAGTGGAATCTATGCTAATTTTATTAAATTTATGAAAGCTCTATTGATTTATCTACTGATTCTATGTAGCTTTTTTTATTTAGTAAACCAAGAAATTCACTCTTTTTAATATTGTAATTAAAGGTAGTTTAGTTGGATGGAAAGGATTCGAAGGTCTTGAATTTTGTTTTTGATTCTTACATAGCTACTCCAAAATTAATTGTCATGATTGGAATTTAGTGTTAATCTGTAGATTCTTATAAGTGCGCAGATTGGACATTTTCGTTAAAACTTTCGATAAAATTTAATAATTGAACAAAATTATCGTAACAAATATTTAAGTGTTACACGCAACAGTTTAGCAATTGGTTTGCAAAAAGGATAAAATCAACTTATTTAATTTAAAAAATGAATATCAAAAAGATAATGGAGGAATGAAAATCTCCATGAAAAGATAGAAATAACAAATTGATACTTAATCGGATCGGACGTATTTTTGTCCGTAGTAAAAATATAAATTCTGAATCTTTGGAAAACTTATAATACTTATGATGAATTATGTATTTAAAATTCAAACTTGGAAAATTGGACAAATTAAATTTTGTATAGCAAACTTAATGTTCAAAACTTGTAATTTTAGTTTGTTTTTAAAGTGATATTCAAAAGTATTTTCGTATAATAACCACCATTTAAAATGTTTTTAGAAAATTGATACATTTAAAATTTATGACAGTACTTTCATTAAAATTGTAAAAGTAAGTAGTATGGTGAAAGCATGTGCTATAGTAATTCTAGTAAGTACTTACTTTTATTACATTATTTTTATGTGAAGAATTTTGTGCGTTTTAATAACAAAGTGTTGGTCCGTTTTATAGTTATTATCCTAAAGTATTGATACATATACAAATTTTTATTTTTAAAATTTAAAGCAATTAGAAGACAATTAAACATCGTAACTAGATAATTTAATAAATACTCATTCGAAATTGGTTGTTTAGTTACTGTATTGCATATTCTTTTGCAACTATAACTGATGCTTTACTATGTCAAGGTACAAACATATGTAGAGTATAGGTAAATTCATAATTTTCATATTGTTAAGTAATTTAAGGGGAAGGTAACGTTAATTCGTGCAAAAAAAGGTACATTTTTGTGAATTTTTTTTTGACGACACAGTTAAAATCTATTTATTAAAACCAATGGTACATTAAAGTATAACATTCGAAGAATTTTGTGTAAAATTTTCATGAAGAAATATTAAAAAATACGGCAATGGCAGCTATTATTCGGAAGCGTCTCGAAACAAATTGCGGTGCCCCTCATAACTTCAAAACTACTGCACCGATCCTTTTGAAATTTTGAACACTATTTCTGTACATAATTTACGAGGTAACGCTGGAGATTTTTTATCAAATTTGTTAATATTTTTTATTTTACAATAACAAATAAGCCGATTTTTGTTGCAAAAATCGCGTTTTTCCCTTCAAAGTGTTCCCAAAAAGTGAAAAATTGAAATTTCGAAAAACCCTCCTAGCGTTACCTAGGGAAAACGATTATCTAACGAAAGAACTTTGATTTTGTGATTTCTGATGATACACCACCGAGTTAAGCTAAGGTCAGACGAAGCTACTTTTGCTGCGCAGTTTTTTTACTGCGGCTGCATAAACTGCATGCAAGGTTCACACACAGACTGAAAAGTAGCCTGCTACACGCAGTTTTCTGTACTGCGGCTGCTTAAAAAAGTTGCAAGCTACGCAAAAGTAGCAAAGCTGTTCACACCTTGGCTACTTTTACTTCAGCTTGCAACTGACACCTTGGCTGCTTTTACTTCTGCTGCAACCACCAACGTACTTCGTAATAATTATTCGTGATATTCAAGATTTTTTCAATTTCATTTTGTACGTTCTTTGGAATGTTGAGCCCGAAGAGTATGAATTTTTTTTAATTTCATCGGCGGGAATATTCAATGCAGATGCAATTTCTGCAAGACAATTCCGCCGCTTGATTTGATTATGATAATCTGAGCTCACGACATGCCAAAGATAATTTCGGTCTTCCACCATTTCAATTAATTTGAAAACCTCTTCACGCTTCCAGTTATAAGCTGGCATTATATTAAAAATTGTTGAACACAACATACAAACTGCACGTGCAGCCGCTGCAAAAGTTTCACCTAAATAAATAATTTTTACTGCAACTGCAACTCACAAAATTATGGCTCACACTAGGCTACTTTTAAACAGCGTGCGCGTTAAAATATGCTGCAAGCAGTACTACTGCACGCGCTGTTCTATGAGTTGCAGCATAGTTCACACGAGAAGCAACTTAAGCTGCGCAGTTTTTGAATTGGCAGCGCAGCAAAAGTAGCTTCGTCTGACCTTACCTTTATGAGGGGCACCGCAATTCTACTTTTTTTCGAGACGCTTCCGAATAATTGCTGCCATTGCCGTATTTTTTAATATTTCTTCATGAAAATATTACACAATATTCTTCGAATGTTATACTTTAATGTACCATTGGTTTTAATAAATAGATTTTAACTGTGTCGTCAAAAAAAATTCACAAAAATATGCCTCTTTTTGCACGAATTAACGTTACCTTCCCCTTAAGAAATGTACTTGTATTTACAATGTTAAAATAATTCACCACTACTTTGTTGCATTTTATGACTGTGTGAAAATGTAAGTTACAAAGATGCGTTATTCTGCAAAGTATTGCAATATATTAAATATTGCACATATAAGCGGTTTAGTTTATAGGATAATTACAATAAGTGTTAAAATTTAGTTTAGTCAGCGGAATACATGAACTTGGATGACCATTAGAAGAACAATGGAACAATGAAGAGATTTCATATATAAACACCCCACATCCACACCAAAAGAACATTATCGTTCTGAAGTCAGAACCCTGCACTGCAAATGTAACAGCTTCTGTTGTTTCGATGCAAGGCGTTGTCCTGCTCGTCATCGGTTGTAATAACATGTAAATGTGTAAATATTAAACGTATTAAATAAATGTAAATAAAAGGTAAAAAGGACCAAGTTCACAAGTTTATTATACATAATGAAAGCAGAGAGTGCTGGTTTCTGGTTCCAAGCGCTAAAAATCCCTATATTAGTTAGTCTAAAATTAAGATATTATACTTATGCCCGTATTCACAAACGTTCGTAACTGATTTAACGTTCTGTTAAATGTTACGGACCGTTAAATAGTCATATTTTATTTCGTAATCGAGCTTAATAATAACGATAGCTCTTTGGGTCGTAATAAAAATAACAGTCCTTTAATACAATGTCACGAAAGGTTTATTTAAAAGTGAAATTAAACGATTAAAGTTAAAATTTTGTTACTTAAACGATCCGTTACGTAATCATTCGTTATACGTTTCTTTGTGAATACGGGCATTAGTAATACTACATTAATCACAAATCGACGAAGAAAATTTTCAATTTTCTTCATTTAGATCACTTCTGCTTTGCTAAAACAAAAATATTTTTTAGAATTCAAAAAGAAAGAAAGAGTAAAATTTAATTTCAATTTATTTCAATTTACTACAATTAATTATATGTGATCTTCATAATTTTATTTAATTAAATTAAAAGTATGAATCGTTATATACATAATACAATGTGAAATTTTACGCTCTTTAATATCGATTTTCTCAAATTTTGCTAAATTGTGGGAGTTTGGTTTTCACCGAATGAAGTTCTAATTATGAAGAACACGTCGTATAATAATAAAACTGTAAATCGGTGATACCTAATGTTGGCAATTCCCTTGATATCACTTCTAATTCTGACTAGCCTAATATCATTAAACTGTACAACCCGGACCTATGTGAAAATAGGGTTCATTTTGAGGGGAATCCCTAATTAGCATTCATTAAAATATTAAATATTGTATTGCCAATACCAATATTACCGATTCAGAATGAGAATTTGTAACTATTAAAAGAATATTAATAAAATATAATAAAATCATGCACAAAGATATTGTTTGCTTATTTTCTCAACGCCTTCAGTTGGTAGACGAAAACAACATTATTTTGTCAAAAAATTGGCGCATACATTTTTCGAAAATATTGTACAGATGTTACGATTAACACGCTTTTAAAAAAATTACGCCTTTAAAAATAATATAATTTTACTTATTCAATTTTATAAAATAAATAAAACTTAAATATTACTTATTCGATTCGTTGGTAAATTACTAAATATGTTTAAATAAAGAACGTCTGGGAATTTGTTATTGTATAAAAATAACCATAAAATTCTTTATGTTTAAATTAGTCAATTTTGCAACTTTAAATCTAAATGCTAGAGCCTACAGACTGGTATCATATTTTTCTTAGACTTTCATTGTTACTTGCATCCTGGTAAAACTTAATCTTATTGGTACACGACTAACAGGTCACTCTGAATAACCAATTAGAAACAGTTATTCAAAAGATAAACCGAAAGGAAGGGTACATTTCTAAAACGTGAACACACTTGTCTTCTGGCTTTGGTTCAGTAAAGAAGTCATTATGTTACGAAATGAATTAGTTAACTTATCGCTAACACTTTTAATCTGCCTTAAAATAATAATGAGTGTCAACTCAATTATCGTATAAACTAAGATAGTTATTTATCAAAAATCTATTCGAATATTTCGTTTGTGAATTCTACAATTATTAAAAATGTATCTAATTTTAAGAAGTTACGAAATAAATTTGGTGAACTCTTTAAACAGTGAATTATAAAATACAGTGTCCTTAAAAATATGGATAAATGTATCGCCGAATTGGAATTTCATGGATTTTGGACCACGTACCATCAATAATTAAAGAAAGTAAATGGATTGGGAAATCAACCAACTTTGACAACAAAATGCGCACAATGAGTGAATTCGTATTTATAATAAACTTTTGGGTACGTACCTATCACAATTATAATTTATCGAATTTCTATTTGGTAAACTTTGATTACTGGTTTAATTCCTTTAGTTTTTGATTAAATATGATCTTTTAATAATTTTGTCACATTTACCGTAATCACAGTTTATTTGTGTATTTATGTTTTTTAGAATAAGTTTTTGTGTATTAATTATGATAGATGTTACTCCGACTTTTAAATTACGAGTCAAGATTTGTGATCCATTTTGGCTTTTGTAATATTAAAAATGTATCGTTCAATTAAGTTATTTCTATATATTATAATTTTTTTATCTAATTCTGATTGATTTAATTTCTGTCTTTTCAACCTTTAATATAAAAGAAAAGCAGGGTAAGTATTCTCACTTAAATGCTAACTCCGGCCTTAAGATAAGATTTCATGCAGAGCTAGCTGGTCTGAGTTTTAAAAAGAGCGAAATCGCAACAATGTCGCCCGCAAGTGGAGCATTTAATTAAGAATAGCTTTCTGTAAAAATTAAATCAATCAGAGATGGAGGTTAAATTACGAATCGTATTGGTAAATAACAAACTCTTAACTACAAAATTCTTTAGTAAAAAATGGGAAGAAAATGTTAGCGATATTAAAAAATCTTTAACAGAATTTAATAAAATATTAAAAAACAATTTAACGTATGAAATTATCGAAATTTCGAAATCAAAAATTAGTTGCATATCAAAAAAAATAAGCAATAACGATACAAAAGGTTTTTTGGCTAAAGAAATAAAAATAGAGGAAAATTATAATGAATAAATACCTACACATAAATGGAAATTAGATTCATTTTAGGGAATCAACGGTAGGATTTCTGGTCAAATACGATTTTTGATTTTTAAATAACAGCATAACTTTTACTTTTATGTCTCTATACCTTAATTTGGTGTATTTTGATAAAAATATTTTATATGAGTATAACGACTTCATTTTTGTATAACTATTTTAAAAATTCCTTAAATATTCAAACTTTTTGCTAGCTAAATGTTTAACGTTGATTAAACAAATGAAGTAACAATTTGTTTTAATGTTATCTGATTGGAAAGTAAGATCGGAAAAAATATTATTTTTGATGTACAAAAATAATGTCAATATAATTTTTGATTTTAAATCAAAATTAATTATGAAGAGAATATTGATTACTGATTTTGATAAAGTAATGAGATGTTGGGTGAGATTGAAAAGACCAAATAATCCCAATTATGACTGATTAAAATCCTGATTATGACTACTCCTGTTTCTTGAGAAAAATATCGAAATGCTTCCTCAGTAATTTCGAATCTATTAATACCGTTGTAAATATTGATAAAAAAAAGCTTTTTGTATAAATTATTTTAATTAGCGCTTTTTATGAAAACATTGTCGTAGACAAATGTTTATTATGACTAACATTATTACGAACTTTTCTTCAAAATTTGAGTTAAACTATTTTTTTTGTTTTTAATGATTAATTTGTAATATTTAAGAAAAACTTAAATCTTCCAAAAATCAATTTGAAATTATCTAATCCTTTAAAATTATTATTGACGTTTACTATGTGAGTATCCTTGGAAATTTTAAGTCATCTATTTTCTTTTGTCATAAAATATTATTTTGAATATTATTTATTATTATAATAACGTAGCTAAGCTTCCTAAAATTAAATTGAGAAATTATCAAATCTTTTAAAGTATATTAAAGTTTAATTTTGATCGTCCCTTAACAAATTAAAGTAAAAAAAAAAAAAATTATTTTCTGTGTAATCAAGTAATGTAATATAAATTACTATCTAATTAATTGTCGGAAATTTTATTAAACAAATTTTGATTTCTTGTGTAAAAAAATATTTAAGTCAAATTAACGTGTAACATAATAGCTATTTTATTTTTTCTTGTAAAACTGGATCGTAAACGAATGGGTTTTGAGGGAGTCGGCGCTTTCGAGCAAATTTGTTTAGGTATGAGGTCATATTATCCTTTTGTTTAGGAATGAGACGAACTCAGAAGTTTTAACTGATAAATAATAACTACTAAATTAAATTTTTTTAGGAAAATATAAATTAATTTTGTATAGAACTTTTTAATAACCCCGTGTAGTAACGAATTACATTTTTTATTCTTAAACATATGTTTCTTTATGTCTTATCAATTATAAATTTTAAATTAGATAAATTTTGCTTCTTTGAAAATCATTAATAATTACCTTGATCAAGTAATTAACTTAAAATAATAAATCAATTCTGTTAGTGAAAATTATAAAAACTAAAATCTCTTTCATTAAAATTAATAATTAACTTATATTTTTAACTTGTTTAGTAACCCTGTTTTATACTTGCGAGAAGCAACTTGTTTGGTGACCCTTGTTTCTAAGAGACGATGATATCATAGGTATCGAACCCTCGAGTTCATAACTTAATAGTGTAATTCTTTTTAATAATTAACTCATAACGTATTCGAATATTTTTAAGAAAAGTAAATTTCTTAGTCCCTATTTTAAAAATTATTTTAAATAGCTTTATCAAATATATTTTAAATATCAGAAACTTAGTTTTGAAGATTGTGTTTTTAAATTTCGTAAACATGTAAAGTTAACGTAATTTTTTGTTTTTGCGAATTTTTGGAATTCTAATTATTTAGATTAAAAATTATTTTTGAAAATAATTTCGAATGTTAAGAAAACCATTGCTTCACTTATAAATTCGTAGATGTTTTTACATTAAATGTACATGTAAACGTACAATGTACTAATTATTTAACTATGAGTGGGTCGTTAATTTATATTAGATATCCATTTTAAATCCTTTTAGCTTTTCGTATTTTTATTTGCGGTCATAACGTAATTAATTTTTAAGTAAGTAAAACCCAATTCTTTTAATTTTGGATAAAGTTAGTTTCGTTAATTAAAAAACTAAATTCTTTTACTTTCTGAAAATCTAATTTTTGAACATCTCTTTAAATTTTGATTTTCCAAATTACGTATATTTGAATTAATTCTCTTACATAAAAGTTTATAGATTAACGTCCTTTTATAGATTTTTATTTTTGTTTTTATTGTAGTATAGTAATTTAAATCCTCCCTTGTATAGGAATTTCATGTAGAGATTTTGTCTAGTAATTACTCCTTAGATTTTTATTGTAGATTTTTACGTATTATCAAGTAATTTAGTATTTCCCTAATAAATAATAAAGTATAGATTTTTTGTTTTTGCATGTAATCTTTTAGATTAAATTTTTCCTTGTGTATAAAATTAACTTAGGTTGTCTAATAATTATCAATTATAGATTGACATTTTTATTTTAAGTACGGTCAAGTATTTTAGAAACTCCCTGTAAATAAAGTAAAGTTACCTTGACTATAAATTATTACTTATAGATTTTTATTTTTTGTTTTAGGTATAATTGAGTTAATTAAATTTCTTCTCTGTATATAAATTAAATTAGGCTATCTAATTATTATCATTAATAGATTTTTATTTTGTGTAACCATACTCTTTAGTAAGTAATTTCTTTTAGTGTAAAAAATAACCTCGTTAGCTAATTTTAGGATTTTATCGCGTAAGAATTTTGCTTAAATTATTAAATTAAGTCATTTATAATTATTCCCTGTAAATAATAAATCTTAAATAAGATTTTCGTTAATTCATTTTAGATCAAGAAATATTATTAAGTATTTAACGTAAATTATTTTTAAGTTGTTTTAAAGCTTTCCGTAATATTAAGTTTTATAGTTTTTAAGAATATGTGATTACGTCATTAATTATCGAGACGTCGATAACTAAAGAACAATGACCAACTTATTCCTTACAGGCTACCTCATCAAGTCCGTGAATAACACCAGAGGTGTTCGTTTCATTTATTTTTAGATCTGAAAGTTATACATTACAACTTATTCTGCAATAAATAATATCATTCTAGCTTTTAAAATGGAATTTTATTTAAAAATTATATTTTCTTTTCTAAAATAAAGTAAATTAACTATCAATTATTTAGTCATTTTGGAAACTAGCATTGAATTAAATTTTAATTTTTTCGTTTGATCATTTTTACTGATTAATTTATCATTGGTGTAGGACCTTAACTTTTCAAGTTCAAGGTGAACTTTGTTGTCGTTTCACATTCTTTAGTAATATAATTAGAACATTTTAATTTTATTTTTGCATACATAAATTAGTATCTTTATTATCATTTTTGAATTTAATTATAAAAAAAAAAAAATTTTATTTATAACTTAGTGTTATGTTTTGAATTACTTAACTGATTTCTATAATAAAATAATACGTACCTTATTGCGTTGATGGATTTATTTTAATTGTATTTCTGTTCTACCAGAGCTCGGTAAAAATTTGAAAAATTATTAGAAGTCCAGTTATGAAATAAAACTTCGATTATCTTTTATACGATTATTTAATGAATATCGAACTAATGCCGTTATAGTATTGTTAAATTTTGTTTGCAGAATTATTAAGTTCAAATTAACTTTAATAGCGTTTGAAATAGTAACTAAACCCTTTAGTGTTAAATTATTTCAGTTCAATTTATTATCCTTTTTGTAAATTAATACTTTTCTTGAATTAAATAAATTCATTATGTAAATTGTAATAACGTTAAATTTTTGTTTTATCTTCATTTTTATTTTTAACCCTTCATTGTTAAATCACTTCAGTTCAATTTATTATTTCTTTTTATCAATCAATATTTTCTTTGAATCAAATACATTCATTATTTAATTTTAGTAACGTTAAAATTATTGTATTATCTTCAATTTCATTTTTGAATTTTTATAAGTAATTTCTTGTTTATCAAATCTCAATTATATTATTTTGCGTAAGTCACTTTACTTTGTTTTTAATTAATCATTAATTAATTATAATAATGTTTTACCTTAATTCATTTAAATTTCTTTTCGACGTTTTATAACTTATATGAATTAAAACAATTTGAATTTCTTTAACAACATTTAATCATTTTAACTTCAAATTAAATTAGTAACTTCCCTTTTTATAATCATTTTTATTAGAATGATGACTTTATCTAGGTAGATTAGTACTACTATCTTAATTTTGTTATCATGTCCTATGGTTAATAAGGATGAGTAGCAGAAGGAAAAAATAGGTAACCCTACAAAATTATTGGAATCGTTTTTCCAGTAATTAAGTAGATACAACTTTTAAGTTGAAATTAATATTGGCGGTTGGCCATATGTAATTGACTCTTTGACAGGTAGGATCTGAACTACAAAAAGAAGTTAATTAAATTTCATATCAATTATAATTCTCGAAGTTAAGATTTATCGAAAACATTTTATTGTCTTTACGATTTATCAACAAACATCAATATTTGAGAATTTTTATGGAACTGGTCCATGTAAATATGAATATCTTTAAGTCATTTTAAATAACAAATTTAAAAATGAACAATTATCGGATTACATAAAATACGTATACAATAATTGTCCTGTCTGAGGTCAAGTATTACGAATTATGTAACTTTAATCGATCTGTTATCAAGCATATTTTATTTTTATGTGCTCATTTAATAATATTATAGAGCTATGTTGACTTATTAATTATATTATTTTAATATAGTAAATTCGTTAAGATGTAGGAAGTAATAAACCTTTTGATAATAACTTATGCCTTTATAAAGAGAATATCGAACATTTTAAGTGATTCTAAACAACCACTTACGTATGGCCCTGAACTTTCTTTGAATGTCGAGTATTATTATTTATTTTAGGTTTCTAAAAATTTTATAACAACATTATTATCAGCTTCCCTCATTTCAATAAAGAACAATATGAATTTCATTAAGATTTAGGAATTAATACACCTTAATAATACTACACTTGTATCTAATAGAAAAAAAAATCTCTAACAGAATTAAGTATTCTAAACACCCACATATGTATGGCTCTGAATTGTCTTAAATTTGTAGAGTATGATTATTTAATTTAGATCTCTTAATCTTTTTAACATCATTGTTATCGGCTTTCCTCAGCTCAATAAGAAGAGTTAGGAATTTATTAAACATCTTTTATTAACATCTTGGTTAAGGCCCAAATAAAATTATTTTGGCAATTATTCAGTTGCTGTTAAATAAATAAGGAATCAGAATTACGTCTGGTAATGCGTATTCCAGTTTAAAATCCCTTAGTGCTTCCAAGACATGTGTTTGGCTGTTAAGGAATTACAAAGTTACTTGAGAGAACTTATTGACGACGGGTTTTTAAACAATCATTATCTTTGCCTATACCATTTTGCCGATTACTTTAAGATTTAGTTGGTATAGTAAGTTAAGTTCCTAAATCAACAATTTTTTAAATGTAGGTCAACAATAGTTTAATAATTATAACAATAGTTATATATTATAGTTAATCGTTAAAATATAACAACTAACGATAATAATATATTTTATCTAAAAGATAACAGAATTATCGATGATTAACTTCAAATGATTAGCATCGCGTATCGATTAAATATCGCTAGCAATCTAACAATATCTTATACCGATAAGTCTCGAGCAAAAATCTTATCTTGCCGTCTCTTATCTTAATATTTTCTTTTCGAATCATTCCGAATAAAATAAGAATATTTTATTCCACATAATAATATGGTAGTCTTTGGTCGCAACCCCAATAATGTTTAATCGCTCCTTGATTTACTTTACCATTGATTATGGATTGATCACCTATAGTCGGTAAATGTAATGTTGTTTTGTTGATAGGCTCATTTCACTTTTAATATTTTAATTTTATCATTTTTTAAAATTTTTATTCTTAATAATTAATCAATTTAACGTAGTTATTCCTTGAAAACTTATAAAATTTTGGTATTTTGATATCATAAATTTTAGCATTTTAAATTTGTTTGTCTAATTAATAAATAATCAATCTATTTAACGTAGTTGTCACTTGAAAGCCTATCTGATTTTGTATTTTGTTGTCTTCATTTTTAGAGTTTTGAATTTGTTTTGTCTAATTAATAATTAATGTCGAGTATATTATTACTTTTACTTTTGTCTTAAATAAATTAAGTTTATATTATTTAACTTTAACGTCACGCGTGAATATGTTAAAAAAAAAAAAAAAATTTTTTTTTGAATTAACTATAACGTCCCGTGTTGTAAGATTGAACATTATGTCCTTTTTCTTTTCTTGTGTATTGTTGAATTTATTAAATGTCGTAATTTACGAAGTTATCTAAATTAATAATTATTTTAACTATAAAAAATTTAAAATTCCCTTAGCTTAAAATTAGCTTAACCTTAGCTTAAAATTAGCTTAACTTCAGCTTAAAATTAGCTAGTATCTAATTTTGTGTTATTGAAAGACCATTGCGACTAGAACTAAACCTGCCATATTCTACGAAAAAGAGCTCTATAAATATTAAATATTTTAAATGCATCGCATTAAATTTAAGGCGTCTGGCCAATAACAATTTAGGCGTCTGGCCCATAATAATATTTTCATAATCCCCATTCAGGAGTGGCGGATATGAAGTAAGTTTCCATATCTTCTGAAATATTCAATACCGGAAATTGAATATTGTAAATTTGATTCTTCACATCAGGTTAGGTTGGGAAAATTTGAATAGGATGCTTCCTTATAATTTATTGGGACAAATAATGGCAAGACGACTCGGACTCTTGATATTACTCTGTAATTTTATTTGGTTGAATTTCCTTTACAGGACCGAACTTCCTAATTTTGATGCAACGGATTATTTTTGATAATTTATTATCTGAAGTAATACACTTCGAAACTTTTCTAGAAAATCCCTTTATTAATTTTTAATTTTAGGTTAGGTAGGGCAAAACCCAGCTTTTGGTCCCGTTAGTCTTCTCTTGATTTTATTAAATATTTTCTAGATACAAGACGAAGTTAACATAGTTTGATTTTGGATTATTCACTAATTTAATGTAAATATGATTTTAAACCTCGGATGTTGGAAGGAGAACTTGGGTTGATTTCAAGACTTTATTGGGATTAGAGCGCTCGGTTGACGCGGATACCGAATGTCACTCTGTAATTGTTTTGTTTATTAAATCTACAGGTCCGAACTCTGAATTTTGAGGCACCTTTTTATTTTAATAAGTTGGTGACTGTGAATAATACACTTTGTATTCTTAGGGAAATCCCTTTAGTAAATTATTTTTGATTAATTAGGTAGGGCAAAACATAGATTTTGATCCCGTTAGTTTTCATGATATTTTCTAAATATTTGTCTGAACATAATATGAAGTTAATTAGTTTTTTATTTCATTTAAATTACAAAGATTAAGATCTTGAGGATTAATTAGAATGGTTTGTAAATATGATGACCTTTTGTAAATTCTTATGGAATATTTCATGTTCTAAAGCGCATGCACCTGTAGGATCATAGCGGTTCTGAATCCCGTGCAGGAACTATCTACCTCCTCGTACATTGTTAATTAGTCCATGTTAAGAACTCTAATAATTTTTATGAATAATTAATCTTTAAGCCTGTAAATATGATGGCATGATTTTTACCCTGTGCAGTGTTGTAAATATGATTACACTTTTCAAGTTTTTTTTATAAACTTTCTTTTACGTGCTGTAAATATGATTGCACCAATACTTTTCTGGCTTCATTTCTTGATTTTAGGGTCAGAATATTCCAAATCAAGTGGCGCCTAACATATAATTCCTGAATCAATCCTTTGATTCAGAAGAACAATAAGATCTTGTTATCATTTTCGAGCTAGTCCCTCCGTGAATATCTCAAGAAACTATCCTTTCCTATTCCAATTCCTTTTGTTTCCTTTACAATCCTTTTCCTACTTATATTGTGACTAAATAAATAATTAATTTTGGTTTTACGAAACATTTTCTGTATGTTTCTAACTTCACTATTATTTTACTACGACTATTACGCATTTTTTTTGTTTTTTTATAACTTTAAAGGGAATTGTTACGATTAACACGCTTTTAAAAAAATTACGCCTTTAAAAATAATATAATTTTACTTATTCAATTTTATAAAATAAATAAAACTTAAATATTACTTATTCGATTCGTTGGTAAATTACTAAATATGTTTAAATAAAGAACGTCTGGGAATTTGTTATTGTATAAAAATAACCATAAAATTCTTTATGTTTAAATTAGTCAATTTTGCAACTTTAAATCTAAATGCTAGAGCCTACAGACTGGTATCATATTTTTCTTAGACTTTCATTGTTACTTGCATCCTGGTAAAACTTAATCTTATTGGTACACGACTAACAGGTCACTCTGAATAACCAATTAGAAACAGTTATTCAAAAGATAAACCGAAAGGAAGGGTACATTTCTAAAACGTGAACACACTTGTCTTCTGGCTTTGGTTCAGTAAAGAAGTCATTATGTTACGAAATGAATTAGTTAACTTATCGCTAACACTTTTAATCTGCCTTAAAATAATAATGAGTGTCAACTCAATTATCGTATAAACTAAGATAGTTATTTATCAAAAATCTATTCGAATATTTCGTTTGTGAATTCTACAATTATTAAAAATGTATCTAATTTTAAGAAGTTACGAAATAAATTTGGTGAACTCTTTAAACAGTGAATTATAAAATACAGTGTCCTTAAAAATATGGATAAATGTATCGCCGAATTGGAATTTCATGGATTTTGGACCACGTACCATCAATAATTAAAGAAAGTAAATGGATTGGGAAATCAACCAACTTTGACAACAAAATGCGCACAATGAGTGAATTCGTATTTATAATAAACTTTTGGGTACGTACCTATCACAATTATAATTTATCGAATTTCTATTTGGTAAACTTTGATTACTGGTTTAATTCCTTTAGTTTTTGATTAAATATGATCTTTTAATAATTTTGTCACATTTACCGTAATCACAGTTTATTTGTGTATTTATGTTTTTTAGAATAAGTTTTTGTGTATTAATTATGATAGATGTTACTCCGACTTTTAAATTACGAGTCAAGATTTGTGATCCATTTTGGCTTTTGTAATATTAAAAATGTATCGTTCAATTAAGTTATTTCTATATATTATAATTTTTTTATCTAATTCTGATTGATTTAATTTCTGTCTTTTCAACCTTTAATATAAAAGAAAAGCAGGGTAAGTATTCTCACTTAAATGCTAACTCCGGCCTTAAGATAAGATTTCATGCAGAGCTAGCTGGTCTGAGTTTTAAAAAGAGCGAAATCGCAACACAGAAAAACAACTTATTTATTTAAAAAGTGTGATTCTGATGAATCCTATGGAAATAATTTCTTGAAAAGAAAGTTTTCTTTTCTTTATAAAAATATGTAATAAGAATTAACTATGAAAATCTCTTTTGCTTTATTTATGAATTTTTTAAAAATGTTATTTTTTTTATTTACAAAAATGAATTCGTAAATCCGAACTGGAAGAAAATTTTATCTGTCCGAATTAAATCTGTGCTGTACTGCATATATTTCTATTCTACTGCAACATTCCATTCTACTGCATAATTTTCATCAAATTAAATTTAAATATTGTTGGATTAGCACGTATTTGCAAATCAAAGTAATTTTACAAAATTAACTTAACTGAAACGTTAAAATGAAATAATTTGCACTAAGTAAGTATAAGTTTAAATACGTGCAGATTTAAGCAAAAATATAATTAGAGATGTATGCAGATTTATTTTCTGGAATGTTTCCAATTAAGTGTATTTTAGATTAAATCTGCATATATTTAAACTTACAGTTAAAATTATCACATTTTATGCTTTCAGTTAAATTAATTTTGTAAAATGTCTATAATATAGAAGTATATGTCATAATGCCATAATAGCAATATAAATTCGATAAGATAAGAAGATAAGAAATATTAGATCTACTAACAAAGGTTGAATTTTAATAAATTAATCTTTTTGTATTCTTGCTAGAAGGAAAATAATTTGTAAAGGCTAATAATTGTGAAAAATGGAGACGGTCATTGCCTTGCAGCTAACGCGATCAACTGCGAATGCAGGATACGGGGTTCAAACCCGGGAATAGTCATAGACTTTCCTATGACTAGTGTCCATGCTTTGGCAGGCTCGTTAAGCCCGTGGTCCCCTGGGTTAGTAAATTCCCACCATTAACATAAAAACCAGGATACAAGGCACATCTGAAGGCAAGTCTAGCAAGCTACCTGATGATGTAAAAATATTTATATGCTCAAAGTTTCTAACACTGCCGAGGAAACGACGTAGTTGTTGGGAAAATAACAGGCTTTAGTCTACAAGAAGAGGATTCCCTTAGAATTGCTTCTAGAAAGTGAAAGAAGAAGAGAAAAATAATTGTTAAATAATATACAGAGTGTTAATAAACACTTTTACAAACTTTGGTATGTAATTGTAGAGATCATAACAAGAAAGAATTCTTATATGTACAAGGCGGAAATGGATTTCGAGATATGGAATTTTAAAATTTTTATTTAAACCTTCAAATTTGAAATCTTCATCTTGTTTTGATCTCAATTATCGCTTACCAAAGTGTTTAAAGTTTTTTTATTACACCCCATATAATAATTACTAACTCTTCCTTAGAAAATATAAGCTTGGTAATATTATGTATGAGAAATAATTTATTTTAAAATATATTATCTTGCTTAGAGTCACCTAGGAAGACTTAATCACATATGAGAGAGGGATACACATCACTAATGGAGTGGACTAAATCTCGTTGCAGCATATCATCCATTACAACTGTTTAAATACCAACTAACTAATTTAATATTACAATAATATTTGTATGTAGAACGATTAAGCTTGTGAAAACATGTGACGGACTTCGCAGAACTTTTTGGCTCGACCCTCTGGTGAACATCCACATGCTGCACTATGGTAAAATTGCTGTATGAACTCAGCTCTATTTGTAAATCAAACGTTCAATGGAAACTTTGCCTTGGACCACAAATGATTGTCTACTTTGCCGACCGTAGTTTATTTAGCTTTATTTTTTTAATTCTTAATTAAAAGGTAAGTAAATTTAATCAAACTGTACAAATTAAAGTTTTATTATTATTTAAATAACAAATTTTTATAGGTTATTCACGTAGCGATGGTGAAAAAAGATGTAGCACCTTATAGATTAACGCAATTCGTTGATTTCTACTTGATTTCCAGCATACTTATTTCCAGTACCGTCGAGGTTTATACAGATGCCTTCCATGAGCAAGCGCTGGACTTAGTGTTGCTCCCTGGTCTCAATGTTCGTTTCGGAATCAATATTGCTTGTTTCACTAGTAAGTATAATCACTTGTAGTCGTAGCACTTGACGTTAACTAAATATTTTTAAAATTCAAATTTCTTTCCGATAATCTTCTGAATGTCAAAATGACTTAAACATACACGTGGGTTTGGTTGCAAGTCCAAAAAACCAACTAAGGCCGGAGATTATAACGGTGGGAATAAAATTAGTCTTGGGGATAAATTTATCTAGGAGATAAATTTATATTCGTGCAACTTCGGATTTACATTTATTTTTGACACATGAGGTGAATTAAATGCCATATTTTTAATTTTAAACACATTTTCGTATTTGTTATTAATTATAATATCAATTTTTGTTGTAAGATAACGTACATTTTACTATTATCAATATTTATTGTAATCATATTATTATTAGTTAATACTTTATATGACAAATTAAAATATATTTATTAATGACTCCATTGGCCTTGTGCTTAGCAAGTCGGCTTTCATTTTGTCATTGCGAGTTCGATCCTCACCAGAATCATATTTTTTTATTTAAATTTTTATTTAAGTATTATATTATTATAATAAGGGCCGACCTAAATGTATCTACTAGACTAATAATTAGTTTTTTAATTTATGAATCTCCTAGTTAAATTTGTAGTTTGTGAATGGTGCTTTACCTACGTATAATAATAAAGATGGAGAGTCAAAACAAGACACTTTCTGGACATGAATATGTCACGAGCGTTGAGATAACGCCGCAATATAATCTAATAAAAAAGAAATAATATAAGTATCAAACTTTTCCTCTATCCTACACCTATAATGAATAGTAGATAATATTATAAAAGGTTTGTTCGTTTGTATGAACTAACTTGAACTGGATTATCATTTCGAGACAAAATACTCCCACCACAAAAGTTAGATAGTGTTCTAACTTGCACTGCCTACTCCTCCTATGGAGGTCGAGCAAGAAATTCATGTTCTGTTATGAACTGAGCAGCCAAACGAACACAGTACATTGCACTAACTTGAACCGAGCAAGTTAGTTCATACAAACGAACAAACCTATTTACTTGAAGCTTTAGGTAAAAAGATTCATTTTCAAAATTTAAAATTGATTCAAAGCTAATTAAAATTTTGTAAAAGGTAGCAAGATAAAAAAATAACAATATAAAATAACGATGTAATATTTTTAATAAGTTCAAAATGTTTTCATTCTTTGTTGTATGATAAATCTATAAAAGAAATATTAACAAGCAAAAAATTTCCTGCATAGAAAGAAGTGTTCTTCCATCACATGTACAAGCTTTTAACAACACTAAGTAAAGCTAATATGCGATACAAAGTAAATAACTTTCTTTTATAAAATTGACATCCGAGAACCAACTTCATCAAAGCTACTCAGGTAACATACAGTATGATATAATATTTCGATTTAATTTTGTTGCTTAAAATTATATTTTTTAAATATTACTACGTTTTTTATATTTAAATCAATCGAACTTACAATAATATTGTTTACCAAAAACTTCTTTTGCATTGGTATATTACATGTGCAGGTTAAACTTTTATTGAAAAACCTATCTAGCAAAAAGTGAATTGCCGCTTACTATAAAAGATTGAATTTCCATACAATCATAAAATATTATTCGGTATGCTAGGTAAATTTTTTTGGTTAAAATCGTAAATTCGACTTCATTCTTGAGCATAATTTGAATAACAATTCTAAATGGAAATATGGTCGATTTTATTTTTATTCTAATATAGTTTTAATCTGTAATGGATCTAACTTCTTTGGGATTTAAACTGAATATGCAATAGGGTAGGGCAGAGCGGGGTCACTTGATCAGGATTTTGGTCAAATCAGCGTATGGTCTACTCAGAGTAAAAATTATTAATGAGTTATTCTTAAATCAGTTGTTTATTTATTTGACGGTATATTAGGATCAAAAACCTTTGAAAAATTCGTTGTTTGCTATACCTAATTTACTTTATAATGAAAAAAGGCATACGGCTCATTAGACCCCACAGGCGGGGTCTATTGAACCACCCAAAGGGGTCACTTAAGCCAATGGGTTATACAAACCTTTGCACATTAAAACATATGAAATATAGAAACAAAAACAAACTTAAATGAAATTCTAATTAAAAAAAGTAACTTTTATTATTTATTTATTAATATTATTTATAATATATGTATATTATTTTAGTTACTGTCACAGTTCATGCATTCATAAACTTCACTGACACCAGAAGTGCACTTAATGTGAGCCCAATCTCGGCAGCTAGTACACCGTACCCACTCTTCTCCTGGGAGACTGTCTGAATAGAACTTGGCACACACTAGACAAAAATAGTCATCGTCTTCAGTGTCTGACGGAAGTTGTGTTTTCTTTACATTTTTTTTCTTATTCTTCTTATTGACCTTTTTATTAATTTTCTTAACAAAGTGATTCTCTTGATCAGACTCTGAGGAACTTTTAAAAATTGCTTTCTTCACTGCCTTTTTCTTGGACTTTTCTATCTTCTTGCTAGTTTTACGTTGTTCTAAAGTAAGCGCATCTTTCTCGGGAGTGTCTGTCAAAACAGCACAACGTCTCTTTTTCCCACGTGTTTGTTGCTTTCTAGGCCCTGCTTTCGGTAACGGTTCGCATACTAAAATGAAAAGAACATTAATGTAGAAATTAAAAATTAGGGGTCACTTGAACATGGCTCATTAGACCCCGATTGTCTTGACTCAAATGACCCCTTCCCCGAATTACTTTTAATATGTTAAATAACTAAAAATCAGTTGAAAATAGTTTATTTTTGAAACTTAAGCCATTAACAGTAATCATGTTGAAATCAAAATACACTT
This sequence comes from Rhagonycha lutea, assembly GCA_958510855.1. NCBI lineage: Eukaryota > Metazoa > Arthropoda > Insecta > Coleoptera > Cantharidae > Rhagonycha > Rhagonycha lutea. The sequence goes on from OY294037.1 coordinate 54,247,680, forward strand.
ACTTGATGGTAGTATGATGACATTCGTAATTTTTAAACCAAATTTCAGTGGAGCGATGTTTTTTACTTTTAGCACTAAATTTGCAATAATACACACTCACACCCACAACAAACACTAGCTGGCGACTAAAACAACGGTGGCTTGGTTTCCTCACTACCCCGCATCGTCTAATGAATCACATTCGTATATATTACGAATCGTGTGCGTGATATTACAAGTGGCGCGTTAGACCCCGTGGCTCAACAGACCCCGCTCTGCCCTACTTTTTATACTTATTTTACGTATAACAATATTGTACAAATGAGCTAAATCAACTTTAAGAAAACCATCAAACACCAATAAATGCCTTCCATAGCATGCCTGTTGTACAAATAGGTAGGGGTGTAATGAAAAGCCATATTCTTAAATCAGTCACCCATTCAATTAAGCACCAGTTTCTAGTAACCTTGCTTGACTATTGTAAGCTGATAAGGAGAAATAAAATACAATAAAATTAACATTTTAACATACAATGTACTTATTATAAAAAAATAATAATTGTATATTATGTATCTTATTATCTATATTGCAAAAATCAATTTAGATATCTCGACGACTAAGCCAAGTTCCAGTAAATAAAGATACTTTTTTAAAGAAATGCCTTTTGAAATGTTAATGTAGAACATGCAATAATAAAAATATTTCTGAAAATAATTTCATTTTTGACAGATCTATTGTGTGAACGTACTATACACACTATTTTTAACATTAGAAAGATATGAAATATTAACAGGAGCAAAATGTCTAGATGTTTTGATACAAAATATTTAATATAAAATGTTGTATAAATTTAAATACAAAATTTTTACACAAATAAATTGAGTTGTATGTTTGATTTACAATTTGAATGTTTATCAATTAATATTCAACGCAAAATATTCACAAAAGCTGAACTTGACCTGAAAGAGGAAATTTTATTTCAAAGATAAAGCATGCTATGTACAGAAAAGTAAATAGCAGATAAAGTATAAATGCAAATGAGTAATTAACTGTTTTGGAGCATTTGAAGCTTAATTCAAGTGCCAATTAACTTCAAAACGTCACGCAACAAAGATACATCTTTACAAAAGTTACATTTTCGAAATATTTAAATAATTATATGGCAAGCTTAATAAAGTTACTACGGCGATACAAATAAAACTCAAATTAATACTAAAATAATAACAAATTAGATATACAGCTGCTAAAATAACATTTCATTTTCTGAAATTATTTTTATTTAAATGTAGTCCATGAAGCTTTAAAAGCTTCACTCTTCTGCATATTAATATTCACAAAATAACATTATTTCTTTTTATTTAAATTTCAAGTGCTAATTAGATATAACTAATTGCTTCTAAAATAAAATTAAATACTTAAAGGGAGAAGAAATGTATTTCAACCAAAATAAAAGAACTTATTAAACCTACTGACAATTTTGTCTAATGATAAATTATATAGAACGTTTAATTAAAGTCTAAAGTGATTAACTTTTTATATAAAACTTAAAAATTTGCAATTTAATTTTTAAATTAGTAAATGTGTCATGCCTTAAAGCTTCATATTTATGTTGTTGAGCCATCAATTTTGTTTAAATTATTATTGTAATTATCTTCTTCTTCTTTAACTTCTTTTAGATCAATGATCTGTTTTATAAGCAACTATGTCAAATGTACTTGACACTATTACCACTGTGAGTATACGGTTGCTTTACATTTGGTAGGTAGCTTGCTGGGCTGGCCTGCAGATGTGTCTGTACCTTGTTCTTTTATGTTAATGTTGGCAATTCAATAACCTCGGTATAATTTATGTGTATATTGTAATTATACCAACAAATATTGGGGCCAGTTGCATAAAAGAAGATCATCCTCGGATCAGGCTGATCCTGGTTCAAGAGGTGACCCAAGATCAACTATAGAATACAAATAAACCTATCAAGTAAATCTATCTACCTTGCGTCGATGCTGCTTTGCCTTGATCCCTGGTTTAACCCTGATCCGAGGATGATCTGCTTTTATTCAACTGGCCCTTAATTATGTATACGAGTACCTAAAAGTCAATACCAGCATTTCCATCAGTCCATATAATGCCCATGTCATATTTTTGCTATACTGCGCATCAATTTCAATTGTAGATAAATTCAGATGTAATGTTGTATTTTACTAATAGTCCAGTCATTTGGTAGTTTTACCTGGAAAGTTTTCCGGGAGTGTTAAAAATTGGCATATTTATAGATTTTGACCTGCTCTTTTCGAATTTTCATTTTGCCACCTCGTATCTTTGCCGCTCGCGCCGCCATCTTGGAAAAATGGCGCCCAAAATAAGTTTTTTTGACTATATCTCCTTTCCGACTCATTTTACGATGAAAATACTTATATAACAAATTAAACTAGAGAAAATTTCCTATAATTTATGTCTAAACCTTTTTTTTGTAAAATGAATAGTTTTAGCGTACGAGCGCCGCAAAGTCTTACTCCAACACGCGTTTCGGCTAAAAACTCATTTACACACCACCAATGACGTATAGTAAGGGGCGCCTGTTGTTTTTGTGGTATCCCTAGTAGGTCTAATTTATTTATTTATTTATTAATGCTAGTAAATACAATAATAATTTTATACACGTCAATACATCCTGTACTTCACAACAAAAAATATCACAAAAATTACAGCTTCTGATTTCCACAAGTAATGCACTATAACGAAATTTAGTTCATTTTCCTTCGCTTCGATATCCTTGATGGACCAGGTTTTGCAAGCTTATTGTCTTCAGTAGCGAGAGAAACGTCACAGATAGAAATTTCTTCCAAGTTATCCTCGATAGGATCATCAGCTTCGTTGCAATCCTCTTGTTCCTCAATTTCGTCATACGTTTGCTCGAGAATAGTCTCCGTTTCTTCCTCTTCATCGCTATCTTGTAATAGAATTTGCGAATTATCACAGGTACCATTGCAATTCGTGCAAATAACGGAGCACTTTAATCCAGCTTTTCTGCATCCACAAGCTCCCCGACATCCCTTCTTACATTTGCAAGAAATAAGCTTCAACAAAGTTTCCGGAGCTGTGGGCTCGAGTGTGGTGACAGGAATCAGCCCATTCTGGATTTTTTTCCATCCCCATCTCTCAGCATTTTGTTGAACCCCATACCACTGCTAAACCTGGTAATAGGTTCGGAATGAATGTTGTCTTGCTGCTGCTTCTGTCGGGGGCAGCGATGCAATATTAAATTTATTCTTATATGCTGATTTTGTGAAGCATGTATATCTGTAGTTGTTTAACGACATACTTTTCACGCCACTGTAACCATATAAGGATAGGAGGAAGCGTTCTCCAGCTTCAGCAATGATGTCTGGGTCAGCATTTTGGCTCTTGAATACCTGGACAACCTCGTTTAAATCTGTATTATTTCGTAGTACATTAGCACATCTTATTTTACCTTGATTAAAGAGTGCTGATGTTGTATCACAGCCACTGAAGGCGTGCAAGAATAATATGTTATCTGCGATTGCTTTATGTATGATACTTTCTGTTGAATATATTCGTTGCAAAATTTTTCCTTTTCCTGGTTTTAGAATATATATGTTTGAACTGGTAGATAAAGCCGTCAAAAGAATAAGGAGGTCTACATCTTCCCCAACAACTATTACGGAATTTAATGTAGATGCAACACTGATTGCCGTATTTATTATTAGCGTATCTGCTTCTTCTATGGCTTGCTTGACCATGAAGCTCGCAGCTTAAAATTTTGTCTTCAACAGTCCAATGAGGCGGTTCTTGTTTGCATCGTTGCCCAGGAATTTATCTTGGGACACAGTTGGGATCATTGTCTCGTCAAAAAGTATGTCTACTGAAGCATGTTTCCGTGATCGTCGAGATCGCTCTGCATATTTGGTGCTACGGTCTGCTACATCATCCGGATATCCATCAAATACGATGATAGCATTGGATTTATACTTCGATCGAACAAATGTGACGTAGTTATTGCAAATGGATGAAAACGATTCACCGCGATGCCAAACGACTCGATGCAATAAGTATCCTCCATCGATGACATATATTGCGTCTCCAAAATTTATATCTCCAGAATATTGCTCAAATACCTTATACAAAGAAGATTTAACGTACTTGCGCATGCCTTCATCATTGAAAAGGGATAACGGAAACGGAGCAAGTTCGTACGTAAGGAACTTTTCAAGTTCCTTCTCAGATTCTTTTGCAATGCACATTCTTTGAAAAATTAATAAAGGATTAATCGGGATAATGTCGTCTTCTATCCGGATGCCTGCATTCATAACGCCAAGTGCTTTTACTCTGTCATTACGTTTGAATTTTACGGTATAAAAATCGCCACCGATGATTTTTGAAATTCCAGCACTACCAACTTCTTGAGACATGTGACAGTTTATCTTCTCATCTCCGATAATTCCAGTGCTTATTGACATGAGTTCCTTTACTTCTGGAAAAGGAGAATGTTGGCAGAACCAATCCATTAGTTTTTCTACGTCGTCATTATCACTATTAATCCGCGAGCGTCTCATTTCGACATGTTGCTCGGAAGTGTTGCTCGGAATAAACTTTTTGATTGGTTTTAACGTTATAACCTCTCCTAAGTCAGATCTGTTTTTGCCTAACTATACTGTCTATTCATAAAACTTTTAACAAAGTGTTAAATTTAACTGACCAATAGAAAATGTTGTTTGTCTCTAACACAAGTTTAATTTAGCTACATAACTATTTTCATCCTAAAATGAGTCGAAAAGGAGATATTCTCAAATCTGTTTTTGGGCGCCATTTTTCAAGATGGCGGCGTGAGCGGCAAAGATACTAGGTGGAAAAGTGAAAATTCGAAAAGACCACGTCGAAATCTATAAAAAAATAGTATATTATAGGCCAAGGTTGTGAAGACATGCATTATAGCCCTAGCGCCAAGATTATATTCCGTGGTGCGAAGCACCGAGGAATATAAGGCGCGGGGGCTATAATGGTCTTCACAACCGTGGTTATATATACGATTTTTTCCACTACTAGGTTTATTACAATTCTTTTAATTTTTGTTAATACAAAATATTCTAATTTAAAATAATTATTTTAAATAAATTATAAAACAAATGACAGTCTTTTGTTTTCTTGATTTGACATTCTTGAAAATTTTAAATTAATTCTGATTAAAAGTTGAAATTTGAAGTTTATGAGCCGTTTAGTGAGTTTTTTTTAACTGTTTTGTAATAGAAAATCTACTACCGGAAAATCCTTTGTGTTTTCGCATTGAATTTTATTAGTAAATTAAATAAATCGTGGTTCGTCAAATTAACAAAAGATGGCGCTGTCACTATCTGTCACATTAATTCGAATTTAATAAAAATTTTAAAATTCAATTAATCTGTTAATAAAGCGTTTTTAATAGTTTAAATACAATTAAATAGCATCTCTTGATTATTCTAAATCATCTTATAACAACATTTTTCTTTAAAATGGTCCCCAAATTATCGAAAAATATCATTTTGTTCATTATTAACTAGTAGTTAATAATGGAAAAATTGTTGACCACTAGTCTATAACATGTCACTTCTGGAGCTTCATACCTAAGTAAAAATGATAGCCTATATGACTAGTAGTGGAAAAAACAATTTTCAAAACTCATACGCGTGTTGATGCAGATATGTGTGGGTTTGAGGCACTCGTGCGCTGAAACTATTTATTTTACAAAAAAAAGGTTTAGACATAAATTATAGGAAATTTTCTCTAGTTTAATTTGTTATATAGGTATTTTCATCGTAAAATGAGTCGGAAAGGAGATATAGTCAAAAAACTGATTTTGGGCGCCATTTTTCCAAGATGGCGGCGCTAGCGGCAAAGATACGAGGTGGCAAAATGAAAATTCGAAAAGAGCAGGTCAAAATCTATAAATATGCCAATTTTTAACACTCCCGGAAAACTTTCCAGGTAACCCCCTTTTTAAGCCCCAAATGACTGGACCTTTATAAAAATATAGTAATACTGTGGAAATATTTTGTTACCAAATAGTAGAGTCCACTTTTCTGCTCCAGCTAGCTCAGTGAAATTTCACCACAATAAATTAAAACAAATTTTCAAATATCGTTTGTTCCCTTTAACTTAGGTATTTACAAAATTTATTTAATTTTAAGAAAACCCAATTTATTTAATTTTAAGAAAACCCCGATGTTTAATTTATTTTAAATTTATAAATTAATTAAGACCAATCTATAAATTTAACGACAAATCAATCCATGGATGTATGAGTCACTTAAGGAAAATACATTGAAGGTGAAAGTGCAACGATTGTTATGAAGAATTGTGCGCATTACGGTTAACAAATTGGTCATCTACAGCAGGAAAGAGAACGAATAAAGAGATAAAAAAAAAAGTACACAAGAATACGAGAATCTGCATCAAAGAAAAGCATTTGTTTAAAACTTTGATTGAATGATATAAAATTTAATTGATGATAGTACATTTATTTAAGACTGCCATCTTCCATGCAATATACGAAGCCATTGCGCAATTTGTAATGTATAATTTTAATATCCGTTAGTTTAGATGTTTAATAATGTTTAGTGCTTCGTAAGACATTTGCTCTATCTTCATATACGGTCAACCATCAACAAATTACATAGACATTTCCTTAATCCGAGTATTAAAATATTGTAGCAAATCGGCCCTCTGAAAATCAACCCCTAATGGGAGGGTCGATCCTGGACAGAGACCTCGACCTGCGACAATCCAAAGATACTCTTCGGTTTTTGTCGGCCACGATGGTAACTAGACTAACTCGCGATTTATTGCCGGAGGCTGAGTCGATGGGGTTCTGAAAAAAATTTGTAGCCAGGGGTAGAAAAACACAAAGGTAGAAAACAGTGTATAATTGAACAAAATCAAAACAATGATTTGAGACGTACTTAAGCGCCCACACAATTGCAGCGTATCCTGCTCGTTCACAAAACGCAGCAATAGTGACTCTAACAATAATATCAAAAGGCACAAACAATAACACAGCATAAATGCCCAGTAATAATTAATGGTCTGACATACAACACACGTCAGACCTACGAGATGAATTAAAAATAGCTGCAGCTTACCTAGAGAGCTCTCGAGGAATCTACGAGGTGGTAAAATGTGTACACCCGTAACCGACGTGTTCTTCAGTTGATGTAATTACTGGCATTTATTCAGTCGATACTAACTGCACCTGACACTACGCGATAGCACCACAAACACTGCTATTGACTCGTTGACCTGCTGCCGCTGGACTCGGATCAAAAGAAAAGCACAGAACTGGTGTTGTAAGAGGGAAATGGCTGTAAAAACTCTTCATAAATCTGACTTGGGTAACCAATGACCAATACGTGGTTAATCCTCGTTTGTTGGTAAACAATCACCCGAGCAACTGCTCGAGTGGTACGCTTCGCTGGTTCACAGATGTGGAAAATAAGACTTCCGGAAACTAACTCTATAGCTTCCAAAATTACATCCACAGCACCGTAAAAAATCGCCGGTCACGTGGAGCTAAAAATCATTAGCAACACCCACCGATAACCGCTAAAAATGATGTTAAATGCGAACTTCACTATGCAAACGACCGCTCAGATCGAGGTCTTAATACCAAGTCCTAGAAAAATGTTCATTGCCCCTCCATGACCTACACACCACGTGGCATCTCACCATGAACAAAGTTCTCAAGGTCAGCATCCAAATATTGAAATAATGCATACAATAAATGTAAGGGCCGTACTCAGAATATTTGAGAAATTATTTGAGAAGGAGTCAATGCAACCGAATAAAATTCGTTACAATATAGGTAAGTGGGGAAGTAGTAATTTAAAATAACAATTTTATTACTGTACAGTAAAATCAAAAATTATAATCATTTTATAATGTCAGTTTTTAAATTACCAGTTAGACAGGGTAAATAAAATCATTAATTTGGGTTCCATTTCAATTCCCAGAAAGGATAAATTTTGAATAATAATGAATCGCCGGTCTAACTTTTTGACGAGATTAACGAAGGAACGTAAATAGGTAAGTGACAGTATATTTTTTTTGTAGTTAATTTAAAAAGAATATTACAAATGGTTTTAATATCATTTGCCTAATATGAGACTTGAACCGATTTTTGAGTAATTTTAATAGAAAAATAATTGCTGCTAAGATACTTATTAAGTTACTATTAGTTTAAAGTTGTAAGATATGACGACATTATTAGGGTTTATACGAAAAACTAATATACCTCATATTGTATTTTTATCGAAATTTTTCTCATTTTCATTTAAACCAAGTTAAATTAACAAGTTATTGAAATTATTGAGTTGCCAGATGAAGGGAAAGCGAGCTAGGTGCGCAAGACATTTTGAAATTCAATATTTTGACATTAGTAAATGAAACAAATTTCAATTGTTTTCGCATTTCATTTTAACATATTCAGGTCTATTTTGTATCACCTAGACCAGGGGTGGCGAACCTTTATGTATCAACGTGCCATTTTTTCTAAAGAAATGTTTAATGAGGCCATAGACGTGCCATCAAATAATTAAATATAATATTTAATAGTGTATTTTTTGATCGGTGGCGTGCCCAAAATATTGAGTCGCGTGCCATTAATGGCACGCGTGCCATAGGTTCGCCATCCCTGACCTAGACACTATTATTCGCTATGTGCATTCCTCCTACTGCCCTCTGGTGGCTCAATACAGAAAATTACTCGGGACTGTAAAAATTTTATGTTCACTGCGAAAATAGTACGCCATGAGAAATTTGAATATTTTTGCTGTCATAAAATTTGAATACCAACTGTTTTCTAGCAAATAATTTAATTTATCGATTTTGTATGATCACGTGTTTATGATATAATGCAGTCCCGTTGAGGTTCTATTATCGGCCACTCCGAAGGCTTCGTTCGATTTGCTTATCCTCTCTCATACCTTGCACATAGCGAATAGCGGTTAAACGCTATAAAAAAAAATGATACGTGATACCATTTCGCGAAAAACCCTATATAATCAGGTCTATTCTGTAACTTTAGCAACTTGCTAAAAATGAGCAATATTGCTAATTATTGCTAATAACCATGGTTATGCAATTTTGCTCCAATAGGTATTAAGCAAAATTATTATTTAGCAATATTGCTAATTTTTATCAAGTTGCTAAAGTTACAGAATAGACCCGAATAACATAACTTTTAACCGCTATAATAGCGTCTAGGATCTAGGTGATACAAAATAGACCTGAATATTTAAAACTTTGCGAGACTAGATTATCAAATAGAAGGCTAAGAGTGTTTTGGTGGAATAAGGGGTTCGATGGAACTCAATTTGAAAAATGTATGTAGGTAAAGCTTGTTTTCCTTAGTGGTTGGGTGGGAGTGATTAATGTGCAGAAACGAATATTCGTCATTTAGATTCTATGCAATTGGTGGAAATGGGTGTCGCGCGTTCTCCTTCCACATTTGCCGCGCAGTGTCCCAGTCACGTGCCAGTTACTAAAGATAAGATTCACTCTACATTCCCTAGTTGCATAAAAAGGGAGATACAAATTACAAGGGAAATACAAAATTAAAAGTTAATTTTAGCCACATTACAAATTTAGATAGCAGTACCAAGTGATGGTTGAAATAGGGAAGTATTTTGAAGAATCTTTAACTATGCGGAAAATGATAATGATATTTTATTTTCATAGATATTTTAAAGTAGTTTTCGAGTATACAAAAAAATTCTTGTCAAAACTTTTTAATAATATTATTATTTTCTTGTAACTTATTGAAATGGTGGCTTCAAGTGGAGGTAAGCCCATAGCGTTAATGAACGTGCTGTTTATCTAAAACATACAATTTTAAAATATTCTTAATCTGTATGAGATTATGAGAGAAGAATTCTTAATCAGTAACTTACCCGCTAAAATGTATAAAAGAAAATCATATTCTCAACATTTTTAAATATATTTGTAGTATACTTTTAATATAAAATAATTAAATTTAGTTTTTTTAAATTATAGGTATACGAATTTGATTATGTTATTATACAGGGTGTCCCCGCACTCACTTTACATAACTTAGGTGGTGATAGAGGACACTTTTCTAAGAACAATTTTTAACAAAAATTTTTTTCTAAATTCAAACCCTCGAAAGTTAGGCCTCTTTAAAGCATTTTTTTTAATTTCCACCTTCACGTGGCCATAGCCCCGAAAGTATTGATTTTTTAGTAAAAATGGTTTAGTGATTTTTTAAAGAGCGTGAAATAATCTACAAACTAGATTCAAACCTTTTCTTGTCTAAAATCAACGGCTTTCGAGTTATGAATTAAAGTAAGTTAAAAAATGTCGAAAAATTTGAGCTTTCTTTTTTTCTGGTTTTTTTCAAGACCCTGTATCTTTTAAACGAAACATTTCACAAAAAATCTGACGCCCCATTCCGGATAGGAAATTTAACGGACTACAACTTTTTGTCTAGTAAAAATTTTTGAGAAACCTCTCCATTTAACAGAAAATCAGAAAATAACAAACGAGACAGCTACAAAACATAAAATTTAATTCACAAAATTTTTATTTTTTTTGAAAAATTATTTTATTAATTAATTTTAAACTATTAGATTATTTAAGTAAATGTTGAAAATGACCACCCTCATTTTTAATACACAGTCGTGCTCGTTTTAAAATATGCTTTATAGTATTATTTATAAAATTTCCTTTTTGTTTTAAATCCATTATAGCAGGGGTGGTCAACAAGGTCGAGGGATTGACCGGTCGATCACGAGGCCAATTTTGGTCAATCCGTAAATCCGTAAATGATTAAAAGTGTCGAAAAATCGCCTTTTTTCGATTTGTTTCGACAAACATCTTTTAAAACAATCACAACTGTGTATTGAAAATGAGGATGGTCATTTTCAACAATTACTTTATTAATGTAATAATTTAAAATTAATTAATAAAATAATTTTTTAAAAAAAATAAAAATTTTGTGAATTAAATTTTATGTTTTGTAGCTGCCTTGTTTGTTATTTTCTGATTTTCTGTGAAATGGATTGATTTTTCAAAAAATTTTACTAGACCAAAGTTGTAGTCCGTTAAATTTCCTATCCGGAATGGGGCGTCAGATTTTTTGTAAAATCTTTCGTTTAAAAGATACAGGGTTTTGAAAAAAAACAAAAAAAAAGAAAGCTCAAATTTTTCGACATTTTTTAACTTACTTTAATGCATAACTCAAAAGCTGTTGATTTTAGATAATAAAAGGGTTAAATCTAGTTTGTAGATTATTTCACGCTTTTTAAAAAAGCACTAAACTATTTTTACCGCAAAATCAATACTTTCGGCGCTATGGCCACGTGAAGGTGGAAATTAAAAAAAAAGCTTGAAATAGGCCTAACTCTCCAGGGTTTGAATTTAGAAAAAATTTTTTGTTAAATATTGTTCTTAGAAAAGTGTCCTCTATCACCACCTAACTTATGTAAAGTGAGTGCGGGGACACCCTGTATTTCATCATTAATGTGTTTTATCCTCCAAAATTTAAAAACTCTAATAACTCAAAATCTCGACGTGACGTGATGTAAATCAGTGTAAAAAATTAGCTATTGATTGTCAATTGACCAGATACAAATAATTTCAAATTTTGTATAAATGCTAACTCTGCAATAATATTTAAAGCAAAGATGAATTAACAATCACAGTAAAATTAAATCCTTTTGCAAAACATTGTCGAGATTTTAAAGTCTTAAACTGCTTATATTAGAAAAAATGGAATTTTTTGCACTATACGTAGAAGATTACTTCTTCACGTCACATAATTTTGTTAAGAAATTATTTTCAATTATTTTTAAATTTTATCTTGCTCGCTGCGCTTACAAATATTTAAGATAAAAATGAGATAAATTACACCTTACGACCGTCACATTTTGGATGTGGATTTCAATGTAATTTTGAAAATCTGTTTGAATAATTCAAGTAAAGACGATTTTCTTTCCAGATTCTCTTCTGACTTTATCTAACAAGTTCTATTTGTATGTTTTATTTGAAATATGTAGAGGATTTATTTCATTTGTGATCTATAGTTACAACCACAGAGAGATTGAACAGACAGATGAACATTCAGACCACGATTTCTTCATATAAAATTAAATGATAATGGGGAGTTTTTTATGTTATATACCTAACTATGAAAACAATATGCTATCGCGACAATTTTCTTACACCATGTCATATTTCATAGTGTCATCTCCAAGTTTGGTTCCAATCGCTTAACATTTGTCATTTTTATATAAGCTTACATAGGCGAAAATGAGTGATTTGCAACTTGAACACAGGGGCGAACAAAATTCGAGGATAATTCCAAATCCTAAAATGAAGACTTCCTCTATAGAATTGTAACTGGCGATGAGATCTGGGTACACCACTGAGAATCTGCTATGGAACAAGAGTCCATGCAATGGGTTCATAAGGGCTCTCCACCACCCAAGAAGGCGAAGATGCAATTTTCTGGGGGAAAAGTGTAAACCACAGTTTTCTGGGATGCTGAGAGGATTCTCTTAATTGAGTATATGCCAAAAGGGACTACAATAACGGGAAATGTCTACAAAAATGCAATTAAGAACTTGAAAGCGGCTATACACGAAAAAATACCCCACAATTATGCTCAGAAAACTCTGCTTCTGCACGATAACTGCAGGGTGCATAAAGCACGAATTGTTATATTTTCTATTCGTTAGTTAAAGGTAATCATTTAATTATTTTAATCTTTTAATAATAATAATATTAATAATAATTAATAACTCATTTAATTATAGTTTCTGAAACCTTATATTTAGCTACTTTTTCATTTTCCTGTGGTAACTTTACATTTGTGATTTTCTCTTTCTAATTTAAAAAAGATTCTTATGACCTCTGTGATTACTCCCTCATAAGGACACCCTATAATATATGGTCTTTTAAGCAGCGTTCACAATGAAGTAGGGTCTTGCCTAGCTTCGATAGAAATCTGGCAAGGGCCAATTAGATTAAGGATTTTCTGCTATCCTTTTCTATTAAATCAAAAATCGTTCATTTTGATTGACTTTTGCTGGCTTTCTATCGAAGCAAGGCAAGACCCTACTTCATTGTGAACGCCGCTTTACAGTATTAGTTTTTGATTTTGCTCTCACATGAGGTTGAATTTAATACTTTTACCTCTGTTAGAGTAAATATAAAATTAATAATTGTTATCAAATCGCAATAAAAATTAATTACTTGATTAAAAACTCATCTACATAATATGTACGGTTTTCATCAAGTGATTAATAATTAATTTATTAATGCTTGATTCCTATATTGAGGATAATTAAATTGATATTTGTTATACAATAAAAAACTTAAACTCAAATGTAGTAGATGCGAGGAATTATAAAGGATATTTAGTTTTAAATACGTTGTAATTTTTTAAAATATTTATCGAAAATAAAAGTTATATTATTATATAGGTACACGCAATGAGTTTCTGAACTAAATGAGTTTGAAACTTTAACAAAAGATCCGGGTTGTTCGAGTCAGAATAAATATATGACCTGTATTTGTTCTTATAACACATACAGACAAAAAATTTATTTACCTGAATATTGTAGGTAAAACATTATTAAAGACAAAATAAACTATAATCTTATAATAATTAAAAATTATTAGTGAAAAGTATTTATAAAAACTTGAACTTAATCTAGATAATTAAGCTTAAGAGATCCTTTCAAATATCAGAAAATTAGGCTTATTACAAATTACTAAAATGAGAGTCATTTTACGACTAATTTGCATAATTTGTACAATTTAATTAAGTCATTGTGATGATTAACTTAAAAGTTAAATAGGTATTCAAATATAGAATATAAGTCCATGGTAAAGAAATTCTTAAAATTTCAATAAAATATTAGTTAATTTAGAAAATTTGGGTAATTACCTAAATAGAAAATCTAAACTTTTTTCTTGTTAAACATTATAATTTCTGAACTTGTGAAAATATACAATGAATTATTATAATATGTAAAACTTAGTTTGTATCAAGTAATAGGAAGATTGGAGAAATGGAAAACAATTTTTATTCAGTGTAGTCTAGCATCATGGAACAGAATGCAAAAATAACAATAAAACTGGTATAGAAGTAGTAAAAGCGGTAGATATTAAAAAAGCGCTTACGTCTTCAATTATACAACATAATAATAATTACATTAGCCTCTCGTGCATATCCTCCTAAATAGAAAACATTTTTCTGTCGTTTTAAATATGATAATTTAACTTTTATTAGTTTAATTCAGTTCCATTTCAACCTTAGCAGAGGACACATTATTTTGGGCGTTCCTCCAGTAGCTAATAATTAAATTTTCAAATTACAACAAATTATTTAGAGAAGTTTAACAGAAAAACTGATCAAAATAACGTTTCAAAAGAATTTCAACATTCCTACCTGAAATAAATAATAATGAAATGATAAAATATTAAATAAAATGTTAAATTTTTTATTTATTAAAATAAATAATAGGTAATAAATTTTATTAAACGAAATATTCTTCTTCTTCTTTCTTGATCAGAAAATCTGTTAAAAATGTATTGGAAAGATCTTTCAAATTTCGATGTTTTGTGCATGAGCACAGATAAAGTTCCACCATGAAGGTTATGCGATTAAACTTAACTCTGAATTTTATAATCTTTCTTGTTAGTTTTTCACTTGCCGTCGATCATGAGGACTCTCCTGATTATAGTTGCTTTTCATCGTTTTGATTTGTAGAAAAATATTTTATCTACTTTGCAGATTATTAACAACCTATTTCTCAACTACTTATAATCTTTCCTATTATCAGTATAGATGAAAATATTTCAAAAATATATCGAGTTAACAAATAAAGCAATTGAAATTATATTTCTGAGGAAGGATGTAACCACATTCGTAAGTTCAAATATAATTGCAATTGATATTATTTGAAAAACAAATTTAAGCTATAAACAATATATTGGGATTACTTTCTAACGTAAATATTTAAATTATTTGAAATCTCTTTGTCAGCAGGTAAGCTTTCTTAACAAAAGCTTGGCACGCGTCATGATACGGCACGCGTAGACTCCCGTTTGAGTATACACCTATGTACTATGGATTCCTATTATAAAGTCAAAACCATAAAACATCAAATATATTTTGTTAAACTATACACGTGACTATTAAACAATAATTATTATTATTGATGCGTGTATTTAAAAAAAGATGTTATTTGTACAACAAACTCATTTTTATGATCGTTAACACTCTTTTTATTATAATGTAATTATTCATCTTTAAAGCTCAACCATATTCCCGCTTATCCAATCTAATATTATGATTCTATATATTTTATGTTTTAATATACATAAATATTAAGATATAAGTCTAGAGAAAATTTCTTCAAGAAACCAAACCTTCATGTTAGCGGTTGTACATTTAATGAAACTCTATGTATTGTTCATTAACCCACCACTATAGATGAAAATACGCAGCATGAAACCTGATTAAATTTGCAGAACAATACCAAGCAGTATTGCTCCGTAAACCGCTAGTACCAGTAAATAACGTTTGCTTATTGTATGCATACCTTTTATGTCATTTCACTTATTATTTTACCGTTAATTGTATTCTAATTTAATTAAGTCTGGTAGGATTTCTAGCTTTTCATTAATTTCTCACAACACAATTTTAAATGCATATTCTTAATACTCGACATCATTTTTTCTTATATTTAAATGCTCGATTTTGAATAATGCTATATTGAATTTTGAATAAATTATACATTGCTAATTTAAATACGCACACGTATTTCCTCAATGTTTCTCTGGAGGCCAGTTAAGTAGCTACAAGTTGATTCATAAATTCAAGTGAAATGTAGATATGTAAATTGAATTTGCTTCTTGAATAAGAGAATTTATACTTTAATCAATTTTTTGAAAGGTTACACATTCACTATAATTTGCTATATTATTAAATCAGAATAACGTTACTTTTTATAAAATTTTTGAATAATAAATCCGTTAAAACCGCGCACCTACTTATTTTTTTTAATAAAATAATAAATTTTAATAATAGAAGTGATACGTATAGATTTTTTCCCTACATTTGACAGTGCATTTTTAAACACTATCATAATATATTTTCTTTCTACATATATTTTCTCTAAGAACTTCCTACGGATTGTAGTGATAGTAGTATACATAATATACTAGTATAAATAATCTATTTGAGAATACACATATCACGATAATGTAAGCTTTGAAATATACATCCTTATTCTCTCTTCCGTTTTTATTTTCCTTTACTCGCTTCAATTGCTTCTATTCATGAGACTAACAACTACAGGATAACGTTTGTTACCTTCAATAATTCTTCTTTCATCGTTTTTAACCAACCAAATGACTTCATTATTATTATATTAATGCAGTCCAGGCTTCTTAAATTTAATTATTAACCAAATTTATGTCAACAATTAAGAACTTTTCTCAAAGACATCACTTTTGTTTCATTTTATATACTAAAATTATTAAAAATAATGATAATTACTTTGCAGTATAAAATTTAAGCATTTGACGTTTTTCAAGACTTCAAAAAGCATAACATTATTATTTATTTGAATAAAGTAAATATTTAATTTTTAGCAAATTCAGTGAAGTATATAAGAAGAAAACTTATTTAAAACCAAAAATATTACGGTCTATAAACGAGCGTTCGTACTTTCGCTTATGTAGAATCTTCGTGTTTACCCTGTAAGCGTTCAAACAATTTACTGAATTTATTGAACGCACCAACTAAACAGATTAAAGCATCTAACAGAAAAGAACTTTTAAAACGAATATTTCTTACTTCATTTTGAATAAAACAAAATTTTATTTTACAATTCGGAACATGTTCCGATTGGTTACAAAAAACTTTTATTTTTAAACATAATAATGTAACCACCTATTAAATTCAAACATTTGTCATGTCGTGGCACTTTGTATGCTATTGCCAAAGAAATTTCCCCCTAGTGTCTTCATTCCATCTTTTACGACGGTTTTCACTATACGGCATTCATGGACTGCTGAAAACTTCTTTATATTATGCAAAAACAAATCAAAATAAAAGGATTCGAATTTGGATCTATAGTGTGCATGATCGAAGATTTCCCATTTAAATTTTTTAGTTATCGCGTGGAAGCGACTGTATGCGATGAAAATATCTCAGAAGCTGAGAAGACGTCCTCTATTATTCTTTATACTTTATAGCATATCGTAACGTTTGTAGTTACATAGGAAAGTAAGCTGCGTTTATTGTCGCTTCTTACTCGATGAAATTCACAACCTAAATTTCATGTACGCCCCAAAATACGGTAGGCAAGATATATTTTATAATTATTATCCCAAAACCAATTTTGAGTTTTGATTCTGAACACCCGAATGGATATAACATTATTTGCAGGAATATTTCGTAAAGTTGATTGCTTTTCGTTTACAATTTTATATTGTCAATATTTGAACTAGACTTATATCTATCAAAAAACTTGACAAGATTATGTACCTACCTATAGGTATATGCAAATGTAAATGTCAATATTAAATATAGAAAACACTTTGAATGCACGTTTTACTCTTTGATTATACTTTTTTCATATTTTTACTATATTGCCAAGGGGAAAAATTTTCTACTTCATTTTTAAACAATGTAAAACTAATGTATGAAACATGTACAATTCGAAATGTTTTAACTTACTCACTTGTAACATTTATAAATGCACAATATAACAAATCCCCAATGAAAAATTTAAAGCAAAAACTGCTACTTCCAGAGAAAAGCATTTCCACAATTAAAATTACCCTTAAAATATTTTATATGAAATGTCGTTCATAATTAAGTGCTAATTAGCTAATGCAGGAGAAAATTAAGTATTACTTAACCAAAAGAAGAAAATACTTTTGCAACGACATATTATATTTGGCATAAAACAAGTTGAGCTGAATTATTTTCTAGATTAACTAACCGAAATTAATTCTAGAAAATGGAATAATAACAGGGAAAATGACATTTGAAAGGAACATAATTCGGAATAGCATTATTGCAAATTCTGAAAATATTTCTAAAATTTTATTTTCACTAGAAATAATTTTGTAAGTAAATATCCTTTTGTTCTGTTATAAGTTTTGGATTATTTAAATGACAGTTCAATTCTTTGTATATTTAATCAATCAAGTATTGTAATCACAGAGTTACAACAATTATTATAAAACAAATTTGAGCAGAAACTCGACAGGTTAGAACTTCTTTGAAAATTTAATAACAGAATAAATTAGATTTTTTTCATTGGCTGTTCATGACATTTCAGTTGTTTTGTAATTATCCTTCTGCAAAAACGTTTGCATTTAAACTACTTTAAAGAAATTATACTTCTTTTGTTTATGTTTCAATTTTCAAACTAATTTTAATCTCGAAGCTATAGAATAATCTTTCCATTAGCTTTTCATGTTAAACTATAATATCGCCCCACTCCAAAGAACCTCCTTGTAATTTCAGTTTTGACAAAAAATTACATTTTAGCGTCATATAAAAGGTAAACCGATCTGGAACCCTCATAAATCCACGAAAATCACAAAATTCCCAAATAGTTCATTTTTATAACCTCAAACTCCATACTATGTTATAGCAGTCATGCAAAACTCAGTTCGTACATGACTTACGAAACCAACTAAATGCATAAGAAAGAATTTTTAAAATTATGAGAAATTCAGATAAAATATAAATTTTATGCAGTAACTGTTTTGTTTTACATGTAACCCGGTTTTTCATACTTTGCAATTTTACTGCACTTTTAATCATTCGAAAACTTAAAACGCTTTTCTAGTCATTTTAAATTTCAAATGTGAAATTTCGTGTTTGATCATACCTTGCAGTTTGTATTTGAATTCGTCCAAGTTTACGATCATTTCAAATAAGACGTCTTGATACAATATGTTTGTACAACTTAAAATTTAACGACAGATTATGACAATAGAGCCATTGTTTTATTCTCAATCGAGCGAGTGCAAGTTAAAACCGACAAAGATCTTTTCCACCACTATCGTTTTATATTGAATTTGTGAAGCATTATTTCAGTTGGTTACGCTTGAGCTTTGATCCTGTCAAGTACTTTTTTGAGACTCTAAGCAATGAGTTAGTTTCGAAGGTATATGTGTGACCTGTCGTAGGGTTACAATGGTGCGCTTCAAATACGTTTTTGGCGAGTTTATATATTCAAGCTTCATGCAGATTAATTATGAAGTACTCTATATACCGTTTTGTAAATAAATAAGTATAAATCACGCAGTATCGGACTTAGTAAAATTAGTTACCGTTTTACCGTCTCGTATTACCTCCCGTTACATCGAGTTGGACGACTTATTGTCGGATTGTCTAACAGGCGCTAATATTTGCTTGTAAAGCAATAGTCATTAGCATTTACTAATCTTCTCCCGAGAGAATAACTGTTCCTAATCCTCATTATTACGTTACCATCATGTCAGCTTCAGTAGAGATGACGTCCAGCCATGCAGCCTCCAGTCTGTATTACAGATACGCTAGATGCCCTTCACTCTTGCCACCGATGTAAGGAGGTGATGCATCAAAAGCATGATTGCGGGCTTGTGTGTAGTTTTGTTTTGATGATGACTAATCGTGTGATTCGAACCTTGAGTCTTTGGGTCTTGAGAAGGTCACGTGAGATTCCGCGAAAACGACTCTGGCGCCCTTGTCCTTCAGTACCAAACGAGGTTAGTAACATCCGCAAAGCATTTAAATAGCATTTAAATTACTTTAGAAATATAGTACTTACTACATTATGTAATTTCATTTATAGTAACAAGCATGAACAATACAAGTATGAAAAAAAGATTTTAAAACAATGTTACTGTCTAACATCTTAGTAGTGAGACGTTGTACAGCCAATTTTAAAGCCAGGTATTTAAGTTCCAAGTAAATCTACATAGTTACCTACCAGTTACAAAACTAACGGAAAAGATTATATTCAAAAGAATCCAAAAAGAAGAATAAAATTTAAAAATCACGAATGCATTTCAATTTGACTTCACGGAGGAATACAATAGAACTTTGCAAACAACGAGAGTAGTAATTTCAACAAAGATAAATTCGCTACTATGACTTTATCAAATATTCAATAAGCTTTCGATAAAGTTTAAAATGATGGATTATTATTTAAATACAAATTTTCACCGCATTAATTCATTTAATGCAATCTTACTTAATGTCGCAATTATAATAAAATTAAATAATTCAAAGGATTATAAAAAATTGGTGATATTGGCATGCCACAAGGATAAGTTTTGGATTCCAAGCTGTTCAACCTATTTGAATCGGTTAATGCAAATTTATTAATTATTTTTCTACGATAAGTTGTAGGGTATTGTTCTTGTACATCTAAAGGCCCCTTCAGACGATCAATATTATTGTCAATATATTGATATTGTCAATATTATTGAACGTGTGAGGGTCAATAAATATTTATCATCTGAGTCAAATGCACTGTGTCAATATTTATTAACAGTATTGACAATATTTTATTGACAATATATATTGATCGTCTGAATGGGACTTTAGACGTTTAATTGAATCTGTATCAATCGATTAATTTATTAACAATAATCCATAATTCGAAGAACAATACTTTCGGCTTACAATACTGCCATTCTTTGCCATCTGAAAAACTACATATCGTCGTTGCGCCTGCAAAACCCGACATGTGCATTTTAGTAAATTGTTCAGGAGAAGGTATAAACTGATTTGTTTTGTTTCTGTTTGAAGTACAGACTCCACGTATAATTTTACGTTTTATACGGCCTAATTGACAATTTAATAGCATTATAATTAAAAACGAAATTATATGAATCTTATAATTTGTTTTATTAATAAATTTAGTGCACATAGCTGATTTAAGTTGCGTCATAGCGTATTTAGAAGACACACATTTTATTATTTACACATAGTAGCGCTTTTTGATTTACCTTCATTAAACAACTATTTTACAGAAAAAAAAGAAATTTCTTTTATGGAAATGTCCGGCTTGAAACCCTTAATCGAAATCTGTACTTAACGCATTTTGCTCAAAATGTGCACATGTCGGGTTTTAAAGGCGCAACGACGATATTCTGTTATAATTCTTTTAGGGAGAATAAGCAGTTGTTCTACACGTAGGTACAATATTAGATTAGCTCAATCCAATTTTGTACTGGATTCAAACTGTTTCCTTCGTGATATTGTAAAGTTGCTGTCCTGATTTAATTTTAATGGTTTTTTGAGTTAACTTATTTGGATTTAACCTGATTTCACCTCAGATTTTAGCCATTATATATTTTTGTATGCGTTGTAACTTCTGTATCAATGTTCACTATGTTTCGTTGATAGATCTATTTTATCTTTAATAAAACTTTTGATCAATTTCGCTTACATGCTGTAGGATACTTAACTGCTGTTTTGTTTATAAAGGCTATTTTGCCATTTCAAGAACTTTCATACTTAATATATCGGTAATATATGTCACTCTAATTTAAAAATTTAAATAATTAAATGAAAATTTGGGGAAAATAATGAAATCGGAATATTATAGTGAGAAAAATTATAGCCAAGTCTAATTTTACTAACTCAGTCGGAGGAATCTTTGCATGAGACTCTCTTTTGCACATTTGCATGAGAGAGAGGGTGAAATAATTCTAATTTTAGTATCAATAATATCAAGAAATATCCACACTATGGATTATGAGTAGCAAAATCTAATTAAATAAATTATCTAATAAATTTAAAAATCAAGTACCGCAATGTTTTATTAAAAATCAACGTTGCGCCACTGAATTTGATTCGGTAAATTTCAATTTCGATGTTTCTTATGGGGACCTCAATAACTATAGGAGTTGTGAAAAAAATGTATACGCATCCTTGATCTGTTTTTTGAAAGAAACTGGCGAATCAGTAAAATTTTAAAATATTGTCTAGTTAACTAGACCATAATTATTATTAGTCTATTTGGAATAAATAATATTTTAATAATATTATAGTTGATTGGTCTAATTATGTTCTAGTTAACTCTGCGATATTTTAAAACTTTATTTATTAATCGGTAATATGTTGTAATGTATCGAATTAAGGACATTGCGAGGCAAAATGATTAAGTGAAGTTTCATGAAGGGTTGAAATTTAAACCCACAAAAAGTCAAAACAGGTTTGCTCATACAGGAGCTGATATGATACTTATAACACACACATACACGGCGTAGAGGGTAAGTCGTCGGTTTGTTGTGCGAGAAGTGCTGGTTCGATCCCAGAGTGAGTATAGAAATTTATGTTAAACACACATACTTAGCGCAGTAGTGTAAGTCGCGGGTCTTGTGGTTGAGAATGCCGGGTTCGATCCCCGAGTTGAATAAAAATTTATTTGAGAGATATTGAAATTTAGTATGCAGAATGACAGTGTAGCAAATGTAAATCGCTGGTTCTGAGATAATAAGAAGAAAAACGAGTCGCGAGCGAGAATTGAGGGCGACCAGACGATGTGATTTTTGAATGGCGTATAATTTCCTACAAAACCGTATGGAAAAGTTTGAATAATTTACCAGGGGTAAATCCAAGTGCCGTGAAAACGTGTAGATAGTGTTTTCTTTTGTAGGAGACCTAATTTTGGTATTTTTGATTAATCCAGAAGTTTGGTTTGATATTTTGAAAAGACGTCGCCGCCATTTTTGGAAATTATTTGGACGCACATTTTGTTTGATGAAGTTTAAGTTCATCCTGTTTATTAATGGAGATTTGAGAGTTTTTGGTTTATCAATCGACCTGCGAATAACAATCCTAGTTATTTTCGAGGAATTCAATTTGGAAAATATCAAGTATAAAATTCAAGATTTTACTTATTTGAGGTTTATCTTATGGAAGTCACAAATCCGAGTCTGGTATCAACAAGATTGCAAATCAACGTGCGAATATGATGTTTTCAATCACCCACTAAATTTAATGTACGATCAAAGATGCGTCGAAGTTTCAATAACACAATATAAACTGGTAGCAAGTGTCATCTGTAGAGAGGCGCGAGTTTTTATGGAACTACAATATTTGTTATTGGCGTCTCGTGAATACGGGGTAAATAACAAAACAATTTATTTAGAACTCTATTATTTTGAATTATGCTTTCACTTGACATTTTCAAATGAGAATACAAGGCAAATTAGAGTAGAGAAAATTCCAATAAATGTGTTTGCCTTATATTTATCATTAACACAAATTTTACACTTAAAGCTTCAGAACGATAAATGTATCGAAGACTTTCCTGTTTTGATGAATTTAATTAATTATGGTTTGTTAATAAATAATCATTTTGCCGACGTTTACTTTTTATTATTCGAGATTTACAGCTCCGTAATTAAGATCATTTGTCCAATTAGGAACGACGAATTAAATTTTAATAATTTGGTTGTATCGCACGATTGTGGGATAGATTTTTCTACAACTAAATTTTCGTATCAAAACTGGACCATGACCCATAAACTTTCAGTACCAAGTAAAACGAATGCAAGACCCAAAAGAGATCAGTCTCGAACATCTTATGTTTATACTCTAATTGCCACGGTAGTTAGAAAGATCTTATTGTTCTACTTCTAATAGTTACCGCAAGCCTTCAACTTTGACAACTTTCCCGCGTAGTAATTTTTGTGCGCACAGCGAAAAACGTTACAATATTTACGTACTAATATAAAAGTATATCACAATACCTGCTACTCAATTACTTCGAAAAATTTTGGGTGCAATTTTGATAACTGTGCCACTACTATTTACATTAATAATATTTCGAATTTTCTAGATTTTTTTTTTTATTATAAACATGCCTGATACTGCTTAAGAAAAAAGTTCCATTAAAAACTGCTTTCACTAAACTCAAAAAACTCTATTATGTGTTTTAAATCAAAACAACTTAAAAACTTTTTCTTAAAATTCTCATCTTGTAAGCCAGAAGGTAAATCATTGCTAAAACTTTTGCTTCGAATAGAATACAATGCCTTGAAGTTTACAGATACGGATAGTGTTTTCTTTCAAATCACTAACAAGTTTAAACTGTTTGATATTTAACCAAAAACAAACCACCAATAGCATTTTTATATTAAAAGCTACTATATTATTCGTAAATTTGCTTTTGTTTTTTTTTTTTAAATAATACACAACATTGTAATATAAAAGAAAATAAATTTATTAAAATAGTGTTATACCTTGATAAGGTTATCGAGAAGGAATAGGTTTAACAAAAAAATTGAGGATTGGGGTTTCTGAGGCCCTAAGGTGAAGTTCCAGTGTTAATAAAGTGATTTCAAAAGGCAAATCAGAAAATATAATGTCTTGCGTCTTTAAAATTTACATCTGTAGTATACATATTGATTTATTCATTTTTAGGTACATCGACCTCCGGTAGATTTCCTCTTATATTGCTTTAATACTACGTCAAACTATAATAATTTCTATCCCTACCCATGGCCGATCTGATGAAAAAGTTGAGTTTGCATTTTTTATAAATTCTTTTTGGAGCTACGCTCTTATGACAAGCAATAAATAACTAAAATATATTGTCAATGATTTATCCAATAATCATAATATTCAGTTTTATATTTAGTATAAAAGTTCGGCCTGCGAAACACTGTTTCTGTATCTACCATGTGCGCTCTTCTTACTAAACTTATAGTTTAGTTTTGGTTCCGAACGATAAATGTTAAAGAATTTAGTGTTTTTGCATTTTTCTTATGAAACAGAAATAAGCGATTTATTTGTTTTTGTCGGCCATTTTTGTCATATTAGCTATTTCTCATGGAGCATAAAATAAAACACGCTTTAAACGCTTTATTGTATCAAACTCGAGCTAAACAATTTTAACAATTTTATAGATGTTCTATTAAAAAGTTTCACGTATACAATCGAGAACAAATGAATTTTTTTTACTGCAGTATTCGGTATCTGTTATACAAATTAACACAAATCTCACACATTAAAGAATTTAATCGGCACCAAAATAAATATTATAACGATGCGTCAGTAAATTTGTTACCAACGCTGTTTGAAGAGGAATCCTCCGAGTTGGAGAACACACTTTCGTAATTCGCTGTTATTTTACGATTAAAAATTACGAATTATGAAAGTGTGTTTTCCAACCCTGAGGATTCCTCTTAAGTTTCCTTGATTATTTTTTGAGTATTCAAATATAATATTTAAAATGTATGGTATTACACAATTATTATATTATTAATAATTATAATTTAAAACACAACAAGCGCACAAATCACTTTCAGAATCAAATTATTGTACCTGTGTAATGTGTAAGAGTAACAAATTCGGCTCTGGATGTAATCAAGAACTATTTTTACAGTTTTTTGGTATTCGCTTGCATACCTTCTTGACAAATTAACCTATCCCGAATCTCATATTCGATTTTATCATCACAATATTATAATGTTTTTTATACCAAATAAAATTTATATTATTTATTATTGTTATTATTAGGTTAACTTCCCACCAGTTATAAAATTTAAACTACTACATGAATAACTTCTTATTAATTTATTATGATTAGTCCATTAATTTGTTATCAACTACCAGGTAGTTAGATTGCCATAGAACCAACTTATTTACAGAAAAATATTTAACAGTATGTCAAGTGAATTGAACATAGAAACAATTTAACCTAAAAATTAAGGGTTAAAAATCAATTATTATATTATATTCTCAATTTCATTATTATAACAATTGTAACGGCGCCGGCGTTTCATCGATACTATTTATTTTATTTCAAACAACATCAAACTAAATAAAATTTTTGTACAAATTATATTCTGGGTCTTATTGTATAACAAATTTCACTAGAATACGATCACACTATATTTTCAGTAAATGAAGTCAATAGTATGTTATATCTCTTTTAAGTATTTAATAATTAAAATCCACCATTTCCATTAGTGGAATTGTATTACAAATAATTTTATTATAACGATTATAATCCGTGAGAAACATCTAATCAGTATATTTCGCTATTGTATAAATATTGTATAATATTTAAATTAATTCAGTCTGATGAGTTTGTTAAGTCAACGATTAACATCGTTTTATATTTAACCAATCACGTACAATCGTTGTGACGTTATTTAATAATTGTAGTATTTAGATCAATAAAGTATTAAATTCAAATTCGCTTTTATCTTGCTATTATATATTTTTTGGAGCTAAACTACCCCACTCACATAATAGTTAACCCCAGTTTACTCTACTCCTAAAATTGCGTACAAACTTTTTTAAACACCCTGTATAATCGTACCTTATGTAAACGTAAACGATGAAGTCTTAACATTTGGTCTTACGATAACTTTTTTAACTTAGCGAAGCACTTAAAATTTAAATTAAATTTATAAAAGCAAGTAATAAAACAAAAACTTGTAACTGGTTTTACAAAAGTTAATTGTACGAGTAAATTCTGTCCGTGTCACTTTAATTAAAGTTTAAAATTTTTATTAATTATTCCTTAATTTAAAATTAGTGATAACGAGGTGCCAACATTACTTTTCATAAAGTTTAAATTACTACTGCTACTGGGTACAATTTATAAAATACTTTTAAATTAACTTTTTGTTAATATTTTCACATTTTTTGATAAATATCGAATTCTTTTTATTTTATTAATAAATATAAAATTATATACATACCTATATTATTATGGTAGTAAGTTTAATTTTAAATTTAACTTGAAATTTCTAGAAAGATTCGGAATTTAAAGATATTCTACTGGTTTTGCTGCATGTTTATCACTAACAAGGAGACATTGTTAAATCTAAAACCCTCAGATTTTCATAAAAACTTTAAATATGTTTCTGGATAACAAAAATACAACCTCTCTTTGAAAATATTTTGGATCAATTGATCATTTTCCGTAATAAAATAGTAGTAATTTTAATAAAATAGGGCAAAGGTGCATTTAATGTTTGGTTACCTACTAGCCATGTACATATAATTCTTCTTCTTCAAGTGCCTTATCCGATTCCGGATGTTGGCGATCCTCCTGGCTAAGCCAAGAAGACTTTACTAGGGAAATGTTAATGGGGTGGTTTCCCGTTGCCTTCCCCATAGTCCACAGATCGATTTTGGACTTTTTTTTTTAGATCACAGCATATATCCGACGCAATCAGGATTAGAACCGCGGTTTCCTGCTCTGTAGTCTATTCGTGTTTGATTTACGCCAGACTGCTGGTCAATAATACATATAATAACTTGAAAAAAAAATCATATATAAAACAAAAATCATCTAATATTAAAAGAATATTAAAATATGGATCTGAATTTCAGTTACCAACCAAATGCTGATGCCTTCCTGCACAATCGTAAAAGTTTGCAATAAAGCGAAGTCCTAAATTCGTCTTATTATGTTAACAAGGTTTACTTATTTACTTCAAAAGTCCCATCCATATTAAAAAATCAATATAAAATATATTATGAAGTAGTTGAAAATGTGGACTTGCAAGGAAGGCCAACAAGTCCGTGCACTTTTCAGATATTTCTGAAAAAACATGTATTAAGTTTTCGTAAAGCTTTGCTCTGATTGGCTCTGATCTACTTTTAACTTTATCTATAACCAATCAGACTTTTCAGAAACTACTGAATAGTGCGCTTTATAATTTGGAGCTATTGAAGTCCTAACTAGGCGCACAGCCTACACAAATAGTGAAATTAAATCAAATATTAGGTGACATATTGGCCTCTCCTTGTTGGTCAAATAAAACATACTTATTAAATAAAATATTATATACCTAATAGATAATAAGAATTAAACACAATTCCCGACTGCTTCATATTGTCGCAAATTATTTTGCTTGTGCTTGGTACCAATTTTTGAGTTACTTGATATAATATTCAATAAAAACATGAATAATGTACAATAATTAAAAATTAAGAACATAATCAGCATAAACACACTAATAAAATTACCAATGAAACCATGGACCGCGTATTTGCAAATATCTGGTAATTTGATATATGTGCTATTATTCCTATTGGTTATTCAACTGCGAGTTCAATCATATTCCGTTCATTAACATATCCTGCCTCATCTTTCAATTTCTGGTTATAGACATAATCATATCCTACCCCATATTTCGATTTCCAATTATTGACTTAATCATATCCTGCCAGGGTCGTTAATCATGTCTTATAATTATATTAAATATTTAACAATCTCATTTAGTTGTAAAATTATTGTAATAATTTTCTGACAATTTTTCTTCTGAGCTTCTATAATTGCAAATTCTTTTCTCCGTCCATTTTCTAGTTATTAAGTTTTAAAAAATTCACCCATTTACAATTCAATTGCCCTTACTCGTCCAATATTAATAAATGAACACACATTTTTCTTTTCGATTTGATCCGAACTTTCATAGAATATTATTGATAAAAATGTTCAAACTAAATAATACAATATTTATCTCTATTTTATAATAAATTATTCCAATATCACAATTGGTGAAAACTATTGTATCGATTCCAGAATTTTAAACTTTCATTGATCGTGACCATCAAAATCTTTCTATATTTTGCCAGATTAAATTTAAAAAAATTATTTAGTTTAATTTTCATTTGCTTTTATTATATTTTAATTTTTTTAATTATAAAATATAATTTTGAAAATACAATAAAACAAAATTATAATTAAAAGTTCTTAAAATTTTTCTAGTTTTAAAAATTTTAAATTTTCACTTTGACATGCAAAAAATGATTTTAATCCAATCTTCGATTTACAATATTAAATATTTCAATAAAATATGTCGATAGCACTGTAATAAAAACGGAAGCCAGTTCGGTAATGCAGTTCTAATTTTTTGAAATTATTATTGTATTCAACATTTTACGTGATGTCTTGCCTCAGACTTGTAAAAAATATATCACTAGAATATAGTAGTACTTATATTGCTTAGTTAGATCTTAAGAAATTTCAGAGACAAAAGTAATCTCTCAAGTTGATTTATTAATGGAATTAATGAAAATAGTCATCGTATATCACACATATAAACCGTTTCACTATATTTTTATGCCGACAAATTTATTAGACCAATTAACATTGTTACAAAATTGAGATGCTTTTGTAATAAAACACTTACTGAATTAAAACCTGCATAAACTCAACTTTGGACATTATCTACTACTACTAAATTAAATTTCGAGATTGTTATTAAATAATTTAAATTATTTTTTATGCGTTTTTAAAATTTTGGGTTATTAAAGTCAACTATTTGCAGTACTTCCTATTAAATTGATGTAAATCAATAATTGTGACACGTATTATGCAAACCACATATACATAATCATAATATTATATTGTAATGATTTACTCGCTTCTCCGTTTCTTAATCCTTCTGTTGCTATCATAACTTATTAAAGAGGAAAAATAATGAATTGGTGAACCTAACCCCGGCACAATAATGCTTGTTGTTGTTTAAAATGTAAATAGCCCCCACTCAAGAGAAATGAGTATGTAACGGAAATTTCCCTTTATTACCACAAATTCAAAAATCTACTTATTTTTCTTGCTTTTGCGACTCCTTTTATAGCATTTCATAAAATCAGCAACTTTATATTTAATTTTTTCAAAATTTACTTTACTTGCTGCATTAGATAATTTTTTATCACCAAACTGGATAACATTTGGTGAATATTTAAAACACCATTCATTTAAATAAAAATCTCGGTTCATTTGGACGCATCGTTTCTTTGCTGCAAGCGATTCAAAATCGTCAGATCTCTTTCCATCACTAAAATGTTATGGTTCACGTCCAAGGCGTTGTTTAAATTGCTTTTCTGGCAGTAGAAACCAAAACCATCTAATCACTATAATACATATCATTTGCATATTTACCACCTTTTCACCGATTGTGTCCTTTTTTACATTTAAAAACTTTACAACCAATTAAATACTACTTTATAAACATTATGTTGAACTTAGCTCATACAGACCACAGCTCTTCATCTTGCAGAAACTAAGGATTGATGTTCTACGTCTCTGCGACCTTGTATTTTGGCATGTTTTACTTTGATTTAACCCTGATTAAACAATAATTCGTGTTTTAAGTAATTTTATATAAAGATGGTGTTC
Source organism: Rhagonycha lutea (assembly GCA_958510855.1). Taxonomy (NCBI): domain Eukaryota; kingdom Metazoa; phylum Arthropoda; class Insecta; order Coleoptera; family Cantharidae; genus Rhagonycha; species Rhagonycha lutea. The sequence continues at coordinate 54,277,850 of OY294037.1, forward strand.
TAGTAAATGTAACACAATTTTGTTTTTAGTGAACAAAAGCCTAAATTTTATATAAAGATGGTGTTCTAGTATTTTGTAGGAGTAACACTTCCTTTAACTTTACTCCCGAAGTCTGACTCACCAATTTATGTATTTAGGCAACAAGGTTGACTTTAAAATATGATAACAATCGGAAATGTAGATGTTCAAGCTGTGATGAAGCATATACGAGTAGTATGAGCCGTGGAGATGACACCACAATATATTACATAGTTATTACTGTATATTTACCAAAGCGAGAATAATACCTGTCGATATAGGAAATCTAATTTCCATAATAACTATCGGATAATTTTGTTTTTAGTGAACAAAAGCCTAATAGTAATAAATTTAAAACTCAATTTGAAACTGAATTTGAAATTTAACATATTTCCTTTGTTACGTAAATGTATATTTAATAATTTGAATAAGATTTCCGTCAATTATTTATTATTTAATCTGTTTTTCGTTCCTTTAATTCCATTTTTCTAAGCACCTGCCGTTCAATATTTGGAGAGAATATTACATGATACGTTTAAAGTAGAACGTAATTAAAATATTTTTAGGTCTTACGCCCTTATCCAAATTACTCAAACGTGATAACGCTAATGATAATTTCGTGATATGTCTAATTAAAAGAAATGCTTGCTTTTGAAGTAAAGAAAATTGAAATCGCATTGTTCGGTACTGAGATACGACGCGGTAGTTTTATTCAGTAAAATATTTCATCTCATAATAATTTGGGAGAATATTGAAAAATTCAAAATTCGAATAACTCAAAATGTAAATAAGTGAACAAAAATATAAATACCGATTTTAATTTTGTGCAAGCAATAAATTGCTTTACAATAATACAGCAACTATACTAAATTTCTATAATGAAATTGTCGCAGGCCCTATCTACGTGTATAATTATATCGAATATTATTTCACTTCCATATCATATGGTACAAACAATAATGTACAAACAACTACTTGTAACTGTTGTAACTACAAGATCCTATATTGTAAAATTATGTTGTACCTATGTTATAACTACGTTGTAAACTACTATGTTGTGCCTATAAATAACAACATACTATTATTATTTATTATAATCAATTTTTGAGTTACTATAAAATGCCGATATAATATGTAGGTAATTACAATGAGATTGAAACATGTAATCCGGTAAGGTGTTCTAAGATTTTATAATTTTTCTTGATAATTGTTTCAATTAACGTCGAATCTTGAAGGCGATCCTGTTTGTTGCTGCTTTTGTTATAATGATTTGTAAGAAGTAAAGATTAAAATCTACCTGTAGATTATTTAAGAACTATTCTCAACTATAATCGTTATTATTTCATTACATTAACTAGTAATTTATTTAAAATAATTCATAATAATATGTTTATTTTTTAGTAATAATAAAAAATATGAAACGATTAATAACTTTTTATTATACTAAAACTTGAAACTTTTTCTTTCTTTAAATTAAGACATTGTAATTTCAACAATCGTTAAAATTCTTCTCTTAAGTTTTAAAATATTTTATAATTAAATAAAACACCGAAAAAGACGAAGTTCGAAATGTTCATTAGAAACTTTTAACATTTAGGAAAAACTCGGAATGACATACTATGCTTACATGTACAAGAAAATCGCATTAATTAAAACTTAAAAAGCAGCAATAGTAAGGTTACGTTAATAAAGTAAGAAATCCTTCAGTATTTAATATACTTTTTTGAAGTTTTTTGCCGAAGTTATAAACGAAACTCATTTTTCAAAAGTTAACTAATATTTTTCATAACTACTTCAACTTTTATGCTAAATCATCCGATGGCATATTAGAGGAGACTGAAGCATAGTAGCATATTGAGATTTTAGTTGTAAATTGCACGAGCAAACGAAAATACAGCAATATTGGTATACTATGTATAATTTTAATACCCTTCAAATGTGTCTCAAATTGACAAGTATGTTTCGAATCACAAGTGTCTGATGTGAGGAAATAAATTCAAAAATGTGTTTCGTTTTGAAAGTTACATAATGTAAGTTGCTTACATAATGTAGTTGTAAATTTAATGTCAATTAGTGTTGATAAGTTAAGCGTACTTTATCAACGTTGTTTATAAAAAATTTTAATTAATATTGGTATGTAATTAGGAAGAAAGACTAAAAAAACGACAAAACGATAACAGAAAAATGTAAATTTAAAAAAGAAATAGAAAAGATATTTCAATGGAAATGATGATCATAAGACATCTTTCCTTTTAAGTATATACTTAAAATATACTTAGGTGCTTATATATACCTAAACATAACCATCATTATTATGAATAAATTAGTAAAGTATTTTAGCTGCAATTAAATATTACGATTATAAAAGCTGTATAAATAGATTAATAAGCTATAAGAATCAATACAGCTCTGTTGAAGTTATATTGTATAGCTACTTGCTGTTACATTTTCAAAAATCAACAACGTTTATTTGTACAAGGTTCTTGAGAAGCAAAATAACTACATAGTACATACAAAAAAGATCTTATTTATTCTAGGTGAATTAACATTCTTCCTCAAAATTGAATATTTACTCTTACAAATCAAAAATCAGAAAGCAAATAGTAATGTTATTTAAATTTAAGTAACTATATAATTTTTCCAATATTTCACAATGACTTTACCTAAATTTTAACATCATAAATATCAGGAGCAGATGACCCGTAAATTGAGAAGTATAATAAAAAGATAGATCTTTTGCATGTAGAGAAAGAATTTAATGAAGCATAAAATTTATGAGAGAGACAAAATCTTAAGTATAAGTTTTCGAAATAAACATTTAAAATAGATGTACTCAAAATAATACAAAACTTTCAATTTAATTCTTATATTGTTATAGTTAAAAGTTTTAGTTTATTTTAAGTTTTAGTTATTAATTATAACTATAATATAAGGTATGTAAGCCAAATATTGCTACCCCTAAGCCTAGTAAAGGTTCTAACTTGTGAGATTTTCGAAAATGAAAGTAACAATTTTTGGAAGCCCTGTGGAATTGTTCTTGTGCCCCTTTGATACTGAATATTCTGATTGCAAATATCAAAACGTTCTAATATTACCATGCATCGGCAATAATTGGAACGTTAAATTATTATTGATCATCATCATCAACCAGCCAATTGCGTCCACTGCTGGACATAGGCCTCCCCTTTGGTTTTCCAATTTTCCCTATCCTGGGCCACTTGCATCCAATTTCCGGCACATCTCCTGATATCATCCGTCCATCTAGTAGGCGGTCTTCCACGGCTTCTTTTCGATTCTCTAGGCCTCCACTGAAGTATGCGTCTAGTCCAACGCTCATCTTTCACTCTTGCAACGTGTCCAGCCCAGTTCCACTTCAACCACGCCACTCTCTCGATGACATCTTGCACTCTTGTAGTTTGTCTAATCTTCTCGTTGGTGATTCTATCTCTGAGAGATATTCCAAGCATTGCCCGCTCCATGGCTCGTTGAGTCACTCTTAGTTTTTCCGCCGATTCCTGAGTCAACGTCAAAGTTTCTGCGCCATAAGTCTTTACCGGCAGAACACACTGGTTATATACTTTTCGTTTAAGGCAGATTGGTATTTGGCTCTTCAATATGTACCGCAATTTTCCGAACGCTGCCCACGAAAGACCTATTCTTCGTTGTATTTCACAAGTTTGGTTGTCTCTTCCTATCCTTATTTCGTGACCTAGATATTTATAAGCTTCCACTTGTTGTATTTCTTGGTCTGCGATCTTCAAATTTCCACTTACCACAAGATTGGTCATAAATTTTGTTTTTTCTACATTTATCTTCAGACCTACGTCATGGGAAGCTTTCTTAAGAGTCTCCAACATAGTTTGTGTTTCTCTTATTGTCGCGAATCGGTTTGTTTGTCGGTACTTTAATTTGGGATCTTAATCTTCGTCGAGGGCACTGTTTGCTTATTTGGGATTCGATGCTGTTTAATAAAGAAAACCACTCTATTGTAACAAATAATATAATTAACAATATTTACACAATTTATACAATTACTAAACTAAAACATGTGGGCTTAATTAATTAGCGTTGGTCCCACATACTGGATTGATATTATTAAAATTAATTGGGATTATCATAATTTGATTATATTTACCAAACCTAAAGCTGGGTTGACATGGGATGTGAGCCACGGCCGTGAGCCACGTTTTCATAAAATACGCACCTTGTAAACTGCTGTTTCATGAAATACGAATCGTAATTTTTTGCCACAAACTGATAAAACTGCGTTCGTGGTGAGATCAAACGTGTTTAAAAACAGTTTACACGGTTTTAAGTTTAAGTTTACGCGGAAAGTATTTTACTAATACGTGGCTCACGGCCGTGGCTCACATCCCATATCAACCCAGCTTTAGTGTAGCGGAACATTTTGATAATTATTAATTTTTTCTACTTTGGCGACCACCTCGCCGAAGCATCGCTTCCTGGTGATTTCTCCTAGCTCGGCTGGCAGCGATCCGCCTTGGCTTGCGACTGAATGATGACTTCCCACAACCGTTGTTCGGTTGCTCTATTTATACAAATTCTCTGATGACGTCAAGCTGTTACGCGTTATGATCATTTCTTGCATCATTTCTTCCATATAAAATGTATTGCATTATAAATGTGTCGACTCACTTGGCGGCCATTGCATTCAGCGCCATGTTGGATTTTTTTTGTTTTTATTAATTGTTGTAGCTACTTCTAGTTTTCGACAATATTTTATTAACAATATTATCTTTATGTTAAACTAATTTTGAGGTGTGCAGGTAATGTTTCTTGTACGTATTATTTATATTTTAGTTATGGGCGTATCACGCCTTTATAATTAATAATTTATTTGATCGAATGTTACAACCGATATTAATTTTAATAATTTAGTAATTGTTCTTACGATTATACATATTTTGGTTTAAATTAATTTTCAAGTGTGAATTATAAAATTTTAGGTTTCAAATTATTTTCCAAATTATTAGTTTCGTGGCATTATATCATCGGATATTAATACTTTATCGTCAGCAAACTTCAAATGGTTGAGCATTTCTCCGTTTATATTTATTCCAAACCCTTCCCATTCTGTTTGTTTAAATACATATTCCAGAGCAGCTGTAAACAATTTTGGAGAGATGGTATCACCCTGTCTTACTCCAAGCTCTATTTTAAACTTTTTTGTAGTTGTTCCGCAAAGCTTTATGCATGATGTTGCATCCTTGTAAATATTCTTTATTAGTTTTGAATACCTGTAATCTATTCTACCTTGGTTCAAGGCTTCCAATATTGCTTCAAATTCTACCGTGTCGAATGCTTTTTCATAGTTTATAAAAGTCAATATCAAATATCTGTTATATTCAATGCATTTTTTAATCAAAATTTTTATAGTTTGTAGGTGATCGTTTGTACCATACCCTGATCTAAAACCAGCCTGCTCTCTGGATTGGTAGAAGTCTATTTTCGGTGTCAATCACTTTGTAATGATTTTCATGATGAGCTTATACATGTGTGTAAGAAGACTAATGGGTCTGTAATTTTCTAATTTTGTGAGGTCTTTATTTTTATATAATAGGATAACCAATGCGTTCTTCCATTTTTCCAGTATTTTTCCATCTTTTAGACATCTGTTAAACAAAGCATGAAGTGGTTTCATGAGTATTTCTCCTCCTGCCTTTATTGCTTCGACGGTAACTTCGTCTTCTCCAGGTGTTCGGTTATTTTTCATATGTGATAGGGCCTGTTTTATTTCATCTATTGTTATACTTCCAAACCTTGATTCATGACTCTTTTTCTTTTAATTTCTCTTTCTTCGGGCTGTTTTTTACTTTTATATAGGTTTTGATAGAACTCCTCCGCGATCCTAAGAATATCACATCTTTTTGTTTTTATTACTCCGTTTTGGTCTTGCAACTTACTTATTTCACCTTTTCCTTGTGAAAGTCTATATCCTAAAACCTTCATACTTTTATTTGCCTCTATTGTTTCCTCAATGATAGCCGTATTAAATTTTCTGATATCCTTTCTTAGCAGAGTAATAAATTATAATAAATTATTATTGATAAGTATTATTAAATAAAATAGCTTAAAACGCACATTATTACCTCGCAATTCAATTATTGACAAATATAACTCTCGTTTGGCAATTGTACTTATAGATGGCGGTATGTAATTTATATTTTGAGTACATGCTATGGACTTAGACGTAACCTAACCTTCTAAAGTGCATACGGTCCATAGTATATACTAACGAAGTTATGAGTTATGACCCAGGTATGATATTTACCTGTTCTAAATTCGTTCAGTTCTGCGCATCTTCTAAACTGGTGACAACAACTGGGCAGTCAGCTCAAATTTTAAATGTTTTGATAAAACAGTTTATATGTAGATAGGGTGAATTGACCACAAAATGAACAAATAAGAGAATTTTGTACTTGGTTGCTACATAAACAACGAAAATTTTTCTTTATACTGTTTGAAAGTTGAGGGAAGTTGTCCTAATTATTAAGCAATCCGACATCGTAACAAAATTCAGATCTAGCTATTAGCGGTTCTTTTCGCGTTTTACATTACAAATGCCACCACACAGAATAATTTCAAACTCCATTCTGGACGTAATGCATGTTGTTAGTTTACCAACGGTACTGTAAAGCGCCAATACCACCATAAATAAACAAATTTCTGCTTTGTTTATATTTACATTAACAATACGCCACCACACGGAATAATTTCAAACTCCATTTTAGACGTATGGTTGTTAGTGATGGTGGCGCCACCAACGATAATGTAAAACGCAAATATTACGCAAATATTACGGAAATCCCAGTGAATGAACAGTTAACATTAGACAGAGATAAAACATATTAAATCTAAGACATCCTTATTTTTTAATAATTCGATGTTCACTCACTGGTCAATTGACTCTATTGTAAATACAAAACTTTTTTATTTTGGATTTTAGTATATTAGGTATTATTATAGTAGATATGCATAAAACTTACCTTTAAACTAATTTTTAATAAAAATCATCCTTTTCAATAAGCAATAAAAAAATTACCTGAAAGTTTTCTAACAGTACGAGAAGTAATAATTCTCTCAACAATAAATAAATTAAATAAAACTGGTGAATTAATAATAAAAGTCACAAAAATGTATGTAATTGTTTTTATTGATTTTCGATTGTTATTTACAATTTTATCACGCATTTCTTTGTTCAAAAATCTAATTCTAAAGTATATTTTACATTTACAAAACATTTTTTTTTTAATTTAAGTTAAATTAATATACTTTCTGAATTACTTAACAAATAATTTATGTAGTTCTTTCTCGCTTTTTATTTATCCCCATTAAAATTAAAAAAACTTTTTTCTAGTTTTTTAATTTGAGAAAAAAGATGCCTGCGGTTTGTATGTATCCTTCGAATACGTGATTTATCCATGTAGAAGTGTTCCACTTTCCATCGACGTTGGAAAACTAAGATTTTCATCTTTTAATTTGATGAAAATGCTTCCAAATCGCATAAAACGTCCTCCATTACAACTTCTTCATTTACAATTTCAATTCCTTCAAAATTAAGATCAGCTAAGATAGAGGAGGAAATGGCACCCAACTTGCTTCTGGTATAGTTGATATGCTATCAATCATTTCTTCAGAACTTTTGTCAATCTATGAACGTTGGCCGATTGTGCTTGCGACACATTTACTTGATTCAGACTCAGTAAAAAATTAGGTAACCGATTTTTGAATTCCAATGCCGTTGGATAATCATACAACCCTCAAATAGCAAGAACTTTCCAAACACCATTTCAATAATATTTTGATTGAGATGGTAGATTAGTAAATAACGAATATTATAATTTGGCATCTAATGAAGGAATCAGTGTAAGAGGACTTGATTCTAACGATATAAAGTTGTCAGTAAATTTCGATCACTATATTTTGGTTATGAATTATGATATTAATTCATGTGATTTGATAGTAGTCGAGTAAGTTGACTAACCGGGAATATTGACCCCCGTGAAATTTTACCCCCCGGTAAAAAAATAAAGGGGTAAAATTTCCCTAGTGAAATTTTACCGGGGGGTAAAAATAAGTTCAAAATATCCTCAGTGAATTTTTACCCTATAGCAAATATTTTCATTTGTTTGTTAAATTTAGTTTTTATAATATTGTTAGTATACTGGAGTGTATGATATCTATTAGTAAGGATTTTTTAATAATTTACGAATTAAGGAAATAAAATTAATATATTTTAAGCTTTCAAATGCGTATTGCATTCTTCATCAGAAATTTAATTTCATTATGTAATTTCTGATGAAGAATGCAATACACATAAGCTTAAAATATACAATACAGTCAAAACTCTCTAAATCGAATTCTCATAATGTATCAAATTTGTTCGAATTAGGGGGAGTTCGAATTAGAGAGTAAGAATTGCATTGTAAGTTAGTTGGACGTGCCAATAAATAATTCGATTTAGAGAATATTTCGAATTAAAGACAGGTCGATTTAGAGAGTTTTGACTATATTAATTTTATTTCCTTAATTCGTAAATTATAAAAAGTCCTTAATAATTTATCTTCACGAATTAAAACCTAACCAATTTAAATGTATGATATCTAGTAGTGTGAAAAGTCTATAATATTATACGATTCTCACTTTTATGAAAATTATTTTTACTGAAATTCACCATTAAAATTAACCTTTCAAAAGATATAAATCAAGATAATACAATACTGATTTATGGACCTAATATAGTACATTTATAATAAATTTGTATTTTTAGAATTTAAATTCCATTTTACACTTTCTAATTAAATACATAGCACGCAATATAATATCTATTATACAATATCTTAAATATAGTAACAATAATAATAATTAGTATAAAAGAATTATTATTAGGTAGTCGGAAAAAGGTAAAAAGTGTTTTAATAATTATGTAATTTTAATAATCTTATCACTGGATTAAATTTTTCTAATTATAAATATTTATTAAGGGTGTAAGTTTCGTGACTTAAAATAAATCACTCATAGTACTACTATTATCTAACTTTATTTATAACCTAAGAATTTCTGTATTACTCTACCACAGTATAGAGTTCCGTTACTGAAAGAAAAGAAGGCGGAGCTAATGTGCAGGAAGGAAAATTAATCTTTTAGTTAATGTTCATAGGATTTCTTGTGGCATTTGATAGTGAGAAAGCGGTAGTTGGGGTGGTAAAATAAGTGGAACCTCTTGTCCATACCGCCGCCGCCGCCCTACCCTAAACACACGCAAGAATGTAGGTACACAACATTGAAAAATAAATTGTGTTTTCTTTTACCTCTTAAAATTTTAGTTTGAAATAAATAAACAGTAAATCGTTAAAATAATTTCGTAATGTTAATTTGTAAATATATTATTATACTGTACAAAAAATGATCATAACCTAATAAATACATTTAGATACACTATCAATTTAATAATCATTAAGGATTCTTTCAGGTGGAATTATATGAAAAGTACTCAAATACCATTCAATTTGTTTTATACCCAATTATTATTTAAGTTATTTAATAAATTAAATTTAAAGATTTAAAAAAAAGTTAATGATCATTCGTTTTCAGTATTTTGAGGTATGAGAAAAAAATGTTATAACAGATATGTTGGACTAATTCTTAATCAGTCATTAAGAACGAAAATCTCTATTATTGCTTTACACCAAAGTGGTATTGATTACAACTTGTTAAGTGATTTACTTAATCTTATAATTAATCAAACGAAATCACGCTATTAAGTTTTCAACACGCCAAAGCAGCTCATCTACATACAATAATTAAAAGCATACATGCAATACAATAATTATTGCCACGATGTAACATATTATAGGGGATTAATTTCAAATATTTTTATGTGCGTAATGATAGCATTGTAAAAAATAATAAATGAATTAAAAAGTAAAATAAAACCTAATATTCTTAAATGAATTCACCAAGATTCAACTTAATTAAGGATCGTTAATAAAACACTTTCTCCGGTTGCTTTTCATCAATGTAGATGTTAATTTCGATTACCACACAAAAAAGTAACCAAACATTATTTTTGATGGCAACGTTTAAGATCGAACTTGGTCGATTCAATTGCATTTTTTTGGGAAAGCCTATTAACGAAATGTTTACCCGCAGACCACTAGAAACTGCTCGTTTCGCTTGGAGTCCGCATTACGCACAACCTTTTTATTTCATCACGGATTCCAATACCAGAGGGTTAGAAAAATCCACTGTTTTAGTGGATAATAAGATTTGTAATATATATTGTTATTGGAAGTATGAGATAGATACTAAATTTATTATTTTCATTAAAAAATTTGAGTTAATAATTTAATGCTACAAAGTATTTAATAGATTATTTTGTTTTGCTATAATAAATATATTATTATTTCTCAAAGGTTATTATCTACTAATTTAAAATAAAATGCTTTAGATGAAAATAATTTTCCAATGTTTTTAGCTAACTCAGACATTCAGTAACCGACTCCGAGGTTAATAAATAATGATGCCAATATATCCGATGCAACATGTATACAAATTAAAGATCAAATTTCTATGTGATCGATCACTTTGAGTGCTCATAAACATTTTATGTGATGAATTATTTTTTAAAATAGACATCACTTTATTTGCCCTACGCGAAATAACGAAACGGTATGTTTCTGAAGAATTTCCGTTGAATTTACGGTTCATGCAAATAAAAAGAAACTGTGGCTGCTATCTAATAAGAATAATATAACACATACTTATTTGATTTTTATTTAGTTCATGGAAGATTAATATGAAAAAGGTTTTCTTTATACCTATAATGGAAATTCTTAAAAAGTGTTAATTTAATTTTGAATTCGTACCATTCTTTTATTTTTATGTAAATAAAATTAACTTTGTGTTCAAATATAAAATACTCTGTATTTTACGATAATAAATAAATAAAACACCTCGGCCATTTTATCCTAGTGTTACTGGATAGCACTATTATTCACATCACGCTTTTTGCAACGTTGGTTACTTTAAACTACCCTGTACTTTTCCGTTACATTTATCAAATATACAGAATATCACTATACTTATACGTTCGTATTTCTCTTTTTCTTCTCAAGTTCTTTCATCACGCGGCTTTTATTTATTAAATGATATAAATTATTGGCTTTTGAAATTTAATCTATAATAGCACAACAAAATAATTTAACTACAGTATAGAACAATCATCTTTGAAATTATCACAAGAACAATGAATCGCATAATAACACGGCCACCTAATAAAATTGCAATAATTTCCACGTAATTCAATTATTTAAAAAGAAAACAACGGTTTTAACTTACCATTTCGTTATTGTGCTCCTTAGGTCCACGAAAATAAAAAAAAGTTTGTAAAATTTAATTCCAAAGTGACATTATATCGTTTTAATAATTTTATACTGGAAATTACAGCCGCAAAATAACTCGGGCACTAAATACACATCAATACCTTAATTTTAAGAATTTTACCAATTAGGCACATTGTGTAATATCTTGTGGGATATCCCTATTTTTATAACTTCCCTTCAATGGTTGGGCATGTTAGAAATAATTTTTTTCAAATAGTCTTTAGTAAAAACATCCCATTCCTCTTGCTATCTTGCATCAAATGCTGTTTGGTGGTTATATGGGTGGTTCTTATTGTACGCTCTAATTTAATCAAGAAACTGCGGGGGAGGATGTAGGACTTTCGGACATTTATATAATAAATATTTCTGGTTTAAGTGGGAATTATGTTTTGGATCATTGTTCTGGTAAAATTTCAAGGCCCATTTGGGCTCCAATTTGCAATAAATTGTTTTGCAGGAGCTCCAAATGTTTATAATTGTCCATAATTCTTTCTATTACTACTAAATTACCCACCCCATCAGTGGAAATACACCCCCAAACCAGCGGCGGTGCAAGAATAGCTAGGGCCCGTAAGCAAATATACAAAACGGGCCCCTAAAAAAAAGGTTGTAAGTGTTTTATTTGCATACAAAATCTTTTATTTTTGCACGTTCTGTGTAGGGCCCCTTATGGTCCCGGGCCCTTAAGCATTGCTTACATTCGCTTACTCATATCACCGCCACTGCCCCAAATGAGAACAGTGTTTGACACTTCCACGTAAATTTAGCGGATCAAGTTCTCTGTTGGCTTTCCGCCATACCATGACTCGGCCATCAGAGCTGAAAATGTTATATAATATGCTTTCGTCAGTAATCCACCATGATAGTTCTTTATTTTTGAAGTCTTTGGCGTACCAAATACGTTTCCTTCTATTCATTTCACTAACAAATGCCTTTTTCTAGCCACTCGGCTGTTATATCCCTGTCGTTTTAAATCCAGCAAATTGTTTCTGAATGAAATTCTTTCCTAGTTCATCCAAACTTCAGTTTTTAATTTTGGCACACTAATTCTAGGATGTTTCTTAACTTTCTTCACAACATGACTTTCATCTCGACAACTTAATTTACGTGAACAACCAGGATTTCTTTTAAAATCAATTCGATCTTCGACTTTATAACAATTTATAATTTATAACAGTTTTCCAATATTACTTTGTGATTTACCCTTAGCGTGCTGTTTCGATGCTCCATTGTAATAATATTTTCCAAAAATCGTCATAGAAACAACACTTCCCTGCGTATCTACGCGCAGGGAAATTGAATTATACTGACTAGTCCGGTAATGTCAGTAATTGATTTTTTCAATGTGTTTTGACACATTGACAAACTTGATTTTTGCTAATTTTAAAAATGTTGTTCAAGTTTTGACACATTGACAAACTTGATTTTTGCTCATTTTAAAAATGTTGTTCAATTAGTGTTTTAAAATTTCGATTTTTTACGATTTTTGGAAAAATTTAATACAAAATACGTCAGGAAAATATCTCACTTTACTCGGAGCTCTAAAATACTCGGCACAAAGTGCCTCGTATTTCAACATTGCTCCTCGTCAGTAATATATCATTTTCCTGACTTTCATGTAAATAACTATTAATTTCAATATCACGATTCAAACTGATATAAAAGTGATATAATGTTATTGCTACTTCAGAAAAGTGCAGTAATTGCAATATTATTATTCTTACCGAATTCTAGGAATTTATTATTGTTATAAGTACCGCCCGAGTTATTTTGCGGCTATATTTTCCATTGTCAATTAGTAAAACGTTAAAATTGTTATTTGTAATTATATTTTTTCAGACTTTTTTGTGTTTTCGGTGGGCTTAGGGGTGCTTATTCATAAAATTTTAAGTTGAACGAGCTTTTCTTTTTAAATAACTATAACACCAAAATTAAAAGTTAAATTAAATTTTTTAATATGGGGGCATTTTACTTTTTGTACGGAATTTATCTTTTCGTATTACATGGAGACGGTGATTGCCTTACAGCTAACCTGGGGAGAGTCAAACTTTCTTATGACTAGTCTCCGTGCTTCGGAAGGCACGTTAAGACGGTGGTCCCCTGGGTTATTGAATTGCCACCATTAACATAAAAACCAGGATACAGGCACATCTGAAGGCAAGTCTAGCAAGCTACCTAATGGATGTAAACTAATTATATGCTCATGGAACTAACTAAATAATAAACCTTAAGGCTTAAGCTAAGTTGAAGAAGAAGTATTATATCAAAAAGAAATATCAGAAACTAACACTAACCTACTCATTTAATGGTTAACGATTACTACAAAATGAAATTTATTACGCCTTCCAATGTAGAGAGTCCTTTATTTATAAAATGTTTGTTTTTTAGACATCCTACATTATCAATTAGGTGATTTTACTAGGCGGAGCCAAATTTCTGCGAAGTAAATGTGGAAGGAGAACTCTTGACACCCAATTCCACTAATTGACATCAGCATAGACCCGACGGGACGAATATTCGTTTCTACTCATTAGCTCCGCCTAGTCAAGTCAGAAAAATTTCGCTCTACTTGACTACAAATTTGGGTTGGAATGAGGCCCTATGTAACCTGCTGGGATGTAACGCAAAATTCGGTCAGGTCCAAATCCGACTGACCTAGTGGAGACTATGTCGGATGATGTCGGAGAATGTCGGATGCATGCCGGATGCGGCAACTATCAGGTGTAGTCATGACTGTCCTAATAGGACTCTTTAGATTAAAACCGGATCAGGTACCACATCCGTGCACCACGTCAATAAGATGTTCAGATTTGCATTTAGTAGTTAGTTTAAAAATCTAGATTAAGAAAATGCAAGAATGTCAATTTGGAAAAACTATGGATCGTCTGTCGCTTTCTGCATCACTTAGCAATTTTATAAAAATGCATTTTCCTATTTACATAACATACAAACGACAAGAGAAAGAAATTTAAATAATTATAACTTTTATTTTATAAACTTCTCAATTTATTCTTGAATGTCATTGATAAAAATCAATATATCCAGAAGCAAACAATTCACTCTGTTTACTGTTTTTAAAACAAAAATTAATTGTCCAATAAGTCTGCTTTTAACATTTCTGCCTGAAATGATAAAAAATATTTCTGGATGAAATGACAGAATTATTTCGAGAAATGCCTTGCGTACTAACAAAAATCATTTTCAGTAGGTACATTAAAGTGTAAAATTCGCAAATAAAATTAAAAATACAAAAAATTAAAAGCACAAATTTGGCACTTTATAACAACTAATTTCATTATTATTATACAGCTCATCGAAAGCACAATCTACTAATAAAAACTAGAAATTCTACCTAAGATGTCTAATTAGTAATTACCTTAATTACGAATTATATTTTATTTAGCACAAAAATGTTTGTAGTAATTCATAAAATACAAATTAATATATTACCTGAGGTATCAAATTTTCATATAGAAAACCTTAAATTCAAGTTCTTCTCAAGTATGCTATAAGATCCAGATTAGTATTCACAAACGTAGCTTTAGTATCATGATATAACTAAATTCAAAAAGCTTTCTTCATCGGTTAGCCATCTAAAGTTGCCATAAAATAACTTGAACGTTTCTACAAAAATAAATTTAACTATCGATTTGAAATCTTAATCTTTTTAGTTTACAGTTAAGCAGATAAATAACAATATTTTAATTTTTACAGCTTTAAATTTCCATTAAAATAATGAAGTTTTTTACTGAAATATTGATTTAATGGATCGTTTAAAAATTAGAACTTCTCGCTCTGTCAAACATTTCGTTTAGAAAGTTTGTGGGCTTCAAATTGATTTTAAAATTTTGAAACTTAGAAATCAATATTGCAACACAGTATTTCATTTGGGGATGAAAAATTAGAAGCGTTTTTGCTGAAAATGTCTCAGTCTTATTTTAGCGATCGTTTATTTGTAACCTGGTTTACGACATAAGCCTATACAAATATTGTAATTTAACAGCTATTAAAATATTAATTTCTCCTTTACAAACGTTGAAAACATGAAATGCCTTCTTGAATAGCATCAGGTTAGTTTTCTTGCTTAAACCAACTAACGCTTTGATAAGAAAAGGTGGTTGCCAAATAAATTTCTGGTTGCTCAATCCAATGAAAATTTACATTAACGATATGATTTTAAAAGTATACTAACAAATTAAGTGAAAGCTTTGTAGTTTCTTTTAAGAAAATAAAATTAGATTTTAAAACTTTTTATTATTAAAATTTTTTTATTTGGTAGTTAGTTATTGCAATACTCGTATATAAATTATTTAGGTAGATAAAACTGTCTGGAAGCATTTTGGCAGACTACCAATCCCCCCCCCCTTGACAAGAAGATCTCAAATCTTGTAACGTTTCACTTTTATTAGGCTTTAATTGTTAAAAAGTAAAATAAAAATTATAAATTAACTTTTACTTATTACAATTTTGTATTCTCTTTGTAAGACAGATTATTTAAATGAAATTCTGTAACAGCAATTTTAAATTTTACAATTATTTTTAACTAGGAATATAAATTTTAAGGTTGTTTCTGTAAATTTAACGTATCTACTATTAAACATATCATAATTGTTTAGACATAACTGTTTAGATTGTTAAGTTTTATTAACTCGTGAAAATAATTAATTGGTAGGTACTAAATTTTAAAATATATCGTGTTAAAATAATTAAATTATTTTATATTCTGACGAAAGACGTGCCCACATCTCATCCACATCATCACAGCTCAATGAAATTATATAAACAATTTAATTATTTTAACTCGATATATTTTAAAATATACAAATTCAAAGTTAATAAGTAGATATATTTTAAACTTTAAGCCTTTAGAAGCAAATATCACAAATTACCAGAAGAGATGCTCAATAAGAAAGATGTGGCCAGAAGATTATTTTCCCGTCACTAGGAAAAGAGTTCTGTTTGGGAGGAGTCTAGAAAATGTTATAAACCCTAACGAAGGGGGCGAGATGGGGGAGTTAGGGTCCTGTCCAAGATTAGCTACATGCAACCTCCATGTGGTGTCTCTAGATTCAGTGTTATACACTGAAACTAACTGCATGTGGTGACCGGGTTTTACAAACCATAAGCGTTTGCGCCAGCAGTGGTTGTGGGTATACATATGTACCTACCCGTAAAACGCGACTGATGTGTAAGGTCAGGTAAAAACCTGTTCAAGAACGACTATCTGGCGTAATAGATAGGTACACGATTGGCAGGAGGAAAGAAGAAAGTATAGTTTGAATCTACCTCTAAGGTAGAAGGTTCAGTTACTGCGACTCTTTTAGCCACCCAAACGGGTCAGTACAGGCCACACGCCAGTAGTGGGTGTGGGTATGTGTACCCGTAAAACGTGACTAAAGTACTGAGCCGTGGTTAAATCCCACTCCTCTCATAGGAGTTAGAACCTAGAGAGAGCAATATGGGCAATCAGTACTACCTTCTCACAGCCACCCGGGTCCTAAAGGGCATAACCTGAACTGAACCAAAAATTTGAAACCAATAGTGAAGAACCCTGGTGGAATCTCATCCACACCCCAGCAAGGGAACAGTCCTTGTACATATTTATATGGCGCACATGACGGTTACTTGAAGGAACTTGGATGAGATATCATTCTGAAAGTACGAAAATTAGATATGGGAATACTCTCGTCGAGAGAGTATAAAATGGTTAGAAATCACGAAAGGTCAGTAAAATGGGTCCAGCAGCCATCTTATGCGATACCAATACTGCTGAGGATAATGTAACCGAACGGAGGCCCTACTCTAAGAGGTAGGTGTGATATGAGAATCTGGGCCCATGACTGCTCAATCAGTAAAGCAAACTATTTGAATAGCGAATTGCCTCGCCTATTCCTATGTTTGTTTCTTAAATTTCAAAAGTTTTGATTTGATAAATTCTATCTCTTCCTAACTACTACTCTCAAAACTCTCATTCGTACTCCTATTTTCCTACCTGTTTCACCTCACGTGATGACAACATAACAACATATCAAGTCAAATTATGGAATTAATGGTTTTTAGGAATACAGTAGTGGAGGAATAGTTTAGTATGCGATCAAATAGAACAATTATGATTGTCCGACGTTTCGGGTGCTTTTATTCGCCCATTTTCAGGATTAGGGATATCCTGAAAGATGGTGTATTAACCTCCATTTTTCATCTTTAGTCTTGAAAATGGGTGACTCTACTACTATATTATGGCAGGTCCACCAACTAATTACTATTTAAATTTAGGAATACAGTCTAAAACTCTACTCTCACTTTCAATTGGCAAGTCCAAATAATAATATGTAATCTATAGCACTTAGAAAATGTTTAGATAAACATTACTACAGCAAAAGTAACGATACCAACACTTTAAGGTAGAAGTAGATCAGCGAGGTAGGTATATAATAACAGTTATCTCGTACAAGACCGGAGACTGTTCTTCTGTACCCCAGAACCTGCGGGAACTGGAGAGACCTGATGGATTAATGACTTCCCCTACATGACTTATGGTGGTGATCATAGTCCTGAAGGTGCAGCGCTACTTAGAATTGGAATGAACATCTTACGAGAGATTTAAGTTTCAGGAAGATACTAGGGGGACTAGTGGTCTCAACCATACGCTCAGTTGCATGGAAATCAGTCCTGAGAGGAGATCACAGTCCTCTTACTGGACTGTCACTTGAAGGAGCTGGAAAGTGCTTTGGCTGAAGTTCACACAAAATCAAAAACTACTACCGGTGTGAGAGCCCCGAGATTAGGCTTGTTGAGTATCGTCCACCATTAGAGGTGGACTCGTAGTGTCACGTGGTTTCCAGAATGTTAGGAAAAAGTGTTCTTTCATTGTAATAATGTTAGGATCTCAGTACGACCTGTCTGTTAAGATCCCTCCACCTGAAGCCATCATCTGAACTTGCAACTCAGTGGTGTTAAATAGGTAACCCATTTTGAAGGAGATCCTCAGCGAGATATAAATCGCATGCCACTCTCCCGTGGGGGAGGATGCAGGATATAACTTAATAATTGCACATCTAGCATCTAAAGCTAACAATAATTAACATGTAAGGGTGCGGAAAAGAAGAAATGTACAGGGGAAACAAGTTCTATTATAATCAACGAGTAATCACATATTGAATGAAGATTGTCTCCATATGGGATTGATGCAACGATTATGATATAGGTGTTTATGTATGAAAACGATGTACATTTGTATGTAAATAAATATTCTTGTTACATTACAGTTTGCTCATAATTAATTACATCTTTAATTACTTTAATAAACTACATTATAAGAAACTAGAAGAGATAAAAATGGTAACCAACAAACTTTTTAGACTCAAAATGAGGGCTGACGATATGCACTTCATTACACTTAGAACTGAAAGCATTGAATGTATTGATGATTTATTATCTTGTTCGGGAGTAGATTACAGTTACAACCTGGTCAACTTGATGTAAATTTACTAAAAACAAGTCGGATATTAATTGGGGTTGTTAGGCCTACGCTACATTTACATAAAGTTGTATAATAATGTATTATTAAATGCATTATATTCAATGTGCCTTAACTTATTATCTTTAAAATTTGATCTAACACCCAAGATATAATGTTATAAAAGCTATTAACGTCAAAAAATAAAAAATGGGGTATTATTCAATTTGTCCAATAGCATTATAGAGTAATTGTAATTTAATACAATAATAATTAGCAAAGATAATGTAATGTAGTAACGTTTTATGGAACGAAAATTGAAGTTATACACTCAAAGCGCCGGGAACAAACAATTATGTATATTGTTTTTATGATAACAAAGTTATTATATTTTAATTGCATTATGTTGATTGATGTTGTTCAAAATGCTATAGAGAAACAATGTTTGTTTTACAAAACGTCAAATGAATAAAACAATGATTATTGATTAAGCAAATTAAATGTTTAAAATAAGCGAAAATAAAATATTTTGGAGGAAGCTGAAAGAAAATTATTACGAGTATACTCAATTAAACTTTTAGAAAGCTACTTTACATAAAAAATATGTTCGACACAGAAATATTTACCCAATTGAGCAGTAAAATTTATACTTAATTATAACAAGTAATCTAATTGGGTAAATAACTCCATTGTTAGTCGTTTTGATATCGTTAAAAAAAGCATAAGAAAGTTTGAGTATGAAGTAAATTAATTGCATTAGCAAGAAACACCTGCTTAATTAAAAATTAAAATCAGTTGTAAACAAAAAGTTTATTAACTTTAGGGACTTTAAAGATTTAAAACATATTTTGCAGTTGTTATATGGATATATTGATCAGACTTTCAGGCGGCAAAGTTTAAAGTCAAGTATTTTGGGAATTAAACCCGAGAAGTAGTTAAAACTTTTGAACTGTCAAAAATGTATGCTCAAGAATTTTTATAAGTTTAGAAGTGTGCAATATATCATAAAAACTATCTTCTAAATATCCAGGTAAATACAAAATGTTAAGAAAACTATTATATTTAAAAAATACTGCATGTAGGTAGTATTAGAGTAATAATTAAAATATTTTGATAATAATTTAAAATTTTTAAATAAAAGAAATATTTTTTTGCCTTCTACAATAGATTTTTAAAAAGGCAGGTGGTGTTACAGTTTTTCACACTATAGATAGATTTCTTTATTATGATAAAAATGGGATATATTGTTAATTATTATTCTAATAATAATAAAAATAGTTTTAACATAAATACTCAGATTTACAAACAAAACATTATGTATGAAAATGATTGTAAATAATACTCTATTATAATATATAATATTTTGCTGATATGATTTGTTATAATATCTTACATATTAATTCGATTTATATTCAACCAATATATTTTTGAATATAAAATATTTGACAACATATTTATTGCCAAGTCTTGATGTGTTTCGACGCTTGCCTCACGATGAAGGAAAAAATGATAAATGCTAGAAGTTATAAAGTACATTCTTGTATGTCTGTTGAAAGCAGCATTCAAAATTGCTTTTACAAAAGTTTCGCCTTAAATAAAACTTAGATGTCGGTATATTTCCGGAAGTATCTATATTTATTCTTATCAATTTAACTAAACGATTACAAAAAAGCGTAATGCAGTATATGCAAAAAAAAAACATAATAATATGTAGGTATCGATATTCTTTCAGTTTTTATCATACGTAAAAGAAAATGCTTTTAAAAATTTGTAAGAGATAAATTTATGACAATAGAATATTTTTAACTTACCAACATCTAAAACTGCCAGAATAAAATTTTAAATTTAATACTACCGCTTCCTAAATGTAAATTATATTTTAATTAAAATAATTTAAATTAAAAAATCTCTGTGACTAAAAAGGCATGATTAATTTATCTTTAATACCAAACAAAGTTTTTGAGAAAGCAATTAACATTCATTTTTAATTATAAATCGTCGTAATATTCTTTGTAAAACGAGATTTTCACTTTTCCCGTAGGTTTTAATCTATAAAATTCAACTATTGATTTTCATTTTGACATCTAACTTTTACACTATTATGCGGAAGTTATTTGTAAACCGGAGAATGCATGTAGGTAAAATACTTTATCAAATAATTCACATTTTAATAAATTGTCAGCAAGAACATAATTTTTTTAATCAATTGTTATCAAAATTTTAATATAATATTACCTAATAATATATAAAATATAATATCATACTGACTGCAACTTGATCAAAGAAAATAGTAACATTGATAAAGCATGAAAATGAAACAAATCTACCAGAAGCGAAAAACCACCAACTTTGTTTATATTTAGCTCGGATCAAAATGATAATCCGGACAGCTGTGCATTAGCGATATACAAAAGGTCACGGGATAATGATAATTAGAAATCAAACATCGAATCGATAACAATTTAATCACAAAAAGGTGCTGCTAGAGTAAAGCGCCGTTCACAATGAAAAATTTGCCTTGCGTTGCTTCGGTAGAAGATGGCAAGCGCCAATCAGAGTGATGCATATTCTTCTATCCTTTTTTATGCTTAAAATTAGCTGTTGCGATGTCGTGGTCTTGCAGACTTTGTCAAGCTTCAAATGGTTGATATTGTATGTTGGCAGGTATACGAAATAATAAATTTTACAATTTTACCTGAAAAAAGGTTTTATGTTTAAAATTACTGTTGACTTTTGAAGTTTTGCAGAAGTTTGCCTCTGTCAAGCTTTTTCACTTCAGATACAAAGCAAGAACCCTTTTAAATTTTATTTGTTTGATTGGATTGGTTTAATTCGATTCGAGATTTTTAACAATTCAAAATTGTTATGTACTTATTATCCGAAAAGATTCCAATAGGTGAATTTTAAATTATTGCAAACAAATAGCCATTTTTTAATTTGGTGATTTTCAATTTAAATAAAATTTTATTTCTTTTTGTATACTTTTTTTCTCTTATTGATTCCCTAAAGTTTATTGCTACGTTAACTAATTTATTTTCTAACATTTAAAATAGGTCTATTTTAAAATTAAATAATTTGTCAAGAATTTTCAAGAAGTAAAGTATTTTATGCAGGTAATTTAGTAGGATTATAAAAAGTGCCAGGACAACCCTAACAACCAAAAGATTATTTATGGCAATAAAGTACACCATAAAACCCAAAAGCTGTTTACAATAGCCTGTAATATTATTTGAAAAATGTAATTACTATTTTATTTTTTAAAAAATTTATATAAATTTAATATTTACAATGTGTAGTGATCTCACAATTATTAAATAATTTTTATGCATTTATATTGCAATAAATGAATAAATTAATGTAGTCAAAATTAAATCAAAATAAGTAAATGCGAATTTTATTGCAAAACTAAAGATTATGTATAATTAATTATTTTAAGATTATATTCCGAGACGACTTTAAATAAATATTGTATAAGTACTACTTTTCATAACATAACAGGTAAACTACTGTTAGATCTAAGGATATTTGGACAATGCAGTCTGTGCACATAACAAGGCACCGCGCTAATTCAATGTGACCGCTATACGGTCGAAAGCAAATATCAAGCAACAAATTCTGCAAGGCAACGAAAGCAAGGCGCAACGCTAATTCTATGTGAACGATGCTTAATACGCGTCATCTTACAGTTTCAAGTAGCTTCAGAAATAATGACGACCAAAGAGCAATTTTTGTCTTATTAATTCCACTCCAGACTCTATACAACAAAAAGTTATTTCAAATTCTATCATAACTTTAAGAAATAATCATTCACAAAAAGTATTAATCGCCTAGAATCAGAAATCATCGTTGTAGTGTATATAAAAACATTGGGGGTGTTTGCAATGCAATGCAATGCATAATAAAAACAGTTCAAGATGTGACAAGAATAATAATCTTTTGATCTTCAAAAACACTGATAGTAATGTATTAATCAATAAGGGAACCAATCAGCATCAAATACTCAATTATTCAGTACATGTATGACTAGGGCATCAATCTGTTTGCAATATAGCACAAGTACACATTCGTTTATCCAAAAGATATTTGCCGAGTTTACTTGCCGAAGTGTATACAATATCCCTCGATTATACTAACCAAAAACATAATCGTGGATTATTAAATTGACGGTTTAAAGAAATTTCATATCGGGAACTTGACCTATACATACGAGCCACACGACATCAATCAAAACTAAAATTAATTGCCTGATGAAAATCGATGCTACTGGGAAATTATTTAATCTAACGAAATTTCTAACCACTTTCTAACGTTCTAGTATAGACTTATATAATCAAATCCCCATTCAGCTTTGAGGAAATGATCAGAAACAAATTTGTTGTATTGTAGTATTGTTGTACGAATTTTAAAATTTCGTAGGTCATTAATTAATAAAAATTCGTTACAATTTAAACGTAAACCTTTTTATTGTTCTAAAATAACAATAATATGTAGTAACTACAAAATTGTTCAATAAATTTTCAATCAAAAAGTATATCTAGCAGTGCCAGTGTGGTGTTTAAGCATATACCGGCTGGCTAGGGCTCAGATATTGCACCACATACTTACACTCTGCTGAGAAATTGAGAGGTGCTATGTTGTGTTTTATGAAGAAGAAGATTGATTCACTTCTTAATATGAATCGTAAAGACTTATAAGAAGTAGGTATATTCCGAAGGAATGTATACGTAGTTAAATAAAATAGATGTAATTCAAAATATTTATTTTTCACATTTAATTTCCTTATAAAGTACAATAATACTTCAAGAATATTTTGTGAAATGATTTTTTGAAAATCCTGACTGCGCATGAGCCCTTAATATAAATTAACTAAATATTATTAAACGGATGTCTTATTTATAAATAATATCAATAAATATCATTTATTAAATAGTAAAGAACTAAGGTTTCTTCTAATTTCTAAACCTTATTATGGATTGGATTTTACATTCCTAGCTTTATCTTTTATAATGTATGGCTAAGAGCTTTGCGCTGTATCTCAAGAACCGTTAATTGTATAAAATATTTCTTAAGACAAAATTAATAATTCCTAATAACTCTAAATGTCATTAAGTTCAAGGTAAATACGATATCTACAAATAAAAAACAGTTTCTGTCATCTTTGACCATAAATATCTTAAGACGCGGACACGAGATTCTATGAGACTTTTGAGCTAACTTATAAAAAATCAAAACAAAGACTTTATGCAAATTTTCATCTTATTATCTTTCATTCCGAGGTTAAATGCTTATATGACTGGACTATTTGCAATTCTATCAATAGGTATTTAAATGGATATACCCAATTATGATAAAAAGAAGTTCTTAAATAAAGCTTATTTCGTTATATTGATTACTCAGTACCAGTGGCGGTGATATGAGTAAACGAATGTAAGCAATGCTTAGGGGCCCGGGACTATAAGGGGCCCTACCACCCTACTACTAACTGTACTACGTACAAAAATAAAAGATTTTGTATGCAAATAAAAAACTTACAAACTTTTTTTTTTAGTTGTTTTGTATATTTGCTTACGGGCCCTAGCTACTCTTGCACCGCCGCTGCTCATTACATGATAATCAGTATGAATTCTTTCACTGCATATTTATAATATTGTTCATATCATAATTTACTATTATATTGCCTATTATCCATTTGTTTGCCATATCAAGTATCTGAAAATAACTGATAATTTAATATTATATCACTGATGGACATACTTTTTTTCCTAACCTAAAACCTACCTGGGATTCGAACTTGCGTGCCACACTTGCCAGGCATTTGGAGGTGTACCACCTAAGCAATATACCTATCTAGGTTACTCATATTTTATATAAAATTATATTGTCGATTTGTTTTGTGATATATAGTCGGTTTTGAAACGTATTACAACGTTGTCCGATTCCCAAACACCAACTTTGTCGAATTAGCATTTGGTTCGTTAGCATTTTACATTTTGTACCTACGACGAAGAGCAAGCCCTACGTAGAACCCCGAACCTGAAGGACCAGAAAGACGGCCAGAATAAAATTCTTACTTTACTCGGAGTTAAACCTGGTATTTAGTGTTCACAGTTTTATATTTTATAAATTCATTAAAATAAATTTTTTTGATAGCACAATAATTTATTATTTTATCGAATTTATAAATTAATTTTTGCATTCCAGAAAATAATTCGTAGATTAAAATAATGTTGCATAAAAGTTAGTACCCGAATTCTGCATATTATTTGTTGTAACGGTTTATTGGGAGTTATTATTAATTTATTATTTTAAGAGTGAAACGAGTAAATTTTCAAGGATTTAAAACAGAAATTTTGGAAATTAAATTGGAATTACTCTAGTTAAGAAGATTATTTCATTATAACA
Source organism: Rhagonycha lutea (assembly GCA_958510855.1). Taxonomy (NCBI): domain Eukaryota; kingdom Metazoa; phylum Arthropoda; class Insecta; order Coleoptera; family Cantharidae; genus Rhagonycha; species Rhagonycha lutea. The sequence continues at coordinate 54,303,131 of OY294037.1, forward strand.
TTATTTATTATAACTAATAATACTTACAGTTGTTTTCACGAATAATGAAGCTTACGTCACAACCATCTGAATTAAGTACCGACAACCTTTTTTTTAAATTAATTGTAGTAACATAGGTGAAACAAAGACACACTATAGTAAATTATTCTTAAATGTCTGATTTTAGAAATCTTATACGTCGAAAATTATCTGACATCCAACGTATGAAATAGATAGTTCTTAGCGTGCATAATAATTTGAATGAAAGTAGTTTTTATAGTGGCTGATGCTTTAATTTTTTATTTCATTAGAGCAGGGTTTCTTAAATTTTTTGATTTCCCAAACCGTTTTTGGTATGAATTTGACCGTGAACCCACTTATTTCATAAAAGTCATAAATATTGTTAAAAATAAAATTTTAAGCTTATTAATTATTAAATTTTATGATTTAAATTTAATATATCAAACACTTTGTGACTTACAATTTTCGTCTTATTTCATACAAATGCCGTTTATGACGAAGCTTCATTATTCGTGCAAACAACTGTAGTACATTATTTGATGATAATGTTTAAACATTTTATACATTACATGAACAAATATTGAATTGTATTAATGTATGAATAATAACATATCAATAGTGCTTGATAATATTACGAACAATTTTATTTTCAGTGTAAGTTAATTAATGAAGTATCGGAAACATCCGACAAATTCAATATTTTTAATGGCCACTACTTCAACTAATAATATAAACCAACAAATATTTAATTTATAATAAAGTATGCTAATAATTACATAATTATGATCTAATTATGTACATATTTATTAGTATATTTAAATGTGTCCAATGAAATCGTTTGAAATGCGTTCTATAATTACTTAGATTTTATTAGGTACGTACTTAACACTTTTGGCAATCGTTAAATCGTGACAAATCTCAACGTAATCGTCTATGGGTATCTAATAAAATCAAGTTTTAACATACCGATGTGATTATTTTTTCAATTTTCGGAATTGGTTTTTATATGAAATTCCATCCAAAATAATCAGAGAGTTTAAAAAGCAGTTACCTCGGGCCTTCATACTCGATGGTTCCGGTGAGTTCTATTTGGCAGTCTTAACAAGGTTACGATAATGCAATCTACCACATATACGCATTTCTTGTAATAGAATGTGTTATAAAATATCGAAATATCTACGATTTCATTGAGAAAACCAAGCTACTAATTTAAGCATGGAAAAAGTCTACGTACTTTAGTGTAAAAATTACTAAAAAGAAAATTCATGAAAATTTACAACCACCTCATTTAAATCTATCTATTATAATTAATAATTATTATTCATATTATAGTAAAGTTAACCCAAGAAATCATAGAAGGGCGGAGCCAAAATCTTAAACTCGTTATCGTTTCTGTACATTAACTCCGCCCTTCCATGATGGGCTAACTTTAGTAGATAACATAACATTTATCATGTTCAAATAGTTCAAAGTAAGGTTTTAATGAACTATTTTATAGGGAGTTTAGCGCGTTTACTGTAATAAGTTGGTATTTTAACCTAAAAAAATTCGAAATGCAAGCAAAAAAAGTTAGGTTATGGTTTAAAGAGCATTTTAACTAAAACAGGCTTACAATACTGTTTTATGTTTTTTATGAATAACACTGTAGATGTTTTCTGAAAACATTTAATACATTCAATATGGAACATCGAAGATTACAGGCCTCCAAGCAATCAATAATTCGTATTCATCTGATAACCAATTACATGTCCACACATTTGCATCGCATTGAAAAATATAATATGCCAGACACGTTTTAAAGAATAAATTAATATTGTTAACAGAAATCCTCAGAGTTGGAAAACACACTTTCGTAATTTGCTGTTATTTTCCTTATTACTGAAAAAATTTGCACAAAAGTAGATATATATTTTTTAAAAGAGCATACTTGGAAGCAGGCCGTGTTGTTTTTAATTTTTTGGAAAAAAAGAATTTAAAAAAGTTTGAATTTAAAAAAATTAAAAACAACACGGCCTGTGTTCAAGTGTCCTCTTTTAAAAAATACATACTTTTGTGCAATTTTTTTAAGTAATAAGCAAAATAGCAGCGAATTACGAAAGTGTGTTTTCCACGAAATATAGTAGTACGTGTAGTAGCCACTTATATAATATTATGTACTATCTATTACAATGCAATCATATCAAGTTTTTCATATCATTATCATATCATTTCAAAAATTAAATTTCATAAAAGCTACATCGTATTAACTGTATTGTACTCTATATTTTAACTATTATACACATTTCACATTTAAAGTAAAAATGTAACACTTTTGATTTATTAATATGGCACGCTATTATCCTGTTCTGAGTTATAAGAAAACAGATAATAACATTTTATTCGAAAAGTAACATTCACGATAATATAAAACGAATAGATTAACTTAACCATAAGAATAAATTGTGTATTACAATGTTTGAGGTTGGTTACGTCATAGTAATTAGAGTAAACTTTGGAAATACGACACAAATTTTTAAGAGCAGTTAGCTTAATTTAATTTTAATATTATAAATTAGAATACATTCTTTGGTTTCCGAAAATTGTAAGAAATTATTTTAGTGTAAAAATAGTCAATAATAAAAGTAAGTCAAAAATAGTAAAAATATACAAAGTAAGAAAATTGCATAATATACTACCTAGTTCCTATTGGGAAGATGGCTACACTTATTTGGGTTTAATAGCAACAGGATTACGTACATACATAAATTTACTTGTTTAAAATAATCTCTTTTAACAAATCTACCTTTAATTATTTGCCAGATTTATTGAGCAGATTTTATGTGACAACCAAACGTGAGATGCATTTCCTTCATTTCTACAACATACAGCTTCACACAGCCTCTATTACCCTCATGATTTGATATCCTGTGGGATATCATACAATGTGTTTTATTATTTCTTTTAAACATTTTAACATCATAATAAAATAATAGTATTATTATAGTTAATAACATATTAGATAAAATCAGTCGTAATACTTTTGCTGCAGAGCATTATAAACTAAAATCAAAATCTTATGATAATTCTTCTATATCAAATAATAGTGGTAAATCCCTTCGAAATAATATGTTGTCGTTTTGAATAAAAACGTTTTATTCTTTACATCTATATTAATAGTACGATTGTATTGATATTGATCTCAATCTCCGTATTTTGGCTTACCTAATTTTATAAAATAACAAAATTGTCTAAACTCTTTCTCGTTATCTTTCTCAATTTAATCAGATAAAAACAACATCTGCTTTTCCCATTTATGGATGGATACGCCTGATACCATCCGTTGACATGATGCTGCTATATCTACCACTGTATCATTATAGTCTCAACATATTATAACCGCTATTTACTGACTTTAATTTTAATTTTTAATAACTTTAATTTACTGAATATTAATAACATTGCTATCGGAAGGATTATGTGTGATCCACACTGTCCTGTACATAATACAAAGCCGGTATTGACAATTATCCACCAATTCTAACATAGAAAATATACATTTCAATCACAGGCATGTTTTCGAAAATTAGATTAATTATTTATTTAAGGTAACATCCTTTTTGTAACTAATCACACATTACAGGATTAAACGCCGTACCAAGAGAACAAATTTAAATCCTTTCAAATCATTCAAAATGTAAATTTTACTTTGATTGTGAAAATGAAGATACTACATCAAATAGTAACATACAAACAATAAAAAAAATTCGGGCTTGTATCATCATATAGCTGAAGCTATAGAAAATTTGCTAAACAAATCACATATACATACTACTCATTGATAAATTAAACTAATAATCAAGCAGAATTGTTTATGGGCATTCTGACATGGTTTAATTTTTTTTTTTTTAATTTTATTGGACGCTTTCCTTTGATATTAGGTATGATTTGACGGCTCTTATACTCGTAATATAATTTGGAACGATTGTGGCATGAAAATTCATACAACTGCAAAGTAGGAATGAGTTTTCCTATCCTTTTCTAGGGTTACAATATACTTAAATCAGATAGGTTCTTGCTAGATTGTACCTAAGCAAGGCAAGACGCTAATCTCTATATGAATCCCGCTTTGAAGTTTGTTAAATAAGGTCAACTAAACTATTTACATAATTGCAGACTTTTGGTTACGTTAAGTTTTTCCTTTTGGTCTTAAATTAGTTTTAAGCACTTTGATTGTTTGCCATTTCGGTTCGAACGATTCATTTTTCTGATTTATTTTTAAGCGAAATTTAAATCTACAGTCGTAAAAGAAAAGTGTGTGTACCACGAATAAAAATTAAGACCATTTAAGCCATTATGTAATTGTAATTCTAGACATATGCCTGTTTTCACCAACAATTTATTTAAGAATTTCCTAGTAAAGAATTACTTAGCTAGGATTCCATAAATGTGATTGGTGAAATTTGACATAGTATTGACATAAAAAAAACTCATATCAAATTTGACCAATCACATTTATGGAATCCTAGCTAAGTAATTCTTTACTAGGAAATTCTTAAATAAATTGTTGGTGAAAACAGGCATAAGTCTCGAGCTGCACTTTTTCGCACTTATAGAGTAACGTAATATTTTCAGTACTTAAAATATTTAAAAGCTTAATAGTTCAAAACCATCGAGTTGATGTACTTTTTCCTAACCTTCCTTTAAAATTAAAATTAAATATAAGAATTTTAAATTACATTTATTATTAAAATAAAGCAAAAATATTTCCTATCTAATACCATATTACAAAAACTTTTAATATAAAAATGTAGTAACAAAATATAAAAGAAAATAATCCACAATCTTTTTGAGTTATAAATAATTTTTATATCAGTTTCAAGCATGTAATTAAGGAAAAATAGTTTTAGGTAAAATATAATGAATGTTATAGTTGCCGGTTTTAGAACTAAAAGTTTTATAAATAAGTTCATTTACTTATTTATTAAAGTTAAATATTTTTAGTTCTGTACTTCTCATAACCTAGTTTTACCTACAAAACAGTTTTATCGATTCATAACATTGTAAGCACCCACATTAAATATGGTTTTCAAAATCGATAAAACCGTGATTTTATAATTTCAAGGCAAACACAGTTTACGAAATTTATAAATTCGCATTGAAATTTTGTATAAATTATGGCTTAACAACTAAGCAATAACACAATACTTTTAATAGTAGTTGCAAATGATACCAATTACGTTTTTCAAAATTGATTTAAGTGCTATGTAAGCTGGCGCTGCAATAGCAAGTTTCTTATATTGTAATTTTAATCTGATAAGATTCCTTCATTCTAATTTAGTTTTTTGTAGTCATCCTGTGTAATAAAATTGTTCAACAATAATAACTCAAATTGAAAAACAACCCAAGTGTTGTTATTATAGCATTCAATTCATTCTGTTTCCAGAATTTATAAACCTTAACATTTTTTCTGAATTATAACTGAATAATAAATTATGAGCAAACTAAACAAAGCTTCTTTTTTGGCCAAAAATTCTAATCTAATATCTCTTTCCGCACCGCAGGTCTTATAGGCCTGCTATTTGGGCGACTAGTAAAGAAAAGCATTTTATAGAAGTGGGATAATGACACTTGAATATTGTTGGATTAAATAGAGGTAATTTAATTGCGTTAGTGGTTGGCACGTAACTGGGGCATTGCGCGGCATATAAGGAGGGAGAACACGTGACACCCAATTCCACCAACTGACACCAACATAGAACCGATATAACGAATATTTGTTTCTGCACATTAGCCACTCCCAACCACTAACGATTAAATTACCTCTACGTATCTCAATTCAAAAGAAGAAAAGAAGATAAAAATACATAATAATGTATCCAAAAAATTTCATTTTTCTTTCAATTTACCCTTTGTATATTCTTTACGTTTATTGATGAATAGGTTCCGATATTTGACTAAAATCTTAACATAAGCAACATTATTTTCGTACAGCTCTTATACGAAATTTAATAATAATAATTAAGGATGGGTGTCTACGGTTTTTAAGACTTTCTAAGCCCCTTTCTAGGTATATTATTATACGCCTCGTGTAAATCAATAAAGGAATTTCTATTATAAAAATAAATACCGCATTTAAGTATTATTAAAATTAACATAGCTTGATTCAGTAATTTAAACAGCATCATCATTAAGTAACTGCAAAGTTTAACTACTTTTAAACTGCTTGTTGAATAAATTATGAATGTTACTAAAATATTCACATAAACTATGACAATATTGTTTTCATTCTCATTTAAGCTCGGATAGTTAAAATATAAATTTCAGCTATAATAATATATTTAAATATTACTATATTTTCCATGATTTATTGACGAATTCTTAAATACGATTAGACTTCAATAAGGGAATATAATTTGAATGTAAGTTCTTTATTTAATTATAGTTACTAAATTGTAACTTGTATTATTTTATATTCAAGTTAAGGATAAATAAAAATTAAAATTGAATGTATATATACCATGACAGCTGTTTCGTCCTTTTTTGGACTTATCAAATGATAATAATATAAAATCAAAGATAAATTTATTGTAAAGTGATGTAAAACAAAATTTTTAAAAAACTAAATGTTAAAAAAAACCAAATACTTACAAATGAATTGAGATACCCTAATTGAAGTCCGATGGCGATTAAAATCCATCAATAAACCAAAAGAAAATCATATGAGGTCGAAATTTGTGTGGTATAAAATTTTGGATTAATCAGTCAAACTGACAATTAAAATGTATTTAAAAATTATGAAGTAAAGCATATGCCTACTGAGAAAATATATTTAATTCAATAACAATGCAAATTGTTAAGAAAAATATAAAAACTCTAGTAAGATATAAAATTAATAAGGACCAAAAGAGTTACAAATTCAAATACAACGCGAATTGTTAGTTAAACTTTATAAAACCTTAGGCAATAAAAAATGATATCTAATGTAAAAAGTGTAGTTATAAATGAACATAACCAATAGATAAAAATATATATTTATGTGTATTATTAACTCGTAAGAATATTTAATTATAGTTACTAAATTGTAACTTGTATTATTTTATATTCAAGTTAAGGATAAATAAAAATTAAAATTGAATGTATATATACCATGACAGCTGTTTCGTCCTTTTTTGGACTTATCAAATGATAATAATATAAAATCAAAGATAAATTTATTGTAAAGTGATGTAAAACAAAATTTTTAAAAAACTAAATGTTAAAAAAAACCAAATACTTACAAATGAATTGAGATACCCTAATTGAAGTCCGATGGCGATTAAAATCCATCAATAAACCAAAAGAAAATCATATGAGGTCGAAATTTGTGTGGTATAAAATTTTGGATTAATCAGTCAAACTGACAATTAAAATGTATTTAAAAATTATGAAGTAAAGCATATGCCTACTGAGAAAATATATTTAATTCAATAACAATGCAAATTGTTAAGAAAAATATAAAAACTCTAGTAAGATATAAAATTAATAAGGACCAAAAGAGTTACAAATTCAAATACAACGCGAATTGTTAGTTAAACTTTATAAAACCTTAGGCAATAAAAAATGATATCTAATGTAAAAAGTGTAGTTATAAATGAACATAACCAATAGATAAAAATATATATTTATGTGTATTATTAACTCGTAAGAATATTTAATTATAGTTACTAAATTGTAACTTGTATTATTTTATATTCAAGTTAAGGATAAATAAAAATTAAAATTGAATGTATATATACCATGACAGCTGTTTCGTCCTTTTTTGGACTTATCAAATGATAATAATATAAAATCAAAGATAAATTTATTGTAAAGTGATGTAAAACAAAATTTTTAAAAAACTAAATGTTAAAAAAAACCAAATACTTACAAATGAATTGAGATACCCTAATTGAAGTCCGATGGCGATTAAAATCCATCAATAAACCAAAAGAAAATCATATGAGGTCGAAATTTGTGTGGTATAAAATTTTGGATTAATCAGTCAAACTGACAATTAAAATGTATTTAAAAATTATGAAGTAAAGCATATGCCTACTGAGAAAATATATTTAATTCAATAACAATGCAAATTGTTAAGAAAAATATAAAAACTCTAGTAAGATATAAAATTAATAAGGACCAAAAGAGTTACAAATTCAAATACAACGCGAATTGTTAGTTAAACTTTATAAAACCTTAGGCAATAAAAAATGATATCTAATGTAAAAAGTGTAGTTATAAATGAACATAACCAATAGATAAAAATATATATTTATGTGTATTATTAACTCGTAAGAATATTTAATTATAGTTACTAAATTGTAACTTGTATTATTTTATATTCAAGTTAAGGATAAATAAAAATTAAAATTGAATGTATATATACCATGACAGCTGTTTCGTCCTTTTTTGGACTTATCAAATGATAATAATATAAAATCAAAGATAAATTTATTGTAAAGTGATGTAAAACAAAATTTTTAAAAAACTAAATGTTAAAAAAAACCAAATACTTACAAATGAATTGAGATACCCTAATTGAAGTCCGATGGCGATTATTTTTTGGTCCTTATTAATTTTATATCTTACTAGAGTTTTTATATTTTTCTTAACAATTTGCATTGTTATTGAATTAAATATATTTTCTCAGTAGGCATATGCTTTACTTCATAATTTTTAAATACATTTTAATTGTCAGTTTGACTGATTAATCCAAAATTTTATACCACACAAATTTCGACCTCATATGATTTTCTTTTGGTTTATTGATGGATTTTAATCGCCATCGGACTTCAATTAGGGTATCTCAATTCATTTGTAAGTATTTGGTTTTTTTTAACATTTAGTTTTTTAAAAATTTTGTTTTACATCACTTTACAATAAATTTATCTTTGATTTTATATTATTATCATTTGATAAGTCCAAAAAAGGACGAAACAGCTGTCATGGTATATATACATTCAATTTTAATTTTTATTTATCCTTAACTTGAATATAAAATAATACAAGTTACAATTTAGTAACTATAATTAAATATTCTTACGAGTTAATAATACACATAAATATATATTTTTATCTATTGGTTATGTTCATTTATAACTACACTTTTTACATTAGATATCATTTTTTATTGCCTAAGGTTTTATAAAGTTTAACTAACAATTCGCGTTGTATTTGAATTTGTAACTCTTTTGGTCCTTATTAATTTTATATCTTACTAGAGTTTTTATATTTTTCTTAACAATTTGCATTGTTATTGAATTAAATATATTTTCTCAGTAGGCATATGCTTTACTTCATAATTTTTAAATACATTTTAATTGTCAGTTTGACTGATTAATCCAAAATTTTATACCACACAAATTTCGACCTCATATGATTTTCTTTTGGTTTATTGATGGATTTTAATCGCCATCGGACTTCAATTAGGGTATCTCAATTCATTTGTAAGTATTTGGTTTTTTTTAACATTTAGTTTTTTAAAAATTTTGTTTTACATCACTTTACAATAAATTTATCTTTGATTTTATATTATTATCATTTGATAAGTCCAAAAAAGGACGAAACAGCTGTCATGGTATATATACATTCAATTTTAATTTTTATTTATCCTTAACTTGAATATAAAATAATACAAGTTACAATTTAGTAACTATAATTAAATATTCTTACGAGTTAATAATACACATAAATATATATTTTTATCTATTGGTTATGTTCATTTATAACTACACTTTTTACATTAGATATCATTTTTTATTGCCTAAGGTTTTATAAAGTTTAACTAACAATTCGCGTTGTATTTGAATTTGTAACTCTTTTGGTCCTTATTAATTTTATATCTTACTAGAGTTTTTATATTTTTCTTAACAATTTGCATTGTTATTGAATTAAATATATTTTCTCAGTAGGCATATGCTTTACTTCATAATTTTTAAATACATTTTAATTGTCAGTTTGACTGATTAATCCAAAATTTTATACCACACAAATTTCGACCTCATATGATTTTCTTTTGGTTTATTGATGGATTTTAATCGCCATCGGACTTCAATTAGGGTATCTCAATTCATTTGTAAGTATTTGGTTTTTTTTAACATTTAGTTTTTTAAAAATTTTGTTTTACATCACTTTACAATAAATTTATCTTTGATTTTATATTATTATCATTTGATAAGTCCAAAAAAGGACGAAACAGCTGTCATGGTATATATACATTCAATTTTAATTTTTATTTATCCTTAACTTGAATATAAAATAATACAAGTTACAATTTAGTAACTATAATTAAATATTCTTACGAGTTAATAATACACATAAATATATATTTTTATCTATTGGTTATGTTCATTTATAACTACACTTTTTACATTAGATATCATTTTTTATTGCCTAAGGTTTTATAAAGTTTAACTAACAATTCGCGTTGTATTTGAATTTGTAACTCTTTTGGTCCTTATTAATTTTATATCTTACTAGAGTTTTTATATTTTTCTTAACAATTTGCATTGTTATTGAATTAAATATATTTTCTCAGTAGGCATATGCTTTACTTCATAATTTTTAAATACATTTTAATTGTCAGTTTGACTGATTAATCCAAAATTTTATACCACACAAATTTCGACCTCATATGATTTTCTTTTGGTTTATTGATGGATTTTAATCGCCATCGGACTTCAATTAGGGTATCTCAATTCATTTGTAAGTATTTGGTTTTTTTTAACATTTAGTTTTTTAAAAATTTTGTTTTACATCACTTTACAATAAATTTATCTTTGATTTTATATTATTATCATTTGATAAGTCCAAAAAAGGACGAAACAGCTGTCATGGTATATATACATTCAATTTTAATTTTTATTTATCCTTAACTTGAATATAAAATAATACAAGTTACAATTTAGTAACTATAATTAAATATTCTTACGAGTTAATAATACACATAAATGTAAGTTCTTTAATTTCATGAAATTATTTTTGCATCATTTAGATTTCAATTAATTTTATACATTTAATTTATGTTTTTGTATTATATATAACTGAGGAGCTTAAAATATTCACATAATAAAGTAATTATTTATAAATTTCCTAATTTTAAGTTGATACTATATAAATTTACATTAAATCAAACCCATATTTTTAACTGTGTAATACCTTAGGCAGCCTGAAAGCTGATCAGCATTAACTTTTTTATTAATCGGAGATTCGTGAATAATTTAATTTCAGTGAGAATATAATCCCGCTTTTTGGAATATAAAATCGTCCTCTGGCCGTTTGTGTAGATGTGTGCAAGCGCATCAAACCACCATTATATTTATAGTCAATTTTTCTCAATGGTGTTTCGATACCCTGAGTGTAATACGTGTGACAATATCAGTTGTTTTACAAAATTTCTTCTTCTTCTCTTTCTTTAGGATTATTTTCCTGTTTGTAACCAACGTTTTCGTGATGAGTTATAACAAGCTGCCCGCCATCTTTCTTCGGGCGCCCCACTCTTCTTTTTTCTCTTAGGCGGCTGTTTCTTACCTTTTTTACTAACCTGGTTTCGTCCATCCTTGAAATGTGTTCGTTCCATAACCGTCGTCTGTCGGTTATCCAGTCCGAGATATTTGTGAAGTTGCAGCTTTCTCGTATGTTTATGTTTGGGATTCTGTCTCTTTTAGTTTTTCCGAGTATTCTTCTTAATGTTTTCATCTCTGCAACTTAAGTTTGTCTCTTCGTTGCCGCAGTGTCCGGCCTAGTTTCGGCTGCGTAGGTTAGGATCGGCTTATTACGCTCTTGTATATTCTAACTTTCGCCTCTCTCTGCCTATGTTTATTGTTCCAGATTAAATCGTTCATGCATCCAGACACTCTATTTGCTTTCATGTTCTGTTCACTAGTCTCTTTTCCTATTTACCCATCACTGGTTAATTTTACTCCTAAATAGTTAATTTCCATCACCTGCTCCACAATTTCGTCTTCGATTATCAATTTGCATGTCACAGGATCTCTTGCGATCGTAATAGATTTCGTTTTTTTTTGGTGTGGATATTTCCATATTGTACTGTCGACATGTTCTGTTAAATGTGCATAGGAGTCATTGGAGGTCGTACAAAATTTTAAATGTTTAAATAAAGATTTTTCACTAACCCAAAAATAAAGTTGTTTGATATTCACTGGAATCTTCGCTCCGCCCTCGTAAATTAACCCCCAAGGCTTTGTTATGCAACCATCATGCATGTGATACGTAAACGTGTTGTGGTCGATTCCGCTACCGTCTATTTTATCCAAATTTGATCAAGGTTCGTGAATTGGTGTATTCGCAGTGTTCCACGGACAAAAATTGGTGTGATTTACGTGAATTTAAGTTGCAAGACATCTAAATTTGAACACCTGGCTTTTACGGTAACTAACCTCAAAAAAATGTTTCCAATCTCTCCAAATTATTATAATTTTAGGGTCATCGGGTATTAAAACCCACTAATTTACAAATAGCAGCACAATTTGCAATCGGATGATCACAAATTTTCCTGATTTCTTGCAATTTTGTGCAACTTAACCATGTTTATCAAAATGGTCCACTTCCTAGAATCAAAACATTGTATTTGTGTATAAGTAACAAATTAGCTCTGGATGTAAACAAGATCTATTTTTACAGTTATTCGTGTTCGCTTGTACAACCTTTTGATAAAATATATCTTATGCCGAATCTCTGATTCGTTTTTATCATCACAATATATTATAAAATAAATAATAAATAGGATATTTTAAAATATATCGGATTACAAAATAAATAAATAATTAAATTAATTGATATTTTTAATTAAGCTTTCAAACGTTAATATGTTCATCATCGTCAAAAATAAAATAATATTGGTAGTACATCAATATTATGTAGTGTATAAAAGGAATAGTAATTGTAACAATCCATTTGTTACATGGCTTCGCTAGTCTGGTTTTTATTAGTTTCGTTTATATTTTGAAACATTTTTATTTTTTAGCAATAACATATTTTTTAAGAAACAGTTTGAGGTTTTCTGCTTTAGACAGACACTAGAGCCAATGAGAGTGCTCGAGATTTTAACGTGCATTTGCACAGAACGCAAGCTCGAGGTTGAACAAAAAGCCATGTAGTAAGCAGACACAAATTTTAAAGTGACTAACAAAAATTCACAATTTTTAAGTAAATAAGTGTGTTACGAGTTGAAACTGTGTTTCATAACGAGCACCATAATTTCCCACATATGGGCAAATGTTAATTTTCATGTGACTATTTTTTTAAGTCAATGATTTTCGAAATTTTACGAAATTGTCCTAAGGACGCTGGCCATCGCCATTTTGAAGCGCCAACTTTAAAGGTGAAAATCGAAGCCCTTTGGAAAGGAATCTCATAAAAATCGAGTGTGCCGATCAACTTCAGTACTTTTTCAACGATTCGACAACCATCTACGAAAGAATCAGTTTATAGCTAGAGCAGTAAAATTTTTAGTTACCACAACATTCGTGTATTATAGTTTTCTATATATGTAATTCTGTTTTGTAGTTTTCACCGACACGTATGCCGAACGATTACCAAGGGTGCACTTTTGAGATCTCACGGACAAACACGTCTTTCATAATTTTACCATCGAACCGTAAGTAATATAAGAATTGCTTACTATAGAGAATCTGTATCCTACGTTTGTTGCTTCAATAACTAAACTGCCAACTATTTCTTCGTCAATTCGAATGCTATCGCATTTTGTGTTTAATACTAACCGTTTATACAATTTGTATTTTGAAAGCTTTTTAACTGCTTTGAATCTTGGCTATGCTTTCAAGAACAAATCTGTAATAACGTTAACAAACGAAAATGTCAAACTATGTATATATTTATGTAAATTATCGTCAATTTTAATGTTAGTAGTGCCATACAAGAATTTTGTAATATTTTTTAATCTTTTATGTGTGACTCGAATTTTTCTTTTAACGTGTGTTTATTCATATTTATTATTTGTATTTTTCGTAATAATTAAAAGCTATATCAAACTCAGAATAGTTTCTCTGATTGTTGCTGGCGCCCACCGAGATATTTCTAGTGGAGAAGAACCATTCACGAACGAACCCACGGTACTCAATAACATCGAGAGTAGCCTTCCATCTCCGACGCTGATTAAACCCTATGAGTTAGCCGTTTCGTATAGTCGATCTACAAACGTGAAAAGTGGCATCTCTTGCCATCCAGCCATTTGGCTTTGTTTTAAGGTGGTACATAATAATAAAATAAATATGGTGCAAACTCGTTAACCCGAATTCTCAGTAATTCAAAGTTACAAGTTCTTTTATTAAATTTTTAATTTTAAGAAATAATTTTGAAATTTCTTGAATGCCTTATTTAATTATTATAAAATAATTATTAATTTTTGCTTTTTTAATGAAATTCTTTCAACCTAAACATAATATTAAAACATATACTTAAATTAATTAATTTACATAATCAAAGTTTCACTGTACATGCGATAAATATAGCAAAAATAGCAATACAGTTACTTTAATTTTGATATTTCAAAGAAAAAATAAATGTAGTCAAAACCAAGTCACTTTCCACAAATATTATATGGGTCCTTAGAGAACGCACTATAAAGTATTATATGGATTTTCTTCGCCTCGCCAGAAGGTATAGTTCTGCTGTATCTGATGCATTTTTTAAAATTACCAAGACGATTGTATGGGGAATACTCGCTTGAAAAACAAGAATTATTGTTCCAATAATTATTATTTAGTCAACTTTATCATTTATTTTTATTAATTATATTCACATTATTTTTTAATAAAATTACTAAATATTTCATATTTCTAATTACTAAAGAAGTATATTAACAGGATTTGGCCAAATTAATTTTTTATTTATGTTGCCTGACCCTAGATGAGTTATTATTTTAGGTAAAGCGTAATGTTGTTGTAGGAAGGCTTACACTTAATTCCTGTTTGTTATAAATGCATAAATCGAGTTTAAAATATTAATATTTATGTTAAGGGTTTACCGAGATTTTTTTAAATTAAAAACTAAGCGAGATTTTCCAAATTAGTGAAAATTAAAAAAAAAATTAATAAAAATGCCTACCTAGTTTGTCATAATACAATCATTTACCGAAAGTTTAAAAAAAATTTCTTATAAGGGAAGAATTTTCTTAAATGTAATTATAGATTTGTTGAGGCATTCAATCATTTTATTAAAATATTTATATTACTGTTACAATTATGAAAAAGATAATACATTTTTATGAAAAAGATATTAGAAAGTACGCTCAGCGTAAGCTGGAAGTGTTGTAGCTAATTATTGCGCAGTAGACGTGAATGGAGAACGTGACAGTGCTGCCGTGTAAACGGACCAAAATCAATTCTCGTTACTGCATATTAACCACAACCCTTCCAACTTAGGCTGAGCGTACTCTACAGTTTACTTTATCAGCCGCCCGCTAACAATGTATGTATGCCCCATCTGACATCACAACGATATTGAAATGAAATGTTAGCCTCGGTGGATATAGAAACAAAATTATATGTTTTATTGTTATTTGAAAGAAAAATAATTTATAATACAAAAACTACAAATAGATTCAGATTATGAAAATATTTTCAAAGCGATTTAGTCCATGTCATTATTTTTAATTATTGAGTGGCGCTTACACAAACAAAAGATAAACTCGCGTGTTCAAAATACTCGTGCTTATGACTGCGTTTAGTATTTTTATTAGTGGTAAATTCAATAACATAATTTAGAACATTTACTCAAAAACTAACCAATTAATACTACTAATTACCTTTCGAAAAGTCAGGAATTTCAAACTTTAAACGAAATTCAATACTATCCAAAAATCAAACACTCAAATTGGCTGTAACTAATTAAAATGTAGACTCGTACATATCATTTAAAACAATACATCAAAGAAGTAATACTTATAATATAATAAACTATTTTTGTATTTAAATTTTCTTCTGAAATAAAAGAAATTAATGTGACAACGTAAATGACTTTCCCATTCACTAGGTTTATCAGATTTAATATAAAAATTAATTAAACTTATTAAATGGGAAAGTCATTCTGTTGTAACATTGGATTCTTTTATAACAAAAAAGCAAATCTTTCTCTTAATGAGTGTAGAGGTTCTAATAGATGGTTTTTGATTATAATTTAATCTGCTTTTGGTTTGAATACGAAAACCGGACCCAAAGATAATATATATTTATTAAAAATAAACACTTACGAGGTCTTATAGACAACTTTAAAAGTATGAATATCAAATATCGATTGGTTTAGCCAAAAATCGATTTAAAGTTTATATTTTAATGCAAATTTAGACCTTATTGCACCATTATGTTGACGGTGCGTGTAGCTTACATGACTACCTGAAAAGGGGCGTGAAAAGGAGTGTGCTTGCCATAATACATAGTTTATCGTGCGCCTTATTTAGGTGAACATAAAACTAATATCAAAATTTAGGACTTCTGTTGGCTTAAATATCCCGATTTAGGTTTTTCACATTTTCTAGGATCCCGGTTGGGGAGGTGGGTGGCTTTCAGAGATATTTTTAAAATGTTGAATTGTTTCAATATTCACAATTTCTGATATACAGAATTATGTATGTTATATATATATGTTAGAATAAGCGAGGAGTACTAAACCATACAACCTAAGCCCGGACCTGTATATGACATTAATAAAGTACGGCCCTGACTAGTAATTTAAAAATGAAGTGTGATTAGGTAATGCCAACCCAAGTCGGCATTACCTTTACTAGCGTGGTCATGAATTGAGGTTATAATATACAGGAATACAAAATACAAAAACGAACAGAAATAAAGTAATAAATGGTAGTAAATGGAAAATTAATTTATTTATCGCAATTATTTTGGCTAACGCTTACATATATATGTCTTAGAGATTCCTGTTAACCAATTCTATTGTGTTAAAACAATACAAACTCTTTCCAAGTATTTTTGGTTCTAAAGTAAGGAGTGGGCGGCATTACAGTGATAGTAACACAATGTCATACTCGTATATTAATTTTTCACATTTTCGCTAAATTTAGTCCCAATTTTCAACGATCCCCATTTTCCTGATTTCATTCCAAAAATCGTCTAAACGATTCAGAGAGACTATAAGAGAAGATTCAATCAATAATTTATGGACTTTCCTTTACTACATGAGTAGAAAGTAAAAATATAGAAAGGCCTGGTTACCTTAAATCCATCCTGTATGTCACGAATTCAATATATTGATGTAACCGCTTAAAACATTAAATCGATGTCGGTTTGTAGTAGTTTTTGAACTCTTCTGTAGTTATTACTTACAAGAATTTTACATTAAATTGCACTATTCAATTTGCTAACATTACGTTTTATTTTGTTCGTGATGCACCAACGCTCTAAGAATTTATGGTTTCCGACAATGCTAAGCAATCGTTGATTCAGAAAAATTTAGGTCATCAAGATACAATAACATAATGACTTTTAATTACTTGTCTTCTTCTTCGTATTGCTTCTTGACAGAAGCGTCGTGACCTTTAACAATGCTTGTTAAAGGCTTTCATTGCAGATTACACCTCGGTGGTTTGCCATTTCCTTCCGAGGGGAGAGACGGTCAGAATAAAGTTCTTACTTCACTCGAATTCGAACCGGGTGATTAGCGTTCATAGTCAACTCGCGTGAACGCTATGCTCCGACCGCCTCTTAATTACTTGTACGATAGCGTTAATAAGCATATGTATGCAACTATTGGGCAAGTTGACACATTTGAAATATACCCAGAAGCATACTAAATATGTAGTAATATTCAATGAATATATTTGATTTATACTCTTATATTACGTGTATTACGTATACAGGGTGTCCCCGCACTCACTTTACATAACTTAGGTGGTGATAGAGGACACTTTTCTAAGAACAATATTTAACAAAAAATTTTTTCTAAATTCAAACCCTCGAGAGTTAGGCCTCTTTAAAGCATTTTTTTAAATTTCCACCTTCACGTGGCCATAGCCCCGAAAATATTGATTTTTCAGTAAAAATGGTTTAGTGCTTTTTTAAAGAGCGTGAAATAATCTACAAACTAGATTCAAACCTTTTAGTGTCTAAAATCAACGGCTTTCGAGTTATGAATTAAAGTAAGTTAAAAAATGTCGAAAAATTTGAGCTTTCTTTTTTTTTGTTTTTTTTCAAAACCCTGTATCTTTTAAACGAAACATTTTACAAAAAATCTGACGACCCATTCCGGATAAGAAATTTAACGGACTACAACTTTTGTCTAGTAAAAATTTTTGAAAAACCAATCCATTTCACAGAAAATCAGAAAGTAACAAACAAGGCAACTACAAAACAAAATTAAATTCACAAAACTTTTATTTTTTTTTTAAATTATTTTATTAATTAATTTTAAATTATTACATTAATAAAGTAATTGTTGAAAATGACCACCCTCATTATCAATACACAGTCGTGATTGTTTTAAAAGATGTTTGTCGAAAAAAATCGAAAAAAATCGATTTTTCGACACTTTTAATCGCAGAAATTCGAATTTTTTACAGTTTTCACACTCACCGATTGACCAAAATTTTCCTCGTGATTGACCGGTCAATCCTTCGACCTTGTTGACCACCCCTGCTATTATGGCTCTTAACAAAAAAGGAAATTTTATAAATACTTATTTTAAAACGAGCACGACTGTGTATTGAAAATGAGGGTGGTCATTTTCAACATTTATTTAAATAATCTAATAGTTTAAAATCAATTAATAAAATAATTTTTCAAAAAAAATAAAAATTTTGTGAATTTAATTTTTTGTTTTGTGGCTGCCTTGTTTATTATTTTCTAATTTTCTGTGAAATGGATTGGTTTCTCAAAAAATTTTACTAGACAAAAGTTGTAGTCCGTTAAATTTCCTATCCGGAATGGGGCGTCAGATTTTTTGTAAAATGTTTCGTTTAAAATATACAGGGTTTTGAAAAAAACCAAAAAAAAGAAAAGCTCAAATTTTTCGACATTTTTTAGCTTACTTTAATTCATAACTCGAAAGCCGTTGAAGTTAGACAATAAAACCTAGTTTGTAGATTATTTCACGCTATTTTAAAAAGCACTAAACCATTTTTACTGAAAAATCATTATTTTCGGAGCTATGGCCACGTTAAGGTGGAAATTAAAAAAAATGCTTTAAAGAGGCCTAACTCTCGAGGGTTTGAATTTAGAAAAAAATTTTTGTTAAATATTGTTCTTAGAAAAGTGTCCTCTATCACCACCTAAGTTATGTAAAGTGAGTGCGGGGACACCCTGTATAAATTGGTGCCTATCAAACAAATAAAAATGAATTATTTTGCAAAAAGATCGATTACACTAACTTATGACATTAACACCCCCGTTAATTAACAAGGTGCTTGTGCATTTATAAAATTTTGAATTACTAACAGCCCTGATACACACGGGAAATTTTCATTTTCTTAATTTTCAATGGTAGGGAGTGCAAATTTGTAATGGCATCTGCAAATTGAATTTATTTTTCAAACAGTAAATACTGCGCAATTTTACCCGAAAAAGAAGGAAAAATTTTAAAAATTTTTGGCTATTGAATATGGTAGAAAGCATCCAGAAGCGTGCTAAACGGCGAATTTGCGTTATTTTTGTTGAGTATGTCCAGTATTGGAGACGTTATAATTTCCTGGAAAGAGTGCTTGCGTTCTTGGAGAAGGTGATTATTTTTTTGAAAATTTTGAGTAGGTGTGTGAAATTTCAAACTTAGTGTAAAATATTTGAAATTCGTCGATGACTGACGGTCTGAATTAGGTAATGTTGAGTGCGATTCAATTTCGTTATACAATTGTAGGATTGAGGAAGATAATTGTAAAATAAAAGTAAAATTAAAAACGTGATATAAAATTTGTAAGTTCAGAAATTTTGTGATAAGGATACATCCTCCGTTAGAAAATTTAGATGATCTTGTTTAATGGTAGCGGAAATTTAGTTCAAATTACAAAAGTTTTTCTCTTATTACAACGAGTGCACTGGAAGATCGGTGAAAACTTTAATCGTGCGTCAACTCCTTATCAAGGGACTATCGGTGTGCAGTGGCACCTTTTATAAATTTGGAAGTGAGAAAATACAGCGGTGTTACGACGAAAGAAGCGAGAACTCCTATAAATGACAGGTTTGATGTTAATTAAATATCCGCTTACATGTGCATTTGTTATGTATTTGAATTTAAATATTGTTAAGTTTTTGTTTACTGTTATTTTATATTTTTATGTGTGGTACTACTGCTTGGTAGTTCACCAGTTGAAGGGTAGTTCAACAAGGCAGTAGTTGGTAGATCACGAGTAGTGACGGACACGCTAGTAGATGTCAGAAAGAATAAAATTTAAGGTTATATTAAATCACGTGTTTTAATTATTTACAAGGATATTAAAACTGATTGATATTCCCATTATTGATATTCCCATTATTATTATCATCAATATTACTCTTTTTTAGATATTTTCTATTTCTACGTAGTATTTTACCATTTCTATCCTGTACGATATATGATCGATCATTGTACTACTTCTTTTTTACAAATCCCTGTGCCCATATTTTGCCTTTTCGTATCATCACCTGATCTCCTATTTGTAGTGCTCCTAAATCTTTCGAATGTTGGTTATAATAGAATTTTTGATTTTCTTGTCTTTGCCTAAACTTGTCTTTGACTTTCCTGGAGTTTGTAGTGCGATTTTGTAAATATTTTAAAGAGGATGGCACCTTTGTCTTTATGTTTCCATTTAGCAATAATTGCGCAGGTGAGTGACCTACTGCTGGTAATGGCGTGTTTCGATACTCCATTAATGACACCTCCAAATTTTCTCCGCTTTTTCTCAACATCTGCTTGATTATTTCCACGGATTTTTCAGCCAATCCATTGGACTGATGATGATGTGAACTCGAAAATTCTATTTCAAAATTCCAGTTGCTTGCAAATTCTTTCAATTTATGACTGTTAAAAGGAACATTATCGGCATAAAATATATCTGGTACCCCAAATCTAGCGAATATATTCTTTAAAAATTTTATTACTTCATCGACAGTTTTGTATACTGTTTTTGCAACTTCTATCCAGTTGGAGTAGGAATCTACGACCACTATGTAGTTTCTTGAATCATATTCTAGGAAATCTGAATGTAGGTATTGCCAAGGTCGAGTGGGTATTTGATAGCAGTTTAACGGTTCTTTTTGGTTTAATTTTTGAAATCTTTGACACATGAAGCAATTTTGTACTAGTTCTTCAATTGCTTGCGACATATGCGGCCAATATAATACTTCTCGTGCTCTCATTTTTGTTTTTACTATTACCAAGGTGCGATTCGTGTACCAAATTCAACATTTCTTGCTTCAATGATTTTGGCACAATTATACGATCACCAAGAAATAATAAATTATTTGATAGATATATGTTTTCCTTTAACTTATAGTAATGTTTAATCTCACCTTGTACTTGATTACGAGCTTTTGGCCATTCTGTTTGACAAAATCTTTTCACTTCAGAGAGTACTTCGTCTTTGTCCACTTCTTGTGCGAATATCAACTTCTTTTCGTTTGACATTGGAATATTGTTTGAGATAGCATGAACGATATATTCCATCTCAGGGTCATCTGGAACGTCGTATTTCATGAACGATCTAGATAATGTATCTGCAATGTACTGTCGTGATCCACGGCTCAATGACACCCCTACTTATAGTCAGCGGTGAAACCTCGCTTAATGTGGTCCACTTCAACAATATAGGACCAGCTAGCTTTAAGTCAAGTTTGCATATACGAGGCCACAATATCTCAGGTTATGGGTATCGGCGAGATTAAAGCAAATCAATAGGCAACAATAAATCATAAATCAATTTATTCAAATGACCCAAAATAAAAATTGAAGCAATTTTGGATGCCCCTGACACAATCGTCAAGCGATACTCAAATAAGTGTTTAATGTGTAGAAACATTCAATAAATCGTATCATTTATGTACAACACCTCAGCTATACTTTTATTGAATGTTCCATAAATGTGAAATGTGTGACATTAATAAAGAAAATTTGTAACAATGGTGTTTTTATAAATAATGTACAATCTCTTACTCATATAAATTTCGCAGTGGACACCTGTTACGAAGCACTCTGTACATCAGACCATACGCCACTACTCTAGTCGAAATTGCATCCATTCGGTAAAAACGGTAGCGAATTGACATCTGCGTCGATCCAGAAATTTCTTCGTTTATCCAAACCAAACAGTAAAGTGAACGTGTAGAAATCGTCCAGTGTAGAGTTCAAACCTTGAATATCGGTTTAAACAAATCTTTCCAACTTCTTAATTAAATTGGAACTATTAACATCTGTTCGGACAATCGTAACCTCCAATATCCACATGTGATTCTCGTAAACCACCAAAATTAGCGAAACATCTACTTGTTCGGTACGTACAATTAAATTTGATTTGTGTAATCATACAAATCATCAAAATTAAACTTATAAAAGTAATTCCAGATGCGAAATCATCCAAAAGCAATATGGCATCCAATAAAGTCGAATATTGCTTGCGCCCACAAAATGTACGTAAAATGCTGATTTATGAAAATAAAGCGTTTCAAAATTAACTCACGCTTATCTCCTATCACTGGAATAATGGTTTTTGAGACTACAAAAACTCTCCAAATTGGTTTCATGGGTTTAATTTCGAGGTAAAATTCACAAACCCACGAAATGCATCTTCTTCATCGACCGGTCGGCGCAAGACAAAAGCCTCGCCGCAAATTGGCTTCACAGTTCAAATTACCATCCTAACAACAATAAAATTTCAAACAAAATTTTGTGAGTATGCGCCACTTCCGCCGCGATAGATTTAAATTATCACTTATCACATTTTAGATAACACTACAAATACGCAAGAAATATAACAGTCTTTAAGAAAAACCAAGTTTGTATTGTTTTGTGTGTTGGAAGTAACAATACAATCGCTTTCGTCATCTCAAAAATTGCTTCAAAATAAAATGTCTATAAACGACAAAATTTAAATTTAACCAAAATTATTATTTGCCCATTTGATTGACTTTTTCTCACTTCAGTACATTTGCGAGCCTGGTAAATACGTTACAGTCATAGTGTACTTGGATAATCTCAATAGCATTCGTTGCAATTGTGCTGTAACTTTATCAAGATTTTTTTTAAAAATTGGTACTAATGGGCTATGATCTGTTTGCACAATTACGTTTTTTCCATACACAAACTGATGAAATTTCTCAAATGCGAATACGATTGCTAACAGTTCCTTCTCAATTTGTGCATACCTTTTTTCTGCTAGGGAAAGCGATCTTGAAGCAAACGCTACTGGATGTTTTTCTTGCAACAGACAACATCCCATTCCTTCACTCGATGCGTCACATTGAATGGTAATATCAAGGCTTGGATCAAATATTTTCAATAGTGGTGCGCTACTAAGGATTGATTTTAAGTTACTCAGTTCTTGCTGGTGTGCACTTGTGTAATTAAATGGTACATTTTTCTTAGTTAGCTCACGTAGATTTGCTGTACACTTTGATAGGTTTGGAATGAATTTTGAAAAGAATTTAAGCATACCTAGCACTCGGAGTAATTCTGATTTTGTCGTTGGATCTTCTACAGCTGCGATTGCTTCTACATTTTTCTTGTCCGGTTTGACTCCACTTGCAGAAATTCTTTGTCCCATGAATGTGACTTCTTTTAGTTTGTATTGAAACTTTTTTATATTAAACTTAATGTTATTATCTTTAGCTCTTTCTAGTATTGCCTTTAGAGCAACATCATGTTCCGCTTCATCCCTTCCGGATATGATTATGTCATCAAAATATATATTGACATTATCTATATCACCAAAAATTTCATAATTCTTCCTTTGAAAGATTTCCGGCGCAGAGGATATACCGAACGGGAGACGGTTAAATTTATACCTTCCGTACGGCGTATTGAACACACATAAATTTGAACTTTCTTCATCGAGAACAATTTGCCAAAATCCATCTTTCATATCGATCACAGAAAAAATCGTTTTTCCAGAAAAAATTATTCCAAAGGGCATTTGTTGATTCAAACTGAGTTTATTACTAACAATTTTACATAACCGAAGTATTGAGTTATTTTTTCAATTATGAGTACACGGTCAATTTGTCCTTTTACTCAATTAAAGTTTTGTTTGAAATTAAAAGGTTTTTGATTGTGTGAGCAGTTCACACCCATTGT
The DNA here is from genome assembly GCA_958510855.1 of Rhagonycha lutea. Taxonomy (NCBI): domain Eukaryota; kingdom Metazoa; phylum Arthropoda; class Insecta; order Coleoptera; family Cantharidae; genus Rhagonycha; species Rhagonycha lutea. The sequence continues at coordinate 54,327,374 of OY294037.1, forward strand.
GCTTTTGCTCTTTTTACAGAATAAGGTAAATTTAGAGTCTCAAAAGCTAGCCGAGGTAAAAACTAAGTGGGATAAAAATTACCCTATATTATGTTGTTTGATAGAACAGGGAAGAATTTGAAGTGATGATCGCCAATCTCTGTTAGGAGATGGCACCATAAGAAGAAGAATATGGAAAAAGTATTGTAATCAAAATAAATTTTGTTTCAGATGTTTACGGATTTATGGTGAAAATTACAAACTTAAAGATACAACATCTTTTACATACAAAGAATATTTTATGAAAATTAATAGCATTCCTTGAGTTGAAAGAGACTCAACATCAAGAAATGTCTGTATGTCTCTGTGTCACTGAATATTGTGAGCACTGTAGCTCCCAAACCAATAACAATTTCACAACCAAATTTTATATTTGGTACTTTTATATTGAGACTTGGAGCTGATTAGATTTTGAATAAAATCGGTTCACGGAAACTTAATTGAGAGTAGAAATGGAAGCACGGAAAAAGAATTAAATAACTGCTTTTCCATGCTTACTAGGCCAGGCGCCAAGCAGATGGTTTACGGAACTCCTTCCGTAAACCATTTTCCGTAATCTGTCAAGTGAATTTTTAAAAGTTCTTTGAAATTCAACAACAGCAAGTAGAAATTTTGAAAATGTAGCTGCCTGCAATGGCAGGAAGCTGGGGAATGCCCCAGCTTGAAAATTTGCACTTGCAATATTTTAGCTAACAGTGGTATTTTGTTCCTACAGTTGCAGTATTATGGCTGCAGGATTTCGGCCAACACAAATTTTTTAATTTTTCTTCTACAAAGATTCTTCTACAAATAAGCTAATTGAGGTTAAATACAATAAAATAATTGCTTTTATATTTCAAACAAATAAATTAAAAATATGAATGATAAAAGTCAATAATATTCTGTTATTATTAATTTGAAAAATAATATTATGACAAAATTATATACTACTACCTAATAATTTATAATGATTACTAAAATTAATATAAAATTTTTAGTAATAATTTAAAAAATAAAATAAATATGTCGTCGAATTCACTTAAACTTTATATCGGTTATTATAAAGGATTAACCATTTTGAGAAGCACATTTTCACTAAAGATGAAAAATTGATAACGTACGAGAATTTTTATACAAAAGCTGTTATTCACTTAGAAAAATAACGTTGTATTGTTAATGAAACTGTTAAGAAATTTTATATAATACAAAAATATGTACATACAAATGATACAATTACATTGTATTGAGTATACCATCCCTCAATCGTTATTCCAACAATTAAGAGCTTTCATTCATTATTTTTTGATTGATTTTTAAGTGCATCAATTATGAACTTAATTATAAAAGTTTACTATGAATAAATTTCCATAAGACTTCTGACGATTTAATATTTTTATTAATTTTATCAAGTAAAAGCATTATTGCACTGTAACATTTTTTATGTCAATTGCAATTTTAGATTTTTTTTTTTTCGTAAAAGCTCTAATTGTATATAAAGCGTATATAAAAAATTTTTTTAATATGTAACTTTCTTTCTACGTTTTAGAGAACAACGTGCCACTTTTCGGCACATGTATACTCCGAGCAACATCCGCAACATAATACTGGGGGTTAATCAGAAAAGTCTACTCGAGTGGGAGCAAAGAAAACTTAAATTAAACTATAAAATTCACAATTTATGCCAAAATTTGCGATAGAGATGTCAAAAAATAGTATGCTCGTTGGAAGCAAAATGTAGTACCTACTACTATTTTATGTACTATATATATAAAATATTTAAAGCTGTTCTCCCACCTTGAATGAAAATTCGATTTTAGCTATAGAAAATGTGCTATTTGGTATATTATATTAGGCTCAGTAACTGACCAGAATTTAAATAAAGCAATCATATAAAATAATCGCCAACGCAAATAATATGTGCATTTCAACGATAACTTTATTTACAATTTTGTAACTTTAATTTTATTTAAAAAATTTTAAATTGACATTAGGACATCTTTTTTCGTGATTGATAAAAATAAATTTTTAAGAAAAAAAACTTTAATAAATTTTCAAAAGCAAAGTGAAAAATTTGTAAAAATCAAAAGTTCTAGCAAGAGAACAGCTTTATTTTCTGCGTAATCCATTATAATTAAAATATGTAATTAACACCTCAAAAACTATTAGCCGAATTAGTCACTATTGGATTACAATTATGTAATGTTAATAATGTTAATAATCAATTGACTTATAAAAATATTTAACTTAAGTCACTATTGACTAATCGAAATAAAAGTCAAAGTACTTGAATTAAATGAAATGTCAATTATTAAATATTAAATATTAAAGTTGTCTTGCACATGACATAACCGGGGCCCATCACGTCACAAACATTTAGGATTTTAGTTTTTAACGTTTTTAATCTTCAAATTTCAAAGTTTATTTTAAAGCCTTTGTGGGCCACAAAAATTTTTTTTAAATAATTCAAGCACATTTCTATAAATATTTTTCAATTTCAATAAAAAAGGATAAAAATGGAATTGATAAAAGCATTCAACATTCAACGTGCGAAGCGATACCAATCGATCGGTATCATTTTCGTTCAGCGGGTTGAAGCAATTGCAGCAATCCTACAGAAAAAAGAAGCGCGAAAAAGCTTGCTCCGTTTGCTACAAGGAGCAAAATATTTGAATATTGAAGTGAAGTGTATAGAAAAGTTATTGATTTCATGAAAAAATGAAATGTGGAAATTTTACCTTTTCAAGATGAATTTTTTTGCATTTTGTTATTAAAATTTGGTTAAATAGGTGAGGGTGGGGAAGAATAGAATATTTTTCAGTTCTCGATTCTTGATATTTCTTTGAATAACTTTTAATGTAAATAAAAGTTGCAGTCGATTGCTTAATAATAATATTTCGCAACTCGTAATTTACATGTCCCATTACATACAGACATACGACATTATGAAACTATTACAATGTATTTAATATGATGTTATTTTATATAAAAAAAATTATTTAAAAATAATTTGGTACAAATTAAAAAATTTCATAAATAAAGTATGCAAGTTGCCTCAAATTTGGTAAAACCAACTTGAAAATGGTAACTTAAAGTTGCAAGTATCCTAATACTGCCAATATTCGGAGATGGATTTCAGAATGTGAAGTATCATGAAATTGAGTTATACGAGCTCGATTGGTTTTCGTCTCCAGTCGCGAAACAACGGTAAATCTTGATCATTTCTTTTGAAAATCTATATCAAAGTTATAAATAAATGAAAATGAAAACTTGTCTATATGCTAGATTAAATTTAATAATGTATAAAAAATTAAATTTAATTTCATAAAAATATTTAAATATTTAATTCAAAATTAAATAACTCATCTTTCTTTCCAGAGAAAGTCTCACATATCCAAATCTCCCTGATGATGCATGCATGCACAAGGACACAATCTTAGTGTTTCTTCTTGAGGTTTCTGCAGATTGGAGAAGCAGATTGTTGATTGTGGTCGGAGATTTAGTAGGGACAGTTCACGATGAATATGCGGTGTTAGTGGAAAAGACATTAACATCGCAATATACAGTGTGTTCACGGAAAATGGTAACAGTGAATAATTTTTATATGCTACTAGATACAAAAAAAAGTTTAAATAGTTTTTTATTAAACTGGAAATTGAAAATTTAATCAGGCATAAAACTTTGTACTCTTCTTGAGCACGTAAGTAATCTACTTGAACAACAATTATGATAGGCATTTCTTAACAACAATCATAATAGCATAAAATCAAAAGTGCTATTACAAAATTCAAGAAATTATATGACATGAAAATAATAATGATTCTTAACATCACATCAATTACCTATGCTATTTATTATTCACTAGCTTGATTATACTAAAGTAACAAATTATGTTCGAGTTGTAGAATAAAAAGAAAAAATCGAGCGCATACCTCAATCACACAATTGTCATTTATAACGCTTCCACTCATGTAACTCACCAACTCGACGCATACCAGTAAGAACAATGTAAGTGCCATTTATCAAGCTTTACCAGTTTACTCGTACTAAAATAACGTTTTGCTTCTTTATAACGTGTAATTTTTACCACAGTAATTTCAAAAATAGTTTTAAAAATTGTAAATTGTTCTATATAAACACCAATATTGTCTATAATAAACCGTTTGCTACCAATATTCCTTTCATTTGAGGTAGGTTTCTCTATATTTATTTTCTTTCGTTCCTGCCTTTATTGTGGGTTTTATAATGATCTTTTCCTCCAGGGTGGGGTTATTAATTAAGCTTCAAGCTCTCTTCTAAATTTAGCTCTGCAAAAACCACGAATTAAAAAACTAGAAACGAGGAAGGTATCATTTAAATTGTCGCATCCAGGTTGAAATGATACTAAAATATTTGAAAATCTGACAAATCAGTATAAAAAACTAATTTTTGCTTTTAAAGTTGTTCTGTCTAGAACGCATCAAACTGTGAACGTTAAAATACTTTTTTAACAGCGGTATACGACAGATTTTAATATTGTTAAAACCCATCGTTAAAACGATCGTAGTGCTATTATAATAGTAAACGTTATTGAAACTTGATAACAAATTATTTTTGATGCCAATTGAATAATATCAATATCAAAGATATATGGTTTCAACAAGATAGTACCATGTGGCACACAGCACGAGAAACAATGCAATTATTTCACACAAACTTTTGAGTATTTTACCATAGTTCTTTCTTTCTCGGTCCTTTTACCCTAAAGAGGGTTTGGTGAACCTTATAATTTGGGGACGATTTATGTACTTTATATGTTTCGTACTAGGTCCTTTTATCCTAAGACAAAGGTTTCTCATGGCAGATTACACCCCGGTGGTTTGCCATTGCCTGCCGAGGGAGAGACGGCCAGAATAAAGTTCTTACTTTACTCGGATTCGAACCGGGTATTTAGCGTTCATAGTCAACTCGCGTGACCGCTAAGCTCCGACCGCCTCTTAACTTTACCATAGTACTTAGGTATTTTACCAATTTAATTAACAATAAAATATTAGTACTACTTCTACCTATTTGTATACATTTTTTACTATATTGCCAGCCTCAATAATTTCTTCGATAAAGAACAGGCTTTAATGGATCACTAAAATTATCGATTAAACTGAGATAATATATAATCGGAGACGATCAGTTGCGAAAAGCCCGTTAGGCTTGTGGTCCTCCTGGGTTACTGAATTGCCATAATTAACATTAAAACCAGGATACGGGCACATCTGAAAGCCAGACCATCAAGCTACTTAATGGATGTAAAATATTTATATGCTAATAAAACTAACACTGTCGAGGAAACGACGCAGATGTAGGAAATAACAGGCCTTAAGGCTCAAACTAAGTTGAAGAAGAATTTGATGTCGTGTTAATTTGGTGTAAGGAATAATTAAAATTGTTTATTTGAAAATTTTAAAATTGAATTTTGTGGCTATGCGAGGTCGCTGCGGGAGCATTCCGATGCAGACAGGATGAAGGTTGACTTGCGTACGGCGCCCAAGGGTGGACGGTCAAATTTTTTATGAGAATTAATTGTGAATTATAGATTCAACGAATTTATTCGTGACACGTTTGATGTGAAGCATATTGAATACGATTTCAACAAAAAGATTCGGCAAAGTAATTGCTTACACTAATTAAAATAAAATAATTTATTTTTCTACGACAATTGCTTCGAAGGGATTAACCACTTCTTTTTCAAGTACCATAACCGTAAAACTTACATTCAGAATTTACAAAAAATATCATAATCTCAATCCTTTATACAGGGGTGAATGAGAGCACCCGTATCAGCAATTTTTTTCAAAAACGGCTAGTCGTAGAGAGTTGGGTTAAAAAAATTTATAATAAAAGCCATAATAAAGAATCGAATGGTGATATAATTATTTCTCAGAAAGGTCGGCGTCCCGAGTAGTTTGCTCCAGAAACTCCAGAACTCCAGAATTTTAAATGGCACCATAGGTCGAAAATGGTATCGTTAAAAAGATCTTTAAGAAATAAGCAAGTTTTGTAGGAAAAATTATTTTATTACTCCCTCCCCTTTTCAGTAATATTCGATTGCATATGGGTGAATGAGACCACACGTATCAGTCTTTTTTTTCAAAAACGGTAGGTCGTAGAGAGTTGGGTCAAAAAAATTTATTATAAAAGCCGTAATAAAGAATCGAATAATGATATTATTATTTCTCGGAAAGGTCGTCATCCCGAGTAGTTTACTCCAGAAACTCCGGAACTTCAGAATTTTAAATTTTATAGATCGAAAGTGGTATTGTTGAACATATCTTTAAGAAATAAGCAAGTTTTGTGTGAAACATTATTTTATTACTCCCACCCCTTTTAAGTAATGGTAGTCTCATTCACCCATATGCAATCGAATATTATTGAAAAGGGGAGAGAGTAATAAAATAATTTTTCCTACAAAACTTGCTTAATTTTGCAAGGTCTTTTCAACGATACCATTTTCGACCTATGGTGCCATTTAAAATTCTGGAGTTCTGGAGTTTCTGGAGCAAACTACTCGGGATGACGACCTTTCCAAGAAATAATAATATCACCATTCGATTCCTTATTATGGCTTTTATTATAAATTTTTTTGACCCAACTCTCTACGACTTACCGTTTTTGAAAAAAATGACTGATACGGGTGGTCGCATTCACCTATAACATGCAATCAAATATTACTTAAAAAGGGTGGGAGTAATAGAATAATTTTTCCTACAAAACTTGCTTATTTTTGCAAGATCTTTTCAACGATACCATTTTCGACCTATGGTGCCATTTAAAATTCTGGAGTTCTGGAGTTTCTGGAGCAAACTACTCGGGACGCCGAAGTTTCCGAGAAATAATAATATCACCATTCGATTCTTTATTATGGCTTTTATAATAAATTTTTTTATCCCAACTCTCTACGACTAGCCGTTTTAGAAAAAAATTGCTGATACGGGTGCTCTCATTCACCCGGTATAGACAATAATACCGTAAGTTAATCGGATAAATCATCATTACAGGGTGGCTCAAAGAAACTAAATTTAAAGGTTATTAAACGGAAACCAAGGTCACCTCTAATCCCTAAGGAGCTTTGAACAGTAGCGGTGAGCTAAAGTTCTGTAGTTTCTGTTGTGGATTAGTTAGGTGTTTGCCGTTTAAAATGGCCTTTTTAATTTCCAACGCCTCCCATAATGACAATAACCGTCCCTTCTCCGCCTGGTGTAATAGCACGATGGTATTGCTATCCAGATTGTGACCTTCATCCAAGCAATGTGTCGAAAAACCTGTTGACGCACGTAGATTGGCTACGTCAGCCAAGTGTTCCTTGATCCGAATGTTAATGGATCTACCGCTTTGACCAACATATATCGCATTACACGTATTGCAATTAAGCTGATAGATCCCATTTTTAGAAAGTTTAAGTGATAAGTGATAGAGCAAATAATTTTTTTAATAATCAAATATTGAGTCAGATGTGGTTATTATATTTCTTACAAAACAATCAAAAATGTTAAAAATATTGAAAGTGAAATGGGGGCAGTTTGTGGTGACAGTTGCCCAGAGAAAATAACGATTTTAAAGGGCACAATATTATTTAATCAGAGTAGTTAGTCATTTGAAGTTGACATGAGGCCTAACATGTCAAGTGAGGTGACAGCACAGGAAATGGTTAAGGTTGCATTAATTTGGAGAAATTGTAAAAATGTTTAAGATATCCGAATCAATAGCTTTGAAGATTATAAATGAGCATCGGTCAAAGGTCAGCGCAATATGGGTGTTATGAATGTTATAACCACATAAAAACAACACCGTATTAAATTTTGCAAGGAGTGTTTAAAAATGTATGACGATGATCCAATCGATATCAGCAACCGAAGTTTCGCTGGATATGAAATTTGGGTTCATTTTGATGATTGATTCTATGCAGAAGTTTCAGTGGCAATCCGAATGTTGTCTTTTTTAAATATTTAAATATGTTGTTTCTGCTGATGACTTTAATATTTTAGTATTTTGAAGGAATTCTTTGAATTCACATTCATAGTTAATGAGACTTTTTACACTTTTATTTTCTTAAAATATAGAAAAATTACTTCAAAGACCTAACAAATGCATTGATGTTAATAGAAGAAATAATACTATAATATAAAAATATAAAATAAGGAAGATTTCCGTTTCCTTCTGTCTCATACCGCGAACTTGAAAATCTCCCTTCATATTTACTAAATATATGCGATAGGCAAAGATAACATAAGTAATAATATTTATCTTCACTTTAGACTTAATAGAGCCCAAACTAATTCACTTCGGTTTAGTGTCTAACCATTGAAGTTGAGGAAAGACGTTAGAAATATATATATATATATATATATATTATAATGTCATTTGAAAAGCAAATGTTACATTTAATAATTATATTTACTTTGCATTAGTAGTCAAACTGTTTAATACTTTGAAGATATTGTAATTAATTTGATATTACAATTTTGAAAATGAGTAATTAAATATTCAAAAAGTAATTAGGAAATTAATTTGCTATTTCAACGCAAGCGTTGTTAAAATAATAAAACTAATTTTTGCTTATGGGTAGGTACCCCAAATTGCAAACATTTATCAAGAATGATCACACCAAATATTGCATTCGTTTGTAACGGGTAGCGAGTGTTAACATCATGCAATTAATTATCAAATTTAGAAATGTGCTCATAACAAGTTCACATAAACGTTGTAGGCATAATCTGGAGTAGATTATTGTTTGTTTTCAAAACGTTTGCTATTATTACATAACGTAACTTTTTATGGACGAAGTAAATAAATTGCATTTTAAATTTCAGTATACCAGCAGTGCAGAGCTCAGTAAAATACTCCATAATAATTAGGTATTATATAGCCAAATAGAGTAGAATTATAAAACTAAATTAAGAAGTACATTATAAACAATAATAATAATAATAGATTTACTTAATTATATTGTTAAATCTTCAGGTGCTTATTCGTTCCGGATGTTGGCGATCATCGTGGGTAAAGCCAAGAAGATTCTACTGAGGCAATGTTAATGGGGTGGTTTCCCGTTGCCTTCCCATAGTCTACAGATCGATCTTAGACTTTTGAATCGCAATTCACTACATAATATCCGACGCGATCAGTATTAGAACTGCGGCTTCCCGCTCTTTAGTCAAACCGTGATGGCAGACTACTGGTCATTGTTAAATAACATTAGTAAAATAATTTTCTGTTTTGCATTTCGTACTATTTCCTTATTCTTTTCATTACTATTCAAAAATGAAAATATAAAAGAATAAATTGAAATTATATTTGAGCTTTCAAATGTGTTTACACTCTTCATCAGAAATGAATTAACATATTTATATTATATATAACTCGATATAGATATTTTAAAATATGTTAATTTATTTAAAAAATTTAATAAACTTTAAAAAATATATTGCTTCTATCGACCAATATCCAATTTGAAATAAAACCTTAATATATAATGACAACTAATGTCTAGTTCATAATACATACGATATATTGAAACTAACTTTTTCGTACTTTTTGTATTCCAAAACGGATTATTTATATTCAATATTAAGTTGCCTGACTCAATATTTAAAATCAAACTTTGCACTTTCAATTTAATTCATCCCTTGTGATTAAATTTCATAAATATTTAGGAAATGTTTTTGAAAAACAGTTCAAAACATTTTAAATGAATATTAAATTATAAAGAGTAAGCTAAGGCTTTGTTTTAATACAAAATTTTTATTAAAATACAAGAACGTGTAAAAGGAATTAGCGATAATGTTACAGAAACAGAAACAATAGTCCGCATGGCATATTTCATATTTTAAAAATGTTAATAGTAACAGCATTTTTAATTGAATATTTTTATTTATAGCATGTCCTATTATTACCTAATCTTAAAATATTTGCTTTTTAATTTTAAGTAAAATATTTTGTTATATTAATTTTAAGATATTTCTATTAAAAAATATCGAATATTAAAAAATTTTAAATTCCGATAGGTAAGTATTTGGTGTGTTTACTTGTATATTATTATACCCTACAATTTTAATTAAATTTCTAAACAAATTTTATGACAGTTTTAATATGAGTGAATAAATTACAAATTGTATTATAATGTTATTAGATAAATATATTTTAATACTATAAGTGACTGAATTATAATAAATTCTAAGTCATATCTGACTATTAAAGTTAAAATGAAAATCTATTACAATATATTAAAACTTTTAGTTACAATCATCCGTTAAATTCCAACAACGACATAGGTATATATATTTCGATCCTATTAGATCTCATCAGTACATCAGTGATAATTGTAATCAATACTGTGATTTGGCGCTAAAATATTTTCTTAGTTCTATCTTTGGTTATTATCGGTTGATCCCCAGTTTTCGTTCTTCAGCTTTATTCGAGAATTCAGTGTGTACAGAATTCAAACTAGAAATTTTTGCCTGATAATTCAATCAGCGATTACATAGCGCTACTGCAGTGATTGCATAAAATTTATATGTAGGTAATAATATGGATTTACATAAATTCTTAATTCTTTAAATACGACTTATGCAATTGAAGCTAGCAGATTGATTAATTATACTATCGTAAATTACACCCCCGTAAACCCTCAATCGCGTGTGAAGGTAAATACCTAATAGGCCCTCGAGACAACCGTAAATAGTTTTTAATATTTTGTCCTATACAATTCATAAAAAAAAATCAATAATATCTTTTCAATTTATACAAGCATTACTTGTTAGTCTATTATTATCAACAATTACATCAAAGTACCGAGTTGTGGGGGGGGGGGGGGTCGCTACGCCACCGATTCATTTTAAAGAGTGGGTTAGTGAGACAGTGAGCGAGCGAGCGAGTAGGCGAGGACTTTTAAGTTTTACATATATTGAAATATTAATTAGAAATTAAATTTTTAATGAAATTTACGAAAGCAATTATTGAAACTTCAATTTTAACGTCTGAGAACAAAGACTTTCAAAACTAAATTAATTAACAAAATTGTTTAATTATTGTGAAATATGAAACTTCATTAGCTAAATAAGCTTTTGCCAATATTGGTGTACAATATAAAATTTATATTTACTTGATATACTTGAATACATATTTCGCTTTTTTTGCAGCTCGTTCCTATAAATATGTAGCTTATTTGCAGCTCGTTATTTAACATTATAAATATATAATATCGACTTAAAAATTAAAAAAAAAAACTTAATTATTTTTTACTATTATGTATAATAATACTATATCATAAATAGTTTTAGATTTTAGAATATCTATTTCATCTTGAATCATTTTAAGGGTTTGTGGTGTACTTGACCATGTTCTTATAAACCATTCTTCTTCGATAAGTTTTCTTTGCGCTCACTTGTAACACCAATGGATTGGAAGATATTGGAGAAAAGGGACAAACGTGCGTCATATTTTTGTCTCCTGCGTATAATAATACGTAAAATTTTCTAGAAAATAAACTTATTGCATTGTTGATATACATTGTATTAATCTGTAAGTTACTGATCTTTTTTGCTTTTTAGTTTTTACGTATCACGCCTGGCTACATGCATAGCAAACAAATCAATTACGCTATTTCCTGTCTATTTTCCGTAACAATAATTTATTTCTAAGCCAACGGTCCTTAGAATCCAAGCTCTAGTATCTCATTAGATGAATGGTCAACTGTGTAAATTGAATTACTCTGTTATATTCTCGTATTTATTATCACTAATATTTGGGTAGATTTTACATATTATTACTTGTGAAATTTCCTGAAACCATTATAACAAAATTATTTTATATCTTTGGAAACTCAATATTGATTTGTTAATATAGATTATGAATAACCAATAAGTATTGTGGAGAACAACAACATAATGAGAACATCAGTTGCTAATGTAGTTATAACAGACAGATATATGTATTTGGTATACTACCTATATAATCTCCTAATATACCTCATAATATATTCGTAAAATAATTAATTTATATGGTAGAAACTACGCGTTTATTAAAAAAAACTGTTTTAATAATACTAATTATTAATGTCAGTCTGCCACACAATTTATTTAACTAATCAAAAAATAAATTTTCTTCATCTTTTCGACCAAATAAACACAAGTTTTGTAATGCTATAGCTAATGGAAATATAAATGTAATTTTCAATTTACCCTGTGTTAGAATTTAGCTAAATTAAATTAATACGAGTATTTGTTAAATTTAATGCACTAAGAATCTTGAAGTTAAAGTAGGTTAAACTGGGTTTATCATGTAAACCGTTAATGTTTCATGCATACAATCTATTTAATTTTTTATGGCATAACTAATTTTGGAATAAAAAAACAAAATTATTTGTGAATTCTGAAAGCCTACCCAGTTTTAAAAAATATTTAATAATTAATATTAAAAAGAAAGAAAGAAGGTGAAATTGATGTACAGTATGTTGACTAATAATTAAATTTTCAATTAGGTTGGTAGCTACTTGTATTTGTGGTAGATGGAACATAATCGATGGAAAATGAGGCAAATAAATTTTATATAAATATCATAAATAATTAGACACATATAATTCATAACAAAGCTTTTTAAATTATTCAAAGCACTTACCATTATTTCATATTTTAAATAAATTCCAATCGAAGAATAAATAAACTAATCGAAAATGTTCAATAAAGTTACATCCATTCATGTCATTTCTTTAATAAAGCACAGCAATACAAATAGCATAATGGCATTAATTAAAAAAAAAACTTATTATGTGAATTCGCCTAGCACGAAGCCACCACGGGGTTTTCAGCTAGTAACGGGCACACCTCCCTAGAAACGAGCATGTTGCGAATCACAAACAATTGGCAAACGTGAGGCCAATTTTATTTGTAACTATCCACATTGTAGATTAATCAAAAACATGTCTTTTAACAATACGTACGAATTTTCTAAACTGTCTAATAAAAGCACGTCTACTTTCTCAAGTCGTAAGAATAAAACTACACTCACTCACCAACACTCCATTTCGTATATTGATCTCTTTCCCACTATTTCACCTGTACAGCCTCGCGAACTTCGAGCTGCTTTAAGGGAAAATCACCCGCTTTTCGCGTTTGCGGAAACAGCAGCAATGGATCCCCAGTTCTCCTACTAACCTATTATGTATTGCAAGCCCCGGCGTTTCAGCGCAATTGACAAACGGGTATTGCGCGTTGAAATATTTCCTTAAATTATCTTAATTATGTTTTTCTTACTTTCTAAGGGTACTTTTACTAAAGCAGACTACAATTTTTTATTCCTTTAATAATTAACAATTTTAATGAATAAATGAATTGGACAGAAATCGTCAACAATGTTTCATTCGATTTTCCATACTACTATTGAACCCTTACAATATTACGAAATGTCGTAATAATTAAATAAAATGAAAGGTGAAAATCAATCTTCACTGTCTTCCGATAATAGAGCAAACAACGCTTCCATGACGAAAACTGTATTGGTAATGGGGAAGAACTTCAAGCGTACACCCCTAGAAAGCAGGGTTGTCCATTGTTATTTAAGTGAGTGTGAACGGAAAACGTATAGACATCTATTATATTTTCTAAAAACTTTTCTTTTAAGTTAATTTCGCTCGACTGAAATTTAGGTTGATATTGACCTAGTTATCCCTGTTACAACATGCAAAAACTGAACTGAACGTTGAAGTTTTCCCAGAAAAAGCTTGTAATTTTCCTGGATATAAATACTTCTGCTCTCACTGTTTACTTAATCATGTTTGCCACAAATTAATTAGTGCACTCTGGATTGAATTGATTACTGAAGTTTGATCAACATGCATTTTTTGCGTAACGATAATGGTATTCTATGCAGAAGTTAATAAATTATGCCCAATTATAATTGTATAATAATTTTCACTCTGCAGTGGTTAAAAACGTAATATTGTTAATTAATAGTTTTGTAAATTTTGTCATAATCACACCAAAGGTAGTTTCAATTTAAGGAGTGAAAAGTGGGGAGAGAGCTGGAAGATGATTTAGTAATTTAAGTTTTAGGGTTAATATTACGCACTGTTTCTTGCCAACACCACCGGCTTGATATACAATACCCGTAGTGCAGGTTAGAATTAGTTATAAATTATAAAAGTTAAGCTGCCCTTTTCTTCTACATTTAATTAAGTGCATAATGGTTAAGTGGTTATAAGTGGTTAAATAAGCTACATGAAAAAATATATAAAGCCTGCTGAGATTAAATGAAATGTAAAGGGTTCGTTCTCAAAATATCGCTTTCGTATTTCTGACATTCTAAAATGTTTTAAGTAAATAAGTCGGAGAACTTTTAACTACAAATTTTATAGCCCTTCAGATATCCAAATACTGTGAATTCATGAAATTAAGTTCATGTCAAATTCATTGATATTGTATAGAGTAATTTACATATTGTAGGATTTTTTAAGTGTTGCATATAGGAAAAAATATGTTAGTAATGTTAGTAATAAGTCGTGGTAGATAGATTAATGTAAGAAACTTAAGAAGAGGGATTTGTTTACTCAAACTGCAGTAAGATGAGCGAATACAACGGGCAGGATTATCGAGTGTAGATAGACGACAGTACAAGTCAGGAGATGCATAACGATGAAGTGGTGTTGAACGAATAAGATAGAAGACCATTTACGTTGCCATGGTCGAATCTTGTAAGGAGTAATTAGTAAAATATATTTCGATGTTATATTTTATTAATTCGAATTAACGAGGTAAATCCTATATGGATTTTGCATTTTTAACGATTATGGTAAACGATTTAACGATTTATTGTGTTTGGTGTGTAAACAAATATTATTAATCACATTCTCAGTATCTCTCATCTTCTCATCTTTTAATAAATCAAATTCATTCACCGCACTGGCATCTATTTTTTTGAAACCACGGTCAGGAGGAACCAAACTACAGCCCACATCAATACAATCATTAATTGGAATAAGCCCTTAATAAGAGAAATAACAATTAATAGTAAGAGAATTAAACACAACTTTGCTTCACAACGTCATGTTATAAATAATAGTCCAGTCATTATATACATTTGAAAACGCAAATGAACCGAACTGGCTGATTTTTATATATTGTGTAGGGGAGGCTTAGAAAAGCTTAACTTGAAGTTTTCGACCAAGATTTCCTAGGAGCTTCCTCCGCCACGTTGAAAAAAAGGAAAAATTTGGTTTTCTTGCGATAACTCGACTCTCCGTCATGGTACAAAAATTGTGACTCAATACTTTTTTGTTAAGCATTTTTTGTTCTACAATTTAGTTTATATGAATTTTTCGCCTACCGTTGATCGTTGTTGAGGTATCGAATGTGAAAGTAAAAAATTAAGTGCTTGGAACTTGTATTTTACCATTTTCTCCTTTCTCGTAATACATATCGAAAAAACATCCATTATCAAACTTATAGAGCATTTTAATATCTGCAATTTAGTTTTATTATTTTATTTTCAAGACAAAAATTACGACTTGTAGCGCGCCGTAAAGTTGGTAAATCCGCGCAAAGTTGTGATTTCATAGCTCACGCGATTTTATAGATAATCATACAGTCATTCTACGAACGAGATAATGATAAAGTCGAAAACGATGCTACCCGGAAGCAAAAAATGGCGTCGTGTAGAAGAAAACTTTCTAAGAAAGATAGCGCTTTTTGCATCGCTCTAGCTGGTGTAGAACATAACCTAAAAAATTGCACAAAGTCGAAAAAACGGTTTTTTGCAATTTAAGAATAAACGAAGCATCCTACAAAAGAATGTCAAAGTAGAATGTTGTAGACAATGAAGAAACCTATCGAATGCGAATATGAGGATAAAATTCGTTATTTATTTTCCGAGAAAATCGAAAAATAACGGTCAAAAATTGTTGCATGTTGGCCCACTGCAATTTTTGCAAATAAAGGAACAAGCAATCTCTGCTTTTCTGCACCCATAGGCAGCTCCTCATTTTTCCTTGCACTAAAAAATAAATTGAACCACCTCTCACTACTTCCACCAACGAAAAGCGTAGCACGCCAGCATATTATTCCGTACATATCACCAGGTGCAAACGTGGCTCGGATTTTACATGGATCCTAAGGAATGGGATTGGCGACGAACAAATTATGGACTGGAACCGGTTGTGAGCATAGTTAAACCCGCACCACCTGAGCTTTTAAAGCTCATATCGTGCAAGTGCAAGAAAAAATGTGGAGCTGCCTGTGGGTGTAGAAAAGCAGGGATTGCTTGTTCCATTATTTCCTTAAATTGCAGTGGGCAAACATGCAACATCGCCAAAATCGATATCCTGCTCAATGAGGATTATAAGGATGATTCGACAATCGAAGGATCATTTTATGTGGTTAGAAAATCTCCACAACTCGATGAGTATTCCGAACAGAAAGACTGTGAACCATGACCATCGAAATGAAGAAAAATATAAGTATTAAGAACGATCCTCCATTCATCTCCATATTGTCCTGTACAACGTAAAAACATGTATTTGAATAATTATTAATTTTATACATATAATATGATTCATAATAAATTTTGCTGCTTTATTTATTTATATTGTTTTATAAAATCGCGCGAGCTGTGAAATCACAAATTTGCGCGGACTTACCAACTTTACGGCGAGCTACAAGTCGTAATTTTTGTCTTAAAAATAAAATAAAAAAGCTAAATTGCAGATATTAAAATGCTCTACAAGTTTAATAATGAACGTTTTTTCGATATGTATTACGAGAAAGGAGAAAATGGCAAAATACAAGTTTCCAGCACTTAATTTTTTATTTCCACGTTCGATACCTCAACAACGATCAAAGGTAGGTGAAAAATTCATATAAACTAAATTGTAGAGCATAAAATGCTTAACAAAAAAGTATTGATTCACAATTTTTGTACCATGACGGAGAGTCGAGTTATCGCAAGAAAACAAAATTTATCCGTTTTTTCAACGTGGCGGAGGAAGCTCCTAGGAAATCTTGGTCGAAAACTTCAAGTTAAGCTTTTCTAAGCCTCCCCTACACAATATATAAAAATCAGCCAGTTCGGTTCATTTGCATTTATATGCCATTTTTTCGGACATAATGACTGGACTATAATATCTACTAACACATTGATTTATCACAACCCACCATCATAGCGCCTGGTTTTTGCACTCCTTTTAGCAGGAAGTCGCGAGGACTCCAGATCGTCTAACATTCAACAGCCTCTAATGTATTTTTCAATTGGAGCCACGGCCTATCACTGTATGTATTGCGATATTATGTCTCTAACGACACCATCCGCATACTTACCGATTTTAAAACAACCCTTTTTTGATTTCTGCTTATATATTCTGCCACCACAACCTCGAGAATATCCACCAAGACTTGGGCCTCTGATCCAATGCAAACAAATTTTACAATTTTGTGGCTAACGACACCTATAATATTTTAACAAAATCTCCAAAAACTTAAAATTACCCACAAAACTATAATACAACAATCAAGTCTATTTTGTATCACCTAGACGCTATTATAGCGTCGTTTAAAATGATATGTGATACCGTTTCGCGAAAAACGCTATATAATAACATAACGTTTAACCGCTATAATAGACTCGTGTCTAGAGACAGTATATTTTGTTTTTGATCCTGAATCCTTACGCATGCGCATTTGTTTCTTTTTTGTACTTAAGAAAATCAAATGTAATTTTGACAGCTGTCAAATTTCGTCAAAGTACGTTTATTATTAAATTATTTCCTTCTATAATAATAGACCGTAAACGGTAATACTACCTACTAATTGTTTAGTAGTTTCAGTGTAAAATTTGTGATTACAAATGTAAATAAAAGGACAATTATTAAAAAAATCACTTTAAAGCTCATATAGGCGAAAAGCCGTCTTTAAATTACCACATTTAAATTATTTCCTTCTACAATAAACTGGCGTTCATAATAATTATTATAATATATTTAATATTATTAAATATAATATATTTAATATATTATATTAAATAATTAATTTGTTAACTTTAAAGACGGCTTTTCGCCTGTAAGAGTTTTAAAGTGATTTTTCTAATAATTGTCCTTTTATTTACGTTGTGTAATCACAAATTTCACACTGAAACTACTAAACAATTAGTAGTATTACCGTTTACGGTCTATTATTATAGAAGGAAATAATTTAAATAATAAACGTACTACTTTGACGAAATTTGACAGCTGTCAAAATTACATTTGATTTTCTTAAGTACAAAAAAGAAACAAATGCGCATGCGTAAGGATTCAGGATCAAAAACAAAATATACTGTCTCTAGACACGAGTCTATAATAGCATCTAGGTGATACAAAATAGACCTGATTGAATGTCTAATAAAATTAAAAAACCTGTAAGGCCCGAATAGATTAGGAGCTTTATTTCCTTCTTCGCAGATCCAAAAACGTGCTCCTTTCTGTTTCCATGCACCTCCAAGATTTTCATTGTCACATCTTCACTTCGGAAAGACCAAAATAACTGCATTTTTATCTCCTTCTTTCTCGATGGATCAAAATACACATAGTAACCAAATTATTTTGTTCTTTTGGTTCTTTTTTGTCAGACTCGCACTTTCACGACCTATTCGTTTCGAAAACCAAAATTAAACTCCTATTGTTGATTTTTTTTCATCATCTAGGTCTCCACTTGTTTTTTTTTGTTTGTTTTTAAAAAACATCCTACTTTCTTCTTTATTTATAACTAGAGTCCGGATAAAAAAGCATAAAAAATGAGAAAAAAAGTGCTTAAAAAAGCACCAATTAATACTAAAAAAAACATCAACTTTGTCAAAAAAAAGCACAAATTTTATTAAAAAGAAGCATAAACAATAATATATTATAGGCCAATGTTATAGCGCCCGCGCCTTATATTCCTCGGTGCTTCGCACCTCGGAATATAATCTTGGCGCTAGGGCTATAATGCATGTCTTCACAACCGTGGTTATATATACAATTTTTTCCACTACTAGGTTTATTACAATTCTTTTAATTTTTGTTAATACAAAAAATTTAATTTAAAATATTTATTTTAAATAAATTATAAAACAAATGACAGTCTTTTGTTTTCTTGATTTGATATTCTTGACAATTTTAAATTAATTGTGATTAAAAGTTGAAATTTGAAGTTTATGAGCTGTTTAGTGAGTTTTTCTAACTGTTTTGTAATAGAAAATCTACTACCGGAAAATCCTTTGTGTTTTCGCATTAAATTTTATTAGTAAATTAAATAAATCGTGGTTCGTCAAATTAATTCACATTAATTCGAATTTAATAAAAAATTTAAAATTCAATTAATCTGTTAATAAAGCGTTTTTAATAGTTTAAATACAATTAAATAGCATTTCTCCATTTTTCTACATCATCTTATAACATCATTTTTCTTGTCGCCAAATTATCGTAAAGTATCATTTTGTTCATTATTAACTACTATCGGAGTAAAAAGTTCTGACCCCTGAGTTTGAAGTCTTATATTTCAAAAAGTAATTGA
Organism: Rhagonycha lutea; assembly: GCA_958510855.1. Lineage (NCBI taxonomy): Eukaryota > Metazoa > Arthropoda > Insecta > Coleoptera > Cantharidae > Rhagonycha > Rhagonycha lutea. The sequence goes on from OY294037.1 coordinate 54,346,930, forward strand.
TGAAATTTTATGCACTAAGAAGATACAGATGAAGAATTTAATTTTGTATAGCATAATATAATTTCAAAGTGATAGGCTTCATAGTGTGGTTTTGGCATACAGATATTTAAAAAAAGAGGCACAATTTATGCAACAATTAGCACATCGACAACTTTACAATTTTTTTCTCGTAAAGTGTTTTCTCAAATTTAATGAAATTTGAACTGTAGATACCTACATCTTTTATCTCTATTCCCAAATTTTTGTAATGATATATATTAAATATTTTTTGAATTATTAAGTATAACAGTAAAGTATAATAACTTCGTTATTATAACGAAATTTTTTAAAGTAATTGGATATATCAATCGAAAACTATGGTAGAGTATTATTTTTCAATTAAATAAACAAAATTTTTAATTATATTCCAAACTATGGCAGTTTCAAAATAATAAAATGCGATAGAATTAATAGTTTACGGTGTGTAGGGACGGAAGGGAACGTAATGTTCATGCCCTTATTGTTGAAATACGGCAATCGCTGATCCATAATATTAAAAATTATAATATTAATAATAACGTGGCATGTGCCGCCTATATACAAAAACTCATTTTACGATTTCATACGGTCGCAAAACGTGCATCTCTGATTCTATGCTTCTCTGTCTAATAAGGAAATTATTTAAAAACCATTATTTTATTGTTTAAAAATGAATTGTTTAAATATTTTTGTAGGGAATGTCTTTTAATACATTTATTACAGCTATTAACAAAAATTTGTTTAAATTGAACAATTATGTACAAAGAAAATATCGACTTATAGAAATCGACTTTTAACAGCAATTTGACAAAATTCCAATAAAATTTTTATATTGCTAAAGAGAGTATACTTTTATCTATGTACTACATAAATTTTATGTAATTTGAAAAGAAAATACGATAGTTGTAGGTATTTGAAGTTGCAACTTTTCGTAATGAGTGCTAAAAACTACACTTTTTTGAACATTTTTTTAAATAATTATAAAAGGGCGTTAGTTAGAAGTATAAAATTTTAATATGACATTTAGCAATAATTAATTGATATCATATATTTTTTTCAAATCTTTTCGCTGCTAACTTTTGATTTTATTTGACTTCAAACTCAGGGGTCAGAACTTTTTACTCCGATAGTAGTGGTTAACAATAGAAATATTGTTCACCTCTAGTCTAAAATGAGTCACTTCTGGAGTTTCTAACCTAAGTAAAAATGATAGCCTATATGACTAGTAGTGGAAAAAAGTATTAATTTAATTTTTGTAACAATTAAGAATTTTTCCAAATTTTCTGTAGTCTAAATTATTCATCCTTTTGTCACTTAATAGATTTTTGTAGGCAGAAAAACTTCTTTCGACATCTACACCACGATCTCTAGATCGTGATCTACACTAGTAATAGGTGCAAATTTGAATTTTGCTACAAGTGAGGGTTCCATTTCAAAATCTTCAATAGTTTCTGCAGCTATTGTTTTGGCTATATAATTTAAGATTTTTAATCCTTCATTTTTCTCTAACACATCATTCAATTTCTTTTTATGTTGTCTCCAAGATGTCCTATGATGCTAGTGGTAGAGTTTTTAAATTTTTCTACTAAATCTAAGGATTCAGCCAAAGGCCATTTGCTGCTTTTCGAAAGATTTTATAACATCAGTAAAAAAGTTACAGTAGCATTTAATAAATATGTGTTATTATTAATAAATTACGAATTAAGGAATAATATTAAAAGTTATATTTGAGCTTTCGGTTTTGCATTAAGACCTTCGTCAGAAATTACAAATAATAAGCTCAAATATAACTTTTAATATTATTCCTTAATTCGTAATTTATTAATAATAAAACATATTTAATTTCACGAATTAATAATAAACCAATTTTAGCATTTAATAAATGCTAAATTTGCTTTAAGTTCTGGATTCTTTAATACAATTTGGCAATCCTCAAAAAGTCAAAAAAAAGCACACAAAAAAGCATATAAAACTTGATACCAAATGAATTCTTTTCAGTTAAAACACAAAATTTTTAAAAAAATTTTCAGCTGCTTCGAATTTTCAGAAAAAGCATAATAGCTACAAATCTGGACTCTATTTATAAGTATACCTAATCATTCGGGTGCCTAGATAAAATTAACAATATAAATCTAACATATTATTATAACAAATTTTAAAATAATAATATTTTTCTTTACATTTTCTTAAATTTATTTAACCAAATGGTCTACTTTCTTTCACACCTCGTCATCCTTAATTTCTTGGAACCATGGTGTCCGTTGCAATGAACGCATATCCTTGATGGCAACCCTTTTCAAAAGAATAAATCATCACATAAAGGCTTTACTTTTCTAGATTTGAATGATACTGATAAATTATGTTTTTTTTTTATAATGCCTTTATGTTACTGTTGCTCGCAGACACGTGCATGACGACCATTTCAATTGTGGTCGCAGACCCCTCGTTTGGTCAAAAAATATCACCGCAGTATATAACTTTATTTAAATTGGTTAGTTATTAACTCGTGATAACAAATTAAATGGCATTTTTAAATAATTTTAAGAGTTATAATTAAATTAAATTATAATATATTTTTACTCTTCGTCAGAATAATAATAATAATCTATCCATCTTATTCGTCTTTTTTTCTTAATTTCTTTAATTTTTTTTAAAATTAAATAATATCTTTATACAAACTTTGATGGTTTAAATTTTAGCAAGATAGTACTCTCTATGGTATTATATGTGACTTCAAATCATCATTTATCATTATTGAGACGAGGAAATCCTAAGCCAATCTTGAATCCTAAAATGTGTTCTAAAGATTGTAAATCAATATCAAAAGAAAAAAAGAACTTACTTAGCCTTATTCCTCTGAGTAGACCAAACTTTCAACGAATTTTAAAAAAATTTAAAAGAAAATGCTATACATACACAATCTCCCATACAGTTGTAATCACGAATAATGAAGCTTACGTCACAACCATCTGAATTAAGTACTTCTCCGTAGTATTGCTTCTTGATAGAAGCGTCGTGACCTTTAACAATGCTTGTTAAAGGCGTTCATGGCAGATTACACCTCGGTGGTTTGCCATTGCCTTCCGAGGGGAGAGACGGTCAGAATAAAGTTCTTACTTCACTCGGATTCGAACCGGGTGATTAGCGTTCATAGTCAACTCGCGTGAACGCTATGCTCCGACCGCCTCTGATTTAAGTACAGACAACCTTTTTTCTTAAATTAATTGTAGTAACATAGGTGAAACAAAGACACACTATATTAAATTATTCTTAAATGTCTGATTTTAGAAATCTTTTACGTCGAAAATTATCTGACACCCAACGTATGAGATAGAAAGAGATAGATAAGGTACAATAGTTCTTAGCGTGCATAATAATTTTAATGAAAGTAGTTTTTATAGTGACTGTTGCTTTAATTTTTTAACAAATTAGTTTGATTTTGTTAGGTTATACTATTTCCATTTCATTAGAGCAGGGTTTCTTAAATTTTTGATTTCCCAAACCGTTTTTGGTATGAATTTGACCGTGAACCCACTTATTTCATAAAAGTCATAAATATTGTTAAAAATAAAATTTTAAGCTTATTAATTATTAAATTTTATGATGTAAATTCATTATATCAAACACTTATGTGACTCACAATTTTCGTCTTATTTCATACAAATGCCGTTTATGACGAAGCTTCATTATTCGTGCAAGTGGTACAAGTAACGGTCAGTGAAATTATTTGTAAAACATTTATTTGTAAAAATTTGTTTCATGCTAACACAACATAATACACATGAGAGATCTGTATAGGTTTGTTCGTTTGTATGAACTAACTTGCTCGGTTCAAGTTAGTGCAATGTACTATGTTCATTTGGCTGCTCAGTTCATGACCAAACATAAATTTCTTGCTCGACCTCCATAGAAGGAGTAGGCAGTGCAAGTTAGAACACTATCTAACTTTTGTGGTGGGAGTATTTTGTCTCGAAAGATAACCCAGTTCAAGTTAGTTCATACAAACGAACAAACCTAATGTCAATTTAGAAATACTTATTGACGATAAATGTAATTGTGATTCGAATTTTCAAACACAACACACTTACGGCCTAAAGACAAGATTGTTGTCAAACAAAAATAAATTGTACTCAACGTATTTGCCAATTTGCATTAAATCCACAACCTGAGATTGTCTTAATTTATGCTCTCCGACAAAATAGTAACCGAAATTAATTTAGTTTGTTTCATTACAATAATATATTAAAACCAAAATGTAATACAGGGTATAGTGTATACAAAGCTATAGTGATCTTGATATTATACTAAATAATTTAAAATTCATTCATTTTAGAAGTGCAAAACTACAGGATCGAGAAACTCAAATTGTACTGCGACTAAGACGTAGGTCAAAACTGTAGACAACATCTACAAATAAAATGTTATATTCAGTTAAGGTCAAAGTTAGAATTCTAAAAGGATTACTTACACCCCCAAAGAGTTGAATATTAACTATTAGCATTTCTGATGCATCTAAATCTGCAGGATATTTTTGAACGACATAGAGAAAGCATTGGAACTAAAAAGAGCAATAATTATTATAGATCGCTTCTAATTTTTAAATAGTACTTGATAGTGTATACATAATGTACATGACCGCCGCTAGGGGTACTTCCGCCCGTGTGCAAAGTTTAATTTGGCCGCCTTTGTTGCCGATTTTTTTTGGTTTTTTAATATAATTTCCCAAATTTCTACTACTTATTCCCTGCCGTAAAATAAATGACCTTTTCTTAACCCCTATTTTTGGGATTTTGGTCGCCCGTGTGTTTTGCACATTGTGAACAATAGAGCGCGGCGGCCCTGATAATGTATAATAATAAAATAATGCTTGAAAGTACATCTTCCAAAAATATAAAATATACCTACCTGAAATTGTTCATCAGGATTTAGTAGTTCACTCGATGGAAATTTTTGTAATAGCGATAATACTTCTATCTTCTAAAACAAAAAAATTTTTAATCTTACATACAGAAGATCGATTAGTTTTTCATTGTTTTCACATAAATGTATAATTTATAAGAAAGAATTATAATGTATAAACATATAATTTGTACAAGAAATTCAAATTCCATCACTTTTTAGGTCAATCTTATTTTTGCAATTGAGTCCATTAGTGGTGACGTCACAACGCCTAGAAATTGGCAAACCGTCTAACGCGAATTGACTAAGTGGTTTGCGTCCATTTGAAAAAGAACATAACACGAACATGTGCAAACACGACGATCGCATCAAGGAAAGTGTCAACAGTTTCAACATAACCTTATTTAATTCATTTAATTGTTATAAACTTATATTAATTATGTAAATAATTCACTATTCTATTTTATTTTATTTCCCTAAGTATTTAAAGCAAACCATTTTTTAAATTTAATTGGTTGCTCTCATTCTGGCGAAAAACCATTAGAATGAATGACATTATAATTATTAGTTTAAAGAATATAAAGACTTTTTAAAACCTTTTTAACGTATAGATTTAAATTTCAGGAAACATACTGCGGTTTTCACCGCTATGATGCCTTTTTCTTCGAATTATATTTTATTTAAAAATGTGTTAAAAATAAATTGTCAAACGTAGAAGGTTTCTCCCTACTGTGCAATTTACGCACCTTTTACGTAATGCAATTTTTCAATTACAACACAAATAATAATTTAACTGTCAGTATTTCTAACTTTAGTAGCTTTCTTGATATTCTATTGTAGCATCCAAATTACGAATAATAACCTGTAACCTCCATTTTTTGTACTGAGATCACATACACGTCAAAAATTGAAGTTCGCTACAATTTTTAAAATTAATTAAAAAGTACCTAATAATTTTAACAATAATAATTAATAATTTCACGATAGTCTAATTACATAAATATGTTGTTGTTACCTATGCTCGCTCTTATATAAATACAATTAACTCGAGGTGTACAATCACTGTAGGGAGAAACCTTCTACGTTTGACAATTATTTTTAACACGTTTTTAAATAAAATATAATTCGAAGAAAAAGGCACCATAGCGGTGAAAACCGCAGTATGTTTCCTGAAATTTAAATCTATACGTTAAAAGGTTTAATAAAAAGTCTTATATTCTTTAAACTATTAGTTATAATGTCATTCATTCTAATGGTTTTTCGCCAGAATGAGAGCAACCAATTAAATTTAAGAAAAGGTTTGCTTTAAATACTTAAGGAAGTTTCTGCCATAAAATAGTAGACTATAATAGTAGACTATAATAGTAGAATAGTGAATTATTATTTACATAATTAATATAAGTTTATAACAATTAAATGAATTAAATAGGGTTATGTTGAATCTGTTGACACTTTCCTTGATGCGATCGTCGTGTTTGCACATGTTCGTGTTATGTTCTTTTCAAATGGACGCAAACCACTTAGTCAATTCGCGTTAGATGGTTTGCCAATTTCTAGGCGTTGTGACGTCGCACTAATGGACTCAATTGAAATTTTATACAGGGCAGTCTTGCTTTATTTCGAGTGTTTCTCATTTCGCAGTATTCATTTAGAATTAATATATTTTTTTAGATTATAAACACAGTTCTATATAAAAAAAACAAATTCACAAGAATTGCAAAATAAGGCAAGTCTGTCAATTAGTAAAATAAAGGAATTACTTTTTACTTACAAATATATTGCTTTTTCCAAACTGTGATATCAGGTAACCTGAAGCAAGTACTGAACATTGCATTCCGATTTGAACAACTATAAATCTCAAACCCACTGAAGTTTCATATACTACTACAAGTACTGTCAAAAAATTAGAAACAACAAAGAAGATTAAACCTAATACGATGAAAATCAACGAAATGGGATTGCAGGCATCATTAAATTTTTTCAATACCTTGACGAAAGAAATATACGTCTCGGTATAAACTTTTAGTAAATCTTTGATATTTTCTCGTGGCAATGGGACTATGAAGTCATTTTCGTTTGTTAAAAACAAAGTTGTCCTATCATTGATTACATCTTCCAAGTCAATTTTTAGGTGTTGATTGAATTGCTTATGAACATAGTAGAAAATCCTAAGAAATAGCGATGCTGTTGCTATGAGGTATGACATTGCATGTATAGAAATTAATACACCCACTTTTTCGATTATATTCCATTGGGGTTCAATTTCAAAACAAAATATTAGAATTGACGAAATAGAGAAAAAACAACACCACATTATTAAGCCTATGTAAATACGTATTCGAAAGTTAGTAACAGCATGAATAGGTAATAAAGGGTGTGAAGTAAATGCGTCAAAATGTTTAATGACGGTGTCAAAATGTAGCAGTACTCTATCCATTTTAGGGAATCTGAAGAAGCAGTGAATAATTGTCATGAGTGCAATTTCATACACTATTAAATCGGAAGTTGGGAGTAACAAATCCACCAACTCTACATTATTTTTGATTGCCCTATAAGTACTTAAGGCGCCATAATAATGAGCGAAAAAAAGTACAGTTAAAGATAAAATTGCAGGAACATTGTCCAATTTGAAAAATGTTTGTTTTCTTGTTGGAACCATTACGTTACTTTCATGATTGCAAGTTAAAATGGTTCTAGCCATACCCATAAAGTGCGTAAACTTGAATAACACACCCATAGCACAATTAACACAATTTTTAGAAACCTGATATGACATTTTTGAAAAATATAGCAGAGCTATATTTTAAGTGACCGAAATTACTTTGAGGACAAATTGCATCAAACTAAAATTTTAAAACTAATATCAATATCTAGAACTAAAATTATACTATATCAATTTTGTTATCTCCTGGAATTATAGTGTTCAAATAGATGCAAAACATCAGTAAATATAATTTGGTTGTAATTATACTAAATACTTAAAAAGTCATTATCGATTTGAACATAAATTTAAAATTTACTGAATTTATATTTATATCTGTTACTACAGTTAAAACCCGAAATCAGTTAAAACCCGATGTAACTAGTAAATTCTAGTTTTAACTGGTTTAATTTTAGTTAAAACTAGAATTAACTGATATCTAATAAATCTTTTTAGTAAATTCTAGTTTTAACACTCGTGTCTACAGACAGTATTTTTATTTTTGATCCTGAATCCCTACGCATGCGCATTTGTTTCTGTTCTGTACTTAAGAAAATCAAATGTAATTTTGACAGCTGTCAAATTACGTCAAAGTAGTACGTTTATTATTTAAATTATTTCCTTCTATAATAATAGACCGTAAACGGTAATACTACTAATTATAGTTAAAAAATCTCATCCAATGCAATTTTAATTAAGTTAAAAATCTCAGGTTATTGGAATTGCAATGAAACTAAACGTTTGTTAGTCAACTGTTTCGGTCATTAGTTTCATTGCAATTCCAATAACCTGAGATTTTTAACTTAATACTACTAATTGTTTAGTAGTTTTAGTGTGAAATTTATGATTAAAAATGTGCACATAAAAGGACAGTTATTAATAAAATCACTTTAAAACTCAATAATGTGACAATAAATGTGCACATTAGGGAAGTTTAAAAAATTCATACATAATAATTATAACAGTTTTAATGTTTTACTTTATAAAATATCATTTATACATATTAATTAATTAAAAATTTAATATATTTTTGATCCTGAATCCCAAGAATGCGCATTTGTTTCTGTTTTGTACTTTAAAATACAATAAATAAGGAATACCAAATGTAATTTTGACAGCTGTAAGATTTCATGCATTATAATCATTTAAATTATTTCCTTCTACAATAAACTGGCGTTCATAAATAAACTTCAAAAAATCAAATCAAAAAATGACAGCCGTCAAAATTACATTTGATATTCATAAGTACGAAACAGAAACAAATGCGCATGCTTAGGCATGCTTAGGGTGTTTTAACTGGTATAAGTTTAGTTAAAGATAAAATTGCAGGAACATTGTCCAATTTGAAAAATGTTTGTTTTCTTGTTGGAACCATTACGTTACTTTCATGATTGCAAGTTAAAATGGTTCTAGCCATACCCATAAAGTGCGTAAACTTGAATAACACACAATAAAATTCTAGTTTTAACTGGTATAAGTTTAGTTAAAACTAGAATTAGCTGTTCGGTGTTAGTAAATTCTCGATCTATCACCGTTACAACTAGATTTAAAGTAAAAGTAGACGTAATTAAATAAAAATACTAATTCTTTATTGTTTAAACAAAAATGGAAGGAAACACACGATAATTTAGAATGTTCTTGTATCTCATATTTTGAATTTAAAATTAAAATTTCAAAATGGTTTGCAATTTGCACTACTTCAAGTGCCCGAAATACATCTTTCAAAATACATTTCAAATATAAAATTTGAATTTTGCAGTTACGATTTCACTTGTTATAATTTTTAAATTTTTGTTGATAACTATTTTTTAATAAATTTTTTAATTTCTTTTTATATGGTAAAGGCCGTGTGATACTTGTACTAATTATTAAAATTACTTATTATTACCTATTATTAAAAAAAAATTGTTTAAAAAAATTATAACAAGTGAAATCATAACTGGAAAATTCAATTTTTGTATTTGAAATGTATTTTGAAAGATTATCTATTATTAATTTGTAGGTATTGGTATTTGAAGTACTAAATGCAAACGATTTTGAAATTTATAATTTAAATTCAAAATATGAGGTACAGGAAAATTCTAAATTATCGTGTTTCCTTCTAATTTTTCAATCCAAAACACAAATGAATCACTTATTTGAGAAACCCGATAAATCCACATATGACGTATTTTGACATTTTACGAAAAATTCGTTCCTAATATGAAGACGCATCGTTTACTTTATAAACTAGACAAATACATGCAAGATACATTTGGGGCTAATAAAAAGTCCTTTTTAAAAAGCTATTTCATTTATTAGTACCAAACGGAGAATAGGATGTATGACTTATCAGTAGTCAATTACAACGAACACTGCGGAAAGTGCATGGGTTCAACATGCAGCTTTCCCATGCATGATCAGCTTTTTTAGAATTACCTCATTACAGAAATCTGAGGTGCTGGTTAATGACATAATCTTAACTCCTCCCAACCTAAGAGAAAAATTATAGTTGAATACACTTAATTTTTTAAATTAATATCCTCTAACGGATTCACAATTTCAGATTTTAGTTTTTTGTTAATTTTTTCTTTTAGGTGTGGATAAAATTTTAAAGTTAAATACACAATTACAATAACAATTATAATGTAACTAAAAATGGTATACAAACTGATATTATCATAATGAAAGGTTAATGTTTTTATTGACGAAATTTTTCTTTTTGAATTAATTAGTTGTTTATCCAATTCTTTTACTGCATCCAGATTAATGTCATCCAAATGAATTGGTTCGATGTTCAAATGAATATGATTTTTTTCAGTAGTTATTTCTACTGTTGGTATTTTAAAATGTTTAACATGCGGGTTTAAATTATGGTATGTCCTTAAAACTAGTTTATCAATTTTTAAACTACAATATTTTGGAATTGTTACAATATATGTTCCATTTAATACTAATTTTTCAACTACGTTTGAACAATTACTAGAAACTAAGGTTGCTTTAACAGTAATAATTAACCATTTGTTTTTTGATAATTTTTGAACTTTAGTTTTTGTTAAGTAACTATCCCGAAATTCACAATTTTTATAATTTTCACTAAAATTAATTAAATCGACTTCACGTGGATTATTTTTTGTTATTAAATTAGTAACTTGTTCACTGCACAAATAATTTAACCGATTGATTTCTTTACACATTTCGTCACTAGATCCATATTGTTTATCGTTCAACATTAGGTAAGAGAATTTTGGAATTATAATTTTGTAATAGGATTCTTGCAACACAGGTGAGGAATAAAGTTTATAATAATCATATGAATTTTGTTCTACTAAAGGAATTTCTAAAATGAATATTATTTGTTCTTGACGTATATAACCTTTGATGTTTATAATCGAATAGTAAGTGTTAAGATTCTCTTCATCGAAGTCATATGGCAATTTTAAATTTGTCAACCTGGAATTTATTTTTGATAATTCGGCTTTCAATTCGTCGTGCATAATTATCGACGGGTGTAATGAATTTAATTTAGCAAATGTAATAGAATTTTCCACATTATCTACAATTTCTATTATTATATCTAGAGCTGAAATTAATTGATTAAAAATAGTATTTAGAATTACAAAACTATCAATTTCATTAAAATATAAAGTGGTAACATTTTGCATTACCTTAGCAATTTCGTTTATTCGAGATTCTAATAATATTTGATTATGTTGTAATTTGGTCATTGATTCATTGAATACGTGCAAAGCTTTATCAGTAATACTAAGTTGTTGTTCGGCTATTTCTTTTATTTGATCTTGGTTTTCTTTGATTTTCAAAATGGCAGTATCGTATTTCTCTGCGTCTGAATTGTCTAAATTACCCGTGATGGCTTTCCATAACGAGCCTAAACCGTTTATCAATCCGCGCTTGGGACGTTCATTATTATCCGAACTTATGGTCATTTGCTTAAATTTAGTTTTAACTTGTAACAACTTATAATCTAGTAAATATCTATAAGTAAACATTTCGTTAGCATAAGCTGCTCCATACGTGGTCTCATGAAATGAATTGTTTAACTTATGGTAATTATCAACTAATTTATTTAATTCTAATCGTAAACTGGATAAATCATAAATTTGGATTAAACTCCAATAATCAATCACATTTTGGGCTATACCTAATTTCAGTGGAAGTAGTCCATGATTGTTCGAAATTTAATCTATTTCTACATTGTCACATTTTGAGATGTGGATGGTTGTGGTGAAAATGGTGATTGCGGTGATAGCGATGGTGACGTGTCTGGAACAATTGGTTGTCTTAAATTTTTTAAATGAACTGTTCGACCTTTATTTTTATCTGAACCTCCAACTTTTTGTATTATCGCTTTATTATTTGGTAACAAGGTTTTTAATATAAATGGACCGCTAAATTTTTCACCTGTTTTGTTTCGCTTATATTTATAGCTTGTTTCATACACAACTTGTCCTTCTTTAAACGGATTACTAACATCTATATTTCTTTTGTTCACAACTCTTTCTTTGTTTTTTATTAAATTTTCGTTGACCCTATCATATGTTAGTGCTAGTTTTTCTTTATGTTTTTGCATATACTCACTGTACATTTGTTTGTCATAAAATAGATCGTAAGGATCTCGTAATTTTGTGTGACCTAAAGTTAATTCCAATGGAGTTAAGTTTGTACTGGAGTGTATCGAGTTATTGTAAGCTATAATGGCGTATTTCACTAGGGTAGTTATTGGATCATTATGATTTGTTTTTAGTAACCTAATATGTTCTGCCAAAGTGCTATGGAATCTTTCAATATTGCCATCCGACTCCGGGTGGTGGGGTGTCGTGAAATGAATTTTTATTTTGTGTGATTCAATTTTATGACCTTTTTTTAAACAAACAGTTAAAGGTTTAGTGACCTTAGCATAATCTTTAATAAATTTTCTATAATAACCTGTCAATCCTAAAAATCCTTTTATTTCTTTTGTCGTTCTAGGAGGTGGGTATTTTATTACAGCTTCTATTTTAGCTGGATTGGGTTTTACACCTTCTGGCGTAATAACATGACCTAAAAATTGCGCTTCCTTTTTCAAAAATTCTGATTTATCCATTTGGATTTTAAAATTTGCGTTTCTGAGCCTATCGAACACCATTTTTAATTTTTCAATATGTTCTTGTAATGACGTAGAAAATATTACTATGTCATCTAAATAAACTATACAAGCTTCATTTTGAATTCCGCGTAAAATATTATCTATGACGCGTTGAAAAGTTGCAGGAGCATTTTTTAACCCGAAGGGCATTCGTTTATATTCGTAATGTCCTCGCGGTGTTGAAAATGCCGTTTTTTCTCGATCTCGAGGGTGCATTTCAATTTGATGGTACCCCGACGCCAAATCTAATGTAGAAAAATAAGAACATTTACCTAGTTTGTCTAGTATATCCGAAATATGTGGGAGGGGATATTTATCATCAACGCATTTATCATTCAATGCTCTATAATCAATTACCATTAGAAATTTTTGTATTCCCGACGCGTCTAGTTTTTTTGGAACCACAATGACCGGGCTTGACCAGGCACTTTTAGAATGCTGAATAATGTCATTCGCTAATAGTTCTGTAACCTGAGCCTCTACTTCTTTTTGTTGTGCATGAGGCATCCTATACGCTTTTTTAAATACCGGTACGTTATCATTAGTTTTTATTTCATGTTTTACTATATTCGTAAATGACAAAGGTAGACGGTCACAATAAAAAATGTCCCTATACTCATAACATATTTTTCTAATCGCTTTATTTTCTTCTTCATTTAAATGATCTAATCTAAGATTTTTTAAATTTTCTTTTAATAACCTATCGACTTTATCGTCGCCATTTAATTCGTTTCTATTGGTCATTTCGACATTATCCGTTTCAATTACATTTAATGGTTCTACAGTTATTAACTTTTCCGTTTCATTGCTATTGGTAATACTAATAATGGCTTCACGATTTTTTACTGTAACTAAACATTGTGGGATTTCGACCCCTTGTACTATTTGTTTATATTCAATTATTCCTAAATTTAAATTTGTATTTACGGGAACTTTGATAATTTGTTGTTGACGCGGTTGTAATCGAAACTGTTTCGGTTTCAATTGTTCAAAATATATGGGAATCACATTATTTTTCGTACACAAAATATTCTTTTTTAAATCAATATTCGCGTCCAAATATTTCAATAAATCCATACCGATTAAACCATCGTAATTAGGATTAAAATGAAATATACAAAAGTTAAAATATTCTTTAATATTAAAAATGTTAGGTAATGGTATCCTTGCTATAAATTTATGAAATGAAGTTTTATGTGCTGTTCTAATTTTGAAAGGTGATTCTTTAACATAATCTTTATAATATCTTTTTTACAATTTTCGGATGTATCAGGGTTTTCGAGGACCCTGTATCGATCATAAATTTTAAATTTAAGTTAGGAATTTTTATATAAGGTAAAATGGACGTGTTAATATTAGAAATGTCAATTATGTGAAACAATTCTTCCGATTTAAAATTTGATCTGCTATTTTGAGGTTCGCGCCTCGTATTTCCCGCTCTAGTATTTCCCGACGACGTGTCCATTGGTTCTGGGACAAAACGTCTTGTCACGGTAGTTTTTTGACCGTTATTATTATTGAATTGCCTATTTTGATAATTTGGATAATTTCCATTATTTTGATAATTTTGATTCGGACGATAATATGATTGGAATGGCTTGTTAAAATTATTATTATTTGATCTATAATTTGAATGTGATGCAAAGTTATTTTGCCTTGCATTACCTGAATTATTATAATTATTATTGTTGGGCAATCTTTGATTAAAATTATTATTTGTTTGATTATAATTAAAAGGTTTATTCTGATTATATGATGGTTTAGAGTTACTATTTTTATCACTTCGTTGATGGTTATGACCTCTCGGTTCATACGAGTTTACTTTATTATTAGATTGCTGCAATAAATTATTTTTTGTATATGAAAAATTTTCTTCCTCTATTACCAAACTAATTGCAATTTTTAAAGTTTCTGGTTTTTGTAATCTGATAGCCAAACTACTTTGCAACCCTCGTAAGTAAGCGTCTAACGCTTGACTTTCGTAAATTTGCGTTTTTAAAGCCCTAATATCTTCATCAACTTCAGTTAACTGTAATTTGGTAAGTAATAAACTTAAAATGTCTTGACAGCGATTGCCAAAATTTACAGCACTTTCATTTTTGTACTGTCTAAGTTGTAATAAATCTCCAACCAAACATTTTTCATCTCTGGAATCGGAAAAGAATCGCAATAATAATGCCTTTATCTCATTCCAATTACTCAGACTACCTCTAGACCCAATTAAATCTAAAGCCCTATTTTTAAGTTTTCCAATTATCGCTCGTAATAAAAATTGATTCTGTGGATTATTTATATTTGCACGATCAGTGAAAGTATTTAATAAATACTCACTAGCATTTATAAAAATTGGCAAACTTCCCGAATTCCCACTAAATTCGGGAATTGAATCAATGTGAAACTTTTCAACTTTCGGAGTTGCCATTGTGACTTCTCTTCTGAGAGGACTCCTATCTCTTACTGTTTCGTTTTCAGACGTGAATTCAAACGTTTTTTATTTATATTAGTTACGTACGCAAAGTTCAAATAATATTCTTTATTTAAAAAAATTAATTTTTTTATTTTTAATGATGACACGTAGTACGCGTGTGTATAAAATACGATTTTATATTATTGAATCGTAGACATATAATTATTATAAAAAATTATTAGGATAAAAATTTTCACTTACAGGAGTTGAACCATTATTTTCTTTTTTTTTATCTTCGTTGTTGTTTCGAACTCGATGGCCTCCAATTCGGCGATGTCGTCCGTGTTGTGGTCACCAGCTTCGAACTTCAGGGTGGGGTTAGTGGAATTGACGATCTGCAATTCGGCGATGTCGTCCCAATTGTAGTTTCCAATTTCACTTGTTGAATTTTGTGTCCAATCTTCGCGATTTTGTCGTCGATTGAACTTTAACTTTCCGTTGAAATAATAATTTCGACGATGCACTTCGATAATTATTATTTACAACTCTAATTTTGCAGATTCGAATGTTTTAGTTAATCTTTAAAACGAACACAATAAATTCGCGATTTTTGTCGAAAATACTGTACTAAAACAATCCTGTACCGACTGCGCCAGATACATTTGGGGCTAATAAAAAGTCCTTTTTAAAAAGCTATTTCATTTATTAGTACCAAACGGAGAATAGGATGTATGACTTATCAGTAGTCAATTACAACGAACACTGCGGAAAGTGCATGGGTTCAACATGCAGCTTTCCCATGCATGATCAGCTTTTTTAGAATTACCTCATTACAGAAATCTGAGGTGCTGGTTAATGACATAATCTTAACTTGCACTCGTCTGTAAAAAAATCGTCATTAAGTATTGTTTTTACTTTCAAAACCCGATATATCCAGGATATGTCGGGTTTCTCAATAAAAAAATTAAAAGTTTTTATAATGAAATCTTTTTATGGCCCACCGTTGATGGTGAATTAGAGCCAGAGATTATATAAAATTATGTTTTTGATATGTTAATGTCTATTTTGTAATTTTTTGAATAAAATTTGAAAAAATAAAGAAATTTATTTGAGAAAGTCGACATGTACATTTTTTAAAGTCGACTTTTTGTCAACTTTGATTTCGAATATTTTTGTTTTTTTGTGAAAAAACTCTTTAACTACTTCACATTGACCTTGACTAATAACAAAACTTTTAAAAAGTGACTACTGAAAATAATTAGACACTTTTTTTTGATTATCTCAGAACTATCATTATGGGACTTATCTGGTTTCTCAAATAAGTGATTCAAATGTATTTGGCCTTTTTTTTAGTTTAGTTTTAGTTTAGTTTTTAGTTTAGTTTTAACTAAACTTATATCAGTTAAAACTAGAATTTACTAAAAAGATTTATTAAAAATCAGGTAATTCTAGTTTTAACTAAAATTAAATCAGTTAAAACTAGAATTTACTAGTTACATCGGGTTTTAACTGATTTCGGGTTTTAACTGTAACATATCGATTAAAACAAACTACATATTAAACTATTAATGTAAATTTTAAAGAATTCAAGTTTGTGTAATTTTTGTCTAGCAATACTAACAGTAACTAACAAAACTAACAATAAACCCAATTATAAAATTTATGTATAGTGTTTCACGGAGATACAAAATTACCTGATTGGAACAAACCCCATGAGTACTCTTGCTGGAATTCATTAGAAAGTCTTCTCGTCCTAGATGTTGGAGTAGGGGGTGCGAGATGATAAAACGGTCAAATTTCGGAATAGATCAAATATAGACATGGCAGGTACAGTGCTGTCTTTAGCTATGGGCCCAGGGCCCCGGATTCTTAGGGGCCCCCGCCGGGCCCCGTTCTATACAATTTGTATACACATTGTATTATTATACTTAAATAAATATTGAATAAGGACCTACCCATCTACTGAGTTACATACTTAATTTCTTAAAGGGCCCCCTCATTACCTTGGGCACGGGGCCCCGATCATATAAAAGACGGTGCTGGGCAGGTATGGTAAACCTGCTAAGCCAGCTTGGTTGATGTTGTTGCCAAGGGATGATGCGACTCTTTGCGGTATTAGCCAAAGGTTTTGCATTGTTTAATTCTTCAGTTTTGTTTATTGTATTCTGGAGTGCCGCTTTAGTTAACAAACGTTTTGCTTAATAGTCAGTTTTCTGTGGATTTATTTTTTTTTTCGCATTTCTGTTTTTAAAGGTTTATCAATTTTATCTTTAAACTGTTCAGGACGGTTCAAGATTAATAATTTTAGATTTATTTGGCTTTAATCCAATTCCTAAACTAATTATTGGTTTCAAGTCCACTCCAATTTATTATTTTCTTAATTTCATCAACGAATCTTGAAACTTTCAGATTGGTTTGATATAGTAAAATATCTTTTTTTACAATTTTGAACGAACATTCGACCACAGAATTGCTAAAGCGCTTATTTTACGTTGGTCCATAATAGTTCAAAATGTAGTAGCGTAGCTAATGGGGGGGCGGAGGGGCGGACCGCCCCGGCGGCACATTTTTTTGGGTTAAAAAAAGGTCATTCAAAAATCTTTAAATGCGGCAAAAGAATTCTTTTTTGATATTTCATCAATTAGGAAATACGATTAATAAAAGGTAATTCTTGCTACGCCACTGTCAAAATGCATACATTTTCACGGATTCTAAAAAACTGATTAAAAAATGGCGAATCACTGTAGACTAATAATACGTACAACTTCGTCAAATTTGAGGAATATTGCACAAGTGCGCCTCTAGCGGCATGGTGGTGTGAAAAACCATTGTGTTATGAAAGAGTTGTTAGTACCTGTTTAAATCCCGTGTGCCTCAGTGCCATAGAATAAAAGATCTCTAGAGTCCACCACCGACAACACACCAGATGGCGTGAGGGAGCCGTACTCCAAAAAATCTATTGTTTACCTGTGAAGTTGTATGTATTATAAATCTATTGTATTTGGCTATATCGTCTTCATCAGTCATTTTGACGTAACGTTCAGTTTCATTAATTTATTTATATTTAATTAACTTCAGCCACGTTTTTCATTCACCCTATACACATGCATCAATACAAATGAACTATTATTAACTTCGGTGCAATTAAGCTACTGGTGTACATAATGCCTACTTTCAAAGTATAAAATTAAAATACCTAGTACTGTGCAAACATTGATCATTATTTTGTACATTTACTAGTAATTTACGGTAATTAGTAAAACATGGATGCACAAAGAGCTCTACCTAATAGTAAAGAAGCTTTATTAAAATCTTACAGAACAAGATTAAAGGATGACGTTAAAAGTATGCTTGAAAATTTTGAAGGTAATTGAGGTTAGGTCGTTGCTCTGCTTTTTTAGTTTTAATATTTACCTCTTGTAGAAATCATCAAACTTGCAAAAGGAGAAAGTGATAGTCAATTATCCAGAATGACTCAGTGTGAACAGGATACATATGAAATGCACGTACGGGCTGCTAATATAGCTCGAGCTGGTGAATCTCTATTAAAGTTGGTGTCGGATATTAAGCAATATCTAATTTTGAATGATTTTCCCTCCGTTAATGAAGCCATTGCTCAAAATTCAAAACTTTTCAGGTAAGTAATACTTTTACGGGTAATGCAGGTGTAACAGTTTCGTATTTACTTTTAGAACCAAACAAGCAGAATGTGATCAAAAGTTGATGTCTTTGAGAGATGATATGGCAGCTGATTTATATGATTTAGAAGAAGAGTATTATAATAGCATTAATAAATAAAAGTCAAGTTTGGATGTTGTGCTAGATTACATAGGTATAAGTAGCAAAAGAAATATTTTCTAATTTATTTAATTAATTTGTAACAGCTTTTATTTATAACATTATTTAGTGGGTATTCAATTTTTAAAATACACTCGTCACACAAACTGAATTCTTTATTATGAATGTATATAAGAAAATAATTATAATATTTTAATTAAAATCTACCTGGGTTTTTTACTGTGTGTTAAAATCAAGTTTCTGTATAATTTTGTCAATATGAGGTGGATGAATATGCTTGTGTTTAGCTTTTTTGTAAAAAGAACCTTTTGCATCAGATACAATACGTGCTCTACATCTAATTTTGTAATAATCGGAACAAACCCAAAATATACTATTTTCTCGCTGCTGATTTATATAGAAAATGCAGTTTTCATAAACTAAACATTTTCTTCCTCTCCTAGTCACGGAAAAAAATGGAAAATCTGCAAAACAATAAATAGTTTTAGTATATTGTCTAAAAAATCCAATATTTAAATTAACCAAGAATATATATAATTTACCTTAATAATACCACGGAGAACTTTCTACAGATAACCCACCTACTATAATCCAAACTACGCCTCTTCTAATTTTCAATTGCTTACAAACACTGTTCTTTAGGGACACCAGTTTTTTAATAAATGTAGGCTATCTATAGCTTGAAGTTATCTGTGGTAATATCAGTTATTAGATAGGCAAAAACTGTAAGCCTAAATTAATCTGTAAACTGAATTCCAAATCACTAGTAGCAGAGCTCCCAGTGATACAAAAAATATCACTTCTTACTCACAAGACTAATTAATTGGAAGGTAAGCCACTATGTACAGTAAAATAATTCGGCAGTTTTTGATTTTAAAAAGTGTAAATTAGAATTTATTTGTTAGTTTTTTCTTTACTAGGGCCCCAAAATTTAATTCGGTAAAAGTAGTAAATTAATGTGTCGAAGATAGTTATATCAATTTTTGAAAAGTAAAGTTAGTTTATATATGCCACTTGAAGAACAATATATTAGGTGGTCACAAGAGGAGTGAATCAAGTCTATTTTTAACATCTTTAGAGTTATGGTTCCTAAACGTCCCATAACTTTAATGCAAAAATAGGTCAAGTCACAATTTATTCATTTTGGTAAATTATATTAGCTTCTTTGTTTTCTTTATTGCCAATAATAACGTGTGCCAATAAAGTAGCTGCACACATTTCAAACACAAATATTCAAAACAATAACAACTAATTCTAATAATTTAAATTTTATATCTTCATTATACATCTTAAACTTTAAAATTAAATTATTTGTATAGTAGTAATGGACCATTATCCTCGATGTATCGCAATTTTCTTGGAACGTCTTGCATCATCCTTTGGACAGCATCCATTGGGACTTTTCGTACACAAAGTCGAATTTTTTTGTTCAAACTTTGCTTTTGGAATGTATCTGACATTGCTAGGACTATTATGAATAAAATACGTATAAAAACCTTTATTTTTCAACACGATTGCTGCACGAGAAACTAAAATATTTTTCATTGTTCATAACCAGCACAATGTTTGGTTTTAAATGATTTCGTAGAAGCAAACGACACTTTTTGGGGATTTCCTCCAATTGCTTTTCAGTATACCGCGGTACATACACTCTCTTGTGATATTTTACACCCATTTTTAACAAATTTTGTCTAACAGTTTCTTTTGAAATTTTAAATTTACATGCTAATTTGCGATTTGAACTTCCAATTTTATTTACAGCGACGTCTTTTAGTTTTTGGCATTTTCTATGTGTCAGTGATGGTTTGCGGCCCGTTTTTTTTTTATTCAAGGCTGGTAAACCATTATCATACCGTTTGAAAATGCTGTAGATGGTTCTACGACTAATTTTCTCACTTAGAAAATGGTTTAAAACAAACTTTCTTTCGTGCTGTCCAACCATTGCATACACCCGTTCACGTAAATAACTTTGTTCAGCAATCTTCATCGCGGATATAATGAATTAAACTAAATGTAATCAAAGTGCATTATAGTAAAGACGTTATGAAAAATTTGCGCAATAGAAACATGTTTTATTATGCTGAATTTTCATTCTTGAAATCTGTGCAGCTACTTTATTGGCACACGTTATCACTAGAGCACGGATTTTAGGACGTAAAAAATGTTAAAAAAGGCACAATTTTAGGCTATAAAAATCATTGAAATAGGGACAATAATTAAGAATTTAGGGGTTTTTAGGCAATATGTATTTTTCATTACAGAAACTTATAAACATAATATTTAAAGAAATTATAGTTAAAACATTTTTAATACCTAACGATATAATATAAGAGCTACATATTATAAGGATGGAATATACCTAAGGAAAATACTTTACAAATTTTTATGTAAGCTTTTTTCCCTCCTAAATAGATGGTGTTATTAATTCTTTCTCCTCTATTTGCATAATGTCGCTACTAATTTGGGGGGTTACTATTGTTTTCAAGTTAACAAATAAATTTACGATTTTTTTAAGTGTTTGGAAAATTCACCTCCCCCCCCCCCCGGTATCAGACCTGGAGAACCTGCATTTACGGTTTTGTATTTAGAAGGTCTATCTAACTTAAAGCCATTCAGGATTTCCGAAATCTGTAGCCACCTCATGAGCTAAAGTAACATCCAGTTTTATTATACGCTTGGATACGAAGCGCTGACTCAACGACCACTGCTAGTTTTCTCTAGGCTGACTTCACCGAGATAAAATACAAGAACTCATAACAACTCATATTACTTTTTGAACATTGGCGGATTTCAGCACGCCTGGGGCTTCATAAACTAAGGGAGCCTCAAAATTCATCTTGTTTGGATCACTGGTATAGTGTAAAAAACATAGTAAAACGTGCGCGTAGAATGCACAATGTAGGGTGTACGGGCAGTGAAAATATTTAGAAGATCTATAAAAACCGTTTCTTGGGATTTTGGAGGAGGACCTCAAAATTAAATTGCCCTTGGGGCCTCTCAAGTGCTAAATCCGCCACTGACTGAGAGACACAAATTTAAAGAAACATAAAAACTATTTATTTTTAAACTTTTAGTAACGTAAACGGGATAAATCATTGGTTTAGGCTTTTTAGGCATTAAAAATCTATTTTAGGTCAGTAACATCGAAAATAGGCATTTAGGCAAATAAAAGTAGGGTTCAAAATTTTCAAAATCGTTTGAACGGCATTTCTGTATTTATAATTTTGAATTGCCTAAATAAAGAACAAAAATGCAAATTGCCTAGAATCCGTGCTCTAGTTATCACATGTTTCAGTGTTGTACTGAATCAAACTTTGATAACTCATATAAATCATTTATGGACTTGATTTACTCCTATTCTAACCACCCCATATAATAATAACCTGTGAATTATTCGTTTTACTCTAGTTTTACTCTTAAAATGAAAGATATTAAAAATATTTAAAACAAAAAATGTTCCATCTTTTATGGCTTCTTCAACAGTTTTGATATTATTTCACCGTTCTTTGAGATATTAAGAGAAAAAATTATTCAACATACTCGAGCTTTTGTGACAATGTTGGTTAATGAAAATAAAATCTTACTTTTTTTTAGCAAAATTTTATTCTAGTTATATGTAAATACTACAAGCGGTGCGAAATCCTCTGGATCTCTGGCGCTTGTTATTCAGGTATAGTCATTGTCACAAAAGCTCGAGTATGTTGCAAGCACATTACAAATGATGATCCCCAAACACACAGGCACCCTGTTTGCTTGGAAAAGTAATATTTATTATAAGATTTTAAAAATATTTGCATCACTAGATACTATTTAATATTAAATTATCACTATAATTATTGCATAGGCTGTTTCCTGTTTAGGCTTCTGTAATATGCAGTATAGCAAGAAGCCTATAGATCTGGCTTTGTGTCTGTCCGTCCACATAATTCGGAGCCAATCAAAACGCTCCAGATAATATCTGTTTTTTGCTTTTATAGAAGTTAATCTAGTGATCCATTGATCGCATTAAAACTTATAGAAGCCTAAGAACTGCGGTTATCTGAGTTCCACCTCATTTTAGTTTATGTAACTTATTCACACCACAGAAAGATACAAAAAAATCATTTCAAGTGAAGATATCTTTTATTTTCAGATTGTGTATTCTTTTTTCACT
Source organism: Rhagonycha lutea (assembly GCA_958510855.1). Classification (NCBI taxonomy): domain Eukaryota; kingdom Metazoa; phylum Arthropoda; class Insecta; order Coleoptera; family Cantharidae; genus Rhagonycha; species Rhagonycha lutea. The sequence continues at coordinate 54,370,031 of OY294037.1, forward strand.
AACAATAAATTATAAATGAAAACAATTCACTACTTGAAATGGTAGTCATTAGCAGTACTTTCTTGTTTTGATATACTCCAATTTTTCATAATTTGCCGGATGATTATGTGGTTTTGGTAGTCTCTTTATCTGATCAGTACTGGATATTACTACTCGACTTTTACACTTCATTTTCTTATATTCGCCACAATTCCAGAAAGTATTACCATTAAGCGTTTTATTTAATTGGTAAATATTATTTTCATATACCATAATAGTTGTCCTGGTTTCCTTTCCTCGTTGAATATAACTGAATATACCTACAAAAACAATACAGTGTGAGATAAAATGCAATTCTGAGCTGATTGTATTTAAATGAAATAATGTTTCTCTTATGAATTAATTGTATAGGCTTCAAAAGTATTTCTACATTCAAAACCAACATAACATTTATCTAATTGACGAGAAAATAGTCATAATAATATATTTTCACACAAAACTGACAATTATTAGATAGTCGGTTTTCATCAAGTTTGAACAAGTCCATGATTCGAATCCAGAATTTACGTTCTATATCTCAACCATTGAACACCAAATTACTGCTGTGGTCAAATTTTTGCTCAATATTGCATAAATGTTATATTAATGAAAAATGAAATGAAACTTAACGAAAACACTTAATCAAGCTGATACAAAAACTTTATACGAAGAGCATAACAAGAATTAAAATAGATGACAGACTCTCTAATCCATGTCAAATTGAGAAAGGAGTGAGACAGGGATGTATTCTGTCGCCATTATTATTTAACATATATGGTGAATACGTCATGAAAACTCTAGAGGGATGGAGCGACGGGTTTACCATTGGAGGCAGAAAGATAATCAATTTACGATATGCGAAACAAACACCGTCCTCTTTCCCAAATCAGCCGAAGAATTGACACTGCTTATGAAGCGACTAGAAGACGAAAGCGGTCAGACAAGACCAAGATAATGATTGTGGGCAGAGCCAATAATAATAACCCACAGATACGGCAGATATCGTGAAATGTCAAAACAATGATTTATACAAGTTTATAGCTTATTATCTTTCATTCCGAGGTTTACCTCTATTTTCAGCTTATTTGACTAGGCTAATTCACATTTACACGGCGTGTATTATACGAAAGTGTGACCCACTATCGTGATGAAATATTCTGTGTATTTAATTTGTGAAATATGTAATGCAATGTACATAGAGCTATAATGGTACTTGATGTAAATATCGTGCGTAATATTATAGTAGAAAACCGGGTTACTTAACGTTTAATGAGTTATAAATAACTGATTTTTGGTAAAAAAACTCGTGATAAATTGGCAAGTAGTGGCGAAACTATTTAGTTTTAATTTATTGCTCACAATATTTTTCTTGAAAACTATTAACCTGATTTTTTCCAAAATGAGAAAGTATCCGATTTTATCCAACTGATTGGGTAAAACTGCCTGTGATTTAAATCACAGAAAACAATTTAAAATATAATAGAATATAAATAATATTATTTATAATTGAAATATAATATCAAGTATTTTAAACGTTTACCTAGAGATACAAATGTTACAAACAAAATATTCATCCACATCATCGCTGATCTATACTACCAGCACAAGTTTCATGAAACCATTATTAACATAAAGGTACTTTATCCACCCTTCTCGAGACTTTGAAATGTCTGAATTTGAAAATAATTCAATGAAGAATTTATGTCATCTTCATCTGACGATGTTGACTCATCACTCTGTTGGTTTGGGGTACCCAGTTTTAACAATCCACATGGTACCCGATTTTATCCGTCTGTAAGATGAAGAAATCAACATGGCTCAAAATTTATACAATATGGAAAATTAGTGAAAATATTATGTTAAACCTAAGGGAATTTATTACGCGTTTGATAATACTACTTACCATCTAAATAAAGCTGTGCACAGTAACTTAATCTGCAACTAAAGTAGATAATAACCTTGCTTGTCAAACTGCACTAAATGGAAAACGTTCCACAACTGCTTTGAACAGGTACCTTATTAAAACTGCTATTGATTAGTCATATTATAATCCGCTAGATAACAGTTCCTGTCGGAGCATAATCACTAGTACCCGGTTTTGTACAACTCTTCCCTACGTAAACTAATTAATACGTGTTTTAAAAAAAGGACTCACCGCATATAAAATTGCTACAAATTTGAAAAATGTACCTAAATTTTCAGAAAAAAATTTTCCTTCCCCCTTAATTGACTGCTGGATATGCTCTTGTAAAATTGTCATTTTTGACTTATCCCCTTTTGATTACAGATATAATCTAAATGAATTAATAGCAAAGCGGTTAGCTTCTTGTGCCAGGGCTCACGAGTTGGACTCTCGTGGTGTAACATTAGCATCTTTCGCTCACCAAAGGTTCACATGCTGACCCCAAGTAACAGTGACGAGTACAAATCGTTTATTCCCGCTGTTCGGAATCCACGTTAAGATGTGGGTTCAATGTGTCTTGTCACACATTTTCAACAAGCAATGGACAGGTGGGGAAAACCGGAAGTAAAATATTAAATAAATAATTCAACAAGTTAATTGTAAAAAAAATTTATTGCAAAAAGTAGTACAGGCAGAAGCAGATATTTTGTCTCAAAAGTAGCGTAAGTATTGTTAGCTAATCAGCAGTGTATGTTACACTTTTCACTGTAGCATATTACAATATTTAATACTTCTCTACATAAATGTAAACAATACTATATGAGATACTTTTTATTGCCATCCACCTCTATAATATAATATACAAATAACCTTTAAAAATCTTGCTTAAAAGGAACATAAAACTTTTTTGATAACTTCATTTCAATTTCATTTGTGTGTGATGAATGGTTATGACAATTGGATAATTTATAGAAGGTTCCTCCTTTTGTCGAACAACTACATTTACATAAAGGAGTTTTGCAGCGCCAAAATACGGTATTTCCATTACGTTTATTAAAGTAAAAAATATTATTGCAATAAATAAGAACTGTCCCTCCTTTGGTACTTTTCACATAGAACAACTGACCTAAAACAATAAACACATAAAAGTGCTAAAATAATAATTCTGAACTTTTTCGCAGTTGTTTGCTGTTGTAATATCAATTTAATTGGTTTTGAATGGTTTATAACATTTATAAATAGATAGTAAGCAGACTTGCCTTATTTCGCAGTGTTCCTAATTTCTCAAAAAAAAAAATTTAGAATGTATTTATTTATTTTAAACGCTGGAAACCTTAGATGATAGTATGGTTTTGTGTTTAAAATCTAAGAAATAAATAATAAATATCTACTATGAAAATAGGAACATGGTAAGTCTGTTCTACATTTAAAAAAAAACAATATTTTAACTATAACAATAAATTGCTTCGAAAATATCTATTTAAGATTATTCTTAACGGCAATACTGGCAATGATCAGAGAAAATGATGCATGATAAATATAACTAGTTGATGTACGTAAACGATGATGGTCAGAAATATAGACTTTCGAAGTCAGTAAATCTAAAAAGTTACTTCCGGCATGCCTGCGTACATAATGCTATCCTGTTTAGAAGTTTAGTTTACGTATGACTACATTAAACACAATTTTCCACTTTCATATTACATCTCCTTATCTCAAATCTTAAGCGCACCACACTATTTACACTAACCTTGAAAATTAAACTTCAACTTTTACTGATGGTGTGTCACGTTTACGCAAAAAAAAAACTGATTAGGAATTTTTGTTAGTCGTTATAGGTAATAATAAAAATAGTTAACAATTCCAACCCTTATAAATTAATAAAATCGTTGAATAATAATTGCAATATAGAATTTTATTATTTATTAACGTCATTTATGTTTTAATTTCATGTAATAAAGTAATATAATGTAAGCACTATTATTCCTTGGTAAAAAAAAAAATACCTGGGATACTATGGGATAGTTAGGCAAAATGCCTTTTTCCTAAATGGAAAAATTTAAGGCAGACCCTATTTAAATATGTTTTAGAGCATGTACTTTTCAAAAATGCAAATTTCATTTTGTCTTTTTTATGAATTACATTATTTCTTCTTTCTGCCTTTGCTAGTCTGTGTTGATACTGTGTCAGTTAAACACAAATTTGGCACACTGTGCAGTTTAACACGTGCAGTTTTAGCAAATTTTTAAGTGAGTGAGAAAACTTTAGTGAAAAATAATGTTTTTGCCTTTTTTGCTTGTTTTTAATACCGTTTTGCCTGCCTTTTTTGAGGTTTTATTTTGGCTAACTATCCTGTCTTTAATTATAATATATCACCAAGAAATTTTTCCTTTCGCAAACGAGCTAAATAATTGTTTAGTTGAATTTTAGTTGGTGCCTGCATTTTCTTTACAGATAATATTTGCAAAATTTTGTTAGGTTTTACATTACAATCATTATGAAAAATGTTCTTTATTTCTTCTTTAACCGCCTCAGGTAAACGCTGTCTACTGTTAGTAAGTATTTCGTCATGATTGTGTTTAGATTCCGATCGGTATAAATAAATTTCATTATTAGTTGCATTATAAACAAGACGGAGAGCTGCAGAACACTGGAAGCCCCGAACTTTTACTTTATTACATCTATACCGGACAATGTGGTTACCATGGGAATCGAAGAAATTTGTACATTTACTCCAACATTCATTCCATATTATCTCTTCAACAGTGGATTTATTGGTATAAGTCGACTCCTTATTCCAAATAATTTCGGTTCTCTTTTTTTTCTTTCGAACATTCTCGTTATCAGTACTATCATTATCCGATTTGTATGCGGCAAGAAATGCGAACCCCATGTTTATATTTCCTAAAATTAATTTAGAAAAATCAATTATCTGCATAAATTCATCATAATAAAATAATATTTCTTATTATTATCGAGTAATCCTTCCCAATATAGTACCACAGATAACTTTAGAATTTAGATGATAGCCCACCTAATACTGTCACAATCAGAATTAGGTCCGAAATAAAGTTAAAGAATGTTAATTAATCAAGTATTCACACATGGAATTGAACCCTCGATTTTAGCAATATGAATGATTAAAGATTGATCGAACGATGATGTTCAACCATCAGGAGAAGAGTAAATTATAAGATTTGGAAAGAGGAGTAATTAGTCGTCGATTTATACTCAGCATTTTAAAAGGATTTACCAATGGTTAAATACATAACGGTTAAAATAAATCACTATAATATAATTCTATTGGTTTATTTTCTTAAATGTTAAATGATAAATGAAACGAGTATAAAACCACCTAAAAGGGTTTCCTTTCAAATTGAGCTACACAACCCCAAATAAGACCAAAAGCTTAAATAAATAGACCCGTTAACGATAAGTATCGTTACATTTGGTGGAGGTGCCGGATACCTCCACCATGTTGTCACATTATTATATTTTGTATAATGTTAGGTACCATATTTTGAGTTCCTAAATATATAAATACACTGTACAAATTGTAAATAAACAAGTATTGAATTATATTCGTTTGTGTTCACTACTCCATCATTGCTACTTCTAGTGGCAAGGTCTCTATGTCGTAATTGGTAGGCGAGACCAGCTATCGAACTAAAAGATAGTACAACACAAATAATTACATATCAAACATTTAATACAAACATTTAATATCAATGAACATTATTTAAAACACTTACCCTAAGATTCCCGTGTATACGAGGGTGAATGCATCATGGACACGGCGCGGCGGGACACGGTCACTCTCGCGTGACTAGGCCCTGCTAATTTTCGCGCATCGCCCGCGACCACACGCTAGCAAAATTTACAAATACTGTAGTGGTTCTCAAAGTGAGTGATGTTTAGTTCTAGGGGGGCGATAGTGGGCATGAAATGATGGGGGGGGGGCGTATAGGTGTGGTCGAGGGGGGTGGAATCATTTTTATAACAAAAAATACGAATTATCTTTTTTGATTTAATGCTGACCAAAAGAGGTTAATGCCTTTTATGACTTATTTAATTTATTATATTGCATATTTATTTAATTGTGTCCCAAATTTAACATCCTACCCAATTATATTTTTAACTTGATAATTTCAAATGTGGCAATACATTCATGTAACTGGAAACCAAACCAAACAGCGTCTCCAACGAAATTCGAAATTAAATATTTGGGATGCCAAACGCGATATAATAATAGGTAAGGTAGGATATACTGCATGCTTTGTCCACGTTAAAGGAGGTGTGAACTAAAAACTAAAGTTATAGTATAAAAAATTCTAAGAACAAATTTTCAAACCGCATATCTCTGTGATGTATCGTTCCGAAGATACAACGTTTTTAATTCACGAGATAGTTAGCTGTGACGTCATAAACATATCGCTTCGCATCGAACACCCAACAGTTACACACAATTGCAAAGAAGTATACGGTTATTTCATGCGCTATGCCGGTGCATTCTGCACTTTCTGCGGTCCATTTTTCCAATTTAAATATATAAATTTTTAGGCACTTAAAATTTAACCTCTGGAATTATTTTTATTATAATATAATAATATAATATTTTAATATGAGAATTATAATAATTTTTAGACTCACATTTATTTTTTAAATGTCATTTTTTAAAAATTTTTTTGAAGATTTTTGATCTAATACAGCAAAAATTGATTTTACAATTAAAAAATTCAGTACAAAAGTGTACTCTTTTGTGTAAAAAGCGAGTTAGAAGTGTAGCGCTTATGCTATAAGTTACATACGAACTGAAGATACTACCGGCCGTTTATGTTTATGACGTCAGAGCTGTTGGCTGTCGAAGTTCAAACGCGTCTATATTTGTTAATATTTATGCTAGGGATGCGCGATTTTCACTTTTGTTCTTAGATATTTTTGTATTATTTTATATAAAAAATTCGTTTTTTAGTTCACACCTCCTTTAAGGATCACGTGGTGACGTGGTAACGTCACTTTGCAAAGACGAACGTTTTTAGCACACTACCATATCCTACCTTCTAAAGTTATTATACCATGTCTTCTTCTTCAGGTGCCTATCCGATTCCGGACGTTGGCGATCCTCCTGGCTAAGTCAAGAAAACTATACTAGGGAAATGTTAATGGGGTGGTTTCCCGTTGCCTTCCCCCATAGTCCACAGATCGATTTTGAACTTTTTAGATCACAGCACATATCCGACGCAATCAGGATTAGAACCGCGGTTTTCCGCTCTCTAGTCTATCCGTGTTTGATTTACGCCAGACTGCTGGTACTATTTTATATACCATGTAATAAACGATATCTACTTAACCAATCCAGGCGAACTAATATTAGTAACTATGACATCAAAACCACTAGTAGATAGGCCATCCATACTACTTAAAGTGAATCAATGGCTTCTGCACAATGGGCGGTATAGATTCTTTACTTTGAATAGCATAAAATATCCCATATTATAAAATGCTTTGACGCCATCGCTATAATACACTCCATTTGATTGTGCTTGCTTATTTGTTGGGTACTTTTTAAATTTTAATTCGATACGAAATTTGCGCAAGTGTGTGAATAATAATAAATTAAAACTAGAATAGCACAAGTCAATATTTTATTAGCTAACAATATTTTATACAAATTCTGATAAATTCAATAATATAAGAGTATTATTTATGTTTATCTATAAAAATTTCAAATAAATCAAGAAAGTAAAGTCACAAATACCTTGTTAAGTGACAATTTGTAGAATAGTCTGATCAAGTTCCTTAAATATTACAAAATTAATCAAACCATATTTACAAGAAAGCTTCCATTTGCTTATAAAACATTATTTTTAAATTAAAATATGAATAGTAAATGAATAATATTTTACTTACAAGGGGAGAGCCAGTTTTGGTCATCAACGACTTGCATTATTATTATTATACATGTGGATCATAATGAGGACTTCATCAGGTGAAAATTTAAAATGACACAATTTAGCCTATTTGAAGAAAATCAAAACATAGGTTGCCTACCTCGGTAGCGTTGAAAATATTATGACATGCTTATAGAATTATGTACATTTTTCGTTCTTCAAAATCGATTTTCTCCATATCAGCTGAAGTGTGACATTTTAAATTGTCTATAAGTACCTATATACAGGGTGAATGAGAGCACCCGTATCAGTCATTTTTTTTAAAAACGGCTAGTCGTAGAGAGTCGGGTTAAAAATATTTATTATAAAAGCCATAATAAAGAATCGAATGGTGATATTATTATTTCTTGGAAAGGTCGGCGTCCCGAGTAGATTGCTCCAGAAACTCCAGAACTCCATAATTTTAAATGGCACCATAGGTCGAAAATGGTATCGTTAAAAAGATCTTGCAAAAATAAGCAAGTTTTGTAGGAAATATTATTTTATTACTCCCACCCTTTTTAAGTAATATTCGATTGCATATTATGGGTGAATGCGACCACCCGCATCAGTCATTTTTTTCAAAAACGGTAAGTCGTAGAGAGTTGGATAAGAAAAAATTATTATAAAAGCCATAATAAAGAATCGAATGATGATATAATTATTTCTCGGAAAGGTCGGCATCCCGAGTAGTTTGCTCCAGAAACTCCAGAACTCCAGAATTTTAAATGGCACCATAGGTCGAAAATGGTATCGTTAAAAAGATCTTGCAAAAATAAGCAAGTTTTGTAGGAAATATTATTTTATTACTCCCACCCTTTTTAAGTAATATTCGATTGAATATTATGGGTGAATGCGACCACCCGTATCAGTCATTTTTTTCAAAAACGGTAAGTCGTAGAGAGTTGGGTAAGAAAAAATTATTATAAAAGCCATAATAAAGAATCGAATGATGATATAATTATTTCTCGGAAAGGTCGGCATCCCGAGTAGTTTGCTCCAGAAACTCCAGAACTCCAGAATTTTAAATAGTACCATAGGTCGAAAATGGTATCGTTAAAAAGATCTTTAAGAAATAAGCAAGTTTTGTAGGAAAAATTATTTTATTACTCCCTCCCCTTTTCAGTAATATTCGATTGCATATGGGTGAATGAGACCATCCGTATTAGTCTTTTTTTTCAAAAACGGTAGGTCGTAGAGAGTTGGGTCAAAAAAATTTATTATAAAAGCCGAAATAAAGAATCGAATAATGATATTATTATTTCTTGGAAAGGTCGTCATCCCGAGTAGTTTGCTCCAGAACTCCAGAATTTTAAATTTCTTATCCTTGAAAAGACCTTGCAAAAATAAGCAAGTTTTGTAGGAAAAATTATTTTATTACTCCCACCCCTTTTAAGTAATGGTAGTCTCATTCACCACTATACAATCGAATATTACTGAAAAGGGGAGGGAGTAATAAAATAATTTTTCCTACAAAACTTGCTTATTTTTGCAAGGTCTTTTCAACGATACCATTTTCGACCTATGGTGCCATTTAAAATTCTGGAGTTCTGGAGTTTCTGGAGTAAACTACTCGGGATATCGACCTTTCCCAGAAATAATAATATCACCATTCGATTCTTTATTATGGCTTTTATAATAATTTTTTTTTACTCAGCTCTCTACGACTTACCGTTTTTGAAAAAAATGATTGATACGAGTGGTCGCATTCACCCATAATATTCAATCGAATATTACTTAAAAAGGGTGGGAGTAATAAAATAATATTTCCTACAAAACTTGCTTATTTTTGCAAGATCTTTTTAACGATACCATTTTCGACCTATGGTGCCATTTAAAATTATGGAGTTCTGGAGTTTCTGGAGCAATCTACTCGGGACGCCGACCTTTCCAAGAAATAATAATATCACCATTCGATTCTTTATTATGGCTTTATTTGTAACCCGACTCTCTACGACTAGCCGTTTTTGAAAAAAATGATTGATACGGGTGCTCTCATTCACCCTGTATAATAATATGGTGCAAATCGGTGATGGCCAAAATTGGCGCTCCCCTTGTTAGACACTATAAATTCTATTTATAAAATGTAGGCAAGCCACTATTTAGTTTCAATTAATAATACATAATAATTTTATAAATAATTATAAATACTAAATGACTGATGATTATCCACAACATTGAAAGTTTCGTAACCTAATACAACGCAATCCTTTATAGTTTCAATGTCAGGATCATGCGAATGCTGGCCTTTCAACATAATTTTTTGGTTCATTCCTATTATACACCTTGATTTACAATTGCCAGAATCATACAAATGGCATTTCCAGTAAGTCACCTTATGTGAACTTCTGTGTTTGACATACTTGTAATTCTTTATAACAACTTGAGGAAATTGTCTTGGTCCTCGTATATAAGTGACGACTTCTGCGAAAAATTAAACAAGTAACCGATTAATAGCAATCAATATACAGCATAATAATACTTATTCATCACATCAACATCTAATTACAAAAATGTTTTCATTCATCATTCTATAGTTATTAACTATTGCAATGTCATTCTAAGAACGCGCAGAGGCACAAAACATAATATAGCACAATAAGATAATAGAACAAAATATATTCTAAAATTTAAATTTTCTATGTCTGAAAGTCTAGCATAGATATTTTTCGAATGTGTAATTTATAATATTTTTTTCTGGCAATGTCCCCAATACATAGCTAAAAAGTGCAATAACATCTTTTTTTAACAAAAATAAGTAAAAATATATTTATTATTTGATTTATTAGGAATCCTAACCAAGAGAATTAGTGATGAAAGAGTTCAAGGAGAACTGGAAACACATCCACAAAAAATTCCGAACTCAAACATTTTCTTTAAAAAGAATGTACATGCAAACAACTCAAGAAAGTCTTCAATGCACCTTGTCGAAAAAGCAATCAACTTTTACTTTTTTTAATGAAATCCACAGAGGGCGGAAGAAGGAAACACCTGGCATCCACATTTGACTCATATATATTTTTATTATTCTATAAGTATTTTATTTTATTATGTGTGCTTCAGTGAAGAAAAAGAAAAAGAAAGTAGCTAATATTTCAGCGAGGCACTGGAGAACTGACGTGGACAATGATTTTGTGTGAACAATCAATGCACACAAGTCTGTCAAATTTGTTTAAATCCTAAAATGCGCAGCATCATGCGCCTAGCTAGCCTTACATTTTCACTGATCGTCCAATAACATTTACGAATTACCTCTTATTGTTAATTTGCAATTGACAACGACACGATGCTTAATTCGATTGAAAACTCTGTACTTTTTCCTTGTACGTGTACCTCGATCTTCATGGCCTGAACCTAACCCTTAACTACCTAGCCCTACATCTACATATTATAATTATTAAGAGTGGTTCTCAAATGATAGCGTTAAAACAATCTCCTTGAAGTTCAAGATTCAAACCCACAATTTCCGTCTGCATTCGCCTAGTAATAATACTAATGTAAGTCAATTGTGTAATCTACTTTTAAGATAAATATCAATTTATTGAAGGTTGTTTTTAAGGAAATATAAGGTTGTTCCAAAGTTCTGAATCGTAGTATATCTTTATTTACTAAATCACAATATAATACAGGCATCAACTGATCAATATAACAATTATTGTAATTTTATCATAATTATTGAAAAAGTAGTGATAGTATTTATTATATTGGTTATGAATTATGATAATAGTAACTAAATATTATTGTAATCTTTTAACTTGAGACATGCATCGTAAGCATTTAAGCTTACTATAACTTGTTTACCCAACATATGCACCTAGGCTCCTCCCCAAAATGTATTTAAGCCAATTGTAAACGGGGAATTTAAAAATTCGAGAAATAGAAAATTCTATTCTATTTTTTGGGAGGAGCTTTGGTGCATAATGCTGGGTAAACAAAGTATACCAACAACTGATTGCTTATATCGACGAAGAGAAATGACAAATATAACAAGTCTTTGTTACACTTGTTGATTCCAATCAGTTATCATAATGTTTGTAGTAAACTAAAATATCTATGACGTACAGAAGTCCTAAGCTAAAAGATTACAACTATAGTTAATATTTTGAATTTATACAATACCTACACATCATAATAATACAAAAATAATATGTAATACAGTCGACAGGCCGAATATTAATGATCATTAACTTTTTTTTTAAATCAGAAGATTCACGAATAATTAAATTTACTAAATAAGGTAATTAAGGTAATTATTTATTACCAGAACGAATGGTGATTTTTTATACGTTTATGCGATTCGTGAATTTCCTTGTGAAGATCCTTAATGATCATTAACTTGGCAGTGTGTCAAAGGTATTATACCTTTGTTATCATTGTTAACAAAAATATATTTGTTTAAAAATAAACTAACTTTGCACAATCTCTGCAAGAATAGGTAATAAATCGGAGGTTTTGTATAAATTTGAATCAGGTTTGTGATTGTGTGCAGGTGTAGTGATTCGAACGGTACTTCCACTGGTCTTTAGTCTAGAGCGACACTTCGTTTTTGAGTAGAAGTTACACCTCCAAAATGCTTTATCCTTACATCGTCTTTCACAAACGAATTCGTATCCATTTAAGATGAGTTTCGGATTTTTAGTTCCTCTGGTCGTGTATAGCATCCCTAAGTAATATAACAAATATTAAATCTATAAACAATAATTCACGATGACAATGATAAAAATATTAGCTCAAGACTGACTACATAACCAATTTATTAAATTACCGAAAAAATGGTTTTAAACTCATCAAATTATGCTATACACGGTTTACTGTAATCACCTAAATTTTACAAATCTATCTATAAGTCAGTTTTATAACGGCTGCCTGTTTTCTGACACCTAACTTCCCAAGGAAGGTAAATGTAAAGGATATTATTTATAATGTTACCTAGAGGCAGCAGGTGGACATTTGGCGAGTGAATGATGGTACTACGTCACGAGAGTAGTACTCGTAAATCTTCTTACGGGTTATTACGGGTAACTGGCACATTAATCACTCGGCCATTCACTCATCTTACTCACCGCCATTTTGTAAATGAAAATGTGATAAATAAGGACCCCGCACCAAATTTTGGGTTTGGTTCCCTATGAATTCGTAATTATTATGTATTAATATAATATTAATAATATAATATTATAATATTATATTAATTTGGTGGCACATACGCATAAATGTGGCTGAATTTCGTTGATACAAAGCTTAAAATTACGTTCTTTGAGAACAACCCCAAAGAAAAAATCTAACGGCGTTAAATCACATGATCTGGGCGGCCAATTCGGATCACCGAAACGAGAAATTATTTTTTTAAATATCGCTCAACAATGAAAACGAATTGATCTTTCGTGTAGCGATCCATTTTCAATAACCCTGAACTTGGCAGCTATCACGCTGCCTTTGTTATTGTTGGAAACACTTGACCGCACAAATGGCGCAAAATTCAAATCTTGCGTGAATTCTGTATGGATTCTTAAACTGGACGACCAAATCATACAGAGACATCTTCTGAAATGTTACGGTACATGTGTAGTGATGAGCAAATACTGCTCCTCTGTATCTTCTCTGAGTGCAGGGGTTTCAGCAGTAGTTCATCCTCTCGATCTGGAAATTTCGAGACTGAACGTCTCAAAAAGTGCTTTTTCATGTTTGGGAACAAATAATAATCGGAGGAGGCCAAATCTGGAGAATATCTTGCATTGGGTATTAATTCGTAACCCAATACTTCAATTTTGAAGGTTTCAATTTGTGACGAGTGTATTGAGACTTTTTTGAGACAATATAGAGTATTGAGACATCAATAATGTTTTGTTTCAGTTAGCGTAGTATGCCGCAATTATAGTACGACCTTCTGGAATGCAATAAATCATAATGATGCCGTTTATATCTCAAAATACCGACGCTTTGACCTTTCCAGCTAAATTTACTCTCTTTGTCTTTCCATTGTTTGGATTGTTTCATTACTGGGATGAAATGGTGGACCCACGTCCCCAAGCCATATGGATTTTTTCAATGTTTTCAGCCGTCATTGCCGACGATGGCCCTTCAGTGCACGGATCACCTTCAGGATTTTCCTGCCTGGTTGAAATAACGCTGTCCAATTTTGTAATAATCGAGCATGAAGATACAAATTCACCCTAAGTGTTAAACCACGTGTTCAGAAATCATGATATTGAATAACAGCGCAGTGCTCAATGGTTTTTTTTTTTATACGAAATTCACTCAAAATACTCGCTTTAAATACTACACTAGAAAACTATTTGACAAACAGCTGAATTTTAAGGTTATGTTTTTTAAAAGAACAAACGTAAAAGTGGAGGAAATAGACTCAGATTCAGCGCCCTCTCTGTATCAGCCCACGAACTTTTCAAGCACCCCTCGACAGATTCCAGTTTTTGGAAAGCCGTCCCAGGAAGTGTCCCGGGATTATACCGGAATGGCCATTTACCAACCTTTTAAAAAAATACTACAAATGACCTTTTTTAGCTCATTTTTCTTCAAAATAGTACCAATTTATATCAAAAGAAATACGAGCGACTTTTTTTAAAGCTCTTTTCGTCAAGTGTCCCGGATTTTCACTTTCAGGTGTTAGTCACCTTAACTTAGATTACTTTCTCCCTGTACCCTCACATGTATACCTACCACGATAATCCATACTGACGTCAACAAGTACTTTTTTATTGGACAATAAGAAAATTAGCAAATTATCTATATACAAATACTAAAATTTTTAAAAAGTAAATCGTCAATTATTAAAAAGCGCTTTATTAATATTAATTTATTTGGTTTTGCATTTATTGAGTAACTGAATATAATAATTGTTTAGTAATATAAAAAATATATAAAAGAGACTGACAATGAATTTTAAACAAAAAATAATTACTTTTTTAAAAATATATCTGAGGAGCTTAAATAAAAGCGAAACAAATTTGTCATGGTTTATAGTTATTCCTTTATAGATTCTATTTCCTATAACTTGAATAAAATATTCGTTACATTTAGTAACTATAAATATCTTAAAAAATAATTACATTTATAAAACAAAATAATTATTACTAAATACAATCTCAAATTTATTATTATTTCATTCGCATCACAAAAAGCTAACCAAGTTGAGCAAAATACAGAAAATTTAAAACTAGTTAAAGAACTCAAAATTAATAAAGCTACAAATGTTTATAAAAAAAATATCTCTAATGATAACACAATAATTATTTCTGAAATGACGCTAATATAGGTAAGGGGTGAATGGTTAAATCGTTAATATGCAATCATATTATGTAATGTTACTATTACAAATTATGTAATTTTACTATGATAATAATCATAGGACGAAAAGTAGCCTATTACTATCATAGTAATTTTACATAAAAAAAATTTACAGTACAAGATAAAAATATAAGATCTATCGACATGGTTTAGAAACCTAAAGCACCATAATATTATTGATTAAAATTTGAGAAAGAAATTATATTATAGGGAAATTTTGTACCATTATTGATGTCTTTTGATTGGGTATCTTTCCCAAATTTTAACCTAAAAAGAAGCATCTCATTGGCAATAAACTGATACTATAAAAAAATATAGCAACTATTTGGTACCACATATTAGTTGTTTTAACTGGTAATGAAATGGCATCAAAATAAAAAACAAAGAAACACGTCTAGGTAAAAATATAGATTAAATTAAGGGTCTAGGACTTTTCGCCGCGGCCGTTTTGCCGCACACCTGTTCGGACACAAGCGTTTCGACGCAAGGATTATTAGGCGCAAGACCTATTAGCCGTGGTCCTTTTCGTCACAAAATCTATTAACCGAGATATTTTTCTACGCAAGATGATAAGTTAGTATAATATTTTTCTATATGAGTAGCAGAGGCGTAGCTACGGGGGGGCAGGGGGTACATATGTCCCTGGGCGCCACAGCTTAAGGGGCGCCAAAATGAATAAATGAGTTAAATAAACTCCGGCCCCAGTGAGTGACTCTCGATACGAGAAGGGGCGCAGATTTTATGTCTTGTCCCCGGGCGCAAATTACCCTAGCTACGCCACTGATGAGTAGATTAATTTTACTTTAAAAACCAAGGATGCTGATAAGAGAATTCTAAAAATTGTGCAGTCCAAACCGACTGCGGCGAAACGGCCGCGACAAAACGCTCGTGCGAACTAGCCCATTCCCAGTAAAAACTGAATGGTGTTGCATTTTGAATCAATAAGATGCTCTTAATTTCATATATTTATAAAGGAGGTTAATATGCGTACCGTGAAACACCCAAACTTTAAATGACCTCCTAACTTGGAAAAATTATTTATAATAGAGGACAACAAAAAAAACTCAAAATAATGTATAAAATATCGTTAACATAGCAAGTATACAACGTTAGAACGGCTATCAAAGATTGGGAGTCTTTCGTGTTTATTAAAGTACTAAATACATCAATAAATGTATCAAATATAAATTATTGGCACATAAGTTATTTGAATATAAAAATAATATAAAAGTATAAAAATAATAAAAATATATAATGGCATTTCTAGAGAACTTAACATTTAGTACCCTGAATTCAAATTTCAGCAGTAAATACTATTTTCTCTCTATGAATATTACCATAACGAAGAATTGTTGTATGTAAATTCTTCTGATCGATTACATTTTACGAAAATTACTTCAGTTCTTTGTATTTCACCATACCTTTCTTTTCCATTTCCAATATAAAGTCTATAGGTGGTTGATGATTGTGAGTGCCTACTTTAGATAATAACTTTCCTGGAGAGGTATTACATTTGGCAGGACAGCCTTCATCGTGCGCGCATATCCATAATGTTCTTCCATTTATAATTTTATTAAAGCGATAAATATGTTTATGGAGAATTAAGTTTCCGGCATGGTGATTATGCTTCCTTGATACGCCATTTTTAATGAAAAACTTAAACAAACCTAAGGACAAAGAAGTAAAATACTATGACAAACTAGAAATCTTACGAAAGGGGAAATAGCTGCACATACGCAGAAGCAGAAAATAAAAATTAAATTAGTAGGTATTTAAGGGGGGAGTCTGGTCCAACCGAGGTTTCTTTTCAATGCGATTTTTTCAAAGATAAAATTTATTTTTGTTCACGAAAATTTTGTTGCATGTGAAGGTACATTTGAACAAGAAAAACACTATTGAAAATTTGATTTGAATATCTATATAAACAGATGTGGCGGCTGCAAGCGGACGGTCCGACCAAATCGGCGGCAATCGTAGCTCATCCAATTTTCATCCGATTCACTTCATTCAAAGTTTAAATTAAAGAAAATTAAATTTATGTGCGGATAAAATGAAAATTGACGAAAAAATTCGGCCTTAATTTTGCAACAACTTTGTCCTATAATAATAATTTTTCATAAGTCAAGGTTCATCCGCACAAAAATTTAATTTTCTTTAATTTAAATTTTGAATGAAGTGAATCGGATGAAAATTGGATGAGCTACGATTGCCTCCGATTTGGTCGGACCGTCCACTTGCAGCCGATACATCTGTTTCTATAGATATTCAAATCAAATTTTCAATAGTGTTTTTTCCTGTTCAAATGTATCTTTACATGCAAGAAAATTTTCGTGAACGAAAATAAATTTTATCTTTGAAAAAATCGCATTGAAAAAAACCTCGGCTGGACCAGACTCCCCCCCTTAAATAAATTCAGTTATAAAGATTATAATTGCTGCATTCAGAAAAGAAAATTGAATATTACTGTAGAGAATTCGAATCTTAGAATGTACTTCTTGATTATCGCGATCAGATTTTTTAACACAACTCATTTAAGTATAATTAATTAATTAAACTTTCTTATCAAGAAGTTTCAAATAAGAAAATCTTTTAATTTTAATTTAAAGGTATTTATATGAGAAAAGTGAGGAGAGATCAGTAAGGATGAGCGAAAAATAAATTAACAGTTAGGCCAAATTTATAGAGCTAATGAAAATAATGGAAAATGATTATGCTAAATGCATGATGAGACATACAATGAGAAGAGGAAGAGATTATAAGAACAGAATAGCAGAATGTAAATCGATAAATGAGAACAGAAGGATACCAAGAGTAAGATGGTGGGAATAAATATTAACTATCAAAATTTCAAAAAGCACTAAATTAATAGTTGTATAATATAGGTACAATTTTGAAGGAAATTTAAATTTTCTACAAAAAAAAAGTAGGTGACAGCATGTCTTCAATAATTTAGGTGGGAGGGGTACTTTAATTTGCAAATTTAAACTTTTTAGTTGATCAACATCTGCAACTTTAAATATCTTCCACACATAAACTATTAAAGATAAACATAATACTGGCATTGACTTTTTTGTAGGAAATTTAATTCCGCACAAAATTTTTAATATGTACCTTTTTCGTATGGTTTTGGCCGAGTTTCGAGTAAAAGGTAGTATTGCATTGAACCAGAACTAGATGTATTATAAAACAAAGTAATGCTGAATTTAAATATTAAATCCAACTTTAACATAATATAATGAATGCGCGATTTGAAATCATGTAATAAACTTAAATATCGTTCTTGTGTCAAATTAAAAAGCGTTGTTCAGTGCTTTACTGAGTAATGTCATTTCCTTAAAAAAAATTACAATAACTTACAGTCACAAATTTCCGCCAATCTTGAAACAATTATTATTAATACACACGGAAAAAAATTATTACTCTTTAGAATATCAGTAAAATAAAAATTCTAGTATAGGAATCCCCGAATTTTTAAATTTGGGGATGCTCAAAATATGATGTATTTGTTTATATAAAAATCGATTTTTATCGTTACCTAAATACTATACTTCCTACGCTATAATACCTACTATGGTGTAAGAAATTGGACTGACAAGATCCAGCAAAAATTAGCGGGAAGATGTCTAAGCTATTATGTTCGAAGTTTATTTTCAGAAAAAAAAGATTATTCTACTGCAATGACATTGATGCACATTTTACTAGCCCTCATCACTAGGGTCCGGATTTGTAGGCACTAAAAAACTTGAAAATATGCATGCAAATATGCACTAAAAACTTCAAAATAAGCACTCAAATATGCGCTAAAAAAACAGGCACAAACGAAGTATTTTAATCGATTGAGCCTATTTTGAATCCGAAATTCAAATTTCAAAAAAATGTAAATATTACCACAATACGTGTTACCGAAAATCTCGAATATTTCAAAAACTATTTGGGTACAAACGAAAATAATGTTTGCACAAACAAGCATAAACGAAGTACAATCGATTGAGACTATTTTGAATCCGAAATTCGAATATAAAAAGGCATGTCTACCCCCCCCCCCAAAAAAACAACTTAAAATTGAATTATCTCGAAAACTATTTGGGTACAAGCGAAAATAATGTTTGCACAAACAGGCACAAACGATTGAGACTATTTTGGAGTCAAAATTCGAAAAGGGGGGCCCACATGCACCTTCTTGGTAACATGATCAGAGCAATAATATTAATAGAATATGCAGTTATTGCACTGAATCACCTACAGTTGACAAAGTAGATATTAATTAAAATTATTGTTTTAAATAATACAAAAGGTGGCAATATCAGAAAGAGAATAATTAAAATTATTTAAAATTTTATTACTTGATTTGCTAAATATGCAAAATATATACAAATATAAGCAAATAAGCATTTATAGGCAACAAACCGCCAAATATGCACTTAAACTCAAAATATGCATTATAGGCAAAATAAAAACTATATAAAACGATTCAGAAAGGCGTAAAACATGCTCCCCTTTTAAAATTTGTCACGTGCCTGTACGCAAAAAAAAACATGCAAATGCCTACAAATCCGGACCCTACTCATCACTAACTTGATGAAATTATAAAAGATGAAAATAATGTGCATAAACATTATACCAAAAAGTGTCTGTGGGAAAATAGAACTCATAGATTTTAAATATTTATTTATTAACAATAATTAATTACAGCATTATAATAAAATTAATTGAATAATAGATATTACCTACATACATTAATGAGCACAACATATTTTTAGGTTTCTACTGAATTAATAAAAAAAATATTATAAATGAAGCACAAATTATTATTTCTGAACACCAACACCTTCACATGGAGTCGGAGTTAATATGTTTCTACGCCATCTATTCATTTTATGCCGGATAATTCGAAATGGAATCTCTCTAGCAGCAGTAGGGTATCTTTAAAAAATGAATCGGTCAAAATTGACTTTTGTAAAATAAATACACTTACATTTCACTCAATGTTTTATAAACTTCACAGATGGAAAGACATGGATTTTGTATAAGAACTTCCTTCAGTTCTCTTAAAAACACAATTTTCTCTTCAGCGGTATGATCAGGGGGGTGATTATGTGGCTTTTTAATTTTAATGTTATCTATACTACCATCGCTCGGTATAATGGCTCTAGCATGACAACCCAATCTCTTATATTCCAAACATCGTAAATACCTAACAAAATAAAAATTGCTAATAAATCCACAATACTAATTTACAGAAAAATTGATTAAATATTGAGTAACCCCTTGTGATAATTTTATCCTAACATTATTCATATAGTATAATTGAATGGTTTGTTGCAAAAAGGTAAGTACTACAAATTCAATTTTTCGAAATACTTGATTTAAAGTGTCTGCTGTGTGTAAAATTGATATCAAAATTGTAATTCTATTGCCATTTCATATAAAGAAAATATATTTCTGAAGGATTGTGAAAAAAATATACAATTTAGAGATCAATTTTACACACAATTTTACACTTTAAATCGAGTATCTCGAAAAATTGAATTTGTAGTACTTACCTTTTTGCAACAAACCATTCAATTATTAATTGCTAATGAGTAATGATATTGACAGTTACTTTCAAAATAAAAACATTGATCTTGAAATTTGGTCCTAGAATATTTATTTACTCAAAATTGCATTATTCTTCAGTCAAAACTTGAAGAACCAATGCGAACAAAAAATGAACAAAATTATAATTTTAGTGTACTATACTGAGTGTATTAAAATATTTGACCAAAGCTAAGAAATGTGCCAGTGGGCTAAAAAAAATAATTAAAAATTTAATACTTACGTCATTGGCGGCTTGCCTTTCATTATATTCACATGAAATACGAATCCATCAACTATATACCGTGGCATATCCGGTTTTCTTTTTATCGCTGATTTTCTCTCATTAGAATTATCTGTATTAAAAAATACTGTTGATATTTTTATTCTATGAAAGTACTTAAATACGTATATATTAAAATAAAACTTTATTACAAATGAAAAATAAACAATATCTCCAATATAATTCAGGTCAATTTGTTCACAAAGAAAATCAAAACTTAGAATTACACAATTACAGGTCCTTCAATCCTCGTAATGCGGTGGAAGCTTAAGATTGCAATACATCTTCTCCACGTGCCATACACTATGCAGTGCTAGGCGGCCCCTCTTCTATGTCTGCAGTGTGCATTTGAAATATTGTCATATATTACATAGGGTACACATTGTTTAACGTGGACTCCGAACCACGAGAAGTGAATACACCTCATTTTGAGAAAGTTTTATTAGGAATATTACACCTCGATGGTTTGCCATTGTCTTCCGAGGGAAGATTGTCAGATCGTTACCTTAATCTAACACAGGAAATAACCGAAAATCGGTTTCGCCAACGGTATGAGTTCGAAATATTAGTTAGTTTTTCGGTCGAAAATGAATTCTAGATTAAAAATACACAATATTGTGATCTGGGGTGGATATGAGATTTTTCAACATACGTGATTTGTATATAAATCAATTCAATAGTATATTGTTTGACTAGGGATGAAACAGAACGATTTCAGACCAAGGTGAGGATTTCCCGAGCGAAAGCGAGGGCTGGCAACCCCCCCAAGTCTGAAATCGTGTTTCATCCCGCGCCATACACACTATTTTTTATATTACCTGTAATTAATCTGAGAGTTTTTATAAAATATAAGAACTGTCACACATTAATTGTTTACAATAAATTAATAAATTCAATTCTGACAGGTTTAAAATGAAATCAAAAACTGAGTAAGTGGTAAGAAACTTGACGGTTTCTGTCCAAGGGAAGAAACCAATTAGTTTCTGGCCAACAGTCGCGTTGATCTGCAATTGTCGTGTTTCGACTGTCTCAACATGCAATGAAAATTATCAACGCGACTGTTGGTCAAAAACTAAATTGGTTTTTGCCCTAGGAAAGAAAGCGTCAAGTTTCTGCCCGCTTACTCAGTTTTTGATTTCATTTTAAACCTGTCAGAATTGAATTTATTAATTGTAAACAATTAATGTGACAGCTGACAATTCTTATATTTTATGAAAACTCTCAGATTCATTACAGGTAATATGAAAAATAGTATGTTTGGGCACGGGATGAAACACGATTTCAGACTCGGGGTGATGCCAGCCCTCGCTTTCGCTCGGGAAGGCAATCCACCCTCGTCTGAAATCATCTGGTTTCATCCCTTGCTAAACAATATACTATTAAATAGATAGACAAAAAATTGTTTGTGAGTTGGTTCCTTTTTGCAAAAAGTTGTCTATTTGTATAGTAAAATATGTGTAAGTTCAAATCTTGCCTACCACGGAAATATTTCAGTATTTTTTCGATCCAATTGGTTCCGGTTTATATAAGTTTCACTGTACTTTGTACTAATAAATATGTGAAGTGCAAAAACCATCAACACATTTTTTTCCAGTGGTTTGCCTTTGCTTTACCAGAAAAAGCGGTCAAAATTACGTTCTTACTTCACTCAGAGTAGAAGCAGATACTCAGTATTAGCAGTCAAAACACATAACCGTGATGTTACTGACCATTTTGATAACTGTTTAGTATTACAAAAACTTAATATATATAACTGACATTTAAAAACGAGTACTCATGCATTCCTCTATGCGCAGGTATTGTGGCGAGCGAAACTACTGATGATTCTATAAGATCTAGTCAGACTGTGGTACTGATTATTGTGTTGTCATCAAGAATACATAAAACATAACTATTACCACGTATACATGCAGTTGTTAGGGCGACCTAACTCGACTCGAGCTAATGAG
Source organism: Rhagonycha lutea (assembly GCA_958510855.1). Lineage (NCBI taxonomy): Eukaryota > Metazoa > Arthropoda > Insecta > Coleoptera > Cantharidae > Rhagonycha > Rhagonycha lutea. The sequence continues at coordinate 54,392,993 of OY294037.1, forward strand.
TCCTTTCTTGTATTATGTTACGGTAAAAGTACGTACAGGTTTCCACGGAAGTTGGTAAGAGTGAGTTGAATAATTTAAAAGACAGCGTTATCCTCACTATACAGGTAAATTCAGTATTCATAAATTTTTAGGACCTTAACACGAACTACGCGCAGTTTGACCAATCAGGTTAACTGATTGGTTGGGAATAGTGTATTCAATTCGGGCTAACTAAATGCATGTATACGCAGGTATGGTAAACTTAAAACCGATTTATTTTATTAGATTTAGATTGATCTAACGTTAGGTCGAACTACCGACTGCATGTACAGGGTTATATAATCAAATTTCCGAGATATTGCCCATCTGAAAGTAATGAAAGTTTTAACTAGCAGTGTGGCATAAAGCATACACTGATGGGCTAGAGAAAATGCAATCGCGGTTCTAACCTTGGTCGCGTCAGATTGATGTGATAATTAGAACGCGGATTCATTATGCTTTAAATTATAAGCAGAAGATATTCGTTTTGAATTTTTACGTTTCAAAAAATTTAGAATTGCGGTGATTTGACCTAATGTTGATAATACGTTTTTCCCAATATTTTGCATAAAATGCATCTCGATTTAATAATTATTTTAAATCTTAAATTGCCATGTGAGTGAAGTTTTTACTTTTTTTTACCCCTTTTTTTTGAAATTGTGATTTTTTTTATTATTCTCAAGTTGTTCTTAACGTTCTTACAAAAAACCGCGGTAAACGCAAAATACTTATTTACTTTTCCCGCCGGCCCCCTTTTTTTAAATTCCAATTTTCTTGTTCTCAATTTCTCAAACGCGAAATAGGATTTTGTGTTAGCTCCCTTTTTTGAAAAGGCAATTTTTTTTTTATTCTTCTCAATTTTTGCTGAAAGTTAAGAATACTATTTGAATGTTTTCGATTTTTTCTTTTATTTTTACTATATTCTTATAAGAATATAATATGTAGCTTTTTTGACTGCTTATGTAAACTTATATTATTGTGCTTTTTTTCAATTTTTAGTAGATACTTATTTATAAAAATAAGTGTTTTTTAATCTGCACTCTAGTGATAATAGACCAAGAGCTGTTGAGCAAATGACACGTTTTATTTTGGTAAGCTTCGTTTTATTTACAGATGTTCCCCGAGATATGTTATAAACTAAATGGAAATTGCCAACTTTCAATGACGCCGCGTTTAGGACCTGTGAGGTATCAAAAGTACCAAAAATGAACAAATTAAATGTTACAACGGCACATCTGTCTTTTTCATAATATAATTCTTAATATTATGTATCTGAAATAATAATTGCCAGACATTTTTCGTGCCTCTTATTAAGGCCCCTTCAGACGATCAATATTATTGTCAATATATTGATATTGTCAATATTATTGAACGTGTGAGGGTCAATAAATATTTATCGTCCGAGTCAAATGCACTGTGTCAATATTGATTGACAGTATTGACAATATTTTATTGACAATATATATTGATCGTCTGAACGGCCCTTTAGTGTTTGTCAAACAATTTTAAAAATGATATATCATTCGATTTTAATCGGAGTCGAAAGTAAGTTACAGGTACTCGCAGGTGGGGATGGTGCTTTCAATATAACATACACATAAAATTTAGGTTTGGTGTTATCACGTAAACCAGTTAGTACATACATAAAGTACTTAAAAAATTTATTCTAGATCTAATAGTTTAAATTTAAAAAATATCGTCTTAATTGAATGAATCTAATGCAATCAATTATATTTTTGAACTTTCAGTTATCTATATATAGGGTGTTTTTTTAGCTGCATGAGAACTTTCAATAGGGATAACAATTGAACCAAGATTGCTATGGAAACAGTTTTTTGACATTTGTGTTTAGCAAGGTTTGGCATTTGATAATGCATAGATTGACCATTGAACAACGCTACCAAATTGGGCTCACAACCAATTGGAAGTGGATCCATTTTTTTACCGTAAAATTTTGTTCAGTGACGAGGCACATTTCTGGTTAAATGGGTATGTGAACAAACAAAATTGCCGTATATGGAGTGAGACCAATCCGGGACATTATCTTGAGACTCCATTGCATCCATTAAAATTTACTGTTTGGTGTGGAATACACGCCAACGGCATCATTGGTCCATATGTCTTTCGAAATGAGGAAGGAGCTACCGTTACGGTGAATGGTGTGAGATATCGACACATGCTCAATACATTTTTGTTTCCAAAACTTCAAGAGCTAAACATTGACAACTTATGGTTCCAACAGGATGGTGTTACGTGCCACACAGCCAACGAAACCATCAATTTATTGAAAGGACAATTTGGTGACAACATTATTTCAAAACGTGGTCCTATCAATTGGCCTCCAAGATCGTGTGATTTGACACCTCCAGATTATTTTCTGTGGGGGTATGTTAAATCCATGGTTTATGCTAACAAACCAACAACTCTAGAAGCATTGGAGGCTAATATTCAGCAAGCCATTTATGAAATAAAGCCAGAAATATTGGAAAAAGTGGTCAAAAATTGGACTGAACGGATGCGCTTCGTAACCATTAGTCGTGGTGGTCACATGCCGGAAGTCATGTTCAAATCATAAATGCCTTTAACTGTACTTTCATAAAAAAATTATAACCAAAACATTCCGTCAGGTTTTTAATGTTTTATTTCATTTTGAAGTTCTCATGCAGCTAAAAAAACACCCTATACTACATAATAATTATGTAACCCTTGTCAGAAATTGAATAGTAGTAAATCTAACTCAATTAACTTAATAATTTTTAAATTTAAATTATTATTTTATGGGTTGAAAACTTAGTATTTTAAAATTCATTCCGATTTGTAAAAACACAATTTGAAAAATCAACCATTATTGTTTTCACGAAAATAGAAGTAAATATTCTTTAAAAATTAAACAGTTTATTTAGGCCATTGAGAAAGAATAGACAATGGATAATAACTTTACAAAAAACTAAATAATTTTGTAGGCGACATCGTGAAAATACTAAATAATAGTCAATACAATATATTATATAAACATTTTTAATGATACATTGCAAAGTATATTTAAGAAGTTATACTATCTAATTTCATGCCATAACACCCAGTACAATTAGATAAAATTAAATAACTAATAAGATCAAAATAATTGTTTCTTCTAAAGATGTTGGTGCAATATACAAAGATTATATTCAGTAGTACACTTCAATGGTACTTTTTCAACGAAACTATTTACTTTCAATCACTTCTTTACGCCATCTACGCATTGAAGTCCTAATCGACTCAAAATTAACTTCGTGCGCTACTTTTGGAAACCTAAAATTTAGAACATAATTATTGCATTTATTAAATAATATTATATACGAACATTGAAAGAACTCCGTCAAAAAGTACTTTAAGTGGACTATTGAGAGAAGACTGTGTTGCCGCTTTTAACTGTTTATAAAACATATATTTTTCTTCTACGGTTTCATCTGGAGGATGATTGTGATTTCTAGTCACTTTTAATTGATCAGTTGGTGCATTTAATGGTAAATTAGCTCTAGCATGGCAACCGGTGGTTCCATATTTAGCACAAATTAGATATCTAAAATTTTCACTTAAGTTTCAATATTTACCAAATAAAATACTACAATTTATTTGTAATTAATCAACAAAATAAATTAAAAAATTCTTTTTATCAAAAAGCTTACCTAATCGGTGGGGTAGTGCGCACTACACTAGTGTGATAGACAAACCCATTATTTACAAATCTCATATGTTTTACTTTTTCTTTTCTTCTTTTCTTATCGCCCGCCGAGGAAATATCTAGCAAAATAATAAACACTGTATTCGTTGATGTTTTGATTTTCCATATTATATAATATGTTGTACTGTTAAAATAATTTCAACAATAGGAATAAGGTATAATATTGATATATTGGATGTAGAATTTCCCAGTAACATAAAGATTTAAAAAGTAAAAGCACACATATGAAATTCCCGTTCCCGATTAATTTAGAACAAAAGTAAATATAATAATTTAATAAATTTGAAAAAATATAGTTTGCTATATTTATGCAATACTGCTGAGTGTTTAAAATTTACTATTTATTTATATTTTTTGATTGTTTTTTATGATGATACCTACCATCAGGGAGTCGTCAAATATGGTTTGTTATATCCGAATTACGTAATAAACGGACATTGCAACGGATCTTCTTAAGAGCGCGCTGCAAATTTTGATGCAAATACATGTTTCAACAGATGGCGTACCCTAAAATATTAATCTTTTATAGTTATCTTTTCACCAAAACAGAATTCTAATAATTTATAACAGTCATATGAATAAACGATAACTAAGCTAGGCAATAAGGAAGTTTGAGCTTTCAAAGATAAATATTTTTAAATATATTCAATATTTTCACATGTGAATATCTTTTTGGAATATACTTGTAAATATTTAAAATTGGAAGCTCAAACTTCCTTATTGCCTAGCTTAGTTATCGTTTATTCATATGACTTTTACAAATTATTAGAATTCTGTTTTGGTGAAAAGATAACTATAAAAGATTAATATTTTAGGGCACGCCATCTGTCGAAACATGTTTTTGCATCAAAATTTGCAGCGCGCTCTTAAATGGACCAAAAATGTAGTACTTTATTTGCTACTTATTTCATAAAAGGAAATAGGTATGTTATACTATTAATGACCATAAGCATCAGACGTAAAAATTAATGTTCAAATATTTGAATTTTCTATTATTCTCACGTTTGGCTCATGCTAGGTTTTTATATACATCGTAATACATAAGCCTATACATAAAACAGAAAGTCCAAATATTTAATTTTTACGTCGTATGTTTACAGTCCTTGTGAATAAGCACTATAACGGGGTTCTACTATATTCACTTTTGCTCTAAAATAATCGGAAAAACAGGAAACTTAATATATTGTGTGATTTTACTCGTTATATCCATATAATGTTACTGAACAGTTCAGCATACAATATAGCATTGTGAATTCAGAGAGGTCTCATTTACACTAGAGAAGAATGCGGCACTACTTTTTCTTGTCCCGTCCCGCACCTATACAAACTAGATAATACAAACAAGTGAAACAAAAAAGTTTACCTTTCACAAATGAAACATTTCCATAATGAAAGATTATCAGGATTGTTGCATAAATTTATAATTCATACGCGGGACTGCGTTTGGCATTCCATCCCGCGCGCGACTGAATATCCCGCGGGACAAATAATTTCGTGCGCGGGACGGGATTTTTCCGATACCGCATTCTTCTCTAGTTTACACTACATTTTAGTTTAATGGTATAAAATAATGTAAAACTTCAAAGATTATGTTATCTAAAGATGTCTTCCAAAATTATTTATGTTAGTGTTAAGAAAAACTTTCCTTAAATAATTGATAAAAAGATACGATGAAAAGATACGAAGAATGTATTGTATTAGAAGATTATGGGTCATAATAAATTAAATTATATAAATAACAAGACTTATTTTCTGCTTACATCCAGGCATATAATAATTTCCGAGTAAAATTAATTATAACCAGTATCAAACGTAAAGGTAGAAGTCCACAGTATCACCAATAATATTATTTGTACATTAAAAAACGAAATTATTTAATTGTAAATAAATTATTGTACACATCATAACAAAACTTATTACTTTTCAAAAACAAAAAATATTATACATCATAAAAATAATTTACAAAAACTGCCTGTTCAGAATTTTCTTAATTCTAAAATAATTGCATTTTGTATAACAATAAATGTAAGCAAATATTTTTAATACAAATATGCTGACCAGACTAAATCTATGGTAGATTGTACAATGCAATATCAATATTTTTCTGCAATCGTATTAAATGTGCTTGTTAAGAGGGTTTCTGAAAATGACCCGTTTTTAAAATAGCTAATCAATAATCAATAAATGATCCAGCTACATTCAAAATAATATTAACAAAAATCAAATTACCCTTAACCAATATTATTTATTCTCAGGAACTCTGTATTGGGTAAGCAATATACAACGTCGAGTTATGTACAATATAATAATATAATTTAATATTTTCTTGGTATAGTATGATATTCTTCAAAACATTGTACACAAAACGGCACTAAACAGTAAGAACATTCTGTAGTCACTTGTTTGCATTTACGTGCCGCTATTCCTACAGCATATTGTTTTCTGAACTTTTTATAACATTGACGACAACGTCTTCGATTGCAATTTGTTTTCCTTTGTATTGCTTGCAAAAAATGACCAGCATTTTCTATTTCTTGATATCCACGTTTAAAATCAACTGAAATTAATACGATTCTATGAAATTTTATAAATTCTATTTAGTAATAGGTATATTGTACAACATGAACATTTAAACTTAACCTAGCTCAGCATTCGTCAACATTTATATTATACTATATATCTGCAAATTTGTCCTTCTGTATATCTGTCGGTCGGAGCTTAGCGGTCACGCGAGTTGACTATGAACGCTAAATACCCGGTTCGAATCCGAGTAAATTAAGAACTTTATTCTGGCCGTCTCTCCCTCGGCAGGCAATGGCAAACCACCGGGGTGTAATCTGCCATGAGAAACCTTGTCTTAGGGTAAAAAGACCTAGTACGAAACATATAAAGTACATAAATCGTCCCCAAATTAAAAGGTTCACCAAACCCTCTTTAGGGTAAAAGGACCGAGAAGGAAGGATATCTGTCCCACTGAAAACTCATGAATGGAACACCACCAATGTAAATTTTTTATAGGAACTTCTGCTACGAATTTCTGTCCATTTCTAAAGTTTTAAACCCCGACTTGAAGAGCAAAAATATAAAAATTAAGGAGGGAAAACTATAATATACAATATTTGTTTACTTTATAACAACATATTTAAATTTTGTTTATCTAGTAAGTTATTTCATTTTAGAATTATTCATAAAAATGTACTAACGTGTTATTTTTAAAACTCTACAAAAATCAATAGCTTTGAATGCCTACAATTTTGTTCCTTTATCACAAAATTTTACAAAACAAAAATGCAAATATTTTATTTTGTTTTTTCATGTTTCTTACAATATCAATAATAATAATTTTGTATTAAAAGTAATTTCCACAAAAATTATGTGTATAATTCATTTACAAAAAAATAATCGATTTGTTCACAAGTTACACTACACTTGAAGCGTATTTTCGCGAGGATCCCGGTTAGTACCGCTCGGTTACTTTTGGTCAACTTTGGTTAGTCCCCCACCACAATTTCTAATTTAACATAACCTCAAATCCTCGTCTTTAGAACGTTTAGAACCACTTCCAAATTTAAAATTTAAATTGTGGCGCATATTTGTACTAGCAAAGCAACCGCAAAAAGTAACCACTGATTTTGAGCGGTCGTCTTTGGTTAACTTTGGTTGGGTAACTTTTTAACCAAAATCTACCTCCCCTCTAACCGTTCCTCGCGAAAATGACATAACATCTAACCGGTTACTTTTGGTTAACCAAAATGCCTCGCGAAAATACGCCTTTGATGGTAAACATCTTTATCACATCATGTAAAGGTACGTTTACATCTTACACTTATTGCATGAATTTTATGTCTGATAGTAAAAGTCAGTAAGAGTAAAATTCGGAGAGTAAAAGACCAAGTAGAGAGACAGAATTTCCGTCCCATGTAAAGTTCATGCAATAAGTGTCAGATCTAAACGTAGTTTAAGATAATATTTAAGTATTATTAAACAAAAGATATTAAATAAGCAGGGTACCAAAATGAAGAAAATGTGACCTGATCTACTTTTATACTGAAGTAAGTTATGCACTAGGACGTTTAGGAACCATAACTCTAAAAATCACAAAAATGGACTTGATTCACCCTTGTTCTGAACACCCCATATATTACATGGGATAACTTCATATATTTTAGTTGTGAAAGCGTTTTAGTGCATTTTTAGTTAGTCTAAAATACCAATATGTTTTATTTACAAATATTAAAAAATTGATTTTAAGGGGGCAGATCAATAGGCGCTGAGCTTGTTCCAAGTTCAATTCAAAAACGAATAATCGTAGAAAACTGAAATTTTCAGAATGCCTCATGGTCCCAGCCCCATGGTCACAGTATGGGATAATTTATTGTTTTTAGAAACACTCTTATTGAAACAAACTTAATGCAATAATACCAAACTGTAATAAATAATTTTATGTCTTATATAGACGTTTGAAAACGTTTTTAAAAAAAGCGTTTTTCAAGTATGGCACCACTTTTACACTACACCAGAAGTATGGCATATATATTAACAGTCTCAGCGATAGACAATCGAAGATCGTCAATCGGAAAATGCAAAAATTTTTGTGTAACAAATCGTTTGAAACCCGTACTTTATCCAACATGTTTAATTAATTACCCTGCGCTTATGACCCGACGGCGACGATCAGCGCTATGACCATTTTTTTCCTTTCATTAATTATCTAATTTGAGCCCTGAAGGGCCGCCATACTTGTAACGTTGTAACAAATGACTTGGAATTTTGTGTAGTATCTCCCGGTCTATTAGTCATTATAGAGAAGTTTTGTTTGATTGTATCACAAATCGAAACAAAGTTCATTACGTACAATGCAGAGTGTTAGCCTGGGACCCTATTCTTGAACTTACTCGAACTCATCCGCATGCGAAAGTGCCGAAGTTTGACCAATAATGGATAGATTATTCGAGAATACCAATCCATCATTGGTCAAACTTCTCCACTTTGCATGCGAATGTATTCGAGTAAGTTCAAGAATAGGGCCCCTGCCACTCTACGTGGGCGCGGAGAGTGGGGACCGACGCGACAACATTAAAGAGCGTTAACATAGAGCAAATTTCACTATTTAGGGGTATTTTTGGCTTACATTTGCCGAAAAGAAAAGGAGAGATCCATCCCCTTCCCAGCAGCACACTTTGATGCCGATATTTTTCGGCATTTATCCTAGGGGATATTTTTAATTGGTATAGCGTTGTCAAAACGGCTCGGAGCGGAAGGGACTGTAGTGGAGTCAGTTTTGACAACACAACCACGTCACATCTCGGAGCCTTATCATTTATCTGGTTACATACGACCGAGATTGACCGAGGGTAAACTGCCTGTAATTTACAAGTAAAATTAAAATGTATTGTGGAAATTTTTTACAAAGTAAAAAGACAGTCGTGTGCAAAATGCCAGCCTTTCAATTTAATTCCTGTTGACTTGAGAACGAAAAAACAGTTTTTTCATATTTCTTCATTTTTTTTGTACTAAAAGATCAGAAAAATCTCAAAAAATTCAGAAAAATTAAAAATGTCCCAAGAAACATAAAAATTAAATTTTATGCATAATTCTGCTTATGAATTCCTACAAATTAAAAAAAAGATTTCAAAATCAAAAATTATGAAAATAGATCCATGATTTAACTCTGTTAATGTTAGCAACAATTGTTAATAAGTCTTCGTGCTCCTAGTGTAAAACACACTGGCATTCATATATTGACGCCTAGGTGAATGTATATGGAGGTTTTTAAGCAGTGGCTTGTAAGGAAAGTGTGCTTATTTTTGGTTTTGGCTAACTACTACAAATAACAGATTTATATACAAAAGAACCTATTTAATACCAAAAACTTTAACTTTAGTGCTTTTCTAAGCTACAGTTAGTTTACATAATACGAAATAAAAAATAATATAAAAACAAACAAAACGGGCCTTTTAAAAACAATGAAAATTTACTTTCATTCTTTCCAATCGAAAGACGTCATTTATCATGATAGATCGTGGGTCTATCTTAATAGTGGAGTAAATTAAAACATGATGAACACATCTGTGGAGTTTTTGGACAAACATTACAGTAAGTGAAGCACATTTTAGCGCGCTTTCTTGCTTCTTCGCGACTCTTTTCTTGCTTTATTCTTGCATAGCATTGTGAACATTTTCGACGAATTTTTTTTCCATTATCGTCAGTTCTTTCTACTAACAGATGATTAAAATTCGGTCTTGGTTTTAAGTCTGATGGAACATTTTCTACCCCTAATAATTCTGAAACCAAGAAACTAGAGATAGTAATAGGTTTGTTCCAATCAGCCGAGAAACCGTACAAAGTATGGTCACGCTCATGCGCAATAGATAAAAAGAGTTCCTTGACATTGTACGGTTTCCCGATTGGTTGGAAACCAGTAGTTTGTTCTTTCAGAAAATCACGGATAGTTTTAAGATTGGTTGCTATACGCAGAAGCGGTTTGAAACCGTTTTCAAACGGTTTAAAATTGTTGCTGTCAGAACGCATTTCAATCAGAATTACAACCATGTTTGTACAAATGAATTGCTAAATTATATAGTACTACTATGTAATTCAAGTGATAGCTAATTAGTTCAATATTAAACAAATTGCAAATTGTTTCAAACTGTTCAAACTGCTTTAACTGATCAAATTTTCTTTAAATAATTTGTTGTTTAAAAACAAATAGTAACAAATTTTAATTCTTTAATTGTCCTTAGGTACGGGTTTATTTCGTTTTCATTGGTCCACCTGTAAACGATTTTCACGCACTTTCAAACGCGTTAGGACATTTTATCAATTTGTCAGTCAGAAAACTTCGTTAATCGATTCATGCGCGTCATTAAAAATTAACTAAAGGATTGTAAAATCACACACAAGTAGAATATTAAAAAAAGACACTTGGACGCATGCTTTCCTAATTTTAATATTTTTAAATTCAAAATTTTTCTCTTTTTGTTTAGTTTAGGAAAGCGTGCATCCAAATGTCATATTTAAAAAAAAAACATGTGACCTGGTCTATGAAAAGGGGGTTTAGGTGTCAAAAAATTATTTTCCATTTTTTTGCCGATTCGGATAGAGTATGAGACGCTCTTTCAGATGGTGAAAACCAGAAAGTCATAATTTGTGGAATTACCAGGCAACGCAGATAAACGGGAACACCTAATGCGAAATTGATGCAACGAGTTGTTACCTTTAACTGCTGTTTTCTCGATAACTTATTTGATCATTTTCCACTTTTTTTGCCGATTTTGATAGAGTATGAGACGCTCTTTCAGATGATGAAAACCAGAAGGTCATAATTTGTGGAATTATCAGACAACGCAGATAAACGGGAACAACTACAGCGAAACTGATGCAACATTGTTTCCTTTAACTGTTGTTTTCTCGATAACTTGATTTCGCACGTAAGCTCCCTTTTCATAGACCAGGTCACATTATTATAAAGCTGGGTTGACATGGGATGTGAGCCACGGCCGTGAGCCACGTATTAGTAAAATACTATTCCGCGTAAACTTAAACTTAAAACCGTGTAAACTGTTTTTAAACACGTTTGATCTCACCACGAACGCAGTTTTATCAGTTTGTGGCAAAAAATTACGATTCGTATTTCATGAAACAGCAGTTTACAAGGTGCGTATTTTATGAAAACGTGGCTCACATCCCATGTCAACCCAGCTTAATGTAGGTACTTTTGTGCAATTTTTTTGAGTAATCTAATAAGCAACATAATAGTGAATTATAAAAGTATGTTTTCACACTTGGAAGGATTGCTCTTGATGTGGAATAAGAGTCCATAACTAAATCTTGAAAAAAATGAATAAAAAATTTAGTCGATCAGTTTCCACATTAAAAAACACAATTTTTATAATCAAACCAAATGAATTAAGCTTATTAATTTGCATATATTGTGCAATATTGTTACATTATATTAAAATATCTTCCTCTCTGGAAAACTAGCGAATCTGAATTAAGAACATTTTCAATAAATTATTGTATCCGCAAGATACAAGCAAGAATTTAAAAAATCTAATTTACAATGTTAATCTCCACGTTAAAAAAGTTAAAAAAAAAATTAAAAAATACAAGCAAGAATTTAAAAAATCTAATTTACAATGTTAATCTCCACGTTAAAAAAGTTTGGGTCTAAGGTGGGGTCACTCAATAATTATTCAAAAAACGAATTTAATGTAAAACTGTTACAAACATTCATTCTAATGCTCAATTATTTTAAATATTAAATCGTTTATGTGATAATTAATTTTATTGCTTGTCTAAAATGAAATAACGTGATAATGTTTACCATTATATACCAGTCTCCCCCTAAGTACTGACATATATCTTGCCGATATATTTTTGTATTATAAAATATTTCAAAAGTGAACAGTCTATGTAGATTTCGTGAAATATAATTTATAAATAAAACATCAAGCTAATATTTGCTTCAATTTTCTTTACTACTTAATTAATAAAAACAAAGTCATTCGACAATAAAATAATTGAATAGATATGATAGTAGTTAAATCATTATTTTGACTAACAACTCCTCAATCTGTGTCAATCCTCCTACGCCACCTGTGTAAAGATGAACAAATGGATTTATATGGTAACTCCCGTGCACCATTTGGATATCTAAAATGAACAAATTAATATTTTTATATCTAACAAAAATGGAAATACACACAATTGTGCAATATTATCGTAAACTTTCTTTAATGAACCAGGAATAGTCCGTGCGGCGCATTTCAAATGTTTATAAAAATAATTCTTCTCTTCTGCATGTTCATCACGAGGGTGATTATGTGGCGTCGTTACACGTAATTGTTTCTCGTTACCATCCACAGGTAAAATTGCTCTTGCACGACACCCAGTTTTTTTCATTTCAGCACAAGCCAAATATCTACAATCAGAATATTAATCCAAGCGTTTCAAAAATATTAACTTTCATTCGTTTAAGAAAATTTTAAGTAGTTTGAATTGAAACTATAATTTCGTTTACTATACAGAGGAACATAGTGTTTGTATTAAAAGGCCCACAAGTTTAATATGTGAGAAAAAAATACTTTTAGGCATGATAACAAAAACTACTTCTTTTTCTAGTAACGTCTCTATTATTACTAAACTGGACTTGATTAGCTGAAATCACTGTTTAAAGTCAATATGATGTACCATTTATTTGAATCTGTAGTCGGCATGCTTTAGGACAAACTAATTATGTAAAAATAAATTATTTAATATAAGGCAGCTTACCTTATTGGAGGTTTACCAGCTACCAACTTATTGTGATAGACAAATCCACCAAAAACATATCTCGTTCTAGTCTTCTTTTTTTCATTTTGAACAGAAGAATCCTCAATTTTTGAAATTATAAACTGCGTATCTATCAAAGAAAATATTGATAGTTTAAATTCGTTACAAATGATCGCTTTTACATGTATGCTAAATCATTATTACTGACATAAATTTTAAACTTGCACAAACTGAATGCACTTAGCCGAAACAGTAAATAACACAGAATGTTCACCTGATCATCTAACTTCAATAAAAACCGCAATTTATTCAAAAAAGTTTATACTTATTGGGTAAGAATGTAAAACCCTAGTGTACCATTAGGTTTGCAAAATTATAGTTAGCAATAAATTAAATTTAACTATTGTTTAGTTTAAATTACTCTGAAACCGATTTCAATGAATTAATAAACCAATAAATTTCGTGGCAAGTAAAAATACTTTAGCAGTTTGATCATGATTAATTAAGAAATATTATTTGTGCATCTGTACCAAAAGTTATCATATAACTCCGTAGTTTTCACTAGGGTTTTAGTTTGTTCCGGTTTAATTATTATGGTAAGTTCTGCAACTTGAAAAGATAAAATAAAAAGAACAAAATTAATTGTGCATCTAAAATAGACCATAATCCACATCTTTTAATAAAGTAGAAATAAAACCATTATTTAAAATTAACTTTCTTTCTATATTTCAAGATTAACTATGAATCACAACATAATTATGTATAATAAGTAATATACTTTTAATTATATTATAAAGGCGTTAGTAGAAAACATTTTGTAACTATATAATTGGTTATCAATCCCCAGTCTGGTTTAGCTATGATAAATAATTTCTTGCCTGTTTTTTTCTACATACTTGGCAATACTTCAAAAAGATTTGAATACATGGACGAGTAATTTTATATTTGTTGCTTGCTTCCTTGGACATTTTGTCACGTGCTCCATGACCAACTGCAACATGTATCTCTAATAATTTACTGTAAAGATCCTCATATGGAACAACGTAAATAACTTTTGAGTTAAAATTTTTTAATTTCTTAATTAAATATTTGCATTCTGCAACCTCCAGCACATCATATTGATTTAACAGCCAGTACTCTCTTCGAGTCTTTGTTACTATTTTACTCTTGGCAGACAATATTTCTTCAATCATCTGTTAAAACAAAATGTAGTAATTTTAATTAATCAACTTCAACTTAACCTTTGTAGTACCAAAGCAGGACTTTGTTCCTTATTTTTATTCTATCTCAGGTTTAGTAGACCATGGTACTACATAGGTGTTTCTTGTTTAATTGTCATAATCGCAAAAACAAAAATAAAATGTTTCGTACCTTCACTAATATAGTAACCACATAATACACACTTACCGAAGCAATTGCTACTCTAGTATATGGTATTTTTCCAGACGTGTTTTTATAATATTCGCTTAATTGTGTATAAAACAATTCCTTTTCGGCTATTTGACTGTGAATCTGCCATTTTTCTTCTGTGTATACCAATATAAAACAAAAAGAAAATCAAATTTCAGCCAAATATTATTAAAGAAAAAACTGAACTTTAACTTATTAACATTTTTCAATATTCACTTGCACTTAAATTGTGATGTAGAAATAAGAATTTAAAGAAAGTTATTTTTAATTGTTCACGTACAGATAAAGAAAATACAACGAGTAATATTTAATTTACCCCACTATTAAGCTGGGTTAACATGGGATGTGAGCCACGGCCGTGAGCCACGTATTAGTAAAATACTTTCCGCGTAAACTTAAACTTAAAACCGTGTAAACTGTTTTTAAACACGTTTGATCTCACCACGAACGCAGTTTTAACAGTTTGTGGCAAGAAATTACGATTCGTATTTTATGAAACAGCAGTTTACAAGGTGCGTATTTTACTAAAACGTGGCTCACGGCCGTGGCTCACATCCCATGTCAACCCAGCTTTACACTTACAGTTATACAAAATAAAAATTATTGTGCTAGTATTCAACACTGTAAAGGTTCATTTCCTATTAAACAGTGGACGCATGAGGTAGTGAGCAAAATATACCTTAGAAGCATAAATATTATCACCAAACTGTTTTGGCTTGTAACTAAGTTTTATGGTTAATAATAAAGGTTGAATCACAAAACAAAGTAAGAAATCAAGAGTTGGGAAACTAATAGCACAATGGAAACCAACCATAAGATCAAATGAAAATCTAAGAAACAAATGGACATAAGAGCTAATCAATGACGCCATCAGGTTGATGAATTAGAAAATTTTCTATGCTTAGAAAAGCATGGAAACGGCGAGTCACAAACGGCTATAAAAAATATAACTATGATTAAGAGGAATCCGATATACACTTTACAAAGCTCAAAAACAGACTGTCGTAATTCAACGATTGCATACTTATTATTCAAAATACTTGTACAAAAGTATACATTTTTTGAAAGAGGACACTTGAATGCATCCAACCTCGGTTAGATTTTTTCAATATTCAAAATAGTTTTTTTGTAATCTTCGAACAAAGTTACCTTTACTTTACTAATTAATTACGAAAAAAATAAATTCAAAATTAAAAAATTCTAACCGACAATGTTTGATTTAAAGCTTTTTATATTTAATTTCAAAATTTCATAGATTTTTCTAATGCCGTTTCGTTGTAATTACTGAATTACAAACATGTGTATTTCATTAAATTTTAGAATTAATTTAAATAATTATGCAACCAATACAACAGGTATAGTCATATGAAAAATGTTTTACTTTTTAAATAAGTAACTCAGGTGTTGAACAAAGACGAGACTTTGACTCGTATAATATGGTATAATGGAGCAGCGTATCAAATGTCTCTCTTCCAGTGTGCTGGAATGTTGTGTAGAGTTTTCTTATCAGTTGATAACATAATAATAATATGAAATTTAAATTTTATTAATTTTTCAAATATTTGTTACGTTAAATCCAAGATTCTTTACGATGAATCAAAAATTAATAAAGTTTCTCCAATTTTGGAAAATTGCTCAATTCAATTATTAGTATCTACAATCGAACATATACAAAATATCCATATAATATTATATCTGTAAACTTTAATTTTCCATTATGGCTTATTTGGCTCTAGGTCTAATGTTTTTTTAATAGTGATGTAAATGTGCTTTTGCGATAAAGAAATTTAATTTGACACCTCTGCTAGATATTAATAGTACCTAGTAGTACTATAATAGTAGAAGTGATAACAAAACGCTGACGCAATTGGTTAGAAGGTTCATTCATTAATTTAATACATTAATGCCCGCTTTCACCAACTTTTATTGAAGAATTTTCGAGGGATAATTCACTAAGGTTTAAACTAAGGCTGGGAATCAAAATCGAATATAATCAACTAATCGAGTATTCGAATATGAGTATTTTCTCAACGGCACTATTCAAATTATTCGAATATTCAAATTATTCGAATGATTATTCAAATATTCGAGTAATTTGAATATTCGAATGATTAGTTGATTATATTCGAGTAATTTGAATATTCTTGTCATTTTTTTAACAAATATTCAAATACAAAAATGTTAAAAATTCTCAGCCTTACTATATACGGGGGTGGTTTTGGGGGTTCAAACCTTCAAATCCCTCCATGGGAGAGCAAGAGATTAAAAAAAATTGTCTAAAAATGTTTTTTGGTGCAAAAAATCGAATATAATCAATTAATCGAGTATCCCAATATGAATATTTTCTCAACGGCACTATTCAAATTATTCGAATATTCAAATTATTTGAATATTCAAATTATTCATAATATGATTTTTCGAATATTCGAGTAATTTGAATATTCAAATAATCATTCGAATATTCGAATAATTTGAATATTCTTGTGATTTCTTGAACGAATATTCGAATACAAAAATGTTAAAAATTCCCAGCCTTATTCCGGATAGGAAATTTAACGGACTACAACTTTTGTCTAGTAAAAATTTTTGAGAAACCATCCATTTCACAGAAAATCAGAAAATAATAAACAAGGTAGCTACAAAACAAAAAATTAAATTAAAATTTTTTTATTTTTTTTTGAAAAATTATTTTATTAATTAATTTTAAACTATTAGATTATTTAAGTAAATGTTGAAAATGACCACCCTCATTTTCAATACACAGTCGTGATCGTTTTAAAAGATGTTTGTCGAAAAAAATCGAAAATCGATTTTTCGACACTTTTGATCGCAGATATTCGATTTTTTGACACTTTTTCACACTCAGCGATCTACCAAAATTGGCCTTGTAATCGACCGATCGATCCTTCGACCTTGTTGACCATCCCTGGTATAGTGGCTCTTAACAAAAAAGGAAGTGTTATAAATAATACTAAAAAACATCTTTTAAAACGATCACGATTGTGTATTGAAAATGAGAATGGTCATTTTCAACATTTACTTAAATAATCTAATAGTTTAAAATTAATTAATAATAGTATATTATAGGCCAAGGTTGTGAAGACATGCATTATAGCCCTAGCGCCAAGATTATATTCCGAGGTGCAAAGCACCGAGGAATATAAGGCGCGGGGGCTATAATGGTCTTCACAACCGTGGTTATATATACGATTTTTTCCACTACTAGGTTTATTACAATTCTTTTAATTTTTGTTAATACAAGATATTCTAATTTAAAATATTTATTTTAAATAAATTATAAAACAAATGACAGTCTTTTGTTTTCTTGATTTGACATTCTTGAAAATTTTAAATTAATTGTGATTAAAAGTTGAAATTTGAAGTTTATGAGCCGTTTAGTGAGTTTTTTTAACTGTTTTGTAATAAGAAAATCTACTACCGGAAAATCCTTTGTGTTTTCGCATTGAATTTTATTAGTAAATTAAATAAATCGTGGTTCGTCAAATTAACAAAAGATGGCGCCGTCACTATCTGTCACATTAATTCGAATTTAATAAAAATTTTAAAATTCAATTAATCTGTTAATAAAGCGTTTTTAATAGTTTAAATATAATTAAATAGCATCTCTTGATTATTTTAAATCATCTTATAACAACATTTTTCTTTAAAATAGTCCCCAAATTATCGAAAAATATCATTTTGTTCATTATTAACTAGTAGTTAATAATGGAAAAATTGTTGACCACTAGTCTATAACATGTCACTTCTGGAGCTTCATACCTAAGTAAAAATGATAGCCTATATGACTAGTAGTGGAAAAAATAATTTTTCAAACAAAAATAAAAATTTTGCGAATTTAATTTTTTGTTTTGTAGCTACCTTGTTTATTATTTTCTTATTTTCTGTAAAATGGGTTGGTTTCTCAAAAATTTTTACTAAACAAAAGTTGTAGTCCGTTGAATTTCCTATCCGGAATGGAGCGTCAGATTTTTTGTAAAATATTTCGTTTAAAAAATACAGGTTATTGAAAAAAAACAATAAAAAAAGGAAAGCTCAAATTTTTCGACATTTTTTAACTTAATTTAATTCATAACTCGAAAGCCGTTGAGTTTAGACAATAAAATGTTAGAATCTAGTTTGTAGATTATTTCACGCTCTTTAAAAAATCACTAAACCATTTTTACTGAAAAATCAATATTTTCGGGGTTATGGCCACGTGAAGGTGGAAATTAAAAAAATGCTTTAAAGAGGCCTAACTCTCGAGGGTTTGAATTTAGAAAAAAATTTTTGTTAAATATTGTTCTTAGAAAAGTGTCCTCTATCACCACCTAAGTTATGTAAAGTGAGTGCGGGGACACCCTATATAAAATTGACTTATTAGTTCCAATTTTATCGTTATCTTTACTTTGTAAGCTGTGAAAAAAATTTCAAGGCAACCATATCACACTTTCCTGGTAAGAAACTGATTTGTTTTAATATTGTAGTAAAATAAGATGGAAAAATATTAAGGGCATTATTACTTTTTAGACCTCTTTTATTCGCACAAACAGCTGATATTATAATTTTGGTAAAATTTACAAGCTATTTTACCTAATAATACAGGTCGAAAAAGTTAGAATTTAATAAACGCTGCAATCCCCGATTATTTTGTATTCTTATTTTATAAAAATATTAACACAAATCATTTTCTTACCAGAAAGGCTGTGCATAAAGTTGCATTTAAAAAAATTTCAACAGTTACAAGTTAAAGAAATTTGAGTAGGTGCGCTATTTATATATTCACCAACTACTCATAATCGCATGTTTATAACTTCTTATCTTGAAATGTTTTATAACTTATAAACTGCATTATTTTTACCCTGAGTGTATTTGCTATTATAAAAGGTAATATTATATATCATAACGCAAACTGATGTTTGAATTCAGGATTCCTCTTAAGGAAGATAAGAAGAAGAAAGATATTCAATGAAAACAACTGTGGGGGTTACTAGGTTAACCCTGACAGAGAATTTAAAAATTTTCGAGTAAACGGTCCAAAAAGTAATTCTAGCAAAAAAAGAGAGGATGAAAACTACATAAACTGGCATTTAGAACCACGCAAATCCTTAACCAGAATCTTTGAAAATGTGAATCTCTGAGATAGTTCACTCATTAAAATATCCTTCCCCACGGAACTCCTAAATCGGAATCTTTGAAAATGTGAATTAGCACGGCGTTGGAACTAACTTGCAGCCGCAGTCCCTAACCACGCTCCCCAGCTTATAGAATGTGTCAATAAGGTCGAAATTTGGTTAGAAAATGAAAACTTTAAAATCGATTTTTGGCTTTCATTTTAATGTTATGTATTTGGGTCAGGGTTAACGTACCCAACCTTGTGTTATATATTTCATTACGTTACTGATGCTACTTATTAAAAGTTTTATAACTTATTATTTGTAATTTCTGACGAAGGTCTTAATGCAAGACCGAAAGCTCAAATATAACTTTTAATATTATTCCTTAATTCGTAATTTATTAATAATAAATAGAGATGAGATTTTTAGGTCGTTAAAATTCAAAAAAAAGGTACCTAAAAAGGTCCTAAAAAATGCTATTTTAGGTCGTATAAAGTCAAAAAAGGTACCTAAAAAGGCACTAAAAAAGCTATTTTAGGTTGGTATTTTATAGTTTCGAAACCCACCAATTAGATATTAAAATTTTAATAGCCTTAATTTATTAAATAATTATTTTTGTTAAATAAAAATTAATTTTTTTTAAACAAAAATTATTTTTTTTAAAATAAAAAATTAATAAAGAAAAATTAAATATAATAAAATATTTTTAGTAAAATTATAGTCAAGAATAACATTTTTTCAATAAATTCACTAGTAATTAAAGAAAATTGTCCAAAAAGTCCAAAAAAGGTCGAAAAAATTAAAAAATGGCAAAAAAGGTAAAAAAGGCAAAAACAAATAGGGCTTATATCGTCGGGTTGTTGGTAAAAGTGACCAACTAACATGGAAATCCTATACATTTGGTCATTTTTACCAACAACCCGACGATATGATGTAGTTTTCCATGAAACGAATTTTGGTACTAATAACATCTAAATAGGAGCTAAAATAAAAAAAAGGTAAAAACCTAAAAATCTCATCTCTAATATTAAAACATATTATTATTTTAGACTTTACTAAGAATTAGTATATTTCCGAAATAAAGCTGGGTTGACATGGGATGTGAGCCACGGCCGTGAGCCACGTTTTCATAAAATACGCACCTTGTAAACTGCTGTTTCATGAAATACGAATCGTAATTTCTTGCCACAAACTGATAAAACTGCGTTCGTGGTGAGATCAAACGTGTTTAAAAACAGTTTACACGGTTTTAAGTTTAAGTTTACGCGGAAAGTATTTTACTATAACGTGGCTCACGGCCGTGGCTCACATCCTATGTCAACCCAGCTTAACCAATATTTTGTAAAAGTAATAATAACATAAACTCTCAACATTAAATTTTATTAACCTTCTTTCGCTCGCGTAGGCGGCAAAAGGACCGCCTTTTTAAATTTTTTCTCCTATTTTCTTCCAGAGCGTCATAGGAGGGTCGGGATGCGATTGTATTCTCTAATTACTATCTCCTCCACTAGACCCTACCCATTTTCTGATAAGACAACTTCACCAGCCGGCTCAAGACAGCCCCAAAGTATGTAGTGTCGTACGGCGGCCAATTTGCCGCCTAGCGCGATCGACAACGTGAACTTTTTATGAATACTGTTAATTTGTGAAATCGTTTTCAATTTTATTCACAATTAATTTTATTGTTTTTCGAAATGTAAAATGAATTTCATTTTTATGTATTTTAATTTCGTCATTTATTAATTTTATGTATTTTCATATTGGTCTTTTTTTAAATGTAGCATAAACTTATTTTATGTATATTTCTTTAAATAATTCAAATCATGCACTTTGAATGACGAAAAACTCACGAAAACAATAAAAAACAAAGGCGGTCTAATTGCCGCCCATGCGATCGAAAGTGTAACTTGAAAAGGCGCGAGCGGATGAAGGTTAAACTGTTTCACAAGAAAATAGTTCAACTTTCATTCCCAAGTTTGATTTCATTCGATTTATGAGAATATTCTTTCTGAAAAGAGATTGATTTAGATTTCCTATAAGTTATAAGGTTATTTATAACATAAGCATTCTCTTAATATTTATTCTAAATCACAATAAAATAATTTATTTTAAGGGCCGATGTTCTCAGAACGATAGAAAAGCTAGCTTTATTTTATATTCTGCTATTTTTGACAAATGTTAGAATTTGTTCAGAAATCCATCGGTAGCGTTTTTACAAAATAAAGCTATTTACATTTTTTATATATTTAATTAATTTACCAGTAAGTTTCTTAAGGTGTATACATAGTCGTGCCATAAATTCTATGAGATGGTTATAGGATTATTTATTGTAGTTATTAAAAATTAAAAAAAAACATTTTTTCTAATACCATTTTATTGCGAAGATTATAACGATTAATTTGGCATATGATTTATTTAAAAACATGGGCACTTTAAACGTCGCGTCGCGAGCAACCATCAGTTGTGGCACCCTCGACTTCAATGTGAATGGAAGCTACTGCTTTCACCAAGTGTCAGGTCATCTTTAATATGCAAGACATCCTTCCTTTTTATAATTGCAACTTCTCTGTGCCATGATTTTCTGCTTTTTAGAGATTTTCTACGAATTTGTTCTTAAATCAATTTGACTACCGCAATTAATAATAATTGGCTATATCGCTCTTTTAACTAGTTACATAAATCTTTGTGATTTAATTCCCGATGACAATACCCAATACTTGATATTTTTTGTTCTTCAATTTTTGATAAAAATTCAAAGATAAATAAGTGATTTTCAAAATAGCAAAACTGATTTGAAAATAAAATAAGAAAATCAAACTTTGGAAACCTGCAAATTATTTTGGCAGCTCAAAATAACCATATTTAATGTAGTTTTTCGACAGTACTGTATTGTCAAATATACTAATCGATATACAAATTTCAGTATATTACATTTTACAATGTGATACTGATAATATATTTTAGTTCTAAAAGTGTTTCAGTGCATTTTTAGGTAGTTTAAAATTATGATTCCACGATTCAATTGATTAGAAGTAACTGAATGTCACATCAATTAATTAATTAATGGATTAATTAGATTTAAAAAAAGTTTCAATAGCATTTTCCTCATATATATAGATATTATATATATTTCAAGAATAAACTAATTTTTATTTATTCTTTACAACAACACTGTTCGACACAATTAGTTTAGAAACAATAGTTTTAGTTTGTTATTTATTTGCACCAGTTTAATTGGCGAGATTAATTGTTAATTCTCTGGAATCAATATTGTTCTTATAAATATAGTTTAAATAAGTTTTAAAGTAGGTATATCAATTATTATTATTATTATTAGCTTGTAAACACTAATATAAAATTAAAATTTAACAAGCTAAGCAAACACAATAAAATTCAAATTACTATTTTAAAGTAAGTAGTTACACTAATAAGTTATATTAATTTAATATTTCATAAACTTTCAGCAATAGGTTATTGTCTTCTTCAAATATTTCAATTTGTAAATAAAAAACACATTAAAATGAATTAAAAATTATTTTTTTAATTTATTTTGGTATTTGTGTAGATCATTACTGCTGATTCACAATGGTGGCAAGTATAAGAAATACATAAACACAAGTGAAACTAATATCGAAGAATTATTTACTAGGTAACTTCTTCAATAACATCAATTGTATTTCTTATGCTTACGGCCATTATGAATCCACACTTGCTTTTTAGACTTTAATTGTATAATTATAATTTATTATAAAATATGCTTTAAGCAAAATCGGTTGTGCCATCAAGGTTAATCCAAAATTCTTATCTAACGGCATTGTCTGGAGAGAACTGACGTCAAAACTCTCTTACAAAAAATACAAATTAGAAATTATTAATCAAGAAAAAAAAGCGTATCCAGTACATCAAAGTTTAAAAAATTTCAACTTTTTGCAAAGGTAAATATGTAGAAGGAACTGCCTATTAAAATGTAACCCAAAGATTGTAATTATTACATAGAATATTATTATTATAAAATTAGATAAATGTACAAAATCAATTGATAATAATATAATGTCGATTACTTACCTACAAAAACACTAAAATGAAACCAACACCAATATCACAATAACCTGCACAGAACAATTGCAACGTTCACACCAATTTGGATGAAATAATTGTAAGAAAAAAACCAAGAAGTTATATAAAATTATAGTCAAATTAAGATGCGGTGTAATTTTATCTTGCAAACATTTTGTGACTTAGTTGTGTATATTGCTTTTAATGACATTTACTTGATTTCATGTCGAATTATTTTTACTAGTATTCGTAATATAATCTGATCAAATTTTAAAAATAAATTGGTTCTACTATTTCAAACATAGCAAGTGCAAAACAAAATAGAAATGGCATACGACAGAAGAATGAGATAATTTTGATTTTTGGTTAAAAATTGCCAACAAATTATGTAATTATTTTGTTTTTCTTTTATTATATCAACGACATTTTTAAAGGAACTTTTCATATTTAAATTTCCAAAGTTGTAATAAGAATTTTTTTATATTTTCCATACTAACAATATCTAAATTAGGAAACTTTATCCTCACAAACAGAATCAAATAAAAATATTGGCATAATATTCGCTTTAATTAAATAAAATAGGATGTAATTAAAATAATATTCAGAATTAATAGTACAATAATTGCTACATATCTTGTTCTAAAAGATTTATGTAGCTGAACAATTGGAAAGCAGAATAAAATTTATTAGTGAAATGAACAAATTCCATCATAAAATATAGTGTTTCAAGAAAATTAACTATGTTATTGTAAACAATGTAAATTATTGTGTTGTAATGCCAATATTGTAAATTAAACATCACCACTGTCTCATTGATTGATTTAATTAAAATATATTATAATTTTATTTGATTACTAGCTGGAAGGCCTATCCACGGACAGGCAGTTCGCTAAGGTTGAAAAATCGATTGGTGTGCTACTCGACCTCAGGGGGAGGTGATTTTAAGTTGGTACTACCAACGACCAATCAGAATAAGTTGCGTGTCCTAAAAAATTGACACGCTGGAGGAGGCGGAGCGTGCTGGTATTTTATTGTTGTGATTAAAAAATAACCCAAATTAAGAAATTCAAACCAGGAGACAAAATAGGTCACCTAAAGATACTGGACTTCTTACAGCCAGAACTGTTTGAAAAACCTTTCTGATGCCCAAAGTCTGAGGTTATCTTTCAGGGCAGCAACAAGGCTATAAGTCAAACAATACTAGTGGATACAGCTGTACAGATGGATCAAAAACTGAACAGGGAACAAGCATATACGGCCCAAAGTATGATGCATCTACTTATAGCCTTAGCAACATATCCCACAATTATTCAAGCTGAAATACTTGCCAATTGCACTATGTGTCCATGAATGCCTACAAAGAATTTAAAGGTCAAACAAGTTAATATAATTTCTGACTGTCAAGCTGTCTTTATCCAATTCGGAATGCAACCAATCTCTCAATAAACTGCCCAAGGGCTACAAAATTGCCCTCCAGTGGGTACTAGGTCATGAGGAAATGAAATAGTTGACAAACTAGCTAATCAGGCTCAAACATACTCAGGTATAACATACCAGGGCAAAGAAATTCATAGAATACTCGTCTGCAGATGCTAAAAAGCTTCTTTTATCAAAGATGGAAATCAGAATCGTTACATAGCTGCTTGCTGGATACTGCAGTGAGATACCACTTAAAAAAATGTGACTGGAAGTTAATGACAGGTGCAGACTCGGTGCAGACTCTGTAAATCAGATTTTCTCAAAATTGACTGAATAGTTTTTAAATTTTAACCTGATGATGTCCTAATTATGATTTACATGTATAGCAATAATGAATTAAATCAGTGAGGATAATACCTGGCTGTCCCCTTGTATTGTATCCAATATCTTAAGTTCTAACTTGATATAGGCTTCTTGAGGGTATAATAAACTAAACTGGTAAAAATTAAGTTTAATTAAAATTTAAATTCAGTTTGATCATGATTTCAGTATGTAATTACCCTTTTCTACTCAAATATGGGTAATTACAGAACAAAAATGTTAAATGAAATTTTAATTTTTAATTTCTAATTCTCAAAATTGTCAATTTTATGAATTATGGTTAGTTATGTTCTCCAAAAAATACATAAAAATACACATCTAATTAAATAATTTGTTGGCAATTATATTAAATTAAAAATATTTCACATACCTTGACTTTCTCCTATTCCATCAAACGATGTTCCAGGTTTAGGATCGTCTTCATTAGTTTCCATCAAAGTATAATCTTCCGCATCTTCTTCAACCAAGGATTCATCTACATAACTATCCTGAGATTGTTCCGTCACTTCTTTAACCGTTGATGCTTCAATATTGTCATTCGGTTCCATTTTCATTAATATAGCATTTTCAACATTAGAGGCCACAGTAGAAGTATTTGTCTCGACAGCAACTTCAGCAGGTACAACTGGAGTTGCCGCAGATGATGATGGTGATGGGGACCTAACTCTCACACGTTTTGATGCAGGGCCCGTATATTTTTTTACTCTTGTTACCGACTGAACAGGAGAAGCCACTAAAACTTCAGCTGTGCGTTTGATTGTTTCGTTTGTGGTTTTAATGTCCGTTTGTTCTTCATTTTGATTCTACAGATACAAAGTTAAAATTTAATTGTAAGTAAAATAATTATTGTAAAATTAACACAACAAAAATTGAGATTAAGGGATATACAAATTATACTGTAGCTTACCGTACTATCTCCTGTCAGTCCTTTGATTTGTAGAGCTTCAGCGGTTTTTATAAAAGTGGGTAAATTTTCTTGGGCAACTTGAACTTCACCCTGATACATGAATTGTAACAAGTCGCTAAGTGCAATGTAACTAACATCTTTCATGAAAACTATCGGATGCTTGCAGGGACTGCTTTGAAAAAGTTGACGAAAATATGGACTACATAATGATAAAACCATTTTATGAGCTTTCAAGTGACGACCTTCGACGGCTAACGTAACGTCAACCAAATCTTCACTTTCTAGCAAAGATTGCATGCCCGCACTCATATTTTTGTAGAAATTATCCCACTGAAGGGAAAAATGTTCCGACATGTTTGTAGTTTATTTACCGCCTAAAATTTGATATTAGGTTACCAATTACTAACGCACGCCATCACAAAATGACGCAACTACACGATAAAATACTAACCGAAATTACACAGTTCAATTCAAGTTGTTTTAATTCACTAATCTATTGATCACAATACCCTAAAATAACTCTTGAAACTGCATAAACGTCAAGAAAAATTCCATACTTTTATTTTACCTATTTCACCAAATAAATAACTGAACAAATGAACTACTCCCACCGGCAATTTGCGACGCTACCGTAATGCGCAATCGCAGGAAAAGCGCTGTTGTCAATGTTATATATTTTTATCTAACGTGCTTGGACCGAGGGGTTGGGCGTTCATACAAATTGCATTAATATAATTATAATTTTTCCAGTTGGTCGCAGTCGGCCTAAACTTGAAATTTGATCAAATGCGTTGTGGGATTGCCTCCTATATATAAGTATAGGAGGCCGTGGTTGTGGGCCTTGATTTGGGAATCAAGTGGTGTAACTACCAGTGTAGTAGTTTGGTAAAGTCCTAGGGGTCTGATGAGGCAACCGACAAAAAATGTAAAGAAAAAAATAATAATTGTACAAATTAAAAATTACGAACTTGAAAATTTTAAAATCATAGTTCCCTTTGTTAATAATTGCTAATAGATACTTGTGAATAGCGCATGGGCCAATGCACAGGGTTTTTTAAAAGTCACAAAGCAATGGAATATTATGAAGTTAGAAGTTTATTTTACTTTTCTAAAATTTTCTTAAATATTCTGGAATGAATATAAAATGGGAGATTTAGCTCCAACCATTCTATATTTTATTTTATGTGTTGCATTTTTTTAAATTTAACTTTAACTTAATTTTATATGGTTTCTTCTTCTTCAGGTGCCCATCCGATTCCGCATGTTAGCGATCCTCCTGGCTAACGTAAGAAGACTATACTAGGGAAATGTTAATGCGTTAATGGAGTGGTTTCCCGTTGCCTTCCCCATAGTCCACAGATCGATTGCACATATCCGACGCAATCAGGATTAGAACTGTGGTTTTCCGGTTTTTAATTTTTTGTTAAAAAGTTGTTGTAGTTATTGATTGCAATAACTCCATCTTGAATAGCACATAATATGAATCCTTCGGTTTCTAAATGTCTCCTTATCAATTCCATTGGAGTCTAAAATTGTCTGATGTTTGCCACGCAGCACTTTATTTTTCCAATCACTTCAATCACAATCCAATCACAAAATCACTTTTTTGTTCACAATAAAAATTTCTGTTTTTTAAATTTAGACCGCTAAAATGTTTGTCAACGCTAATGATTTATCTAATGGTAATGGGGGGTGGTCCGAAAAGATTTGTCTATGCGGGGGGGGGGGGGGCAAGCCTCCCTTATATACGGCTTGACGCTTGAGTATCTGTTGCAAGTTTCAGAAATATTAGCACCACAAAATGTCATATTTGTACTTTCCAATTCCTTCCGTGCAGAGGTTACCTTTAGATAGGGTTACCATACGTCCGCGTTTCAAGCCCTCGTCGGCGACATTCAACAGTACGTATTTTTTGTCAGCAGGAACGGCCAGCGGGGAGGGAAATTTACCTAGGAGCAATGTTTCATTCAAAAATATATTTAAAATTCTTGAATTTGCCACTCAACAATAATTTTAATAATTATTTAATGAAATTTAAGGGTGCGATTTTAAGGACTGTTTCAAAACTTCATTTACAGCTCAAAATTGGTTCTAGATACAGCAATGATTTTTTTTAACGAAAAGAGTTGAGTGACCGGGTACCTTTTCAACTTTTAACGTTATGAATTTATGGATGGATATCTCGTTTGCACTGTACCGCAAAACCAGGGTGCATCTGATGAGACTATGCCGTTTGGCTAAAGTCGAAATTAGCTGATAATGCAATGAGGTCTTTGCTGGTCGGTGTTTTCGACTTCTTTCGCATTTCATGCGTTTTTTGTTGGTGAGGTCTGGTCTATCTTGACTAATTACACTTTGTCTTACGTGTGTGTAGGTCCATTGTGGTGATGGATATGTGTCTCGAAGAGAACCTTTTCCAACGAAAAGAGTAGAATTTTCTGAAGGTCATGAATCATGATATAATTTTTAATCAGTTTTGATAAAGGATTAATATTTTGATTTTGTTAATTAACGATTTTATATCAAGAACGCACAATTAATTAAAATTTAAAATATATCATGACACAATTAAAATAGCAATCTTTAATATTCTACATTAAAATTGTTTGAATTTCAAGTATTGCAAGTCCAGTAAATGAAGTTTCATCGTGTCGACCATATAATTTGAACAAATTATTATTTATTTATTATTATAATATAATAATAAAGTATTTGATTTGAATGATTTCAAAAGACACCCCTTTTGAAACCAATGGAAATTTACTGTCATTCTTTCCAACCAATGCAAGACGTCATTTATAATAAAACTATACTAGGTACCTAACTAATGCCCGTTTTCACCAACATTTATTTAAGAATTTCCTAGTAAAGAATTCCTTAGCTAGGTGTTCCATAACTTTGTTTGGTCAAATTTGACATAGTATTGACATAAAAAACTCTTATGCCAAATTTGACCAATGAAATTTATGGAATACCTAGCTAAGGAATACTTTACTAGGAAATTCAAATGTTGGTGAAAACGGGCATGAATTTCACATTGCTACGCCACTGGTGGGAAACAATTTAGCCTTACTTCTTTTTGGCAACATGGTACTATGAAAAATATTGACCCAGAAAAGAGAAGGGATGAAAAGTTGATGAAGTTTATTGACTGGTGTTTTGTTATTGGCTGTATACGCAAGCGTACAAACGGTAAACAAAAAATGGCCGTGAACGTAATACAATCAAACAAAAATGAAGCGTTTGTTTTCCCGCTCAAGATTTTAGTGGCGTGTGATATTTTGCCTACTTGATTTTCGGAGTTTTTGGAACGAAATGGAAAAGTTAGATCAATTTATAAGATTGAAAAAGGCCGGTGAAGGCACCTACGGTGTTGTGTACAAGGCAAAAAGCAAAATAAGTGGCAAGTTAGTTGCCCTTAAAAAAATTAAATTGGAGAAGTAAGTTGTGTTGTTCTATTTTCCTAGGTTATCAATTGATTTTTAATTAAACTTGCCTCTTTAATACCAGTACTTTGTGGCTAATTTAGTAATTGTTGCCTATAAAGCTATGTATGTTCTTTAATTTTAAAATAGTAGGTGTACTACTTATAATTAATTATTTTTGAATAATATATAAATATTTGTTGTAACTTTATAATTTGCTTGTATGATTACTTGATCAACGTTGTATGTAGTTGCCTGTGTAAGTTTATTTAGAAAGAAATGTCAGTTGAGTAGATCACAATAAATAACTTTTAATTTTATGATTGATCGATTGCTCTCGTTTACTTTTTCTCTGCCGATGCAATGCTTAGTAATAAAAAAACAGTGACGAATATGAAATTTGCTTTTAATAACGAATAACACTGCTTTTATGATTAAATAGCTTACAAATTTAGGTTCTATTAACAATACTAATTGGAATTGTAAGTTGAGTTGAATTGTGCGTGTGTCTTACGTGCTTTCGAAATACGTAGCACCACATGATTCAGCTTATCTTGCTTTCTAACACCGACTAATTATGCACTACTTTATTTGAATGAAAATTGAAAAATCGGAACATTTTGTTCTACCCAAATGTTAATACTCATTTTGAAATCGATTTTTATTTCACATAACAGATGTACCAAGTGCTGCTTAATTTACTATTTTAAGTATAATAATATTGTCATATTCAAAAATATTTCTTTGCTCATAGATTTCAATCTCGAGGAGATGCGGAGGGTGTTCCTTCGACGGCTATTCGAGAGATATCTCTTTTGAAAGGTTTAAATCATGCTAATATTGTCGACTTACTCGACGTAATTTGCGTTCAAACTGACTTGTATCTTGTGTTTGAATATTTAAATATCGACCTAAAAAATTACATTGATGGAATGAAAGAAAGTATGAGCAAAGATCTCCTCAAGGTAAATTTGAAGAATTCAGCTGTACTTTTTTACCATTAAATTAATTGTAGAGTTATACCAGACAACTATTTGATGGAATAAATTATCTACATACTCATCGAATCTTGCATCGCGATTTGAAACCTCAAAATCTTTTGTTGGATAAAGAAGGACATATAAAATTGGCAGATTTTGGTTTGTCCAGATCGTTTTCTTTACCCACAAGAACATACACTCATGAAGTTGTTACGCTGTGGTATCGAGCACCTGAATTGTTGCTCGGTTCTAAGATTTATTGCACCGCTGTGGACATTTGGAGTATCGGATGCATCATTGTTGAAATGGTACAATTACTTACAATTACAATTCATTTCTTACAATTTCATGAATATTTATTTTATGTAGATAACAAGGCAGCCACTATTTCCTGGAGATTCAGAAATCGATCAGATTTTTAAAATCTTTCAAGTCCTTGGTACACCTAATGAAGATGTTTGGCGAGGAGTTTCCAGATTACCAGATTACAAACCATTCTTTCCAAAATGGCCACTTGATTCCATATCCAAATGTATTCCTAGTGCACACTTGGATGTTCAAAAATTTATTGATGTAAGTTGCATATTACTTTTATGATATAAGAAGAAATATATTATATTGGGTGACACATCTTACACTCAAACATAGAAGAATAACATTATAAATTAGTTTTTCTTAAATTCTTGCTTCCCATTGTAACTGATCATAATTAAAATAGTATCAATTGAAAGAGCTTTTTTCAATATTTAAAAATACTTGCAGGGTTGCCATAGATACACTTTTATTCACTTTTTTTAAAACCATACAACTTTTCTTCACCTTTTTTAAGAAAAATTCACTATTTTCACTTTTATTTACGATTTTACTTACAAAAATTCAATTTTTTTAGGGAATCAACAAGTTAAATTACGGAATAGGGTTAAAAAAGTCATTCAAAAACACTTAAGGTGGCAGATCAATAGGTGCTGAGCTCGTATCAAGTTCAACTCAAAAACGAATAATCGTAGAAAGTTGAAATTTTCAGAATATACGTAAACTATGATTTTACTTAACATAAGCTATTTCTTATTTTAAAAAAATTAATATAAAACAAATTTTGTTTCAGTTTTCAATAAAATACACTTTAGTCATAAATATAAAATAGCTTATGTTAAGTAAAATCATATTTTACATATAAGGTAAAACACCCACTAGTTGAACAGTTTTGAAAGTAAAACCTATTTCACTCTAATTTAAGCAAATAAAATTCGATTAATTTGATTAAAATATGTTATTTATAAAAATATAGATAGTTTTGCATATAATAGCAAAGAAAAAAGGAATAATTAATAAAATTATCATATTTTTACAAGGTTTTTAAAATATACTTCAAATGCAGCAGTAATTGAACAATCTATTTTGAATCGCAGCCGTAATTGAACACTCCGGTGGTGGTAGTACTTGAACACGTGTGAAAATAGTCAAAATCAAACAAAAATCCAATCGATATTCTAAAGATACATTTGGCAACATTGATTTATTTATGTATGACAAACGTAATGGACAAACGTGATCATTTTATGTTAGTTTTTTCGAGTTCAAGTTCATAACCTAAAAACTGTGATTGCGCGGTTTACGGTTTAGTAACTTTCCATGGCAAAAGTAGCATGCTTATCGGCTATTCCACATGCCAACTTTCAAGTTAACAAAAATATAATTATTTCGATTTATAATTTAAAAAAACTTATAGAAATCAATTGCTAAATCATCAAGTAATTATAAAATACGGATATTACTTATTATGAATATTCCGTTTTTGCATTGATACAATTTCAAAAATCTGTTCAAGTACTAGTTCCATTTCTTGCGGTGTTCAAGTGCTGGGTGTTTTACCTTATTAAGAAAATTTCAACTTCCTAGGATAAGTCGTTTTTGAATTGAACTTGACATGAGAATTGAAGAGATTTGCATTAAATTTAAAATTTAACCAATGAAATATCATAAAATAACTACTGACATCTCGCTACCTCAGAGCCAAAGTATTCTATTAAAAATTATCGATAATAATTTTTCACTAGAGGGAAAATAAGTTTTTTTTTGCTCGGAAATTAACAGTTGTTATGGACATAGAACAAAAAAAACTCAAAAATCAACAGAGTGATGAAGCAAACGACAAAATATATAAAGTGATGCACGACCTGAAGGACATAGAACAAATTGGCTTGATATCTCAATTTTAAAATTTATGGACATAGTACACTTTGACTCTGAGGTAGCGATCTGTTGAATTATATTATTTATAAATTTCAATAAAATGTACCAATCAAATATCATAAAATAACTAGTGACATCTGTTGAATTTTATTATCTAGTCCAATTGATCTAGAACCTTAAGAGAGGTAAAGCGGTGTTCACATCAAAGTTCTTGTCTTGCCTTGCTTAGGTAGAAGCTAGCAAGTACCAATGGGATTGTGGTATTTTTTAAACATAGAAAAGGATACAAGAAAATACTGCAATCTGATCGGTTCTTGCTAGATGCTACCTAAGCAAGACAAGAACCTCTATGCGAACAAGCCTTTAGATCAGGGGTCGGCAACCCGCGGCCCTCGAAGGGTCTTGGTGCGGCCCGCGGACTCTAAAATAAATTACCTTTTTTTGAAAAGAAAATTATTTTTAGCGAATTTACACTTTTGTTTTAAAAAAGGAAGCTATTTTCAGTGGATTTGCCAAGAAGTGCGGCCCGCACTAATCCCAAAGTAAAATATTTGGCCCCCGTACAACAAAAGGTTGCCGCAATTTTTCACGCTCTATCCATTGGTTCCATTGTTTTTAGACTATATATATATTAATTAGCTCTACATTCATAAGAATTTGGCTGTCCGTAGACTTACAAAATCCATTTACTGAGGTGGATTAATCCTCGTAGGTTACATGTTCAACTACGTACATTTCATTAGAGTTCTTTATGTGTTCTTGCGCTGTTAGTCACTGCTCTCCAGGCTGTGCGGTCCTTTACCAACTGTCTCCATCCTCGCACTCCCATCCTCTCTAAATCGTCCATCACTCCGTCCCACCATCTTGCTCTTGGTCTTCCTCTAGCACGATCTTCATTCGGTTTCCACATCACTATCGCATTTATCGTTTCTTCTCTATCAGCTCTCATCACATGTCCCAACCATCTTAGTCTCTGGGCCTTAATGAACTTGACTACGTCTTCTCCCTCCATTACCTGTTGTAGTTCCGTGTTTGTCTTTACTCTATATTCGCCGTTGTCTAGTCGTGTGGGGCCTACTATCATTCTCAGTACCTTTCTTTCGAAAACCTTTAGTTCCTCTTCTTCTCTTTTAGTGATGCAGATCACCTCAGAAGCATATGTAAGAACTGGTCTAATTAGCGACTTATATAGTTTTATCTTGGTTTCTTTCTTTATTTGTTTATCTTTTAATATATTTCTATTTGCGTAGTATGCTCTGTTGCCTGCCTGTATCTTTTTTCTTATTTCTGATCTTCTTTCGTTTCTTCTGTTAATCATGACTCCGAGGTAGTTGAAGTTTTGTACTTGTTCAAATACGCAATCATCGATGGTTATTTCATTATTATTATCGTCTCTTCTCGAGCATCTCATGTATTTCGTTTTGTTTTCATTAATCTTAAGGCCTATCTTGTTTGCTTCTCTTTTTATGGTTTTCAGTGTCTCTGTCATACCTCTTTTTGTTCTTGAAATTATGACAACATCATCCGCGTATGCCAGCATCTGGGTTTCTCTGGTCACTATTGTTCCTTTACAGTTGGTAGCACGAATGATCTTTTCCAGTACGATGTTAAACAATGTAGCTGACAAGGCATCGCCCTGTCTCACTCCATTATTAGTCTCAAATCTATTGGTTTCTCCTTGTGGAATTTTTATTGAAGTTTTCGTATTTTTTAAGGTCATCTTAATTAACTTTCTCAGCTTCGTTGGTATTGCAAATTCTTTCATTATTTTTATCAGCTGATGTCTTATGATTTGGTCGAATGCTTGCTTAAAATCGACGAATAGTATATGCATCTCTATATCATGTTCATAGCTCTTTTCCATTATTTGCTTCAATATATGTAACGCATCTACCGTCGACTTGCCTCGTCTGAAGCCAAACTGATATTTTCCGATTATTTCTTCAGTGTAAGCTTTAAGTCGGTTGTGTATAACCATGGATAGTATTTTATATGCCGCATTCAGGAGGGTTATTCCTCGGTAGTTGTGGCATTCCTCAGCGTTTCCCTTCTTTTTAATTGTCACGATTAAACCTTCTTTCCATCCTTGTGGCATGTCTTCTCGTCGCCATATTTCTTTTATCAGTTCGCAGATTTCTGTGTGTACTTTTTCTCCTCCGTTCTTTATCATTTCAGCCATTATCTCATCGGTACCTGGGGCTTTTCCGTTTTTCAGCTGGTTTATTGATTTCATGATTTCTTCAT
This sequence comes from Rhagonycha lutea, assembly GCA_958510855.1. Taxonomy (NCBI): domain Eukaryota; kingdom Metazoa; phylum Arthropoda; class Insecta; order Coleoptera; family Cantharidae; genus Rhagonycha; species Rhagonycha lutea. The sequence continues at coordinate 54,428,137 of OY294037.1, forward strand.
CTGTTGGCTCATTCAATTCTTCCTCGTTCAGTATGTTTTCTGTTTCTTGTTCTATTTCCTCATCTTGTTCTGTATACAACAGTTTGCGGAAGTAATTCTCCCATATTAATTTTATTTCTTCTGGACTATCTTCCATCTTTCCTTCTTCATTTCTCATTCCTCTATTTTTTATCTCGTGCTTTCTCTTACTATTCTTGATTAGTTTATAGAATTTTCTTACATTGTTGTTGTTACTGTTCGTCTCTATTTCTCTCATCCTTGATTCCATTCATTCGTTTTTCTTCCTTCTGCACAGTTTATTCATTTCACTTCGTTTCTTCCTATAGTGTTCCAAGTCATGTTGTTCATTAGTTGTTAACCATTTAATTCTTGTTTCTCTTTTTTCTTTGTTTGCCTGCTCACATTCTTTGTCAAACCATGTCTTCCATCTTCTTTCTTTCTTATATCCTATTGTTTGAATTGCACTCGTTTTTAGACTCTGCGCTATGATGCTCCATGTAGTGTCAATGTCGTTACTTTTCTCTTTTGCTTCAATTTCCGTTTTAACCATTTCCTCATACTGCTTTTTGTTTTCCTCACTTTTAAATTTTTCTGTTGCCAACCATTTTCTTGCTTCGCGTTTTGTGTTTTTTATCATTGTTTTCATTTTAATTTCTGTTACCACTAGGAAGTGGTCGGAGTCCGCGTTTGCCCCTCTGTATGATCTCACGTCTCTTATGGAAGTGGCTCTTCTTTTTGTCACTAGCACGTGATCGATTTGGTTTCCTTCATTGTTGTTGCATCCAGGCCACATCCATGTGACTTTGTGTATTCTTTTGTGTTGGAATTTTGTGCTGCTAATAATCATTTCAAGTGATGCCGCTAAACCACATAACCTGTTTCCATTGTCGTTTGTTTCTTCATGGATTGTGTACTTTCCTGCTACATCTACGTATGTTTCTTTGCCTATTTGCGCGTTAAAGTCACCCATTATAACTATTGTGTCATGTTTCGGCATCTCATCATATAGCAGTTCCAAATCATTATAGAATTGTTCCTTTTCCTCGTCTGAGCTGTCTTCGGTAGGGGCGTAGGCATTTATTACTGACAGGTTGTTTGGTTTCATTCTAAGTCTTAAATACGATAGTCTTCCCCCCATCGGTTTGAAGTGTAGTATTTCTTTCACATATCTTTTCATTTTAGACTATAGTACCTGATTAAAATTTCTACAAAAACTTCGTACGACAATAATACCACGAATTAGAACCCATTTATTACAATAATATTACAATACCACGTATGTGATTTATAAAAGTGATCCAATTAATTTTCACAATTTTTTAATTTTAAATATCTTCAAATACTAACAGCTAGCCCCCCACGGTTTCCTGTAATGATAGCTAATATTAATAGCCTATTAGCAGTTAAACCACCATCATCATGGTATTTTCAGAAATTCATAACTCAAAAACGAAGGGCCAATGGACTAAACGCTGAGAAAGTGTAATTTTTTTAGCTCCTAGAATCACAAAAAATAAAATTGGGATCTCGATTGGCGATATACTCACTGTGATGTCCCCTTGTTAGATTTTTTAAAGTGTTTATTGTATTTCCAAAGCAGTGGTGATTTTTTGAAATTCTCTTATTTGCTAAGTATTTTTAACAATAATAATTAAAGACCAAACACCAAATGCTGGGTATCTTTAAATGCAGAAAAATCATCGCTTGATTGATCCATTTTCATTCTTTTCCCTTTAAATTAAAAAAAAACGAATTTACTGTTATTCTCCTATCCTTCAGGTGTATGTAATGATCGTTTATAACTAAAGATACCGAACTCTACAGTTTGTTCAAAGTTAGTAGTTTTTTTTTTTTTTTCTAAATAAATTTTTTTTAATTATTGATCATGCACCTAATTTTGTCACTCAGTATATATATATATTTGCTCTTTGGATTATATTTTAGTTACGTAGCTCCGATAGGCGTAAAATGCCATCTTTGAGAGAGGGAGGCAAAAACACCACCTTAACATTCAATTGGCTGATGCTACCCGAGCTATATAGCTAGTATACTTTAATAATTACAAAAGCATTGATAATCTTAATTTATTACAGAGTTTATTAATATATGATCCGAAAAATCGCCTAACTGCAGATGCTGCCTTGAAATCTTCGTTTCTGGAAGATGCCAGACTGACCAGTCCAGATTTAAAATGTTTTCAAAAAGACAGAAAATAATTTTCTGAAACTTTAATACTTGAAACATATCTCGATATATTTTGTTTGAAATTGGTTGCAATGTAGTATAAAGAGAAATAGATCCATAATGTAAACCATCATAAGACTGATCAAAAATGGTGAATAACAAATAATAAGTGTATATTAATTAATTTGTAAGAAATTTTTATTTTATTTTCATATTTATAAAAAATAAGTTTTGTAATTATGTTTTAATAAAACATGCAAATTAATAAAGTAACAGCTTTGTACATCCTCTTTCCACCCCAATTTATCCAACAATTTCAATAAGTTTTTTAAGTGACTGGAAAAGTACTTCCAATTAATTTCTTATTCATTATCGCTCAATGTATTTTCCCATTCGAAATCAAATGCATCATCGTCACTAAAATCTTTTTCTTCAGACACTTTTAATTTGAGCGATCTTTCTACATCTTTATTTGCACTCTGCAATCGCTTCATGATGCTTGATTTGAACACTTTCTTAAAATCTTGTAATGCCTCGTACTTTTCAAATATTGAAAAATTATCTGAAACTTTTTCATTTAATTTGCTTTTAGTTATTTTACCCATACACCATTTAAACACATGTAAATAATCCTTAAGCATCAATAGTTTCAAAAAGGGAGCAGCATTAACAAAATTGTCAAATGACAACAATTTTTGTTTTTCTTGCTTCGAAAACACTCTGGGATTTTCATTGGACGGTGCTATTACACCTGATGCAATTGAATTTTCGATATCGACAAAATCGCCCATATTGTCTTTTTTTATATCCAACTTAATCTGATAGTTCTCCAAGTTCTTCAATAAATAATTTTTCCAACTTGTAAATTCAGCTTTGGATGTGGAAAATATTGATTTTTCACTCAAGTAATTTTCAACCGAGTGATGTTGGATGGGTTCCTGAACCAATTTATGAAGAATCAAACATTTTTCATGTAACGAGCCACTGTTGTTTGTAAATGTTGATGTACTTTCTTGATGTAAGTCTTCAGGGATAATCGAAGAGACTTCATTGGTTACACAATCTTCATTATACCATGCAAGAATATTGTTTTGATGTTGTTCCCGTTCTGATGTGCCTTCTTCGATAGGTTTATCATTGTTGACCTTTTCTGCTATACAAGTTTCAATATTTAAAGTACCATTTTCGTAATGCTCCAACACTTCTTTATAATTTTCCGGAATACTTACGTGCACAGCTTCACTTGGGTTCATTTTATACGAATTCTTTTGACGTGTACCAATTTTTTTCAACTTTAATATCTTTGTTTGCTGTAGTTTGTACTTTAAACATATCGGTGACTTATTTTCAAATATGTTGGTATTTTGAGAACGATCATCTTCACTTTCTTCAAAGAAGACGTTGGTGCCTACAGAATCTTCGTAAGTTCCTAAAAAATATATTATTGCAACAAAACAATCTAACCTCAAAATTATTGAAATAAACTCACCTTCGTAAATATCTTCTCCCAACTGAACGATTGGTTTAGTTTCGTTTAAATTCAACATTCTAAAATATTCACTTTCATGATTGGATAAAACTGTTTCGATACCCTGAAAGTCCAATAGTACATACACTTTCTGTTCTTCAAATTCTTGACTCATTTTAAATACTATTATTTTCAAATATTTAAGCCAAAGTTGATCATATAAAAGTACTATTTTACGTACTTTCTGTAATACAAAATTATTTTGTTATGGTTATGGTATTTTGGTTTTTAATTTAACTTTTTAACCAGAGAGAGTTTTTAACCAATCAACGCTGACCTTTTCCTCAAAAATGAAAACTGTAATGAATTACTGGTACTTCAAGCATTAGAACATAGATGACTTACAAAATTGTGAGGTTGTGTTATGCTTTTCCCGCGAAAATCGTATAACCAACCAACTGTTGATGTGCGGTTCGTTTACTTTGCTCCAAGTTCACTTTTAATATTTTTGATATTTTAATATCATAAACATTGAAAATAATGGCGTCAGGGGTAAGTTTTAATCTATTATGTTCAATAAGTGTTTTATTATAACTAAAACGAACAAATTTCGTACTTATTAAGGATGAAGATACGTCTCCATTGGCAGTACCTTTAACGCCAGGGCCTCGTTCAAATATACCTTCTGTGGATGAAGATTTTGCCCCCTTTGAAGATGAAGGGGCTCTCCTGGGAGATATGTCGCAAATTGACGAGGAAATGGAAGAGGATGGAGAGGAATTGTTTGGCGATAATATGGAGGCGTAAGTTTGTTAATAGTTTTTCTTTTATGAATTTATATTATTAATGTTATTTTAAAATTTAGCGATTATCGTCAAATGCCAGGATTGGATAGATACGATGAAGCTAATTTGGACGATGAAGATTATGATGCACTTTCACCGAGTGCTCGCCGTGCTGCTGAAGAAGATATGCGTCGTAGAGATAGAGAAATGGGGATTATGAGACGAGATGATAGAGAACTCTTTTATGATAGAAGTGATGATGAAGAGGTGAGTTGTTTTTTTCTCAAAGGTACTAGAAGTTTTATGTCAACTTTTTCAACATTTCAAATTAGTATCTAATAGTAAAAAATATAAAATTATCAAGTCACTTAAACGCAATAAAAATCTGTTGCATTCCATGAGCTATCAGTTTTAATAATAATCATATTTGTAAGGCTGTATAGGCCTAGCATAGTAATAAATACCTTACAAACTGACATACATAATACAAATTAAACCTAAAACCATGTTGAACATTACAGAAGAAGATACTCAAAATTTCAATTAAAAGAAAAAACTTAGATATCTTTTTTATAATATTTCTTTATATACGACATTTTTTACTATTTTAAAGGGCAGTGTCAGTATAATTAGTCTATGGGGATCGATATATCAAAATTTGAACCGCTCTTCGCCCCTTTAGTTGGGTTGAATTTCAAAGAATCCTTTCTGATGAGTGCTCGCCTACATTATAACAGGAACCTCTGTGCAACATTTCAAATCTCTAGACCCAGTAGTTTGAGCTGTGCGTTGATATGTCAGTCAGTTTATTCTTTTATATATTTAGATTTAGGGCAAGGGTGTCAAATAAGCTTACTTTGTATGTCCCTCAAAGGAATTTTTTGTAACCTGCTACACCTCAAGTTAATTTTTATACTACTCATTCTTTCACTTCCTTTCAATTATTCTACAATAAATTAATACAGATTTTTTTTAATCAAAAAATATATTACGATCTAAAAGTAATAACATTTTTATAAAAAAATACCCCCCTCTGGTTCAATTGAGTTCGACACCTTTGATAGGAGGTCTTCTAATATTTCCAAAATCAAATCCAAAAGAGAGTCCAAGGTTTATTGGTCAAGTTTTCTATTCTTAAATTATTGTTTACCATTTCAATAGGATCCCAGACACAAGCGTCGTATGGCAGAAAAGGCAGCTGCTGGAGACATGGAAACCGACCAAATTGAATCGATTGAAAATTTAGAAGACACTAAAGGGTTTACAATTAAAGAGTGGGTTACTAAGATTGGACCAAGAACGGAAATTATTCATCGTTTTAAGAATTTTTTAAGAACTTATGTAAACACAAAAGGCCAATATGTTTACAAAGATCGTATACGCAGAATGTGTGAAAATAATCAGGTTTGTGTCTTAAATAAAATATTTTCCTATAGGTTTGATAATTTTAATTTTCAGTCAAGTTTTGTCGTGGAATTTCCTACATTAGCAAGTAAGGAACACGTTTTGGCTTACTTTTTACCAGAAGCACCAACACCGATGTTAGAAATATTTGATGAAGTTGCTAAAGAAGTTGCATTACAAATGTATCCAAGTTATGGAAGGATTACGAATGAAATTCACGTGAGAATTTCAGACTTGCCACTTATCGAAGAATTGAGAACATTCAGGTAATAATGTTGTTCGATTCTCTAGAGAGTTATGTATGTTATTTTTGTGTTACTTCACCAGAAAATTACACGTTAATCAATTAGTAAGAACATTGGGTGTGGTTACGGCTACAACAGGAGTTTTGCCTCAGCTATCTGTAGTAAAATATGATTGTAACAAATGCGGCTTTATACTTGGTCCTTTTGTACAAACTCAGAATATGGAAGTTCAACCGGGAGCTTGTCCAGAGTGTCAAAGTTCAGGACCATTTATGGTAAGAATTATTTTATTGCTTTCTAATTTTTCGGGCACTAATTCATAAATTTATTTTTAAGATTAATATGGAACAAACTACTTATCGCAATTATCAAAAAATAACCTTGCAAGAATCGCCAGGTAGAATACCGGCAGGTCGTGTTCCTCGTTCAAAGGACTGCATTTTGTTAGCCGATTTGTGTGATCGTTGTAAACCTGGCGATGAAGTTGATGTCACTGGAGTATATACCAACAATTATGATGGTGCTCTCAATACAGATCACGGATTTCCTGTATTTGCAACTGTCATTTTTGCAAATCACTTGGTTGTTAAAGATTGCAAACAAATTGTTCAATCTCTTACCGATGATGATATTAATGCCATTATTAAAATGAGCAAAGATCACCGAATTGCTGATCGAATTATTGCTTCAATGGCTCCTTCTATTTATGGACATGAGTACGTAAAGCGCGCTTTGGCTTTAGCTCTATTTGGTGGTGAACCAAAAAATCCAGGTAAATTTACATTTTTTAAAAGAAACAATTTTCTTGAATGCTTCATTTTTAATTAAAGAGGTTTCAATCAGAAACACTTCATTTATGTGTACATTTTCTTCGGTAACAGTTTTGCCCCTTTTAATCCTATGTTTTGAGCTTACTATGTATAAAGAAAATTCGTTAAAAATTAATATTAGATAAGTCACTGTCAACAAAATGCTGTAGTAAAATGTGATGGAAACTTACAAAAGATTCGACTGTTCCTAGCTATTTGTTTTGCTTCCTGTAATGACCTTTCTTTATTTTTCAATACTTTAAATTGTTCCATCCCGGTGGTCTTCCTCTTCTTCCTTTGTACCCCTCTCTCGCCTCCCATATTTTTTTGGTCGGTCCTTCTTCACTCATTCCCTGCAAGTGCCCCCACCATCCTAGCTGTCTTCTCTATGTATTCTTGTACTGTCTCTATTCCAAGTTCGCTTCTCACATTCACATTTCTCTCTCTGTCCATTCTTGTTATTCCTTTTACAACTCTCAGGTACTTCATCTCTCTTGCCTGCACCTTACTCGCTTCCATATGTTAGTATTGGTCTATATATCGTCCCCTTAGTACTATAACTAGGTAACTTGAAATTACTCATACTGAGAAAATCAGGTTTAAAGTTTAGAATTTCTATTGGCAGCATAGACTTATCTACATTTTGCAAGTGGATATTTAATATTTAGAAACATAATATAACATTTAATTGTAGCACTAAATGAAGCGGTTAACATTAGGTGGATACATGTAGCTAACTCAAAACAGCCAAAATTCAAGTTACCTAGTTAGAGTACTAAGGGGACGATATGGTCTTGAATACTGCTAGTTTAGTCTTCTTTGAAATTTCTGTTCATCTTAGGAACTACTTGTTAACCATTTGGTATATCTTTTCTTGCATTTTGCTTCAATGTTTTTCTCTTGTTTTCCGTTACTCTGTATTATCACTCCCAGATATTTAAATTCCTCAACTATTATCACTCCTCAACACTATCACTCCTCAAGCTATTATCACCATATCACCAGCAAAACGCACATTCCGATATTTCTCGTTTTTGTACATTTCCGTATCCCACCAATAGCTTTTTTATGTTCTTTTATGGCTCATCAGTACGCAATCGAATGCTAAGTATACCTTTGTTCCACTTTTCATTATCTTCTGCTCCCATATTCTTCATCATTTCAGCTTCTTCCTGAACGCAAAAGAAATGTTTGGTAACGAAAGTAGCTTCTAACCGAACGCAGGGTATATAGACTACCACGGTTTCTTGTAGTAGCAGCTAATGCCGTAACTAGGACTTTTGGCCAAGTGCGAAAAATGCGCCTTAAACGGAAATGGGCGAGAGGGTTGACCCCCCAAAAATGACCGATTTTCGGGGGTGGTCCAAAAGAGTTTGAGAACCTATGCTGTAAACTTCAGCTTGTAACCTCGAGGCCCCCACAAAAGTTACTGTTACTGCATTATCATTATACTGATCTAATTATTGTAATAATAATAATAGTTATACAAGAAATGTATTTAATTGTTGAACATTTTCAGGTATGAAGCATAAATTGCGTGGAGATATTAACGTTTTAATTTGTGGCGATCCTGGTACAGCTAAATCACAGTTTTTAAAATTTGTTGAAAAAATTGCACCACGAGCCATATTTACCACAGGTCAAGGTGCTAGTGCTGTAGGTTTGACCGCTTACGTACAACGAAATCCTAGTACAAAGGAGTGGACCTTAGAAGCAGGTGCACTTGTTTTAGCCGATCAAGGTGTTTGCCTTATTGATGAATTTGATAAGGTAAGGTTTTTCTTCCAACTGTTGTTTCAGAAAATAATGTACCTACCTAATAAATAACTTGTAGATGAACGAGCAAGATCGTACTTCCATTCACGAAGCCATGGAACAACAATCAATTTCTATATCTAAAGCTGGTATTGTAACTAGTTTACAAGCTCGCTGTTCAGTAATGGCAGCAGCCAATCCAACGGATGGTTGTTACAACTCAAGAATGACTTTTGCCGAAAATGTCAATTTATCTGATCCAATTCTTTCTCGTTTTGACATTCTGTGTGTTGTAAAAGATGAAGTTGATGCAATTCAAGATCAACAATTGGCCAAATTTGTGGTGGGATCTCATATTCGTCATCATCCATCCAAAAAATCAGATGATATTGTCGAAGAAACCGAAAATGATTTGTGTATACCACAAGAAATGCTAAAGAAATACTTGGTTTATGCTCGTGAAAATGTACATCCCAAACTTCAAGACATGGATAAGGAAAAAGTTTCAAGCATATATGCTCAGCTCAGAAAGGAGTCACAGGTGAATACCTAATCATGTTTTTAATTTACTCTAATTTCTTTTTTGCTTCAGGAAACGGGCAGTTTACCGATAACTGTTCGACATCTTGAAAGTATTATAAGAATGACCGAAGCACATGCAAAAATGCACTTGAGAGATTATGCAGAAGCAGAGGATGTCAATATGGCGGTTCGCATGATACTGGAAAGTTTTGTCGAAACTCAAAAATACAGTGTAATGAAAACTATGAGGCAGACGTTCCAAAGATACTTGTGCTTCAAGAAAGATCACAGTGAACTGTTATTTTACATTTTACATCAGCTATCTCAGGATCAATTAACCTTTATGCGAGGCACAAGTTCCTCTCAAGCTCCCGTCATCGAAATTGATGAAAAAGATTTAATGGACAAGGCAAAACAACTGGATATCCGTGATTTGAAACCGTTTTATAAGAGTAAATTATTTGAAAATAATAATTACTTCTACGATGCTCAAAGGAAAGTTATCGTGCAAACCATTCCTGATAACTCGGAAGATTAATTAATTTGTAATGTTTACACACTGTTTTTTTTTTATAATTTATAATAAGTACAATAGTTTTTAACTTCTTTAATGTTCATTGAGTTTTGTAAATAAAGAATACAGGAATGTACAGTCTTAATTTATTTCAAAAGTTATACAGAAAAAAAGAAGACTAATAGAAATTATTTTACAAACATTAAATTTCACATCATACAATTAATTATTCATTAACAATTCAATAATAAAATTCAAATTAATAACGTTATTAGGGAAACATAATTACTCCTCACTATCATCGGAAGATCCAGATGAACTGGAATCTGAAGAACTTTCTGAATCAGAACTGGAACTCTCATTTTTGTTTCCAGATTTTGTATTTGCAGATGTTGTGGCTGTAGTTGATGAGGTTCTAAAAATAATTAAATTGGTAAAATCAAAATTTTTTAAGCAAAAAAAGTCTTGTACAATAAGTGGTTAAAAGGAAGTTTATAGATTTTATTTTCCTTAACTTGATAAACAAAAGTTACATTTTAGTAACTTAAAAAAATATTATAGTACAAGTTAATAATTAGAGAATTGTCCCGCAGTGCCGCTTCGTCCTGTAGCCCCGCGCATATTAGAAAATACCACAATCCCATTGGTACTTGCTAGCTTCCACCTAAGCAAGGCAAATGGCCAAATGTGTACTATGTAAAATAGATTTATAAATCAAACGCAGGACTTAATTGGCATCCCGTCCCGCGCGGGACGGGATTTTTTCCATCCCGCATTCTTCTCTATTAATAATCCAAAATATATTTTCAATTTAAAATTAAAAAGGTGCACTAAAATGTAAAAAATAATTTTAACTTTTTGAAGCTTGGTGGTACACAATAGCTCTGTTTGGTATCACAGTCCTAGTGCAACCTGAACTGCACTTTTTCCTAAATCGCGTTTGGCATGAATTAGTGTAAGCGGTGCAGGTAGTGGACAACCGTTTGTTACGAAAATTGTTGTAGTTCCGAACAGCTCGGAACTGCACATTTTACTCTACCTAAATAGCTAGAGTAGCGAGTGCAGATAGCTGACAAGCAGTAGAATTTGTGGGTGGGTAATAAAACTTGCGATTGAAAACGACATATTTACTTGATTTGTTCTTAATTAAAAAAATTTTATTATAAATTATTATTAAGTATAATAAAAATAAATTTTTTGAAATTCTAAAATTTGTTTTGAATTCCTTTTCGCTGTAATTGGGTACAACGTCCTTAAAATAATTTTTTATGCAAATTTGCATAAAAATTGCATTTTTATCATTTTTAATCACTTAATAATTCAAACGTATGTACCAAAAAACTTCTTATAGGTTGAATATAATTTTATTATATTCAATTTTAGACAATTTTAGGATTAGGAAACTTGATAAAAAAATATCTAATAATTAAGGGTGAAGAAAGATATTTATGATACTAACTTGTCGTAGGCCATAAAAATGTAAACTGCCTTCTTGAAATGAACTCATAAATTTGTCCTCATTTATGATGTTATTGTTGAACTAAGTATTCTCAGAAATAACTGTGCTCGATTTGTTCTGATTTTTTAGAGACTACCCTTTCGCACACTAATGTGCGATTTGATTTTTTTATAAAAAAAAACTTCAACTTTTATGAGTGACGTTTCAATCCTGCACCGCCTGCACTAAAGTCGTTTGTTACAGTCGTGTGCACTAGCGAGTTCTCGTGCAGTTCCGGCTGCCCTGGACTGCCTTAGGCTATCCTGCCTGCACTACACTTTTATGTGTACCAAACAGAGCTATTATGTACCGCTTTATTTCTGTCATTTGCTACACGGTGGTACTTACCGTGTACCACATAATATTATTTAATTTTTAACTTAAAAGCACAGAGGTAAGTATCTGCAGCGTACCATGTTATAGAACAATTTTAAAAAAATTTACCCTGTGCAAGTAGGACAATTTTTCTCGATAAAATCTTGTGCTTCAAAGAGTTAATATGAACAAAGCTTCTTGAAAAGATCAATATAAAAGCGTGGGGCTGTTAATTTATAGGTAGGTAAGCAGGCTCACTGTTGGTGTAATAAATTCATAGCCCCAATTACTTTTATCATAGTAAAATTTTTTATTTTACTATGCTTTTATATTGATCTTTTCAAGAAGCTTTGTTTGTTCTTATTAAAATTATTTTTTATCTGGTTTAGTGCATCTTTACCTAATAAAAAGTTTTTTTAAAATTTTTTAGTCAGATTTTGTCAAATACAGCTTCTGTATCTAAACGATAGGTTCTCAAACTTTGTTGGACCACCTCCCACTTTCCCAAGCACAAATTTTTATTACGCCACCCAGTGACGTCACTGGTGGGATAGTATTGAGATTTGTTAGTAGTGAACTAAAATCAACTATTTTTTTCACTGATAGTGGTACAGTCAAAACTCTCTAAATCGAATTCTCATAATGTATTAAAATTTGTTCAAATTAGAGAGTAAGAATTGGATTGTAAGTTAGTTGGACGTGCCAAATAAATAATTCGATTTAGAGAATATTTCGAATTAAAGAGAGGTCGATTTAGAGAGTTTTGACTGTATCAGGTTTATCTTAGCATGTAACCCACCAGTGACGTCATTTATGTTTGCTTCACTGCTTGAAAGTTAAGGCGTGTCGTTGAAATGGTCCAAGGATACTTCAAACTTGTATTTTACATGTCCATTCGAAGTGGTGACAAGTGTTCTTTTTAGAACCAAAATGTTCTTAGGAGTTGCTCTTATTAAATAAATTACATGAACTAACCTAAGCTAAAGACCGGAATCCCTAGAAAAATGTGCTTCTTTTACTAAATAAATAACATAAACTAATTCTAACTTAAGCTTGCAATCTTTGAAGAAAAAAATATTGATGTTGTCGCTACAACTAGTGAACTTTGACCGATTTAATTTCTCCATATTCAATGCATCGCAGTTAAGAATAGTCTAGATTACACGTACCAACAACAGAATGATATCAATAAGGACTAAATTTGCGCAAAAATGTAAACTTTAAAATTCAATAGTTTGCTAAACTTATCGATATAATATGACATTCGCCATATCTTACTTAAACACTTCTTTTTAATGTTATCTATAAGACCCAGTAGAGTTTTTTTTAATAAATATAATAATATTCTGGGCCTGAGTAAATAAATTAATGAAAAGTGGAGTAACATAAAATTTAAATCAATTCTTACTTAGAGAGTTGTTCTTCCCTTGCTTTTAATCGTTTCTGTAATTGTTGTGTTCTTGAAGACCTGTGAAGGTACTTCCTTTTTCCTTTGCATTCATAAGACCAATGCCCAATCTCTAAACATTTCTGGCATCTAACTCCTTGTGCAGAGTATGTGGGCTGCTTTCTAAAAAATAAATTTTGTTAGAAAAAACATTAACAAAAATAATAAAGCTTACCTCTTTTTAATAGATAAAGCTGCTGAAATGGATAAATTTGAACTTCCCAAAGTCATTTCAAATCTTTATAATGGAATTCTCGTTGTATTTTGTAAATACAAAGATTTACAGAAGGAAAAATATACAACGATATACGATATCAACAAACAAATGAATTTGACAGGTCCGTGCTCCGTGGGTTTGACAAATCATCCACAAGTTACCAACAACAGCCAACAACGATAGCAAATTTTTTAGTTGGTATTAAATTAAAACCCTACATAAATGTTCATCAAACAAATTTCATAACCTCAATATTTACGAAGTTGAACGTTTGATATAAATTATCGACAAAATAACAAGAAAAGATGTCTTTGGCAGACGAGTTACTGGCAGATTTGGAGGAAAATGATCAGACTGAATTGGAAGAGCTTATGGAAACCGATAATTCGTTGGACATAAAAGAGGAAAAGCCAAAAATAGAACCAGAACAAGATATTAATCAGTTTTCTTCGATAACAGAGTTATGCAAATTAAGTAATTCGTCAGAATTACTCAATATAATGAAGGAAATAAAAGGTTATAGTGCAAGGAATAGAAAAAATACGGATATGAAAGGTCCCGTTGAATCTGATCCAGAGTATCAACTTATAATAGAAGCCAACACAATGGCTGTCGACATCGATAACGAAATTGCAACAATATATAAATTTGTAAAACAAAAATATCAAAAACGTTTTCCAGAGTTAGATTCCTTGGTGCTGGGACCACTCGAATATATAAGAACGGTCAAAGAATTGGGAAATGATTTGGATCAAGCAAAAAATAATGAAATTTTACAACAGTTTTTAACGCAGGCCACTATTATGGTTGTTTCTGTAACTGCATCTACGACTCAAGGTGCTCTGTTGACCGATTTCGAAAAGCATCAAATTGACGAAGCCTGCAATATGGCAATGAAGTTAAACAATTTCAAATTGGAAATATACGAGTACGTGGAAAGTAGAATGGCTTTCGTTGCTCCCAATCTTTCGGCTATAATTGGGGCATCAACCGCCGCAAAAATGCTGGGAGTTGCTGGCGGTCTTACCAGACTGATTAAAATTCCCGCTTGCAATATACTAACGTTGGGACAGCAGAGAAAGACTTTGGCGGGATTCTCTCAAACCACCATGATACCTCACACAGGTTTCGTGCATTACTCAGAAATTGTACAAAACTCACCTCACGATTTGCAAAGGAAAGCTGCGCGTTTAGTTGCAGCAAAATCTATTTTAGCTGCACGTGTCGACTTGCAGCATCAAAGTGCCAACGGAAGCATCGGTAAGATGTTTCGTGAAGAAATCGAAAAGAAATTGGATAAATTGCAAGAACCGCCACCAGTTAAATTTGTTAAACCATTGCCCAAGCCGGTAGAAGCACCAAGAAAAAAAAGAGGAGGTAAGAGGGTTCGTAAAATGAAAGAACGATATGCGATAACCGAGTTTAGGAAACATGCCAACCGAATGAACTTTGCTGATATCGAAGATGACGCCTATCAAGAAGATTTGGGTTATACTCGAGGTACCATCGGTAAATCAGGCACCGGCAGAATTCGGTTACCACAAGTTGATGAGAAAACTAAAGTGCGGATTTCTAAAACTTTACAAAAAAATTTACAGAAACAACAAGCTTGGGGTGGAAGCACATCCGTTAAGAGACAAATTTCAGGTACTGCTTCCAGTGTTGCTTTTACCCCTCTACAGGGTCTTGAAATTGTTAATCCACAAGCTGCAGAAATTCGGGTGAATGAAGCTAATGCAAAGTACTTCTCAAACACTTCAAGCTTCTTAAAACTTGAAAAGCATTCCATCTAACTTAAAGGATGGTTACGCCATTGGCCTTTCAAGTGTCTGATTTAAAATATAAAAACGTTATAAAAAAACTTAAATTTGTACAAATAAATATAATAAATAAAACTATTGGGAAAAAATAAGTTACTATCTCATCGTATATTTAATGATTATACAATATTATTCTAAAATTAACAACATACAGGTTATTTTGCTTTCTTTGCTTTAGGTTTCATCATATTATATGCTATCATTAATCCAATTCCTGCATATGTTGCCATCGCTACCTGAAAAATAAATCATTTGCCTTGTTAATTTTTTATGGTACCTAATATTCTGGATTAAATTTTTTGTTTGAAAATACAGTGAAACCTGTGTAAGACAGAATTGCTTGGGACTGAGATGTGCTGAAGTAGGTTTCCAGCTTACCCAGATACTTATGTTACTATAAATTTGCAACAATAAAAACTTTCTTATTTATAGGTACTTGAGATATTTCTAAATACGGAATAAAAAAAAAACTAATTAATGTGTAATGGTGAATTATTTTATCGGTGTTTAAAGTTTAGGAGAAAATCATGGTGGCCATGCTTATTAACTGTCGAGGAGCAATTAAGTTTTATATGAACAGAAATTGATTTCAGACAATTTTAACAATGGAAAATAGGGATTTAATAAAGTTTAAAAGTATATTTACATTAGCTCGACCTCGAGTAGTTTGCCCATTAAAAATTTTACTGATTCCAGTAAGTTTATTTGGATCTCCAGAATCGCCGGCCATTTCTACAAAAAGAAAAGAAAATTTCAACAATTATTAACAAAAACTTTACCCAAATTTTCTACCTATTCGTATTAAATTTTCTTAAAATTATGTAACTACCCCAGCCTGATTATAACCTATATTCAGATTCGACCTTAGGGAAATAATTGTCACTACCAGTCACTACACTGGTCAGTACTACCAACAACCAAAGCACAAAATTTATAATTTACTACTTTAGAATTTTACTTACTTTTTACGAAATTATTTCTACAAAAATGAATGAGATTTAAAAAAAATCATTGATTAGTATTTCTACAGATTAATTTTCAATTAATTGTCATTTATGAAAAGTGATGGTATCCAAGGTGATTTGTTTGACCCAGGGCCGTAGCTAGACATTGGTCATGAGGGGGTTTTCCCGAAAACAATTTTTTTGCCTATGGTATGGGGGGGGGAGGTTAAAAAATATCATTTTTAGACCCTTTTCTTTAAATCCCTCCCTATGCCATGAGGGGGGTTAAATCAAAACTCACGTATATACACCCTTGGTTTGAACAAATACGCCTCACAGGGTGAAGATGGATGAAGATTCACAAAGTGAAGTGGGAATATCGTTAATCATTTCATGCGCATTACCACTAATTAGATGGTAGATGCTTGTTGATTGTTGTGAGGTTATGACGAACCACTACCTAATAGGAAGTTGTCGTCTTCTCAACCGGAATGAATACACGTTCGTCGGCATGATCACCAGTAAGGATTTCAGCATCAAGAACATGTTCAACCATACTTCGGATGATCAGGCGTGTTCCGTTGCACAATCCTTTCCTTGTATTCAAGTTACGTTGTAGCATGACGATCGATCCTATCTTGCGTCGTTAAGGTGCAATTCCTCTGAGGCAACACTGAACAACATGAGGCATGCTACTTGTTTTCTGGTGTTGTCAATGGGGTAAAATAATGAGATAACAGCTTCATTTATAGAAGAATACCATAATTTACCCATATTATGGAACAATAGAATAAGTATTTATAAAGATAATCGAATAAATAATGAGAAATTAAATAATTAAGTTAATTAAATTAATGTAGCATACCTCATTTCGTTTAGTGTTGCCTCAGTGGAATTCCGGCTTTACACATTGAACGGTTTGCATACAGTAGCGTAAATAGGATTTGAATTTGGGGGGTGATGAATCTGGTAGGAGACACCACCGGGGGTCTGGGATTTTGGAAATTTTTACTTTTAAATGGAATTTTTGGATTATTATTAGCCTTTGGGGGGTGATTCATCACCCTGATCACCCCCCTTATTTACGCCACTGTTTGCATATAAACATTCCTTACCCTCCTCGACACCAGGGTCTCTACGCAGGCGCCAAAAAGTATGTTTCGATTGGCTGAAAATTCCGCCGGCGCTGTAGGTACTTGTCAGAACTTAGCATTTTTATTAGGACCAAAAATACTAGGAAAGGGTTTTTAATTAATTTAACGACGTTGAATCCGAGTGGAGGATTGCTTCCGCGCCGCTCCACTCTGGACGCTCCACATCCGTTTTGATAACATTATACCAGCTAATAATATCCCCTAGGGTCTTCCAATTCGGCAAATTGTGCTACTGGGAAGGGGTGAATCTTTCTTTGTTTTGCTGCAAATTTAAGCCAAAAATACCGCTAAGAATTGAAATTAGCTCGATGTTACCTGTATGATGGTGTAGGTACAACTAGCAGTGCTGCGTCGATTTCCACTCTCCGCGCCTCAAGACCTAAAATATTAACACGGACTGAAAACAGGCCGAACATTCTTATAGGATGAAGCTGTGTTCTGTAAAAATAACAAAAAAATTTTTCAAAAACTATTTATGTATAAACGAAAATAATTTTTGAACCAACGTTTTAGACCATTTTGGATCCAAAATTCGAAATAGGGGGGGCTAGCATGTCTCCAGTCCCCCAGAGAAATTTTGAAATTTCTCGAAAACTATTTAGGTACAAACGATTTAGACTAGTTTGGATTCAAAATAGGGGGGGGGGCTGAATTTAGCTTATATTGTAACGTTGGGGGGCTTATTGGTTTGATTCTGTCTTTTCTTTTACTTCAATTTTTTGTATGGCCCTCAAGAATTTAAAGCTAAAGCTCCAAATCGTTCCCTTAACTTTTTGATAATTCTAAAAATATCTAGCGAACCTGAACCTTATTCGAATTTTTAATTTTGTTCTCCAAATTTTCAAATATGAAGTCAGGAGTTTGATTTTCCTTGATGAATTAATACTTACAATAAAATTGTTCTGAAATTTGCAATTTGATCTTAAAAGTTGCCATCAGCAGTTTTTGAAGATTGTGAAGGTAACGTATTCGAAAGGCGTATGAGAACGAAGATTATTGCACAGATTACAGAGATTCTAAAATGAAGTTGAAGTTTTTAAACTTTTAGCAATTTTAGTACATTTAATAATCTTTTTTTATCTTTTTTAAAAATTCATGGTGAAGTAATTACTTCCTGTGTACCTCTGCTTCATGATCAGGACATCTACTTATTATTGTTTATTTAAATGGGTACTCAATGGAAGAAACAGTCATTGCCTTGCAGCTAACGCAGTTGGATGCGAATGCGGGGTACAGGGTTCAAACCTGGGGAGAGTCAAACTTTCTGATGACCAAGTCTCATCAGTGCTTCGGAGGGCACGTTAAATCGGCGGTCTCCCTGAGTTGACGAATTTCTATCGTTAACAAAAAATAGGGCTACAGGCACATCTGAAGGTTAGCCTAGCAAGCTGCTACCGAATGTAAAACAACTTTAGTCCAAAATCGATCTGCGGACTACTCATAACCCATTGTGGTGAGTTATAGCCAAAAACCTCCATTAATGGGAGAGGCTTGTCCAGCAGTGGGCGGAAATGGAATAAAAAAACAGCCGAATTAAAAATGGCCTTGCTAAAGGATAGGTAATTTGGCATGGAATGCCCTATGTAAAATACAAGTAAAAAACATATATATCTGTAGTAAGCAATGAGTTGGCAAATTTATTATTACATAACAAAAATAATTACAATTACTTAATATTTAAATAAATACATTGTAATGTAATCCTGAGTCCACAAATTGCATTATTTTAGCATTACTAAAAAATGGCACTAATTTAGCATAGTCTTTTAGTTTGTGTACCTTTAATATAATATGCAGGTAGGAAATTTTTTTGTAAAAGTAGCAATAACAATGAATTGTTTCGCAATAGCTAATATAATTTTATGGTAAGTGAAAAATACAGTACAAGTTAAAAATGTATCTTATATAATGTTATATAGTGATTACAGTTAAGTGTTTAATGTGCTGACTGCTAATGCCGAGGTATTCTAACCGCCTCTTCTCGGACGACAATGGGACAATTATCAAGGTAATTTACCATGGGAACCCTTCCT